>MU004188.1:72340-672340 GCA_010093605.1 Lophium mytilinum | reverse complement strand
AGATCAAGGGGATGTTGAAGGGGGTGGTGAGACCATCGAGAAAGGCTATCAAATGAAATGATACGAAAGCTCTGATGTATTGATTAGTTTAGAAGTGTCCCAGTGCGTCTTGAATTTGAGAGTGGGTGAGGCTGAGTTGTAGGAGGCATGCTGGCATAATGACTGCTTTTTGACGATAGGAATAAGGTCTCTGTGGTAGGCGATAGATGCATACGGGTGTGAAGTATTGAAAGACCGTAGACAACATTATGTTTTACTCGTACTAACCGCATTGTCCCGCTCATTTATGCAATCATACATTCACTCTTGAAGTACCTTTCCGGGCCGACAGTCTTTCGGCCCGTCAATGGTGAGACTTTGATGTCAATTCTTTCAAGTCTCGTACCCATATCGTTACATCCATAGCGCCTAAGCCCTCCGGACTTGCCACTTCAGGTCCTTGATACTGACCTCGTCGTTCGCCTTTTCATCGTAATCGTACCAATCGCCTTCCGACAGATCAATAGCCGTGAATTTGGTATTTGATTCGAGGCCTGTGGCAAGCCAATCACCCTATACCATTCACTATATTAGCCTTCCGTCCATATCGGTCAGCATCTCATCATTTCCAACACTCACATCAGCCTTGAACTCGACGAACTCCAACCCCCGGCAGTCAAACTCGATGATGTTCTGAATCTTCGGCGGCGAAGAGAGCGGGTATGATTTCGGTGCCTCCTTAATATTGGCAGAGTGCTCCCTCTACATAGTTTAGTGAGTAGGCTATTGTGATATATGGGCGAGAGCGCAATGACCTTACAGTTCTTGCATCTCCAGACGAAGTTGGCTTCGCCTTTGCTACCACTTTGCTCGTTCATTTCCTGATATATTCTTAGACTTTGTTATAGAAGCATGGAGTGTATATCCTTACAAATCTGCTCACGCTCACCCAGTTCGGGTGGGTTTCCCGACAGGACGTGCATTGCACTTTGAAGGTATAGAAGAAAGGATTATCTTCTGTGTCGTCGGGGCGGAGGTCGGTGACCCTTTTGAAGTCAAAATTGGGAGTTTTGAGCTTGAAGCATCTACTTACCCACTCAAGTCTGCTGTCAAGGCGAGTGCTAGCATTGTGATGATATTGCTGCTACTTTGAAGCCCCTCGGGCGGGGTGAGGTTGACGTTGATAAATGTTGGTCCAAGCTCCAAATTATTTCTCCGAGTCATGCACGCATTTTCTCTCACTCACTTCAACACCACACACTCAATACTCGATATATCCACCAAACCTTATCATTATGGCCGACGAAGACGAGGATATGCCGCAGCTCTCCGGCGGCGGAGCAGGCGACATCGACCTCAGCGACGAGACGCAAGACTTCCGCTTCCTCTCTACCCTCTCGTAAACCCCCCACTACTCTCAGCAACAGCTCTGAACACCCACTAACCATACTACTATCCAGCATCACCGGCACCGACCTCCCCAAGATACCCAAGCGCGGCGAAAAAGACTTTGAACCCCATGCTACCGCGCGCCAGACCGACACCCTCGCCGCTTCGCGCGCTGCCATGCACACGGCGCTATCTATTCCACGTATTCATGCGCCGAAAAACCACATGGTCGCGATATATGAGCCATCGTCAAACATGGCGTCCGTGGAGAAAGCCAAGAGTCAACACTTCCAAACCATTGGGCGATTTGCGAATGGTAAGGAGTGGTTGCTACCTGAGGAGACGCTGTTCATGCTCGAGCGAGGAAGTCTGGACGTGAGGTGGCCAGTAAAAGAAGGAGAAGAAGGATTAGGGGTACCGATGAGCTTGCAGGGGGCTTATGCGGCGTTCATAGGAATGGAGGGCGGTGTTGGGGGAAGGTTGACGTTAGAGATGTATAACGTCTATGCTGGGCTGAAGAGGGCGGGGTATATCGTGCTTAGGACAGGAACGTGGCACGATGCAAAGGTCGAACTGAACCTCTCGAAGGTAGGCCACGCGAAAGAGAAGGCACAGGAGAGGTATTGGGGACTAGGACTCTTTGGGGAGTTATGGAAGCGGCTATTCAGACTACAGAGATCAGACTCGCTGGAGAGATTTAAGTTAGGTCCGCTGGTGACGCCTGGGCTGTATCGGAACTGGACGGACATCTATAAACTCCTTGAGGTCATACCACGGCACGATCGAACTGCCCCGCCAAAGTTTATGCTTCCGGACGACATTTCTAACCCCTTCCGAATCACTTTCGACGTCTACAAGCCGGTCTCACAGTTTAGGAAATCAAAACCAGGACCACCGGACTACCGCATCGCGGTAATCAACGCCCGCGAGACTGCAGTCCCTACAATGGTCGAACTGAATGATCTTCTTGCAACTACGCCTTACGATCTGCCAAATCCGTCGACCCAGATGTACCAGAAACTAAAATATGGATCTCGGAATATCATCCTGGCCGTAGTGGATAATGGCATTCCTAGCTACATTCGGATCGCGGATGCTCCGTTTGAGGACGAGAAGCTCTACGAACGGATAGGTCGAGGGCGGGGCGGCAAGCGGGGTGGATTCAGAGGACGTGGACGAGGGAGAGGTAGGGGCCGGTGAGAGGAATGGACCTGATGCCAGAGATTGGTGGCTCCCCTACTTCCCGAGGAACCATAGCCCACCTGTCTGCCTGCCAAGCTCTCAAACTGAAGCAACGTCAACTCCTGGCCAGCTGCAGCGCACCGAGAAGGATGGATTATGCGATGTGTTCTCCGACCCACCGCTTGTAGAACTCAAGCACATGGAGAGTAGCCGATTCGTCCTCCTTGAGGCTCGGAAAAGGCCTTCGTTGTCGCATCCGGCCGGTAGTAGCAATTACCAGGGCCTTTGGAAGCCATAGAAGGCTGAACCTTGGATACTGGATTCACAATAGTATTCCCAGACTGGGATCTTTACGATCTACGTATTCGATATACAGTCTTGGAAGTCAAATACCTTACTTGGATAATAGCATCCTCGAAAATAATAGAATCTGCTTCGACGCCTTCTAGTGAGTAGATGCCAGGTAAGCGTTAGTTTACATCTCAAAGAACGCTAATGGGGACGTCATAGTGCTCTGTTGGCGGTGCTCCCAAGTGTATTGTAGGCTTCGCGGCTGCCAAGAATGACCAGAAATGTCCAAACCTCGGAATCCGAACATTCGAACCTTCCGGTGTCTAATGGCCTTTTCGAAAATAGATCGACAACACACCTCCTATCTTGAGTCTGACACCAGGAGGTAGTTTGCCAGGTCAAGCGGTGCTTTTGAAACAAATTGAGAGAAGTCACGCCTCCACGTCATAGCGCTAGAGGGGGCCAGCAGTGGCAGGAAAGATGCCAGCGGAAGGGTTATGCTTCAAGCCTTTACCCAGTCTCCTATCCCATCTCCACCACCTCACCACCACACACTACTAACGGTGTGCCTTCCTTCTCACGTCCGGCCTCGATCCATGCCTCCGCCTTCTCCAAACCGAGGGAAATCACCAGGAGCAGCCGCCCGAACGCATCCACGTCCTCCGCGCCGCATCGCTTCATCAGACTCCCGATATCCCACGTATCTACCCACAAATCCACTTTCTGCGTATCCTTACATGCCTTCGACCACAGCCACAAGCTCGGCGCCTCCCACACCGCCCGGCTAGCATCGAACTTCAGCCCTCCAGGACACCCCGACCAGCCCTGCTTCATAGTCAAGTACACAGACAGCGTCATATTCGCCGTCAACCACGTGCGGCGCGCAGACTCCTGAACCACCCAGCCCCGCCACTCTTCCTCCCCCGCGCCAGCCGCATCAGCCCGCCCCTCCTCATCCGCCTGGATCCCCGGAAACGCCGCTAGCGCCCCCGCCCACATCTCCCGCGTCCACCGCTCCAGCGTCGGCAGCTGCAGCTCCGCCATGGCGCGCTGGCGCACATCCCCGTCGAACAGTCGCAGGATCAGCGAGATGAGCAACGCCTGCACGCGCGCGAGGTGCTCCTGCACGCTTGATGGTTCCCCGTCGCCACCGCACGAGGTGTTCACGCGGACGAGCTTCTCCACGTGCGCTTCGAGGATCTGGAAGGTCAGGGCTTCGTTGCGGGCATTGCGGGCGAAGTACAGCGTGCAGCCGCTGTACGCGTCCTGGATGCTGGCGGGCAGGTGGGGGTGGTAGAGGTGGGAGTGGATGAAGGGGGTGCGGCCGTGCGAGATCCATTGCGAGGCCCAGGAGCGGATTTCGCGGACGTAGAATTTCAGGGTTGCGTGGGAGATGGAGAGGCCGAGGTCTTCGGGGGTGAAGAAGGGGTCTGGGTTTGTTGGGTTTGATAATGAGAAAGTGTCCGGGGGGATGATTGGGGGGAGGTTTTGGGGTTGAAAGATTTCTGGGGCTGGCGCCAGTGAGGCGCTGGGGGAGAGGGAGGCATCTGTGGCGCTGGGGGTGTGGAGGCGGGCTTGGGGGGTGGGTTTAGGGGGGAGGCGGTCGTAGTGGCAGTTGAGTTGTTTGGTGGTGCAGCGCTTGCAGATTGGGTATTCGCGGGTGCAGCGGCGTTTGGATTTGATGCAGCTTCTACACGCTTTGGCACGGGTGGTGGTGGACATGGTATAATTCTAGGAAGATGTATAATTAAACATTGAACATTAGGCGTAGGTTCTTGGCAGTGGAGTGGAGTTTCCGGATGTGGAGTTGCGGGAAACATGGTGGAGAGCCCTCGATATATGGTGGTGGAGTTTGGAGGCTTACTAAAACTCCGCCAGCGGAGGCGGAGAACTGCGGAGTTTGCAACACAAAGAAGGCTAGCCGAGTGCTATTTTGAGACTGGCTCGCAGTCGATAGATTGCGCCTCGTCAGAGTACACAGTACAGTGCTTAGTTAGCAAGGCTTGATCGATGAGTGTCGTCAAACTCCACCAGAAACTCCGACATAGTACGTGCTTGGAAATATGCTGTATGAGCTTGTCCATAGGCATTTGAATCGTATATAAACTTCTCCCCTAAATAGACAGAAATCCATCAACGCCTTTCAAGCTCACAAATACCTCTCTTAATTACCTATTTACTCGTCGTCGTCCCTAGATCCTTTCCAAATCACCTCAAAAATGTCTTCACCAGAAGTCGGAAAAACCTTCGAGGGCATCCCCAACCAAATTGCAAAGTCCTTCACAGGACCTCTAAAAAAGAATACATACCCTGCGATTTCCACTTCGCGCCCAGAGCTTTCGCACGCAGGAAAGACTGTTCTCATCACTGGAGGAGCCACAGGTATCGGCTACGCCACAGGTGAAGCCTTTGCACTTGCATCGGCCGCTAGAATCATTTTGGTCGCTCGCCGACCCGATTCCCTCGATTCAGCGGTTGCGAAACTGAAAGCGACGCCGGGTCACAAGGCTGAGGTCATCGGACGACCCTGCGACATCTCTGATTTTGCGGCCGTCGAGGCGCTCTGGACGAGCCTGGAGAAGGAGGAGATCGTGGTAGATGTGCTCGTGTTGAGTGCCGTTAGGCTTACTCGCCCGGCCACTTTGGTCGAGCTCGGTCATGAAGAGGTGTGGAGGGATTTCGAGACGAATGTTCATGGAAATCTGTTCTTAACGGAGAAGTTCATCAAGCATATTGATGCATTTCCGAATGGGAAGAGAAAGGTGAAATAGTACCAATGTTGCTACTTCTGGAATACCTGCTGACTTTCCTATTATGTAGGCGCTCCTGAACATAGCAACAATGGCCATCCACGACTTTGAGGTTACTGCTAACAGGCCAACTTACGGCGCCACGAAGAACGCGAGCACCCTGTTAACTCAACTAATCGCTGAGGAGACGCCGGTCGAGAAGGTTCAGATCATTAGCTATCACCCTGGAGCCATCTACACCGACAATGCTAAGAGCGCCGGAGCCCCGGCTGACCTCCCCTGGGACGATGGTAAGTTCAAGAACCCCCTTCCTTGACCAAAATGGTAACAATGAGGGCTAAATTTGGTTGTGGTAGCGAAACTTCCCGGCCATTTTGCTGTCTGGGCTGCGTCCCCAGAGGCAGCGTTCCTCCATGGCCGCTTCGTGTGGGCAGGCTGGGACGTGGAGCAGCTCTTGAAGGGTCCGATTCGTGAGCGGATTGAGAGTAATCCGGACTATCTGAAGATCGGTGTTATCGGCCTAGCATGATGTTCCCTGGGACTGAGGCAACATTCAGTGCGCGAAAGAAGAGCCATGCAGATCTAGGTTTGTAGTTATCCTAGAAAGGTGGACGCAATAGAAACTAAACTCACTTTTAACCCACCAAGGTATATGCCAGCTTGGCCACTGCATGTGCGCGAGAAAGAGTAGAGCCGTGACCCCTTTTTACTCCACCGTCACCAGCCTTCAAATCAGCTACTCGGATTTAGGATCACGAAAGCCTTTGCGAAGCACCACCGCCCAGAGACTTTCTTCTTTGGTAAGAAGTTGTTACAGAATCAACCGCGTGAGTCGATTTTTGATAGACGGAGAGGGGTACGCTGCGTGCCCTCGTTGTAGTTGCTTTTTGTTCTGGAAGTAACGGGCCCTAGATAAGGCCTCTGCTAAAAGGTTCAGGAGAGGCTGTTGGAGTACCTCTACTCGTTGGATTTGAAGTCCGGTTATAAGTTTCAACGAAATCAACCGTGTAAGAGGACTTTAATAGACGCGGAGGGGTATGCGGAGGGTACGTAGCGTACCCATAATATAGCCCATTTCTGGACCTAGAAGCAACGGCGTCTATATCAGGGGACTATCAAAAGCATGTGGCTGCGCTCTTTGAGCGTCTCCGCCCATCAGATTGGAAGTCCAGTTACAAATTTTAACGAGATTGACCGCGCAAGTGAATTTTTGGTAGACGCCGAGGGGGTACGCCGCGTGCTCCTTTAAGCAACGGGCCCTAGATTAGGAGCTTATCAAGAGGTTCAAGAAAAGCTGTTGGAGCGCCTCCGCTCATCGGGTTAGAAGTCCGGTTACAAGTTCTAACGAAATCAACCGCGTAAGAGGAATTTCGATAGACGCAGAGGGGTACATCGCGTATTCCTTTAAGCAACGGGCCATAAATCAGGAGCTTGTCAAGAGGTTCAAGGAAAAAAGTAGGAGCTCCTCTGCTTACTAACTCCAAAGTTCAGTTACAAGTTTCAACGGAATCAACCGCGTGAGAGGAATTTTGATAGACGCAAAGGGGTACGCCGCGTGTCCTATTTCGAAGCCAGAAGCAACGGGGCCTAGATCGAGACCTCGTCAATAGGTTCAAACAAAGCTAATGGAGCACCTCTGCTTACTAATACTAAGGTCTAGTTATAAGTTTCAACGGAATCAACCGTATGAGAGCTTTTTTGATAGACGCGGAGGGGTACGCCGCGTGCCCTTTTCGCAACACTTTTTCTATCTTAAAAGCAACGGGGCCTAGATTAGGACCTAATTAAGAGGTTGAAATAAAGCTATCGGAGCACCTCTATTTACTAATTCCAAAGTCTAGTTACAAGTTTTAACGGATTCAACCGCATAAGCGTCTCTTTAGTAAGACGCGGAGGGGTACGCAGTGTACCATGCTTGCAAGCCAGAAGCAACAGGTCCTAAATCAGGTCATTAACAAAAGCTCAAGGAAAACTGTCAAGGTGCTTCCACACTAAGAATCCGCGACTTAGTTAAAAGAAGTTACATATTAAACCGCGTTAGAGCTTTTTTACTAGACGCGGAGGGGCACGCGGCGTGCCCTTATTATAGCTCTTTTTTGAACCTGGAAATAACGGGTTTTAAATTAGGTTATCGGTAAAAGGGATAATAAGACCGGCTAAGGTGCTTCCACCCTAGAAATCCGCGAGTTGGTTAAATGAAGTTACATATTCAACCGCGTGAGAGCCTTTTTCACCAGACGTGGGGGCGCACACGGCGTGCCCTTATATAGCTCCTTTTTCAATCAGGAATTAAAAGGCTCTAAACCAGGTCATCGACAAAAGGGATAAGAAGAGCTGCCGAAGGACCTCCGCTTCCAGAGCCTTTGCTTTAATAAGAATTTTCAGCGGAATCAACCGCGTTAAGATGATTTTAGGAGAGGCAAAGGGTCACGCAGCGTATTCCCTCGTCGAGACCCCTTCTGTGAAGGGCTCAACATCAAAGCACTGAAATCGAGATGCAAACGGTATGCAAAGCGCGACCCGTTGAGAACAGCTTACAGTTGTAGCGGCGATACCCAGCACGCTCCCCAGCATACGCCAGAATTATCCAGAAGCACATTTCCTCATTACTTCCCACCGGACGCCACATGCCTAGGTAACCAACCCTAGCGCCGAGAATGTATAGACAAACACTTACCGTAGTGACTGCCCATAAGAACTCAACAGCTACTCTCGCCCTCCTCTCTTCCCATGACCTCCCCCGTCCGCCTCACTCGACTCACCTTCTTCGGCAGCGGATCCCTTTTTGCGAGCTCCGCTGCTTCCTGCTTATACCGCACCTGCGCCGGGGAATCATCGACCAGCAGCTCTGGGCAGTGTCCCGACTTCTTAAAATGGCGCTTCACGTTCTCCCACCGACAGTCGTTTTTAAATGTACAACCGGGGTGTAAGCAGCGATAAGGGCGGGAGCGATGGGTTTTCTCGTGTTTGGAGAGGTTTGAGGAATCGGCACAGCAGAAAGCGCAGATGCGGCAGTGAAAGCATTTGTCTTTGATGTGTTTGGCGTTGATGTGGGTTTCTGCGAGAAGCGGACGCGGTTAGGGAGTATAGGGCGTGGGCGTCGGGGGTAACTTACTGAGTTGAGTAGCCGTGGTTGTTACGTAGGAACAGTGCTTGCATTGGTAAGGCTTGTCGCCTGCATGAGTGCGCTCGTGGTTGTCTTTGGCTTGGTTGGTGGCGAAAGTCTTCTCGCACCCATCATGGCCGCACTTGTAGGGCCGGTCTGTGATGTTGTAAGTATGATACACCGATTCAAACTATACGAGATTGCAACGTACAGCCAGCATGCACAAGCAAGTGTCTGGCCAACTTCGAGCGTTGCTTGAAGTCCTTGGTGTGGTCTTCATCGCAGCCCTCCCACTGACAAAAGCAAGAACCGTTCATCTTGCCAATGTGGCAGGCTTTGATGTGGTTGTGAAGAGCCTCTGCAGATTGGAATTGGTCTAGGCAGATTGCGGAAGAGCTCGGCTTCCATCTGCAGATATAAGCTTCATGCTCTTTCGATGTTGGTCCGAAGTCTTGACGGAGAGAGGGGGCGCGCGTATGGTCCCCAGAATCATCTTCTGAGGACAGCCCCACTGATATTGATGACACCCGCCCCGATGCTGGGTCGTCACCAATAGGAGACGCACACATAGTCGTTTTTCCGGAGCTAGTCCCTGGTTTTGATATCGGAGAGGGATATGACAAAGCAGCACTGTTACCTTGATACTTCCCAGGCATCATGTTTACGTTGCCGCAATGTATGAGGCTTGATCGAAGGTCTGAATTTAAGAATTGAGGCATTGAGTTATCCCAAGATTGGCTGCCCGATAGCCAAGAAGATGACAACGGGTTTAGAGAGCTTGCTGACGGCTCCGTTGGCTCACTGCTCATACTGCTTGATGTGTGATTGTGGGAGTATTCGAATCCGTGCATGTTTCTTTGCGCGAAGGATTGGCAGTGGTGATTCGTAGAAGAGCTGTGTTTCCCCCAACATCCAATTTGTTGATAATTCGAGCCTCGTGATATGCTGTGACTACTCTGAGATGCCTCTTGGCACTGTTCACATGTTCCGGCGCCGATGTGACAGCAAGAATGAGGGCCGTAGTAGCAATGCTCAAAGGACACATCGATAAGACAATTGTGGGCGTCAGAGAAAGAATGATGTTGTATGAGTTGTCCATTGGTGTGGAAAGAGTATCTGAACTCATTCGTATTGGTGTCTGAAGAGAAGATATCCATGTTTTCGATTGGCCGTGACTGGTGACTCGAATTCCCGTGGAACGAAGGCTGTGAATCAAATGAAGATTCCACCCGAGCGGATTGGCCATGGGAGTTCGTTTGGTTGGCCCCAAAGACGAAAGGAGCGTGGCAAGCCGTATCGCTAGGACATGGTACCACGGTAGGGAGCGATGAAGTATGGTGGTTCACATGGCAGGGGTCCCAATTGTGCTGCAGCGGGCACGGATCCGCCTCACAGTCTGGGCAAACGCATTGGGCGCCGGGACATGAGATTTTGGTACACGGGTCGGGGCACTCCTCCTTGAAACATGGAGGGCATGGAGTGCTAGGGCACTCTATATCGCACTGCGCTTCGCAGCATGCAACAGCATCGCCGGGGCATTTATCGTCGCCAGGACAAGGGATTGCGCAACTATTAGGGCAGTCGTCGTCGATGACACAGGCACTGCAAAGAGCCCGGAAACGAGCCTCTGATATAGCACCAGACTCGTCGTCATTGAGCGGTTTCGTCCAGTTGTCTACGGGGTCCGGATGCATGGCAGGATACTTGGATGGCTGGAGGCTCGAGGATTGCGCATGGAAATGCGGAATGGCAGAATGACAGTCGGTCCCCGCGGCACAGCAGAGGAGTTTAGGGTTGATATGGCGGGGCTGGTGGTCGCTGTCGGAGGAGACTTGGTGGGAGTTGAGGGTGTTGATAATGTTGCCAGCGGCGCACCGCTTGGACCCAGCGAAGGAGGGCATTGTAGGAGACAACATGGCTGAGATGGAAGCGGAAGAGTCTTCGAAAGACTGAGGCTCAGCTAAACGGACAGCCAGTTAGCACCCTGAGAAGTCTTCAGGTCAGCCTTAACAGGGCAGAGAAGAGGGCGGTACCGAGCAGCCATCACGGTGCTCAGTTGCGGGCGATCGCTGACGTGCCTGAAACTTTGCACAAGGGAGGGGCAGACTTCCTCCTTGTCGGCCAGACGGAGGGGCCAGACGGTACACACGGCGTGGAAAAGCTTGCGCTCACGAGTATAGAAAGGATCGCGACAACGCGCAGTGGTGCTGTCGTCGCTCAGGGTCCTGGGTGGGGCAAGGTTGAAGATTTCGGGGAACGAGAGCGTGTCCAATCACGAGCCAGTATTAGATGGGTCTCACACGTGACAGCAGAATACCGGACCCTGATGTGCCATTCAGGTACCAGGGGTCTCGAGAAGCTCGAAAGCAGAGCATCTCCAAGGAGGTAGAATACTTTAAACGTAGAGGAGACGTACTACTTGTTTCATTTGCAATTTTGATCAGCCATAACCACGCTTCATGGTAAGACAAGAGCGCAAACGACCAACCTCTATCGCCTGCCTACCTAAGTTGAAGTATATCAAACGCAAAAGACCTATCTCTCTCCAAACTATCATCCTCGCTCCCTCCTCACAACCATATTTACTCTTTCAAAACCACATTCCCCAGACCTCAAGACTATCTCCACCCCAAGCTCCATCCTACACAGCGTGACAGCCTCACCTTCAACCCCACACCCCACGCTCCCTCCGCCTCCCTAGCTCCACCCCTCCAGTTCCGCCGCCTCCAACCTCACCTACCTACAATTCCTCCCCAGCTCCTGCCACCCCTCCCCTCCCAACGCGCAGCCGCAAAAACACAATGGGCAATGCCTGCAGCGGCCTCTGCGGCGGCAAAGACGCCGACAACTTCGCGACCCCGGGCCGCACCCTCTCCTCCGCGCCCGCCGCCGCACCCACCTCCGCCAAACTCCCCTCCTCAAAACCCGCTCAGAAACCGCCCCAGCGCGCCTCGGCCGGCGGCGGCGGGCAAACAGTCGGCGGTACGGCCGCGCGCGCGGCGGATGACCCGCGGGCTGCGGCTGCGCGGGCTGCTGAGGTGAGTGAGCTGTGCAGTACTTCCTGTATTCCCTTTCTCGACCGGGAGCGAGGCGCGCGGAAGGGAACGAGGGGACGAGCGGGCGGTTCAGGTGGGATATAAGGCTAACGAGCGCGACAGGCGCGGTTAGAGCAATCGAAAGGGAAGGGGAAGCTCGGCGGGGAGTTGGACAAGCAGAAGAAGCAGACGATGAACGCGACGAGGGTGCAGGAGGCGAAGGATAACCTGGCGCGGCGGGATACGGAGCGGAATGCTGAGATACAGAAGTATAGTTGAGGGGTCTGGGGAAGGGGTTGGATGAGGGTTGCGACAATTGTATGTACTTCTATGCACCTGAGAATTTATAACGGCTTCACGAGTTGCAGATGTGTTGTTTGCTTGCCATGACAAGGGTGTTCACTCCTGGAGGCTTTGTTGTTAATGTGATCTGCTTAGACTACATCGCCTAGCATGTAGTAGTTGATATTGCCTTCACAAGTCACGATCAAAGAGCGAGGAGAGAGCGTGGTGCAAGAGGCATATCATGCTTCGATTGCTCTGCTGTAGGTTGTTTTAGGGTTTTCGTTTTATGAAGGTCGTCGAACAAGTGCATAGCACCGTGTGAACTTGACCAGATGTACCACCTTGTGATTGACGGAGTCGCCGATCCTCGGGAACCATCACCCCATAAGCCACGCTTCACAAGTTTCCGCCAGCCGTACCCGAAAGTCCAACAGTCTCCCCCCCGTCAACCGCAGTCAAATCATCTTACGATTGATGGATTCGCCGATCCATCGATATCGGTACCCACATGAGCCACACTCAATGGATATCCGCCAGTCGTGCCGAAACCCAACCGCCATCCATCCACCAACCATAGCACATCCATTACGCAGGAAATGAAGAGAAACCAAACCATACGCCTGTGCATGCATGCAAACAACCAAGTAACGTACCTTTGCTGATGTGCTCGGTTTCGGAGAAGCGTCACACTGACTTAGAGAACTTGGTATCTTCCTCCGGTAGGGGCTCTACTATCATTCTCCAGAGATGCCTGGGTCCCCTCCTTCAGTAGATTCTGCAGCTCGCGCATCGCACCCTTCACCACCGCTTCAGTGTCCCCCTCCCTATAACATGTGTCAGCGTATCTTACAATAGAATTGGAATGGTACCCACACGAGGATATAGAGCTTAGGCATTTCTCCCTCCTGAGGAGTCTTGCCAGGAGGATAGAAATTTCCTTTCGTAGTGATCGATGTGCCTGTACGGTCCAGGATCTTTGCAACGTTGGTACGGTTGGTGACCGCCCAGCGAGCTTTCTGTGGAAAATCGTTGATTTCTAACGTCGTGTGGTAGGCGCCTGCATCTGGGCCCTTGTTGTCGATTGGCTGTCCGGGATGGATCATGTTCTTCTTGGTCAGACGCCCTCCGATAGCCTGGGCTGCTTGGAGAACCCTCGCCATAGAGTCGCCACCTTTCGACGCGCCGCCGCTTGGCTTCTGGGTCTTATGGACAATAATCTCGCCGTCTAGATCTGGAAGGTTTGAATCTTGAACGCCTGAATCTTGAACATCCGGGGCCTTTGAAGGAGTGGCAGCTTGGGTCGAAGAATCGGTGGCCTGTGTCTGCGCCGGTGCTGGGTTAGCCGAACTCTGAACAGTGAAATCGTCCGCTTCCGCTTCCTTCTCTTTTTCAGGTTCCTCATCCCCATCTTCGCCGCCGAATGTTTTCCTCTCACGCAGCCTCTCCCTCTCACGCTCTAAGTTTAGCTTCTCAAGACCCTTGCCGCCGAACCCAGAACCGCCAAACTTCTCTGTGCCCGCCTTGACCTTCTCTAGGAACGAGACTACCATCTTCTGTAGCTCCTCGGGAACTGGCTGTTTGCTCTGTCGAAGTGCCTTGGAGATGTGGATCGACTCGCGCTCCTGAGATTCCGTGACGATGGTGACAGCCGTGCCGGTGTTACCAGCCCTACCAGTCCGTCCGACTCGGTGGACGTAATCCTCCAAGTGGTTGGGCGGGTCGTAGTTAATGACTAGCTTGAGCTGCTTCACGTCCAGTCCTCGAGCGGCTACTGAGGTAGCTATCACGACAGGAATGATTCCAGCTTTGAAGTCGGAGATGGCGTCCTCTCGATCGATCTGATCTTTACCCCCGTGGAGAGTAACACAAGGATATCCTTTCTTCGAGACCTTATTGAACAGATCTTCAGCAGTCTTCTGGCTCTCTACGAATATCAAAGCCCGTGCGTCTTGGTCTTGCTCGAATAGCTCCCCGAGTTGGAATAGAACCTCGTGGAACTTCTTTTCTGGAGCCATGACTTTGACAATTTGCGTGATCTCGGCAGCAACAGTGGATCGTCCGCCGACTAAAATCTCGATTGGCTTAACGAGGGCCTTTTTCGCGAGGCTCTCCATTTTTTGGGGAAACGTGGCCGAGAAGAGAACAGTCTGGCGGTCTGGTCGGACGCTCTGTAGGACCTTCATAACCTGAGGCTCGAAACCCATGTCAAACATTCTGTCTGCCTCGTCTAGAACCACATAAGTAACACGCTTGAGATTCAGAACCCTACCCGAGTTACTAGCCATGAGGTCAATCAGACGACCAGGGGTCGCAACCATAAGATGATTACCTCCTCGCTTTACATCAGCAATGTTGTCCTTGATTGGCACTCCGCCATAGCAGCATGCAGCCTTTAGCTGATGAGCCTTGAGGAAAGGTTTCAGCTCGCGTTGAATCTGAACCGCTAGTTCTCGAGTTGGAGCCATGATCAAGGCAATAGGGCCATCAGCAGATCCAAGTTCCCGCTGATCCAGAATGTGGCGCAAAACAGGAATACCAAATGCAAGTGTCTTTCCGGAGCCAGTCTTCGCCACAGAGATCACGTCTCTGCCGGCTTCGATGGTGGGAATCGCTTGGCTCTGGATAGGAGTAGGCTTGTCATATCCGAGATTTCTGAGAACATTGAGAGTCGACATAGAAAGCGACATTTGAGGCCACGTCACCACGGGCTTAGGGACGTCAAGGCCGCGAACCTTGATACCATCGAGCTCATGTCTCAGATCAAGCAGTTCCTCTTCAGTCATGTCTTGCAGCTCTTGGGGCTCCGTGTAAAAGCTCTTCCTGAAAGGCTCATAAGCGATCTTGGAATGATCAACAGCCGGGATCTCCTTCTTTTTCTTCTTGTTGGAGACCGTCGGGAACTCGTCAGCAATGCCCTCTGTAGCTTCCTGTGTGACCTCGTCGTCGTCCGCATACATGGCTACCGCTTGCTTTTCCGAAGGCTTGAGTTCCGGCTCGTCGTCAACTAGGCCCTTCATGAACGCATCGAGAGGGTCCTCCTCCTCGTCATCATCGTTGTTACCGTTCGTGGCGGGTTCCTCTGGAGCTTCTTTCATATCGATATCTCCGTTTGTCTGTGCCTCCTCGCGTCGCTTTTCCACAGCAGCAAGGCGTGCAGCAGCAGCCTCTTCGTTGTCACTCCCTGCATCGCTCATGTCCACATCATCGTCATCGTCCCCAATGAGAGGTTCCTCATCAGGATTGAAGTCGGGCAGCTTTTCGAAGGTGCGCTTGAGGGTGACCTCCTCGTCATCAAAGAGGGATTTTTTCGGTTCGATCTTGTCGGCTGCGGGCTGCGCCTTGCTCTTGAGACCGAAGGAGCTCACGTTACCACCATTTTTAAGAGGCTGGTCAGGAGCGGAGGCTATAGACAAATTAAATGAGATGCTCTGTAGGTTAAAGGAGATGGAATGGGGATATTGAGACGTACCTGAAGTTGAAGTCTTCTCCGCAATGTTCTTGGCGGGATTGACTGGAGGAGCTGGGAAATGCTTCCCGAGGCCGCCATCAAGTGTAGCGCGTGAGCTGGTCTTATGGGCTGATTTATCTTTGGGTTTGGGCTTAGACTTGCCGGTGTGCGAAGGGGCCACTTCAGGGACCTTGGGAGATGCGACCTTTGAAGATGCGACTTCGGGAGATGCGACCTTGGGAGATGCGACCTTGGGAGGAGGCGTCGCCGTCTCGCTCGAGGCCTTGTCCTTCCCGGCCTTCTCTTCCTCGGCTTTCTTGGCTTTCCAAGCAGCAAGCTTTTCGATTCGCTCTTGCTTCTTGCGCTCTTCGTCGCTCAGCTTGGTCGGGCCTGGCGTCTGAGACGACTCCTTTCCACGCTCACGACTGTCACGGCCGTAGTGTCTGTCCGAGTCGAACGAAGGGCGACGACGGTCCCTGTCGCGGACATCGTCGTTACGACTCCTATAGTCACGATCCCGGTCCCGGTCTCCCCAGCCACGGTCTCTGTCGCGGCGATAGCGTCCATTATCCCGATCACGCGGATCCTCTCGGTCCCTGTCCCGCCTACGATCTCCTCTCACGGGAGAGCGAGAGCGCTCGCGGCGTGGGCGGTAGGAGTCCTCTCGGTCATAGCGTCGACCATCGCGACGGCCGTCGTTGTATCTGAGCATGGGATCAGCCTGTGCGCCTCTATTGGCCATGCTTGCGGCCTCAAGGTAAGTGTAGTCACCCGGGTTCAGGTAAGTGTATCGATCCGCCGGAGGTTAGTGGAAGCGGTCGAAGATGGAGATGGTGAAGATGTGATGGTGACGAGGAGCAAGTCGAGGGGTTGTTGACGGCGCGGCAAAAGAAGGTTGCAGCGGAGACTAGTGAACGCCCCACTTTTCGGATCAAAGTCGGCCCGGGTGCTGGAACTTTTTTTCGACGAGATGCTGTAAATTATCGAACAGCTTTTGTCGCAACCCAATTGTCCTATACTAAACTGAAAAATGGCTCCACCGTCGCGGAAGCGTAAGGTTGTTACTCGCGAAAGCCCAGTCCTCTCCCGGAGCGCATCCGACGATGAGCTCGAAGGCGGCTTGCTAGATGGAATCCTCTCCCAGAGTGACGACGACTCGATAGAGGGCAGTGAGGCAGAGGATGTTGAAGGACTCAGTGAGGACGAAAGCTCCCTAGATGAAGAAGAGGAAGAAGGAGATCTGGACAGCGATGAGATACCCTCCGACGGCGAGCCAGATATACGAGAGCAGATACGGAAGCTCAACACCAACGGTGAGAGCTCCAAAAGTAGGCACGGAAAGGGGTCTGAAAATGGGCTTTTGCCTTCCAATGGCTCTGGTTTGGATCTCAATACTACGGAGAACGGTGTCGGACAAGATGAGGAGGATGACGAGGACCTCCAACCGAATTACACAGTCGAAGTCGATGCCAATGGCAACGAACGATATGTGTACAAGGAAATCGACCCCGTGTACGACTCAGACGACTCAGATGCCGCAGAGGCTACGAATACAATTGGCGACATCCCACTCTCATTCTACGATTCCTATCCTCACATTGGTTATGACATCAACGGCAAGAAGATCATGCGGCCTGCAAAGGGAGAAGCGTTGGATGCTCTCCTGGACAGTATAGACATACCGGAAGGATGGACTGGACTCAAAGATCCAGCGACTGGAAAAGACCGGAACCTAAGCCGGGAGGAACTAGAAGTTCTCAAGAGAATCACAAGGAACGAATTGCCCGAAGACGGTTACGATCCTTACCCGGATATGGTTCACTATTTCACTGGCATAGAGGAAACTATGCCTCTTAGTGCTGCGCCTGAACCAAAGCGCAGATTCGTCCCATCGAAGCACGAAGCAAAACGCGTTATGAAGATCGTGAAGGCTATTAGAGAAGGACGCATACAACCATACAAACCTCCCTCCGAGGAAGTGGAAGAGGACTCGGACATCAAAACCTATGATATCTGGGCAGACGAAGTGCCGCGACCCGAGCATTACATGAACATTGCCGCTCCTAAGCTACCGCCACCAGGCTACGATGAGAGCTATCACCCCCCACCTGAGTATCTCCCGGATAAAGACGAGAAGGCTGCGTGGATAGAGGCAGACGACGAGGACCGAGAGAAAGAATACCTTCCCACTGATCACGATGCGCTTCGCAAAGTCCCAGGTTACGAAAGTTTTGTCAAAGAGAAGTTCGAGAGGTGTCTAGATCTATACCTAGCACCGCGCGTGCGGCGAAACAAGCTCAACATTGACCCGGAATCGCTGCTTCCCAAGCTACCAAGCCCCGACGAGTTACGGCCATTCCCCACAACATGTGCTACCGTCTTCCGCGGCCACGAAGGTCGTGTGCGTAGCGTATCAGTAGACCCACAGGGCGTCTTCCTAGCCAGTGGCGGAGACGACGGCGTTGTTCGAATATGGGAGCTTGTGACGGGTCGGCAGCTGTGGAGCGTGAAGCTCTCGCGTGAAGAGGCCGTTCATGTTGTGAGATGGAGGCCAGGCAAGGATGCCGCAGTGTTAGCAGCAGCAGCTGGAGAAGACATCTATCTCATCGTACCCTGGTCTATCATATCGCCCGATCTGGAGCAGACTAGCCGAGAACTCTTGGACGCTGGTTGGGGATACGCGGCATCAAAACCCTCGACGACGACAAATGGTGTGGCTAATAAGGAGTCGGCTGCTAAATGGGCTCGCCCAGGGCCCAAACTCGAAGAAAAGGGCGTCCTAGTGAAGGCGACTGTAAGATCAGCAGTCAAGGTGATCAACTGGCATAGGCGCGGAGAATACTTCTCCACTGTCTCGCCAGGGGGCCAGAGCAGCGCCGTCGCTATCCACACGCTTTCAAAGCATCTCACACAACTACCCTTCCGACGACTCAAAGGCATAGCGCAGTCCGTCCAATTCCATCCGTCGAAGCCAATATTCTTCGTGGCGACCAGAATGTCAATCCGAAGCTACGATCTAGCCAGGCAAGAGCTCGTCAAGATCCTCCAGCCAGGCGCGAAATGGATCTCGTCCTTCGATGTCCATCCTGGAGGCGACAATCTCATTGTTGGCACATACGACAAGCGCCTCCTGTGGCATGATCTGGACCTCTCTTCGAAGCCGTATAAGACGCTGCGGTACCACAAGGAAGCTATTCGTGCAGTCAAGTTCCATCAAGGCGGGCTTCCGCTGTTCGCTGACGCTAGCGATGATGGGAGCTTGCAGATTTTCCACGGGAAGGTGGTTGGGGATTTGATGGAGAACGCGACCATTGTACCGCTGAAGGTGTTGAGGGGCCATCAAGTTAAGAGCAGGCTTGGTGTTATGGATGTTGATTGGCATCCACGGGAGCCGTGGTGTGTGAGTGCTGGAGCTGATGGGACTTGTAGATTGTGGAACTAGCGTAGTAGATTCCGCGTATCTAACATCACAATTATGATTTCAATCTTGTTCAAAAGTTCGTGCATGTTGCTGAGGAATTGGCAAGGGGTTACTGTGATCAGACACAACAGTTCCATTGCTCTGCCCTGACTCATTAAACATTATTATTGCAAGCTACTCACAAGGTAGCCATCTGATGCAGTCATCCCCGTAAGCAGTAAAGCTAATCACTCTACCATAACATCATCCATGCATATCCGAATCGACGTCCGCATCGACGTCCGCATCAACGTTCCCATCAACAGACAACGCCTCGGCACCCGCGTTCGCCCAATACCCCTCCCAATTGAACTTGAGCACTTCATTGCCCCAAGAGCTCCACCCAGCCACGAGGTGTCTAGGAAAGATCTCAAGCGCACTGTAGTCTTCCGGATCTGGCATAAACGGCGCGATAAGCTCCTTCAAACACGGCTTCCTGGAATGCAAATCAGGAACCCCAGCAATGACTCGTCTCGTGACCTCATTAGCCTGTTCCGCAACCGAGTAGGATGTGTTGGCTGCTCTACCCAGCAGCAGGACTTCGTACGGCTTCCTCCAGACGCTGTCCATGGACAATATCGGCTCTCCCTTTGTGGTCGTCTTGACCCAGATCCACTCCTCGACGAGTCCAACGTTCAAACGCTTGAATAGTCCATCATCCCCGAGGACCAGGTCCCGCAGCGCGGGTTTGTTGGTGATCCAGATGCCGACCAGGGCGTCGTGTTCGACGTAGAGGTCGATATCCATTTTCATAATCATCTTTTTGAGTTTGTTGACGCTGAAGAAGGTGGTGTAGGAGCCTTTTCGCCTCGCTGAGCGATTCGGCCATGGGGGATCCAGGAGGACAAAGTTGAAGTGTCGTGGGAGTCTGTAGTCTTCTGTGATTTCGCGGAAGGATGTCCGGAATGGAGTGGGCTCGACGCAATCGTGTAAAAAGAACATAGACTTCGGAGGGATCTTGAATGTCAGGTTGGGGGGATCCGGTAAGGATGCGCTCGTGGGTTTGGAGATGACTAAATCCAGAGCTTGGTCGTACGAGTTGTGGAAAGCCCAGTCCCATGGCTCCTGGATAGACTCTGGCTCTCCAGGCTCTCGGGGATCTGTGGTATCAGAAGCATCATGCGGCTTCTCGTATGAGACACTCCAAGGTATGTTTGGAGGCTTGCCGTCGAGAGAGACGTCGAGGGAAGCCATCAAAGCGCTGAGGTCATCCTTGGTCTCCTCCTGGAGGCTTCGCAGGTGTTGGTCCAGGATGGCTTCAGAATCTATGACTGGTGGAGTGCTTGGAGAGTCCCCGTCTGCTCCCTTCGCTTTTACTGAAGGCCGTGCCATAACCTTCCGAGGAGAACACCAATCTCCACGTATGGTCATTTTAATTTCCGCAAGAGCTTTGTTGACTAGCTCGGCGTAAATCGCGTGGAGCTCCTCATCATACTGCTTGCCCACATTCGCCTTTGCGGCCTCGGATTTGGGGTCATTGACGGGGAAAGGCTCTACAATGGGACTGGAAGAGAGAAGTGTGTCGTCACTGATGCCCTGAGCTGTGGATATAGACAGTGGAATGTCGATGAGGGTGATATCGCGTGCCTCGTTTTGATAGAGAATTGGCCTGGATGTGATAGTGCAGCCTGTCTCTGATATATCCCCGTTCTTGCGCTGATCACCACCAAGGTTTGTGTTTTTCTGATACTGAGAATCCATGATTGCTGCTGCTAGGTGCCCTGATAGCTTCGGGCGAGTTGTTTTTCGAGACCTTGAGGTTGAGCCCTAGTCCTTTTCCCACTTCGCTGAGGCAGCTTAAACAGTGCTGATACATGTGCCTAGATTTAGCTACAGCCTTGAGAGTGTGAATGGAGTTACGCCCGCAAGGTTGATTCTTACGAAGCCCCTCTACAGCCGTTCAACTGCATTGCTACAATGTGTTAATGTTGTTGTTGGTGAGCCCGATCGGTAGTTGCGAAACTACTAGGTCACTCGACACAGGCAGGGTGAATGTAAGCATCTCACGTGCCATACATACCAGAGAGGCTACCGCGCACAAAAGGGTGAATTGCCTGCAGGTGACGTGAAAATAGGACGAAACCAATGGCGGGGGACGAAAAGACGTTCCTTTGGCCTCGGTTCCGCTGCCTTCGCCGAAAGCTTACCCGACGAAAACCGTCATCTACGCCTCTTTGAGGCTCCCCGGTGAGCGGCAGTAAGATAAATCAAGACAAGAAGTGGGGCTTAAAGCTGCTGTATTGATGATGGTGAGGAAGCTAGCTATTGCACGGAAGGAGGATATATACAGGAAACAGCTGAGTCAGCCATTAGCCCGGGAAAGGGCCAACACCGGATTCCTCCTTCACGCCGCCATATACCGCACGCATGGCCTTCATGCCTCAAGATAATCCCAACACACCCTAAACTCGGCCTCGTCTCCAATGCGCTAGCACCTTTGGAGACACACGATCACACTGGGATGCCATCGAGCATCCTGGGCAGCTATGCCTCCACTCTACGCGAGAGGGGGGACCCGGACACAATGACCACACTTCGAGTTGCGTCTGCGCGGCCGTCGCATGAGCCAACAATATGCCCAACCGACCAAGAAGCCATGGTGCCGAAGAAGGCAGAGCCACAGCGCAAGGCCAACAAGAAGAGCGCTGAGTACATCATCAAGACTGGTCTTGCCGGAGGACTCGCCGGCTGCGCTGTACGCCACCCTCTCACGTTGGGCGGCCGAAGTATCACTAATAACCACATGAACAGGCCAAAACCGTTGTAGGACCGCTAGACCGTGTCAAGATCCTTTTCCAGACTTCCAACCCAAACTTCACCAAGTACGCAGGCAAATGGAGCGGGCTTCCGATTGCCATAAAGGACATATATCTCACCGATGGCCCCCGGGGGCTGTTCAAAGGCCACTCCGCCACGCTCCTCCGTATATTCCCCTACGCCGGGATCAAATTCCTCGCATACGAGCAGATCCGCGCGCGCCTCATAAAAGACCACACCGAAGAGACTTCCGTAAGACGGTTTCTCAGCGGCTCCATGGCCGGATGCGTCTCCGTCTTCTTCACCTACCCGCTCGAAGTCATCCGCGTGCGCCTAGCCTTCGAGACACGCAACGAGTCCCGCTCAACCCTCCGTTCCATATGCCGCACAATATACAACGAGCGCCCGCCCCCAGTGCACATTGCCGGGGGCAGCGAGGCGGCCGTGTTAGCCCCTCTGACTGCCGCAACCGCGGCAGTTCACAAGGTTGCGCCGCGTTATGGCCTCTCGAACTTCTTCCGCGGCTTCACCCCCACCCTGCTCGGTATGCTACCGTACGCCGGCGCGTCGTTTCTCGTCCACGATACCGTATCCGACGTCCTCCGCTACCCGTTGCTGGCTTCGCACACCACAATCCCCAACTCTAAGGGTAGCACCGCGGATCCGAACAAGCCTGCGCAACTACGATACTGGGCCGAGCTCGGCGCAGGCGGCTTTGCAGGCTTCGCGTCACAAACAGTATCGTACCCTCTCGAAGTCGTTAGACGGCGGATGCAGGTTGGCGGCGTGGTCGGAGACGGCCACAGATTAGGCATGAGAGAGGTCATAAAGAGGATCAGTCAGGAGAGGGGGTACCGCGGCTTTTTCGTGGGCTTGACAATTGGATATGTCAAGATTATCCCCATGTCCGCAGTCAGCTTTTACGTTTATGAGCGGGGCAAGTATTATCTAGGAATATGAGATCAAGCGGCTGGTATTGTTTTGACTGCATTTGTCTGCGGCATCGGCGTTTTTTGGGATACCAACGGATAGATGAACGTCGTTCTGAGGCTTGGAATAGCGTGTGATGTGGTAAGTCGAGTATTGTTCGACTGTAAATATCCTGGAACATCGTTAGCATATATTACATCAAGATTTGCATATTTTCAAGGCTTGGTGATCTACGTCACGGTACAACTTGGCTTGAGATTCATTAAAGGATCTTACGCTCCTTGGAGGATCAAGTCTGTATCACTGGATATGCACTGTGACACGCGGGGCATGGAAAGAGTGGCACTCTATTTACCCTTTATAGTGGAAATTGTAGTCCAGTAATTGGGCTCTTGCTAGCAGGATAACAATGTGAGGAGAGGAATAAGTAGGAGGGAGGAAGTTGGGCAAGAGGGAGTCTGATTCCTTTGGCTTGGGTTTCTGGATTGTGTTTGGCGGAGGTCCTCCAGTATGTTGTTAGTTGTATGAAATACCAGCTTTAGCAAACCTAAATTCTCTCCGGGCCACCTCAGACAGGTCTGATCTGCTTGAGTGTGCCACCTTTCCCCTGCCCAGCGTGGCGTGTTAGCACCGTTTGAAGTCTTCCAGCTAGCTGTCAACTTTTGATACTTGCAATAAATTGGGTTTGGATGATTCAAATTATTCTAACTGCGATCATCGTGTCTTCCAATGAGCAAGTGTTAGCAAATTTTCTGAGGGTCGCTGGGATAATGTTGTACACGAATGCAGGAGGAAATATTTGATACGGAGAATTGAGAGTCTCATAAGAAGTAAGAAAGCTCGACGGAACAAAAGCTTCGTTCTCCCAGTCATTAACCCGCCCCTATTGGCAGCCAGACCACAAACGCCGGTGCCATGCAATCAAACCAGCATCAAACCACAAGCAGCTCGCCCGCTCTTTTCTGTACAAGAAGCATATCCAACATAAAGCGAAGCGTCCCAGCCATCACTCTGGTCATCGAAGCATCTCGCCTGCCACACCAATTGCCATCCCCGCAGCCATCCCGTATATGTTCCCACATCCATTCCTCCTGGCGGCATTACCCTGGCCGTTGCCGTAGTTCCCACAGGCCGCCTCCTGCAATCCATAGCAAGCCTGGGAGCTCAAGCTCTGGCAAACCTGGCTAGCTGATGCTGAATCCAGGGTGCCTGTAATTGCCGCAACGGTAACGCCGCCATTGGGCGCAGAGACCGTAACACCGTGTATACCCCCGACGAGCGCCGCAGTGCAGCTCGAGGCGTCAGTTTGGCAGCTCGAATAAGCTGAAGAGCAAGCGGCTGCGTTGGTGTAAGTGGTAGGTATGTAGGCGAAAGGATAGTACGGGTTGGATACCGTAGAGCGAACGCCTTGCGCGGTTGCCGTGGCGGTGCCGACGACGAACCCGCCGCCGGTGGTCGTTGTCGCGAAGACGAAGGACTCGGTGGTTGTCGCAGTCGTCGTTGAGGCGGTTGCTGACGCTTGCACTCCTCCGCCGCCGATTGTCCCTGTGCAGGCCGCGTTGAGGGGACAGCACGCTACGTGACCTGGGGTTCTGTCAACATGCGGTTCGAATGGATGGACGTCGGGTGTGTGTACTGACCGGCAGCATCAGCGGAACAAACACTGTTGGAACCGCAGCATAATCCGGGTGCGCCTATGCCCGCGCATGCGTTGTATCCGGTCGCGCATCCACCATCGCGCTTGAAGAGTTCATTGGCCGGAATTGTATCGTTGCTCTCCAGTGGTGATGTTTGCTCTAGGAAGGATGCTTCGACGAAGGCTGCTAAGTTGCTAGGTGAGGCGCAAGCTGCCGTGATGAAGAGGAGGAGGATGGAGACCAGGGAATTCCGCATGTTGATTGTTGGTGAAGCAGTTCGAGGAATGTGGAGAGGGCGCCTTCCGGCGATTCAGCTGATCGACGTCCACTCAAATTCTTGGGATTGCTCAGGCGGTCAGACCGTGGGGTAAGATGTCTGTAAACAATTGGATAACTGTGCCATTCAGACCAATTGCGACGACGATGGGATGCGGAACCCTTACTTTGCTGTTGGTGTGCTGTAGTTGTCTTTGCAGTGCAGTCCTTGGGCGGTTAATGTGGAGAGGCAGGCTGAGCCGCAGCTGGCCAACACATGGAATCCCTTCCCGCTCTTTCGTTGTCCAGACAATGAGACTCGCTTAGTATGATACGAGATGCACGTGATCTCGTGCTCGATACGCGCGAAACCTTTACAGTGTTTCGCCACTACTTGGGACAACCTACATACAAGGAATTCAGAGGATCCAGAAGCGATGTCGAGTCTCAAGCGGTATAGATTAGACTGCCTCTTGGCCGCTGGACCAGCTGCTGGCTGGGGTATTCCGTACAGTGGTGTTGCACCAGCAGGAGTAAGAGCCGAGCAGAGAAATACCTATGCCCTGGAATTTAAAACAAAAGGAATTAACCTCAAATCTACACGCTAGGAACTAGGTTGTTTTTTAGCCGTTCGAGTACCCGCTAGTTGAGGCCTTCCAGACCGTAGTATTGGGCGAGTAGTAGCAGAGAAATATTTGTGCTATAAAACATACAGCACAGGAAACTAACATTGAGGCTCACACACTAAAAATTGAGTTACCCGAAGTTCAGGATGTCTAAAATTCTTTGAGGAGCTTCGCGCAGTGTCTTTAAAGTGTAAACACATGACTGGTTTCATGCTTTTGCTCACCGCCCGGCAATATAAACTGGCGGGCCTGCGGGGCAAAAGCTACTACACCTCAAATCAACACAGACTTTTATCACAATACCGTGCTATGTGAGCCCCTCTTTGCACTATGAACGACGAGAGGAAATCCAAATATGCGCTCCACGC
Source organism: Lophium mytilinum (assembly GCA_010093605.1). Taxonomy (NCBI): domain Eukaryota; kingdom Fungi; phylum Ascomycota; class Dothideomycetes; order Mytilinidiales; family Mytilinidiaceae; genus Lophium; species Lophium mytilinum. The sequence goes on along the minus strand of MU004188.1, from coordinate 646,842 downwards.
AGCTTGCCGTGAAGGCCATGGTACGTAGGCCACGGCCCAAAGCTTACCACACGTCCGCTGACCTCCGCCTCCAGCAAACATCGCCGAATCACTGCTTAACGTAAGCTCCAAAGGACCCCTGACTCGATAGAGTTACTCTAATCTTTCCGAGCAGGCGAATCCCAAGCTTGACTCCCTAAGAGACGAAGATGACCGCCTCCCTCTCCACTGGGCGGTCTCCTACAACCACCTACCCATCGTCACGATGCTTGTCCAACGGAAGAACTTCGATGTGGATGCACAGGTATATCCATACAAGCTCACCCTACTTCCTCGGATTCAAGCAGCTAAGACAAGCCCCAGGACGGCTCAGGCTGGACATCGCTCATGATGGCCACGTCGCGCAAAGACGCGGAAACAATCGTAGATCTCCTACTCAAGAAAGACGCGGATGTGAACATGAAGAGTGCGTAGACCTTCTACCTTTACGCTCGTACAAGACAACGGACTAACGTGATGTATAGCCATCAACGGCCAGGTACACCCTCCCATCCTATAGACCGTCAACTCCACTTGTTCTCACGCTTCAACAACAGACCGCCCTCCATTTCGCCGCATCCAAGAACAACCTCGATATCGCACGTACCCTAATATCTCACAAAGCGTCCGCGCGAGTGAAAGACAAGCGGGGCCAGCTAGCGCTACATCGCGCGGCCGCCGCGGGATCAGTGCCGATGATGAAGCTGCTGCTGGAGGCAAAGAGCCCGCTGAATGCCACAGATATGGATGGCATGACTGCGCTGCATCATGGTAGGCTCTTCATAAACTCTGTCGACGTATAGTATGTTAGGTGGGCTGACAAAACTGCCAGCTATATCAGAAGGCCACGGCGACGCGGCACTACTGCTCTTGCAAGCGGGCGCTGAGACGGACAAGAAAGATATGGATGGGCATACGGCTATTGAGCTCGTGCCTGATGCCAAGGTAGGCTACATAGGTAGCACTCGGTCAAGAAACATAACACTGACGCACTCAGACCAGGAAGTTCATCCTCCAAGCCGCAGAGCGGGAAGGAATAGATCTTGAATAGCTAATCTTACAGACTCCCTTCCTTCCAAGTGATCAGGGGACAGGAATAGAGAAAATCAAGAAGCGAACAGCTACTAACAGAGAACCGGCTAAACTGAGCTGTCCCAAAGAATGCCCTGTAGCAAATATAAACGCCATCAGCACCAAGCGTAGCCATGCCAGTCGAAAATCTTCCCTGTAGACTTAAAATGCGCATGAAGCAAAACGTCCACGTCATTCAACAAGCTAGAGCGGGTAGATCTAGCTTGCCGAACATCAATATCCAAGAATCCCCGGGTACGGATGACTAGGTCATAGTCCTCTCGACCAGATCCCTATAAATCTTCTTCAAATCCGCCACATCAATCGTCAGCTCCTCAACACGCTCGCTCTTCTCGCCCAGCATTTCCAGCGTGGTCTGGTACCGCTCGTCCATCTCCTTCAGCTCCTTTTCGAGCTTGTCGACACGCTCGTCCGCAGCCCGCTTCTCCTCGATCTCCCGCATCAGTGCGACGACCTCCTCGCGCGCTTCGTCGCGTTGGGCTGCCAATCGTGCCATTTCCTCTTTCGAGGTCGCTTTCTCCGATTCTAGCCGGCGAACGGCGGCGCTCATGCGTTCGACGAGCTGGACGGTGGGGCCGGCACCAACGGTGCTGACAGAGATCATGTCGTTGATTGTGCGGTGGGGAGACGAGTTGTTGTCGAAACCTTCTTCGTGGTCGTAGGTGATGGATGGCGTCTGCGACATGCTCGCGCCGTTGAGCGTGGAGAGGGAGTGTGGGATAGAGTCGTGGCGCGTCGGTGTTCCAATCTCAGGGGTTCGGAGTGGCTGAGCAGATTTGCGGCTGCTGGGTCGCTGATCTAGCATTCTGTCCATAGGGGAGAGTGCGAGCTCGTTCGAAATGGTCCGGTTTAGGTTTCTGCGGGCGTGGATGCCGAGGGGGTCAGCGCTGGAATGCTTCCGGTTTGTGGATCCAGGTGCTGAAGGCGAATCAGCGCGTAGGTAGTTCGAATCTGGGTTGTTTGTTTGAAGTTCTAGCCGCCATTTGATCTTTTCCTCGTCAAGCTTCTGCTGGAGATCTGCTTCCCACAGCTTCTTCTCCCGTTCCACCTCTTCATGTGCCGTTTGCGCTGCTGATTCTGCTTGTGCGAGTCGCGCTTGGGCTTTCTGGCTCTGCGTTCGCTGCTCTGCCAGGTCTTGCTCTAAGGTGCGAGCTCGGTCATTGATGGACTCGAGTTCATCCTCAAGTCGTCGAGCCTTGGAGTTGACGTCACGGGCTTTGCGGCGAATGTCGCTCTCACGCTTCGCGGTCTCGTCGCGCTCTTTCTCCAATGCAGCGACACGGGATGTGAGGGTGCTTTCGATGCCCTGCCAGTTTTCGGACGCATAGGCATATTGGCTTTGGAGAGTTTCAATCTGTCGAAGGAGCTTGGCTTGTGAATCACCAGTGGCAGAGGATGAGACTTCCTCGGTTCGGGTCCGAAGGAGCTCGAGTTTGGTTTCGAGGTTCTGGAGTTATTGTTAGGAGGGAATCCGCAGAAGGACCGCCAGGATATCTTACTGTAATCTCTCCGCGTAGCTCTAGCTCTACAATCTTGGCCCGTTCTTGTTGTCTCGCAGCATCCTCTTTGACCTCCTGGATCTCCTTTTTGGACCGTTCTTCGGCCAATTTCTTCTCTATCCGGGTATTTTCAAGGTCTTCGCGAAGGTCTGCAGTGACTCGTTTCTCAGCCTCCAATTGCCCAGACTTTGCTCTCTTCTCCGCCTCTTCGGCCCTCGCCAACGCGTCCGATAATTGCCGTCTCAGCTCCCCTATCGTCAACCCCGCTTCCTCACGCTCTGCTCGCAGCGCATCCACGTCTTTCTCTATTCGTCCCACAATCTTCAGCTTCTCTTGTGCGGATCTCTCCGCTGCTTCAGCACGTTTAGCGCGCTCAACTGTATCGCCGATACTCTTCTCCGCCCTGGAAAGTCGCTGCTTGAGGCTCGTCATGTCCTTTTCCGTCTCCATGGCCTTTACACGCATCTTTTTGATAGCATTCAAGTGCTTCAACTCCGTCTTAGAAAGGTTCTGCCCCTCTTCCATTAGGGCAGCAATCTGCGCATCTTTATCTGCCAGCTTCTTCTCCAGGGGGTCATTCGGATCTGCAGACTTCGCTGCGGTTTTGGCTTGGGAAGCGAGGGACTGAGAAAGATAGGTGAGTTTCGATTGGAGGGCGTCGATGCGTTCTAGATGGGAATGTAGCTCTTCGCGGTGCTCGGATAGGGTCTGGTCGTGGATTTTGCGGAGGGAGGAGAGTTCTGTTTCATACTCTGATGTGGTTCGGGGGGGTAAAGCCTCGATTTCGGCGCCGTGGGTGGTAGAAAGGTCGAAGGAGAGTCGAGACGGAATTGAGTCGAATGATGTTCGCGGTGAAGGGGCGGAGGGGGCGTTGATTTCGGGTATTGGCACTGATATTGATGGCGTCGTTGTAGCAACATCTGAGGAGGGAGCATCAGATGAGGCTCGAGGAAGCTCGTCTGTTGCTGTATCTTCTCCTGTATGGCCATCGGTCTTCTCGGCTAGCTGCTGCGGTGCAGGTTCAGATGTCGTGTCCGAAACCTTCGAGTCCAAGCTAGTGCGACCCAGCTCTGCAGCCAATGCAGGACTCCCCAGAGCGGGACTAGCTGTCCTTGATGGCAGGTCCGACGATGTCCGACTGTTTGACCTGGGCCTGTCCGCTCTCTTGACTACAGCCTTTGCCAGCCGATCCTGTAACCGCGAATTGGGTCTGCTTCTCGAGGGATTTCGTGATATGCCTAACCTCCACGTCAGCTTCCATCGTAGCACAATGCCGACAGTCTCTCATGTCTGCTCCATACCAGGTTCTGCCTGCAGCCTAGATTTCTCTGCTGCAGCTTTCTCTGCAGCTTCTTGCTTCGACTTGGCCTCTGCAGCCCTCGCCCGTGCCGACGCCTGGTCATCTTCGGCCAATATGGTGTCCAGGCGCGACTCGAGGCCCGCGACGGCGCCTGAGAGCAATGAGCCCCATCGCGAGGTCTGCTTTGCGTTCTGTGCCGGAGCACTCATCTTGCGCCGTATTCTCTACCCAGATGTGAGGCTCGCGAAGTCGATAGTTGGTCTACGCTGGAGGTTTTCGGCGTTTCGAGAGATGCATAGTCGGGGTGGTGGAAGCAGGTGAGCGGTGGTGGAGGTGGTGCGGCGGGATGGGCGAGGTGTTCGTATTATTAGACGCGCGTGTACAGGATTCCGGGGCAGTGGGCAGTTTGGAATGCTATTTCGAGTGGACGGACCAGGGCGGAGGACAAGGCGTGGCGGCGGTGGGTTGCAAACTCGCGGATGTTGTTAACTTGAAACACCTGTCTGGAAATGTTCCGAACATGAGGTTGACTAAGCCGTGCACGACATCTCCTCCACCCCCATCGGTCACCATCACCGATTTATGTCTTTCTTTGAGCTCTTAAAGACCCCTTTGAATCTACTAATTATCCAAGATGGCTATAGCAGTAAGTCAGATTGTCATTGTTATACTTGACCTTGTTCAATTTCTGTATCACTTCATGTTCTTGATATCTTAGCAGAAAGACACGCTCCTATATTGTAATCATCGGTGCTACATTTTCAAACCATCATCTTCATACCCTAGCTACTTCAGCTAGAGATCACTGTATTACGAGTCTGCCTCTACATATTGCCCGCAGTTCCTTTGACAAGATACACCCTTCTCTATCAGAACGAAATCATACCTATCCTCCTGAGTGTCCTAGATATCAGCCAACTAACTCCTGCTCTACCAAATAGGCAGTCGGCCAAATATGCTCGACAGCAAGCATGACCCATAATCTCTCCCAATGTGTCACTCTCATCCAGAAGGCTGCATCCGCCGGCGCAAAGGTACTCCCAACACTTGTCCCTTAATCTCTCAAAGCCGTTCCAACCCATCCTAGGCTCTTTTCCTCCCTGAGGCAAGCGACTATATTGCGCCCACGGCCGCCGAAACCATATCCCTAGTTCAACCCGCCTCCACATCCCCCTTCGTCCTTGGCCTCCGCTCCGCGGCCCGGGCTGCGTCCCTGCCCATCTCCGTCGGCATCCATGAGCCCTCCACATCCAGCAAACGTGTGAAGAACACCCTCATCTGGATTGATGCCAACGGCGAAATTGCCCACCGGTACCAGAAGCTGCATCTCTTTGACGTCGAGATCAAAGACGGGCCGATTCTTAAAGAGAGTAACTCGGTCGAGCCAGGCAAGGAGATTCCAGAGCCATTCGACAGCGCTGTGGGCAATATTGGGAGCATGATCTGCTATGACCTAAGATTTGCAGAGATCTCGCTTGCATTGAGGAATAGGGGCGCGCAATTGCTGTTATATCCAAGCGCTTTCACAGTCCCAACGGGAATCGCCCATTGGAGTACTTTATTAAGAGCAAGGGCCATAGAAACGCAGAGTTATGTTATTGCCGCCGCCCAATGTGGAGTCCATAATGAGGCGGGGACACGGAGGAGCTATGGGCACAGTGTTATCGTTGATCCTTGGGGCAAGGTGATAGCGGAGCTAGGGGGTGCTGCAGAAGACGGGTCATGGGAAGAGCCGGAGATAGCCGTGGCAGACATCGATTTGGACTATTTGGAGAAGGTAAGGAGAGAGATGCCGCTACTGAGGAGAACCGATGTATATCCAGAGATCAAATGAGTGCAAATAGTACCTCCCCCTTTTCCACTCCCTCCTCAGGCTTCCTCCACCCCTTAGTCTCTCCTACCTTTCTTTCTATCACGAGAAATCAACTAGACATCATAATAGCCTGGCCATGAGGTCCAGTCTTCATTCTATCTATGCACAGGGGCGAATCTTCGATATAAGCCCTGAATGGTGAATGAGAATGCCGAATGGCCTAAGCTCGCAATCGTTCTGCAGATAGTGAATGTCTATGCCGATCAAGCCGGGCTGACGTCCTCTGTCGGCGCCGTGCTGGCACAACTCCGTCCGCACCTGACCGAGAAGTCACTCAAGCAAAAGCGGTGTGTAAGAGGGGCGGCGCTCTCACTCACTCGGGAGCAGCGGTGAACGTAAGGAGGGGCGGCGGCCTGGGGCCTGCAAGCTGCTCTATATAAGAGCCCGTCTACCTCTCCTTCCACCTTCTCTCCTCCACCATCTTCCTACCACAACAACAACACCACAACACACCACCAACAACGACACCCTCACCCACACTCTTCCACCAACTCCAACTTCTCAGTCCGAACCCCATCCTTCATCATGAAGCTCAACTCCATCCTCGCTGTGTTTGGCGGTCTCATCGCCCTGACCTCAGCCGCACCCACTGAAGCTGAGGCCCCGGACGCCTTCAAGGGTCTTGCCGATCCGTCTATTCAGAGCACTCAGAGCTGCGGAGACTGCTTCAATACCTACATCGACTGCTGCGCTGTACGTCGTCCCCGTCTGCCTTCTTCCAGCAGATAACTAACTAGTCGAAAGACGGACCCGAACAACAAGCAGCACACCGCGGACTGCGCCTACCTCACCTGCTACTGGGGTGGCAAGATGGTGAGTTGCCCTTGTTTCTACAGTACGATGACGTGCAAGATACTAATCAGGAGTGTTTTTGTAGTGCCAGGACTGCGGATACAAGGCCTGCCTTTAGTTAATCTGCCTTCTCACGGCTCTTACGGTGCTCAAAGGTTCCGATTGCTCATATTTCTGGCGGAGATGATCTTGGAATGGGACACATCTTGGCGAAAGGTGTTGGGCCTTTCAGATTTCTCGGGAGTCCACTCAGTGGACCTGCATAGGTAGCAATATCATCACTTGCTTACCTAAATAACTCTCTCTGCATCTGTGTGACCCGGTGATACTCGACCTAAATACGTGGATGCGAAGTTCTGATACCACTACACAAGTACAGAGAACGACGTGACTTCGAAGCTCTAGATATCGGAGGCAATCAATCGTTACGCATCATTTGCAAGGTGTACGTAACGGTTCGTAAGTACAACGTTCATCGTCGTCTTGTCGGCTGATTGTGACATCAAAATTCGATTTCACTACAGTCGTAAAATCCTGCGAACATTTTCACAGCGCGGCTAAACTATAGCGAGAGGAACCTCCAACACATATGATGATTTCTTTCCATAGATGAGCACTGCGCTCTTACTAGGCCCATTATAACCAAGTATTCAAAGATACGCGCCATTGATATCGTACAAATAAGTCTACAAAGTCTAATGAAGAAAACTAAGCATGATAAGCGCTGAACCGTTACGGTCTTCCATCCATTAACATTCCCGTACCATCAAAGAGTTTCCCAATCCCACCGTCCAAAGCACCAGAGTCCGAAACTCCCCCAAGCCCCCAAACTAAAAGTCCTTCCGCGCATGCTTGCTCCTATGCCGCAACCTCTCCCCATAAACATACAACACAAACGGAATCGGAATAAACGCGATCCCCAAAAATGCCAGCAACGAGCTCGCCCAATCCACGCCCAGCCTGTTATACATGGCCGCCGCAAACAGCGGAAACCCCGCGCCGAAACTACTCCGCATGAAGTCGTTGCCCGCGAACACGCTGGCGACGTAGTCCGGGTACGCGTCAGAGAGGTACCCGAGGACCGAGTTGAAGAGGAGGAAGGCGGCAACGGAGAAGAAGCTAGAGCCGATGATGGGCATGATCCAGTGGATATCAGGACGCGCGGACCACCCGAACCAGAACAGACAGATGGGGACGAGGAAGCCGCCGACCATTGCGGGTGGGAGGCGCTTTTCCGGCTGGATCTCGCCGCGCTCGTTGAACTGTTTTTCTTGGTGGAAGTAGAGCCAGCAGAAGAAGGGGGGGATGACGCAGATGGCGCCGATGAGGATGCCGAGGAAAGCGAGGCCGAGCTCGCCGAGCGTGAAGTGGTAGATGCCGACGAAGACGATGGGGAAGGATTCGAACCAGATGTAGAGGAGGCCGTAGATTAATGCGATGTAGAGGTTTAGGAGGAAGACCATGGGTTCGGTGAAGTTGAGGCTGATGGGGCGGACGAGCACCATCCATACGATGTCTTTGCCCGTCATCTGCTCGCCCATGATCTCGGGCTCGCATTTGAGTTTGGCGTCGTTGGTGAGCTTGCGGAGGCGGCGAGTGCGGCGGTAGAGGATGTTGGCGGAGCTGGTTTCGGGGAGGAAGAAGAAGACGAAGACAAGGCAGAATCCGGAGAGCCACATCAATTCCCAGATGGACCATCTCCAGCCTTCAGCTTCGACAGCGAATCCTCCGACGAGCGGTCCAAGAACGGGACCACACACGGCAGAGATTCCCCAAAGACCTAAACCGTAGGCTTGCTTTTGCGGCCGATACATGTCTCCGATACTAGCGCCTCCGGTAGCTAGAACGGGTGATCCGAATAGGCCAGTGAGGAAGCGGAAGGCGAGGAGCATGCCAAAGTTTGAGGCTAACGCGGTAGGAATCTGGAATAGTACGAATATTACGAGAGTTCCAACGTATACCGGATTTCGACCGATAACGGGAATCTCAGACATAGGTGCCCATACTAACTGATGATTATGAGCGACGAAACCTTCTGATAAGGAAGATTACTTACTGGCCCCAATCCGTAACCGGCGACGAACAATGTCAAACCAAGAGTTGCGGCGACCTGGCTGACGCCAAACTCTTCCACGACACCCATTACGCCAGCAGTATAGATAGACGATCCGATGTAAACACTGAAAGTCAGAAAGCAGATCTCAAAGGTGACGAAGTATTTCTTCGCATGGGACCAATTGCGCGGGTTCTGGGCTCGCATTAGTTCCTGAACATTACACACCATGGGACAAAACCAACCTCTGGATCATCCGGCCCATACCAATCTATGAGATGGATATCCCTCCCTTTCTCTGGATCAAGCCTGACTCCGCTGGCAATGTTGTGGGTACCCTCATTTGGTTCTTCGGACTTCTCTGAATCTGATAGGGATTTCGCTGAATCCTCAGACGAGTGTCGAGCCTCACGTGTCCTCACACCTCCAAGGTGCCTAGATGGTCGGTCTTCATCGTCAGATACGTCTCCAGCATGACCGTGATGAGCAAAGTTCCCCGACTTGACTTCGTTAACGTATTTCTTCCACAGGTTGGGGTCTCGTTCTTCAGCATATGTGAAGTATTTGTTGCCAGTAGATAGGCGAACGAGATGGCCAAAGGCGGAATCTCGAATGAGATCGCTCACGCCCATGATGAAGGTAGATAAGAAGAGTGAATTGGACTACAAAAAGATGACGACAGCAAGGGGCCGTAAACGGCAACTATATATCTTTTCAAAGGGCGTGTAACAAGGCGTAAAGGTCGGTCACGGCTCGTACATATCGTCCGGATATCTCGCCAAAGACCGAGTCGGGCCTAATTGGGATCGATCTGCGTCGCGCTAAAACAAAGAATCTATGACGACAACTGCTTACCTGAGTGGGAACGCTTGATAAAAAGCAGTAGCCGGAGGCTTCCGCCTTGTGAGTTGACTCTTAATCTATTAAGGCTAGTAGCAATGACCATACAACGGACGTATCATTGCGAGGTACAAGGGGTAAGAAGAAGAGACGACGTGCAGCTATTGGCTTTGACGAGTTGGCCATAGCTTTGAAGCTGCAAGGTCTCGGGGATAGCCTATCTCGGTGCAATAGCCTGGGAAGCTTTACCCTTTGTACTGAGTGCTGTAACGCCACAGTTCCGAGTGTCTTGAAGATGTGCAGAATCTCGGAACCGCGTCGAGATAGCGCTTACGGTAAACCTTGACCTTTTCACAAGGCGTGTATTTGGATTGATGGTGAAACGGGTATGTAGCACTGGCACCCGAGAATTCGGACTTTGACGTTGCAAGATAGACCCGGCCCCTTGGCCCTTGGTGCAGTAGGCTAAGTCATCCACGTGGAAATCTATTACACCACCTTCGCGCAGTCCGAGGTTAGCGTATCTCGTAAGTGTTGCGTAACAAAAGGCTTTGTAACCCTGCAAAGGCTATTCTGGCCAATAGAATCTCCTCATCAGCTTCTAGTACCGTTATATACCCTTCCAGCCACCTGCACGCTCACCACAGGATGCGTGAAGGTGCTGTATGATCTAGGCAATGAAGATAGCTACATAGTTCGGATAAGGTTACGATGTTGGTGTCAACGTGGCGACAAGGTTTGTACGACGGTGTGACGGGTGGCCCAGTGGGATTTGGCAGGTGGCGATCCTGGCGTCGATCGACGGCATCCGCAAAGGTGCGGGAGCCCGATTAGCTGTCCCGGGCGTTCATTCACCCTTTTTCACCGAGTTTGGTGTCACAGTGTTTGCTGATTATCTTTCCGCCCGCGCCTCGATTCTTCTGACTCAGCCGAGTTCTCTAGCTTCTAAGTGATCGGTGATTCGTTCCCGTGCTGAGAACTTGGGGGAGCTGTGATGTACGAAATACCCAACGAAGGGCATGTAGTCCACACACAAAGCGCCTTTGGTGCGCCAGAGCAAGCTTCGGGTTGCCTTTGTGTATTTCATACTATTAGAAGGCTAGAACATGGACACCCAGGACTATCCCTCTCATTTGGAGCAGCAGTTCAGACTCTCTCGGTCCCACGCATGCTATACTCAGCATGGTACCCTCTCTTTCAAACCTCCAGCATCATCGACACCGTTCGTTGATCTTAGCTCCAGGACAGGTATGATTCGAGCCTATGGATTCTCGAAGGTGTATTTGTTGAGAAGCAGTGTGCCGTGGCCTAGATCTGCAAAGCTTACGGTCGTTTTCAAAGTGATAATACCGAGATACTACAGAAAGCAGGGGAATAGTACATTGCCAGACCATTGAGGTACTCTTTGTTCGTTGAATCAGAATAGGGAATGCCCAAGCCTCCGAATGACTGTGCTGTCAGGACTGTCGCGCAAGTTTCGCGTCGATTGCGAAATCTAGACCGATACCTTCACCTTTCAACTTTCACACGTCATCCATCTTCCATCATTCAATTCTCCTCGACGACACCCTATCATACCGATACCTCTGCACAGCTCAGAGCAACGCTGGCATCTCCACAGCCTCATGATCACATCGTCCCTGCAAGCGGTCCTGGGCGCCGGCTGTCTTCGGTGCATGAAGAAGGGTACATGAATGCCCCGGTGAGCCTTAGCGAGTACTGGCGGACAACACAGTACTCATCGGGACATGTTGAGTACTGCGTGACCTGCACCTTCAAAATCCATATATCGTGACGTTGGGACCTCTTGAAATCCCATCCAACCCCTCATCACTTCTCAGTCTTTGAAGGCCTTCTCATCGTTCTGGTAACGAACAAACCATCATATATATTCCCAAGTCTGAATAGCGATACCTTTCCAACCTAATGAGGAAGCCGCGCTCTGGAGCCTACCTTCCCATCCTCAAATCTAATTGAATCAACCATTATACAAATTGCATACTTCAGATTTCCTTCTTCTTCAATACACTTTCCCTACCTCCCTAAACGCCTCGGCCCACTCCGAGCCCTGGCAGCTGTATCGATACAACACACCCCCCATCCAAACATGTCGGACATCCAAGCATCCAAGCGCAACCCTTTCGACAAAGCCCCTCCGGAAGTCGTCCTCGAAATCAGCACTCAACTGGGCCTAGCCTCTACGAAATCCTGGATATCCTTCCGTCGGACATGTCGACGCTTCCGCAACATCACAACCAGCTATGAGGCCTCCACCGTGAAAAACATCATGGCGCGCTACCCTCAAGAAACCCTCGAGCGCATGGGGATCCGCCTGGCCGCGCCGACCTACCCAGCCATGCACAACGCGATCCGCCGCTTCGCCACGATGACCTGGATCAAGAACGGCGTGTCCTACATCGTCACGAACAGCTGCAAGGCCCAGCCGCAGCTAGCCGTGGCGAGGTTCGAAGAGGGATTGAAGCTGCTATACCAGATTTCTGACGAACGTAAGCGCAACGTCTCACTATGACCATAGATGAGTCGACGGGGTCGAGTCGCTGACTCTACCACAGCTTCGTACAGCACCAAGGTCGAGCTTCTGCACAAGATGTCGATAACGTCCCTCGTCTCGCTCTGGCTGGCGCTGTATTTCTGCCACGACGAGGCCTGTGAGCAGAGTAAAGGGGTTGTCGACAATGAACATCGTGCTGAGGACGCAGACTTCCGCCGCCAGGTTGAGGTCGCGTTTGGCGAAGAGGTCTTGTGGCAGGGTCCGGCTTTCGTCTATGAGACTCTGAAGTGCGCTGATCGTGCGGACAAGTAAGCAAATGCCCAAGGACCCCTCAGTCATGTTGTTCGAATCCACTGACGTTGGTGTCTTTGCAGAGCCCTCCAAAGGCGCTTAGCTGTCGTGCAGCGAGTAGAGTCCGATACTAGAGCCAGCATATACCGCACTTTCGAAGATGGGCTCGTCTATAATGAACTAGAAGATTGGCTATCTGGTGCTCTTGGCTGTGGCAAGTGGGATTTGGTGTACGAGGCGTTTTATGGAATGTGCTGAGATGGGCGGTTGGATTGATTACTACAGGGTTGGCTACATGATCTTCACTTCTGAGTTGGATGTCTTAAGGGCGTTTATATATCCCTTGGCCCGGCGCATTTGGCCTACGATGTCGATCAGAATACAGTGACAAGCTAGAACTCTGTGCACACTCGGTTGCCACTGCCAGGTGTGTCCCCGTGGGGAGACTACGACGTAGGCGTTATGTCAAGGTTTGGACAGCGTGATCTAAGCTTCCTCTTGACCAAGAGGTGTCCTCGCAACGGGGCCGCCCCCGACAGTGACGTCTAGGTTGCAAAAGCGGCACTCAAGCAGTGATATCTGCGTGCCTAAAATATGGCCTAGTATTGTATTACATCTATTAGCCATGAATTTAGGCACTTGTTTGCTACTGCCAGGAGTGCCCCCGTGGAGAGACCACGACATAGGCGTCATGTCAAGCTTTGGACTGTGTGATTCAGGCCTCCTCTTGACCAAGAGGTGTCCTCGCAACGGGGCGCCCCCTGACAGTGGCGTCTAGGTTGCAAAAGCGGCACTCAAGCAGTGGTATCCGGGTGCCCAAACTTATGGCCCAATACTATACAACTCATAGGAAGCTTCGAGTGATAAGAGTTGCTTAAGCAACACATGCCCCTAGGTCTTTCGTACACTAGTCCAGCACCGCCTGGGGTTCTGTAATACAACATGAGAGGTCGGAAAAGAGCAGTTTCAACAAATTTAAAAGCATTGCGGGCCGCCCCAAACAGCGTCAGACTATCCACATACACAGTGTGTTTAGAAAGATCGAGTATGTGCGTACACTAGTCTGGCACCGCCTGGGGTCCTGTAATGCATCATAAGAGATCGGAAAAGGTCAGTTTCAAGAAGGCTATCATCCTTGCGGGCCACCTCAAACAGTGTCAGACTGTCCTTTTACACACTTACGACAGTGTGTTCAATAGAAAGTCCGAGCGTGTGCGTACACTAGTCTAGCACCGCCTGGGGTCCTGTAATACGTTGTAGGAGGTTGGAAAAGGACAGTTTTAGCAAGATCAAAAGCCTTGCGGGCCACCTCAAACGGTGTCAGACTGTCCCTTTACACAGTGGATTCAGGAAGTTCGAGCGTTTGCGCACACTAGTCTAGCACCGCCTAGGGTCCTCTAATACATCAAAAGAGTTTGGAAAAGGAAAGTTTCAACAAATCGAAATGCTTTGCGGGCCACCTCAAACGGTGTCAAACTGTCCCTTTACACATCACATCATCAAGAGAAATTGTGAATGAAGGTATATCATTGTACATAAACCATGAATCCTTCTGTGAATCACCCCCGAACACCATGACCAGATGCCAGAACAACCCAGACTCCTCCCAGAATTTAGCTCGCCGATTAGTTCTGCGTCATTCCGCCAATGATCTTGAGTCCCTGGTTATCCGCAGAGTAAGCCAAGGCATAGCGGTTCGGGTGCCACTGGACACACGGCGCTGCATGCGTGAGATCGATATGGTGCACATACTCGCCGGTCTCGGTATGAGCGATGGAAAGCCGATTGCCTTCATCTGAACCGCCGACCACGAAGCTCCCGTCGAACGAGAAGTCCACACTACGAACTGGTCCGGACATGTCTGCAAAGGTTCGCATGCAAATCCAGTCCTCGGTGTCCCAGAGAGAGATCAGGGCATCACCCCCTCCCACTGCGAGATATTTGCCGGTTGGCGACAAGGCCAGCGTGTAGCAAGACGAAGTATGTGCGTTCAGGTCGTGCAACGACTGGAATGAAGGATATCGTACGATTTTGACGCGGCCATCGCCCGTCGTGACGAAGATGTGTTCCCCAGCCCAGCCAAAGACGGTCTGGTTCGATTGTACGTCTTGCTTGTGAGTGGAATTAAGGTTCAGCTGTGTGGGGCTTGTTGAGCTTCGCGATATGACTGTAAGGTGATCTTGCTGCGGTGCTTGTTAGCCAAAGTCTCACAGAATGCCATCCAACCAATGTTGCAAGATACAGATACCCAAATGAAAGAATCTTCAGGAGTGTCAGCGAGACGGCCGTGGCGCACCTTTGTGCCAGCGATTAGTTCTCCCCCATCCGGCTTCCAAGCCAGCGTGAACGGGTCTCCACGGACCTTCAACTCGCTGACAAGAGTCGGCTTCCTGGTGTCCCAAAGTCGGACCATTCCGTCGGTGCTGCAGGTTGCCAGTTCCGTCTCAACGGCCGGATTGAAGGAGACGCACTCGACTGCACCTTGGTGACCTTTCAGCTCGGTGGAGTCTCGGGTCTTGGGATGCTCGGGGTCCCAGACTCGTACTGTTCGGTCTCCGGCACCAGTGGCAATGTATTTGCCGGTAGCACTCCAGCTTAGAGTTTTGATGTGGTGCAGGGCTGTAGGACGGGCCGTGTCGCTGTAGGTAGTGGTCTTGAGCTTCGCGAAATGCGGAGAGAACGTGGCGCTTGACAGCGACCACACGGGAGTTGGGCGTGCCATTGGGGCAGGATCGAGCACCTAGACTAAGAAAAACAGTTAGAAACGTGTGCTTTCGGATGGCTCCGGCGGCGTGAGGTTAGACGGCGGTGACGGTGACGACTTGTCGTGGCGGTGACAGCGAGGGAGGGAGGAAGAAGCTCGTCGCGTCGAACAATATTGGAATATCGCCAAGGCGCTAGTCTTATCGCCGATTACATAAGCCCCAGATAGCTGTAAGGCTGAGATTGTAAGAAGAGCCACCACCCAGTTCCTTTTGGCCTCCGGTTTGGTTTACCTACCATGTCGCGATGCCATGCCAGCCCGCCGATTACTCTCTGCCCATGCCTAAAAGTCTCCGTCAAAGGTTGCGAACGCAAAATATGGCCAAACGTATGGGCATGGGCCACCATACATCAGATAGCATTCCAGCGTCCCGTTGTACCCATACGGGATACAATCGGTACCGCAAAGCTGTTCTGCAGTATTTTGAAACCTTGACGCGAATATGTACGAAGGGTGCCCATGAGGTTCTCGCTCGTAGTGGCAGCCACTGATAGCGAGAGACTCAAGGCCGTGCCGCACAATCAGCTCTCGGATTTTTTCGAAAGCAGATATCCAGTTCCCAGTCGAAAGCAGGAGCGAGCCTAAGTGAAGCTGTTTGAGTGTGGGCATGTGGTCGCCTACGAATGTCAGAAGAGTTTCTTCTGAAGTAGCCATTTGTTTCAGAGTGAGGGATGTAAGATGCGGCCAAACATGCCCGCGAATCGTGCTCCCCAGCGTTATCCACAGATTGTCGTGGCGGTGACATCTCACCGTTGAATCTGCCGACAGCTGTAAATGTTGAAGGTTGGTCATGTCGCGGAGTATTTGGCCCAGAACGTCTCCTCTGAGAAATAGTCGGCACTCTGCCGCTTCGTCGTCAGCGTCATCTTCATCCTGCATCGTGATCGTAGCTATATCGAGGCTGAACCTTGTCAGAAAGCATGTAGCCGATCGGAACAACTGCAGGCCGTCATTCTGATGGAGATGTTCGAAGAATCGCCAGCTCAAGCAATGCAGGTCCATGGAGGTGAGTTTCGTACCAGCGTCTCGACATGCGAGTAGCAGCGTCCCGAGCTGCCGCACTCCTGCTGCTAGTCCAGGCGAGTTGAGCGTTTTCATTCCCCCGTACCCGGTTCCCGCGTACCCTAACCCGGCCCACCAGGACTCGTCTTTCTCGGATATATCAGCGGCTAGGGTGATGCTTCTCAACAATGGCATTGCCTTGATAACCTTGGAAATGATAGCGAGGTCGAGTTCCTCGCTCCACATTTTTAGCTGCCAGATGACTGCTTCTTCGTGCTGCTTGATAAGGGGGCGAAAATACTTCGTGGTGAAGACGCTACCGATGTATGGGCGCTCCCAGAGGATGTCCAATGGTGCTTTTTCGATATGCTTGTAAAGAATATGCCCGATAGCATATCTATTCCTATACAAGAACTCCTGGTCACCTTCCTCGACCAAATCGACCATGACCTTGCAGAGAAAATACTGAGTAAATTGCCAATGCAAGGAAGGGAAGGTGTAGTTCTGACCATGGAGCACCAGTTCTTTGGTATATCGAGAGATGTCAGGACGCTCCGCAATAGCTTCGATCCGCTGGAAGCTCTCTGGTGAAAGACTGACGGAGATTGATGGTAGAAGGTAGCCCTTTGCGCCGATCTCGGCAAAGGTTTTGCTGACAAGCCGGAAAGATTTGACGTCAACTGGCTCCAGATACCCGCATATCATGTGTAGCAGTTCGGCGGGAACGTCTTTCACGCCGGTAGGAGGCTCGTCGATGTCCATAGGAGAGCACATTTTGTCTAGCGATGGGGGTGTGGTGGGCGGAGAGGTGGGGGCGGTGGTGGTGAAGTGGAGCAGCTTGTGGAGGAGCAAGTCAGTGGACGAGGGGAAGTTTAAATAGAGAGGCGTTGATAAACTGACCCCGGCTTTATGCGTCACGAGGCGACTGCGAGTGAATTCACCTGTTGCGCTTCATCCACATTCATAACAGGTCTTTGGTGCATGAAAGATCGAAGCAGTGAGCTCCAGGATACTGTTTGGTGTGTGGCTCTACCTCGTTGTTTGAGGTAGTTAAGTGAGTTTAACGTCGTCCATAACGCCGATTTGGTAGCACAAGCAGTGGCCAAAAGCAGCAGATAGAAGAGAACAGTGTCGGGAGAAAGTGACACAGCCCGAATTTGGCGTACTTCTTACTGACAGGCCAGAGCGAAGTGATATCGAGATCGTCCTCAGGTCCATGCTGAAAGCGGCCCTCAGTAGGTTCAACACAATTGTAAAGAGGATGGAGGTCAACATCTAGGGAGAGTTGAATAAGGAAATGTCGCAAATCTACACGTGGGTGGATGAAGCAAGGTAAGGTGGACGTGGCAATCTCAAGCAGAAACTTGTTGTACAAAGAGATTCTTCAATTCGGAGCCTGCAATGGCTTGGATCAAGTTCTGAAGATTCTTAATCTCGTCCATATTTTGAGCAATACACTGAAGCACCCAGATATTGGTATGCAAATGTGAAGACACTTTTGCTCCGGTATTCACCAACAACCAGCATCTTAGTAGGCCTAAGGATATTCATCGAGTTCAGGAGATATGTCTGGAGTCTTACGTTGTTGTAGCCTTTTCATCAAAGAAAAATACCTACAGTCCGAGGTGGTGGACGCATTCGAGCTGTCGTCTCACCAGTACTATTTTACCAATGCTGCAGAAAGACTGTGACATACTACTCTCACCTTACCTCCGTAGAAGTTGCAAGCTTTGTTCCGCCAATCTTGTAAAACCTGTCGCAACGGATCTCGAACGCATTTCCCCCCAAAATTTGTCATTCTAAAGATTCCTGTCTAGGGAAGATAGTGGATGTTCATTAGCTTTCGTACGTCCGACCTCATTGGACACTGACCGCCGTGCCGCAAGTAAGCCTCGAGAAGGGGCAGGCGTTTGTTTTCGTCGGCGCCTGCTCCTCGGGGGTCAAAGTTGTCATAGGACTCTCCATTGCAAGCCACCGCAACAACGAAAGAGTTGTCTCCTTTTACTGTCCAGCGTTCCAAGCGCCAACCCCCAACACGAAGGTCATTGAGGCCATAAGTGGAAACTAGCTCACGGATCTCCACAAAGGCTGATAGCCATGTGCCGTAGGAGAGCAGCATCGAGCCTAAGTCGAGTTCTTTGAGGGTGGACATGTGATTGCGAAGGAAGGCGGTGAGGCTATCTTCGCGGGTGGCGATGTTGCGAAGCGTCAATGTCTCTAGTTTCGGCCAGTGTGTATCGCCAATCGCGTGCTCTAGCGACAATGGAAGGTAGTCCCAACCGTACGAGACCGATAGATGCAATTCTCGTAGATTGAGCATGTTGCAGAGAAAGAGGCGCAACGAACCCTTGTGCAGAAAGTTTCGACATTCGGCCGCTTCTGCTAAAGAATCGAGTGAACGGAAATCTAAGGTCTCTTGTAAAGGAGTCGTGGTTAGGCACAACTTCAGGGTCGTCAACTTCGACAGGGGACTCGTCAACTTCTTCAAGAGCGTCTCCTCTTGTGCAAACAGGCGCCAGCTAACTGCCAGGACTTCGAGAGATTTGAGTCGGGTCCCAGCATGAAAACACCCTAGTAACAAAGCGTTGAGTTGTCGCACCCCAGCCGGCGTTCCCGGCATGCTGCTGAGGCGCTTGTCTGCACCTAAATATAGTGCTTGACGTTCTGAAATTGATGGTGACAGCTTGATGGCTATGAGGGCCGGCATGGCTTGGATACTACGTGCAATAGTGGTGACATCCAGCTCGTCGGCCCACATCCTTCCTTGCCATGCTACTAGATCTCGATGCGCCTCAACGTAGGCGTGCATGTCTGCGGACTTGAGTGTCTTATTGCGGTACTGAGTCGCGAACGAGTCGTCCACGGTGCTGGCATACATTTGCGCGATTGTGTCCCATTTGCCTTCAAATACAAAGCTACCGTCATCATTGACCATTTCGCGCAATTTCGCCGCGAACGGATCAAGAATCATCGGTAATATGGAGCTCCAGTGATCTGAAGGGAAGGTCCAGCATTCGCCATTGAAATTCAATTGCTTGACGTATTTGGCGAGAGTTGAGTGCTCCGTGAGGGCTTGTAGTCGACCGAAACTAGTAGGGGACAGGTGAAAGGAGAGAGACGGCAAGAGATGTTCGAATCCGATCTCGCCAAATGTTTTGTTGACGAACCGTAGTGATTTTATGTCGGGCACTTCGAGGTTGTCGCAAACGGAATGTAGTAGCTCTGCAGGCAGGATAGCCAAGCTAATAGAAGCTTCTTCAAGTGTGATCTGGCCCATATCTACCATTTTGAGATTGGAGTCGGTCCGCTGTACTGAGAGTGGTGCGTTTGAGATTGGTGTGAAGATGAGAAGGTGTTGTGGTGGACAGGTGGATGCGATGTTGGTGGGGAGACGAAACCCGTAGGCGAGCCGCCTTTAATAGAGGAGCACCCAAACCCATTTTATTCACTCACGTGTGAATGTGTCACGATATAAAGACAAGAAATAAGTATACTAGCTCCACCCCTTGTTCAGGTGATTGAAAAATCTCAGATGAACGGTGTTCTAAGGAGGTGGCCGAGGATATGGAATGCAGTGTTATTGGATTCACGGCAATGTAGGGGAGGTGATCGAAATAGCTTCCTTGATGATTTAATTGCGGACTGACTTCTTCAGCATGGAGGGGATGACCAGGAGCATAAGCGCAACGGCGATTACGATCGGAAGCCATGGATATCGGCGCCCAGGCAGGCTGGAGTCCGGCCCTTCAATGCCGTAAGCCCCTTTCTCGACGTCGGGAGATTTTATTGCTTTGACAGATCGAATTGAGAGCGAGAAGTGGCCTTCCTGGTCGCCAAAGAAACTCCTCATCATAAAACTAAATCGCTTGATAATTTTGCGGTCAAGCGGTAGCGCATCTTTTTTCTCCTTTCCTCGAAAAGTAGGCTTCAAGCTGTCCCAGGGTATGAAAAGAAGTAGGTTGTGATCGCTTGCGCTATCTTTTGGATCGATCGAGAAATCATATTCCCAGGATATCGTGGATTGTTCTCTGCCGTTTTCGGTATTCTTTGGGAGTAGCTCGTCTTTTATGATGAACGTGTAGCGTTTGCCTAGGCCCAAAATTGACACTCAGCGATGCAATAGAAACTGCAGAGAGATTGACGTACTGTCGGCTTTGGAAGTATCGATTTTCAGCTGGATGCCATCATAATCGGATAGATCCCATAACGCATCATCTCCAGTGGTGCGCTGGCTTGCAAATCCAGCCCCGCCCAGCGTCTTGATGTCAAGCTCTCCGTGGAAACGGGCAGACGATGAAGAGCATTCGAGGTATGACTACATTTAGGATGAGTTTAGAAGAGACAATGGCTTCTGCGTTCGCATGTCGCACCTGTGATTTACCCCCCCTCACCCGATCATCACTGGCAGTCCAGTCTTTGGCATGCCATGAGCTGCCAGAGTCAGTCGTGGCTAGTGAATGAGCATAGACAAGTATACCTGCTCCCACCAAAAATAGTGAGTTCGTTTTTCGCCATAGCAAGAGATGGCACGTAGTCGGGACAGATATGGGGGTCTGAGAAGGAGAGAGCAGTAGAAGTGGGAACAATCGCGGAGAATATGATGAAACAATGCAGCCTTTTATGAAAATATATAGTTGAGATAGAAGAGAGAGATTGAAGACGTCACCTGGGCAGATGTAGTTCGATCCACCAATGAGGTCTGTGCATTTTGTGCAATGCGGGGCGTGGCATAAAATTCGACCCTCGGTCTTAAGCAGAGGCCCATTCATCAGAGAACACTACACCTAATTGACAGCCTCTCGTTACCTTCAGTCACCACACACCTCGGTGAGACCCACCGTGGATCTCCCGAAATCAATATGACCGAGGTGGAGTATACCGAACAGAGCTTGCTGAGTGAGCCATACAATCCCTTGTATAATTTCTGGCATTCGACCCCAGTCTTTGTCAAACAGTAAGAGATCTTCAAACCTCAGATTGTGCGTTTCTTGAGTACTAAGACCAGGGCAGAGATAACGACTACGACCGTAGTGTTTTTCAAGAACGACCGCTTCTAGGTCCACTCCTTTTTGATAACAACGCTTCCGATGCGCGAGATCACGCTGCCAATGAGAGGAGTAAGTCTTGTCGCCAATAGAAACGACTTAACTAATCATCTGACTCGATAGCGTTCTTGTCCTGGTTGCGGTTGGCTATTTATATGGCCATAGTTTCGGTTGCTATAGTTATGTCATTCCATCTCAAGACCAAACCTAGCGAATTAGGTGAGCATTTTGCCAACGCTGATGAGCCATCGCGCTAACTGGCTACAGAGAGACGACTTGCTCTGCCGTTCGGTATCATTTTTTGGCTTCTTGCACTTGCCTGCCTTATATCTGGAATAGCCAACTACATCAGGACTGTAACGCGATATAGTAGAAGGACCGCGCTGGTTCAATCGGGGTGGAAAACGCAGATGGTTAGCAACAGATTGCAGACACATCATTTAATGTGCATGGCTAATTCGATCAAAAGGTCTTTACAGTTGTGGCGTCAGCTATCGTAGCAGCATGCGTTCTGTTTCTCTCTACAAACGCAGTGTCGAGTCGTTAAGCACATATACATTCATGCTTCCACGCTCAATCAATGGAGTAACTATGGCCTCGTGCAAAATTCCGCTACACTCTGGCGCCAGTCAGCATCCCAAAAGCCCCAAACCAGTACGCCAATATATTTGCCCTAATCCATCTCGAGAACAGCCCATGTGACATCGTCGACAGTCGTGTAAATCACCCCTAGCTGCAGAAGGTCGTCTCCGGCCTTCGAAACTTCGGCAATGTCGAGCTTCAATCGCGCGGCGATATCTTGTTGGTGGAGCCCCTCGTTTGTTTGAGGTGTCGTCTTGAGGCACTGGTAGACCTTCTTCGCTACTGCACTCATACCGCTGGTATGGCTCATGTCATCCGCAGCCCCATATCCTGATTGCTGGTACGCTTGTTGAGCACCATTGGCATTCGCGCCCTTGCTTGCTGAGTCCGGAGGGCCACGAGTCAGCTCGAGATGGACAACCGTGGCTTCCAGCAAGTGATACGATATTTCGTTGTGGTCTGTGATTGGCCTGATGACGGTTGCGCCGACATGTCGCTTGTTGCCGTATGACTTTAGCTTCCCCCATGCCCGAACGTACATGTTATCTGCAAGCTTGGTCTCTGATGCGTTTTGTGCCGCATCGGAATCGACCCATTTCTTCACCTCAATTGTGCCAGTGCCGTCGTCGAGTTTGTACGTGACATTTGTCGTCTGCATAGAGATGTTGCGAATCTGACCGACTACTGTGATCTGGGGCTATGAGCTCTCTTGCGGCATGGGCGAGGAGGTGAGATGATTTACCGTTGTGATCTCTGCGCCGTCCACTTTGAACTCGCCCTCCTGGTGCATGGGCTGCGCGTCGATGAGCTGCTTGATGGTCACAGGCCGCAGTGTATCCTTGCCATAGCCCTGCGAACCGCATTTAGCTATGCTCTGTGGTCTAGGGCAAGGTATCGTACTTTGTTGCCGCTGGGACTGTTCTGACTGCCATCTCCGGGTATGAAACCACCACCGCCCGCCCCGCCTTGGGCGCCGTAGGAGGTCGTGTTGTACGAATCGTAATTGCCGTAACCTGGGGATTGGGTTAGCGAGATGCGGAATTTGAGGCGGAGGGATTTTACTCATGGCTAGAATTGCTATGGAAGAGATTGATTGTTGATAGACACGGTTTGCTAGAGGTCTGAGGTCTATTTCACAAGGCAGTCGCGTTCAACGCGCCGTCCGGCCCCGGCGTTCTTTCCCCCGCCGCAGGAACGTGCCAAGACTAGCAAAATAATTGTGGGGCTCGAAACCTGAGATCTGAACTTTTTTGATGCGACATCACCCAACCTTCCGACGTAGACACCACATACAGGGCACCTAGACAGCTCTGTGTAATCACAGCGGCGAATGTCTCGCGCTTAGCATCAGTACGAGAAATCCGCGCAGCGCGCCAATAACCCGCGATGGCACCACGAGCAAGCTCTCCCGCGCTTTCGGAGAACGAATACGATATTTCCAACGCCCTTTTCAACGACCTTGATGCTTTTGACGGCAGCAATGGACCCCGGAAGAGCCGTGCAGGGCAGGCTACCGACCTTGGAAAAGAGCTGGAGCTTGGTGGACTCGACTCCGGCGACTCTGGTGACGAGGAATTCATTGCTGCACAACAAGCAGCTTCAAATCGGAAATCCTCGAGCTTGAAGGGCAACACTGTGAAGAAAGGCGGAGGGTTTCAGGCTATGGGCCTCAACCCAACGCTCCTAAAGGCTATCACACGGAAGGGTTTCCAGATTCCAACACCAATCCAGCGAAAAATCGTCCCACTGATTCTAGACGGTCAAGACGTCGTTGGAATGGCTCGTACTGGCTCTGGAAAGACGGCTGCGTTTGTGATGCCATTAATCAACAAACTAAAAGGCCATTCTGCTAAAGTTGGCGCGAGGGCCATCGTCATGTCACCTTCCAGAGAGCTCGCACTTCAGACGCTCAAAGTCATCAAGGACTTGGGTCGTGGAACAGATCTCAGAACTATATTGTTGGTGGGAGGAGAGTCTCTGGAGGATCAATTCACTTCTATGGCGACTAATCCCGACGTAATCATTGCCACTCCAGGACGGCTTCTGCATCTTAAGGTAGAGATGCAGCTCGACCTCAGCTCCGTTCGATACATGGTATTCGATGAAGCCGACCGACTCTTCGAGATGGGTTTTGCCGCGCAGCTCGCAGAAATCCTCCACGCCTTGCCGACCTCCCGACAAACACTGTTATTCTCTGCAACGCTTCCTAAATCCTTGGTCGAATTCGCAAGGGCTGGCCTCCAGGAGCCCAAGCTAATTCGCCTTGATGCCGAGAGTAAAATTTCGCCGAATCTCGAGAGTGTTTTCTTTACAGTCAAGAGTGCCGAGAAGGATGGAGCACTTATGCACATACTTCAAGACATCATCAACTTACCCACTGGGCAGACAGCTTCGAAGTCGAGAGAAGCTGCCGTGGCTACGGGTAAGAAGAGGAAGCGAGCGCATGAGGGCACCAATGCAAAAGACTCACCCACGGAACATTCGACAATTGTATTCGCCTCTACAAAGCATCATGTAGAATACCTGGCCGCATTGTTGCGATCTTTGGGATACGCTACGTCGTACGGTTCGTACCATGTCCCCCTATTGCTGTTAGCATTTACTGACGGAGATAGTGTACGGGTCTCTTGACCAAATGGCTCGATCTCAAGCAGTCCAGGACTTCCGGTCAGGCATTACGTCTATCCTTGTAACTACAGATGTCGCTGCAAGAGGTATCGACATCCCAGTGTTAGCTAATGTCATCAACTACGATGTGAGTCGCGGAGTATTGCTATGACTGCCCCTCCAAAGTACTGACAATGGTAGTTTCCCCCTCAACCAAAAATTTACGTCCATCGAGTCGGGCGTACGGCAAGAGCAGGGCTGAAGGGCTGGAGCTACAGTCTCGTAGGGGATGCTGAGGCTCCCTACCTTCTCGACCTTCAGCTCTTCCTGTCTCGACGACTTGTACTTGGGCGGGAACCTACTGCAGACTTCAGCTTCGCCCAAGATATCGTGGTAGGTACACTCGTGCGTGATAGGCTCGAGAGCGCTTGCGAAGCGGTGGCAAAGCGTCGAAACGAGGATCTAGACTTGTTGTCGCTGCACGATGTGGCTGCAAAAGGCTTCAAGCTTTACAAGAGTACGCGCAATGCTGCGTCCACCCAAAGTGTGAAGAGAGCCAAGGGATTAGTTTCTTCCGGGAAACTCTCGGAGGTCAACTTGCTCTTTGCGGATGACATTTCCTCTCTCCAATTGGAAAGGGAAAATATGCTGGCGAAAGTGAGTGGGTTTAGGCCGCTCGAGACTGTGTTTGAGCTCGGGAAGCGTTCGGGTGGTGGCGGTGAAGCAGCCGAAGTCATGCGCAAGACACGACAGCATTTGGAACATCGGCGCCACCGCTCTGGCAATGGTCCCACAATCGCCGCACCAATCGACCATGCCGCTCCTAGCTTGATGCAGCACGTCGACAAGAAAGAGATCGCCGTACAGGAGATGGCGCAGTCAGATGTGGATAGCGATGCAGGTTCAGATGAGATGGAGGTATTCCTTTCTCAGCCAGCATCAGGTGATGCGACCAAAGACGGCTGGGAGGATTCCGAGCATTTCATGTCATACGCCCCGAAATCTACGAATCTGGCCGAAGATCGTGGGTACTCGGTCCACTCCCACCAACCCTCATTCGTGGAAGCGGCCCGGGGCGCTACGATGGATCTCAACAATGATGACAGCGCCATTGGCCAGGGCAGCAAGGCCCGCATGCGTTGGGACAAGAAAAGCAAAAAGTATGTGGCTACGTCCAACGACACTGACGGATCCAAAGGTACCCGAATGGTACGAGGCGAGAGTGGTATGAAGATTGCGGCGAGTTTTCGCAGTGGGCGTTTTGACAAGTGGAGAAAATCGAACAAAGTCGGCCGCCTGCCACGCATAGGCGAGCTGGAGTCGGCTAGCACATCTGCGCCGCGCGACACCGGACGACGGTTCAAGCACAAGTCAGAAAAAGCACCTAAAGAGGCGGACAAGTATAGGGACGATTATCACGTGAGGAAGCAGAGGGTGCAAGAGGCTAAGGAGAAGCGGGTTGGCAAATTCAGAGACGGCGATGCCAAGAACGAGCTGCGAGGCGTCGAGGACGTCCGGAAGCAACGCAAGTTGAAGGAGAGGCGCAAGGAGAAGAATGCCCGGCCGTCCAAGAAAAGGAAGATCTGAGTGTCGTCCGCTTTGGGCGTGGGCGAGCTGTGGGACGGACCCGGTAGACGGTAAAGTGGGTATTTGCAATTGTGGTGGCCGAACTTACTGCCATCTGCGCAAGATAGGGCGACAGCGACAGACTGCACGCAATAGCCGGCGACGAGCACTATTGTCTGGGGGGCGCACTATATGAGGCAATGCTGGGCGCCACAAGAGAAGGGTGCACAGAGACCGGGGAAATACTCATCACGCTGATTTACCCGAAGAATTGTCCGTAGCTCGCAGATGCCCGATCTCACGCGTAGTTTATGCAGCACGGCACGCGACAAGAGGCGGTTCCTGGCGTGCGGCAGGGGCCGGGGGCTCAATACAGCTATTTATTCGACTGATATTGATCTGATTTATTGCTTTCCGTTTGGTGCTAGCACATACCGCTTGGAACACGGGCAAGGGACCGGACCCACTTTCTTCTCGAAGAACGAGGGAGGCCTCTGCCGATTCTGTCCACATCGCTTACGGACGCCGCTGTCATGCTCGTTTTGTACAAAGGCGTGGACAGCCGGCGCTCGATGGAGCCGCATGGCGGTACTTTGCGAGCCCGCAACATGGCCATGACTTCACGATGAGCCGATTGTGCTGACGCGACCTTCTCGATCCAGGGCATCCCCCGGTCGATTGCGGCGGCTCACACGACTCCACGGGCGCTGCGATGGCACGGCGGAATCCTTCGCGGACGTCGCACACTGGTCGACGAGCCGCGAGAGCCCAAGCGCGCCTAGAGGGCTGAACGGCCCGCTCCCAGCGCAAATCAGGCTGGTCGCAACTGTGCCTTGCCAGCGATGGACCCCTCATCCCTGCGACAGAGACCCCCGCGAACACTCTTTTTCAATGGCACAACGTGTGCCTGCCCAGGAACCAGTTCGCCGATCCCGCGGGTCATCCGCGGTATCCTGTCAGCTTCGGGCCCTCCAGCTGGGCACACGAGAGCGCCGATGGCCCTGAGGGCTCTCAGACTGGCTGGAGAGCGGGAAACCGAGCTGTTCGCGTCAACACCAGCGCGGGATGTTGATTGCGTAGACAGTGGGAGCTAGCGCGGCTGCAGAAGCTCTGCATTACCAGGAAACCGGATCGGGGAGGCCGTTGGCAGAGTCAGGGCGCGCTTCGTGTCGTTAAATAACCAATAAACAGCTATAAGATTGAACTTCCATTTATGGCTCTCCTAAACACGCAATCCCTGGATCTGCCCTCCCACGCCGTTAAGGCTCGCTGGGATCACGGCCGCCTGCAGCTCCTGCAGCAACCTGCAGCACACGACGCTGCCGACATGCACCACAGGCGGACCTCGAGCTGCGTTTGCCGCGGCGCCAACCTTCTCGGCCAGCGACCCGGTCGATCGTGGTTTGCGTTGTGTCTCTAACCACAACCGCCAAGTCCTCCGGCGATAGCACGTCCCTAGGGGAGGTACCGGAGGTACGATGGAAGTTGAGATGCAAATACTTGCAGCTCCAGGGAGAGCGTCCTCTGACTCTCACGTTCTCTCACCGCGATCTGCGCGTGCTCTGTCATCGCGATCCTATCGCCCGAGCCAGTTGAAAATTGAGCATGGCAGATGGCAATAGTGGGCGGCCAATACAATCCGCATTATTGCTCGCCGCCCCAAGGCGATCGCTGGGCGCAAGCACTAGCGACTCCACATCCCAACATCGCTCGTCCATGTCCTGCAGCCAGCATCCCTTTCGGGCTCTGACAGCCGCCGCACCCAATATTCGACGACTCGCTTGGACTGGGCGCCCGCCATTCCGGATGCGCGCTCCCCACAGTCTCCCTGTAGACCTCCCTGCAGGCCGTCAACCTCCCAGCAGCGGACCTCTCTTCAGCATCCCCGAAGGAAGATACCGCTGTCCCTGCTTGCTCTTGGTCTGCACTGCGCCGCAGCTCTGTGCGGAAACATAAGCTGACGTTACGGAGGAGTGCACTATTACCTACGTGAGTACATTCACTCGGTGGGCCCCCTAGTGGAATCAGACTCCTGCTGTCACATGCTCTGCACCTCCAGCCCCTCCGCCATCCCTCCCGCATATCGTCGCCGCACTCTGGCCGTCGTGTGGCGCTGGCGATGCTAGAGCGCGCCGGCGCTGACCACCTTCGTCTCGGCCTGCTGGTGCATTCGGACGTTTTGCTAATGATCGTCGACGGCCTGATCGATAGCACCGGAGCATTTTGGGCGGCATGATGCCCGTCCCGGCAGGCCCTGCTCTGACTTGCAGCCTCCTACCCTTCCCTGGGCGAGCACTTTGCGGGCAATTGTGGCATTGGAGGCTCCCCACGGCTATGTATATGGACAGCGTCATGGCTCCATTGCTGCAGCATCCAGCGTCTGGCGCAGTGGAGATTGGCGCCCGGCGCGCAGTCCGCCGCTCTCGACTCGATGCCACTGAGGGCGGGGGGATGGTGGGCGACGAGGATCGCCTGCGCGAGCAGCATGAGGCAGCTCGTCGCTAGCGGCGTCTCCAACCATGGGACGACGAGGCGCGACCTCCATGGCTGGGCCTCGCGGTCCCCGGCACCAACGCTCTCACATGGGCGCCGTCTGCTGCCGTCGGGCTGCCGTCGTCTTGCCGTCGGTGATGTCGTCGTCGTCGTCGTCGTCGCAGGCGGTCTCGACGGTGCAGGCCTGTGGCTCAGCTGGCTAGGGGGCTGGTGACGCGAGCGTCGTCGTCCCTCATGGCCTGTGGCTGCTGCCGGCGCTGGCCAGTGAGGGCTCAGGCGCATCGAGCCCTCACCCGGATGCTCGTCAAGCCTCGCCGGGAGGCGTCGATCAAACCGGGCCACGACGTTCGCCATCGCGCGGCCTCAGCCTCTCCACGCCGGCGGCTCCAGCTCAGTGTTTGCTTGGTGAGGGGTGCCAGAGGGGTGCCAGAGGGGCGTGAAGGGGCGCGGAGGCATGGCTGTGGGTGGAGGAGAGCAGTCTGAGGGCTGAAGACCTGGGAGCGCCATCAAGCTCCCTAGTCGCGGCCCGCGAATGGGGGGGGTGTCCGGCTGCTTGGGGCCTGTCAGTGTGCAGCCACATTCGCCATCTGCCCGCCTTCACCAACCTTATTCGCTCCCCTCGGGGCGCGAGCCGTCAAAAGCAATCAGCGCGTCCTCGCCGCTATCGAATTGGCAATGAGGCCCTGGAGACCCTTTCTGGAGCACTGGCAAGGCTGTCCACGGCGATCCACCCGCGCAACTCCCTCTGCTCACCCTGCCCATCCCCCGACGGCCTCTATGCACGCTTCCGGCACCGCCCCAGCCCCGACACCAACGACACGGCCAGCTGCTTGGTCGACGAACCATCAGCCGAACGCGGACCCAGGCCGCGCTGCCTCCGTGCCATGGCTGTAGTCCACCATCTGCAGGTGTAAACAAGGATCCCGACGAGATCTCTGAGATCGAGTTAATACCAGGTGATCTCCGCCGAGCCAGGGAAGCTCCTTAAGCACCTCCGCCGCGAAGCTGCCGCCATGCTCCCCGCCGTCCTCCACTGACCTCAACACCGCTGCCATTTGCTCGCGAGCTGAGCCCCGAGTCAGACAGACCACCGCTCTCTCTTTGTCCCCCCAGCGTCGCGTGGACGAGTCTTGCGGCTGTTGATGGGCCCAAAAGCAATATCAAAAGGTACCCAGCTCGCTTTCCTCGCACGCCCCTCACTTCTCTTGCCCCCTGTGTTGGTCATATCTTTTTTATATCTCCCCGGCGCTATTGCTCGGGCCATGTCGTGGTCCATCAGACATAGTCCTCTCGTCCAGTCTTCTGTCCATGTCGTTGGCCCCTCGCCGTTGCTTACGACATGCAGCCTCAGTGGATTGCAACATCTTCCACGTTCTGCAAGACTCCACGTTACGCGCCGGAGGAAGTATACCCACCGGCCAACTCCGGGACTGCCACTACCAGCACCCAGCCTTTGACTCCTGCTGCACCCGCGGGACTCGAGCATAGCGCGCGAAGAGCGATGAATATACTGGCCTTGCCTCCGCCGTGCACTCTCCACCAAACGCCTTCTGGGCGACGTCAACGGCCAGGTAGTGACCTGGTCAGCTTCCCCCAGCCTTTTAGTTCTGGTACGTCGGGACCTTACAGCTATCCATCTCCTCCCATGTCAGAGTCTCAGTCGCCCGGTCGACGCTCCGCTCGATATCCTGACGAAGAGGGCCATCCCTACCCACCAGCCGCCAACCAGCCGCCTCGGTCCAGAGAGCCTGTGGCAGCCCCAGTAGACCCGCGACTTTCCACGTTGGCTCAGGGCATACCGCAGCAGCACCAGCGTTATGCCGGAGGGGAGCAGCCACGAGGTCCGGTCCAGTATCAGCAAGGCCATGTCATCCAAGGCCCCGCTTTCGGCGGGGTACAGGCGCCTCAACCGTATGAGTTTGGATTTCCTGGGTCTCATGGTGGTGCTCGTACTGTGCTCGGAGGTCCAGGGCCGGGTCCCCAAGTGCAGCCGACGGCGATTGCTGCTCCACAACCTTTGCGACCCAACAAAACCGCACGAAGAACTAAACAACACGTTGCGTCGGCATGCGTCAACTGCAAGAAAGCGCATCTCAGTTGCGACGTACAGAGGCCATGTATTCGCTGTCTCCATGCTGGAAAACAGGTACTTACCCAAATGTCCGACCGTTGACATGCACGCATTGCGCGTCTTGATCCCGGACTGACAGATTAAATATAGGACTCATGCAGGGATGTGCAACACAAGAAGAGAGGAAGACCAAGACTTCGAGACCAAGATGAAAGAGAGCTAGAGAGGTTTACTCTGAGACGAGAGGGCGTAAGGGAGTCGTTGAACCGAACGTTGACGCTATCCGCCGCAGAGTCTGATTTCATCCCGCGGCCGCTATTGCAATCGCAGCAAGAACATGACCCTTCGCAAGGTCTCAGGAGGTCTCAGCGAGGGTCCGATGTGAGGCCCCTTGTTTCTCAGCAGCCATTGCTGCCGAGCTCGGTGACGCGTCCGACGAGTATAGGCACCCTCGGGGGGTTCACAACGGCGCCATACCCCGGTTCGAACATGGGACCCTATGTGCGCCCGGTGGCTTTCATGAACTTGGATCTGGTAATATTGCGGTCCAACCAGGCATTCAGGGATCTAATAGCGGGAGACCACCGGGGAAAGAACTTTACGGAGCTGGTTGATTTTGGCCATCGAGACATACTGCAACGACTACGCAATAGCCTTCGAGAGGAGCGCGACGACCGAGACCCAGCTTACATGGCTCCTATCACTCCACAAGGACAACCGGACCCTATTCAGGCAGTCCCTGAGAGCGACGTCGATCTCGTCAGTCAGGGGTATACAGACCGTCCCCACCTCTTTAACTTCCGCATGCCAAACGGGCAGATCCAATCCTTGCAGGTACAAATCCGGCTCGCGAAAGCGTCAGTGTACTTTGTTACTCTCGTCGTTCACATGCCACGAAGTGCTGGTCCAGCTCCGTTGCTGACATCGTACATGGCGCCTCCAACACCCATTCAGCCCGGGGTACCTTCAGGACCTACATCAGGACCCACTTCGGCACCTCCACGCGATTACGGTCAATACTCTCGCCCAGCCTCCTCGGCAAGCACCTCTGCTCCATCGTCACCATACTACAATTTCTCCGCCATCAGGACTTCGCTCCCCCAAGCTCCTCTGAGCAGCCCTCAGTATACTCATAGCCCTGCGTATGGGTACTCTCCAACTGCTCTAGAGCCTGGTTATTTCCAAACATACCAACCCTTGTCTCATCCGTCTCCCTATGTGCCATCTTCACGACCGCAATCTGCCACGTCAGATCCAAGACAAGGGCCCTTTCGGGAGGGGGGACCTCCGCGACTAGAAGGACTCCAACTCCCGCCGATCCGCACTACACCTGCACCGCCACTACCATCACCACTAGGACAAGAGTTTGGAGAAAGCCACCGAGATCGAGTTCGACGACGAGAAGCCTCGCCCGGCACGGAAGCACAACCAGAAACACCTGAAAAGCGACGACGACTGAACATACACGAAGTGTTGGAGTGAGCAAGGAATACAGAGGTACACGCACCCTGGGTTATAATAATACACGAAAGGCCCACTGCGGGAATTGCAACGACTTAGAAGAGAAACTGGCGCCACCGGATTTGCGACTGAAATGACGAGCTGGCCTTGTCGCTCCCCTTCCAAATACAAACGTTGTACGAATCTGATGTAGCGCAGCATATAATCTTTTTACCAGGGGGTTGGACCTGTGTGTGTGTGTCTTGCGCAGGCACCCCGTCTCATTGCATCCGAGCGCGTCATTATTCCTAAACGAAAGAGATACCACAGATTTTCCGGGTTCACCAAGTTTTCCATTATGGTCACGGCGGGGATACATGGGCATACCTATACACATGTGCGAGGCAGGGGAGGGAGGGGGAAATAAGAGAGGGGGGCCAAGGACAGGCATGTAATCTCGGTGGTTGAGAACAGCCAGGACGGCGCATACGAGGCGTTGGAAAGCATTTAAAGGACAAGAGCCGGGGACAATGGTTTCTTATTATGGGACGGGGGGAGCTTACGCATGACCAGCGCTCGAGGGGATCCGGCGAGCTCTTGCGTGGGCAAGGGCGTTGTGGTGGACGCGGATTCCATGCAACGGGATCACCAACAGCAGCGATCTGTGGGCACGCTGTGGCTTGTGGTGCGGGCTGATTGGGCGTCTTCGGGGAATTTTAACGATGCGGCTGCAGGCCTCATGCACGGTTGGTCAGGCAGTGACGCTGGCTAACGGTCGCGTCCTGGCTTGTACGACGCCGTCGTCACGCCTGTTGGCTCGTGTGGGGGAGGTCGCCCATGGTTCGCGGTCAGCGTTTTGGCAGGCTCGCAGATTGTGAGGAGGATGATGCTGGAGATGAAGGGCTCTTTCGGGGTCACCATTTATACACCAATGGGCCATATTTGTATCGTGTATTGTAGAGAATAGCATGGCCTGAGGGCTCAGTGCAATATGAGCCGCTCTGTCAATCCGATGATCTCTGAACTTGGAGTTCGCTCCCGTGAAATGAAGCAGGGCCATGCCTGACGCCATCGCCAGCCTCAGCAAGCCGAGCCAAACTCCAGCACCCATAAGACGCCTTGAATCCCATCACCCGCATGCAAGAAACCGATAGGCTTCACCAGCACGTCCGTCACATGCCGGTTCTTCGCTCATCACTCAGCTCAGCACCCTCCCCCACCAACACTGGTCACAGCCCCCAACCGCCCCTCCTCACCCAAGCGCCTTGATCTTCTTCTTCTTCTTCATCTTCGGCCTCTCCCCCTCCCCATCCCCCGTCCCCTTCTTCGCCTCCCCCTTGCCCCCCTTAAAATCCCGCCAACTCCCAATCCGCTGCTCCCGACTCTGCTCCCACGCCTGATCATGCTCCCTCTTCCGCTTCCGCGCCTCCACCTCCTCCTCCTCCTTCCGCTGCGCCCGCCCTTCCTCCTGCAACTGCGCCTTCAGCTGCTTCCGCCGCCTTAACTCGTTATCAATCAGCACCTCCTTCGTCTTCTCGCGCCAATCCACCGCAAACTCCTTAGTACGCGTCTCCGGCGAGTCGGCCGTCCACTTGTGCTCGCGCATGAGCAGCATGCGCGCGTCGGCGATGGCTTCGTCGAGCCGTGCGCGGTGCTTGTCGTCCATGAGCTCCAGCTGCGCTTTTTTGAGCAGGTCGAAGGCGTCGGGCGCGGAGGGGTTGGAGGTTTTGTCCGGGTGGATTAGGAGCGACTTTTTGCGGTAGCAGGCTTTGATGTCGGATTCGGGGACGCCCGGTTGGAGGTCGAGGATGGCGTAGGCGTCGAGTTTGAAGGCGGAGAGGATGCCTGCGGGCGGGAAGGAGGTTAGTTGAGGGTTTGGGGGAGGGGTTGAGGGAGGGGGTGAAGTGCATACGGGCGATTTCGGCATCCTGGAGACTTGGTTAGTGCGTGGTTTTATGTTTTGGGGGGCAGGGAGGGGAAAGTACCTTGTCGAATTCTTTGGCTTCTTTTTCGAGCGAGTTGAGGGCGTCGAGGCTGTCGTCGTCGTCTTGGGGGGAGGCCATTGTGGTGGCGATGTGCAGTTTCTTGTGAGTGAGGTTGAATGAATGAAGTGGGCTTGTAAGCTCGAGGAAGGTGAGTAGTGAAGGCCCTCTCACAAAATGTCGAGGAAGCACAGCATGGCAAGGCTGCAGGTGTGTTGATGGAGGGCCCCGCAGGCTAGAAGGTAAAGTGGCAGTCTAACTAGCACTGTTTGGGGTGACCCGGACAGCTGTCGGCTTGCCGAAACAGTTGTTTAGCAATTCTTGATAATCTACCCGGGGACGTCAGGCCGGGCTAGGCATGTTTATACAAGCCCAGAGATAGGGTTTACGTTAAAATAGGATATTAACTTCGCAAATATTCGTAGACTACCACTTAATATTCAAGGGATCCCGCCCCGCAACAAGAGGGACGAAAACTAGACCCACTTTTCCGACTGGCCCGTGCATGAAATTTATTCCGACCTCAAACTCCAACACTACACTCTCTCCATGTGTTGAGAATGGCGCCCACAGTCACCGGCCGCACGAGGCCCACCAAACCAAAGAAGCAGCTGGGCACGCAGAAACGGAAGCGCGACCATGGCGACATCGAGGCGCTGGAGCAGAAGGTGGCAGAACTGGTATACCATGAATCCTATATAATCCTGTATACTCGCGCTCACAATATTCTAGGACCCCAAAACCAGCACGTCGAAAGACTTCAAAGAACTCCCGCTCTCCGACTTCACTCGCGCCGGCCTCAAAGCTGCCCACTTCTCCGTCATGACCGACATCCAAGCCAAATCGATTCCATATATCCTCAAGGGCAAAGACCTGCTAGGCGCCGCGAAGACCGGCCAGGGGAAAACGCTAGCCTTTCTAGTCCCATTGCTTGAAAACCTTTACCGTGCCCAATGTGTTGGTGTAGACGCCGGACTGGCGGGTATAATCCTCTCGCCCACTCGAGAGCTCGCAACCCAAATTTTCGACGTCCTCCGAAGGATCGGATCCAAGGGCCACATGTTTGCTGCTGGCTTAGTAATTGGAGGAAAGAGTCTTGCGGAAGAGCAAGCCGCGCTCGCGCGTATGAATATTGTCGTTGCGACGCCGGGTCGCTTGTTGCAACATTTGTCTCAGACAGCGGGGTTCGATGTCGACAATCTAAGGATGCTAGTGCTAGACGAGGCGGATCGGATCCTTGACATGGGCTTCCAGCGAGATGTGGACGCTATTGTAGAATACCTCCCAAAAGAGCGTCAGACACTGCTGTTTTCGGCTACGCAATCACGGCGGGTACAGGATCTGGCACGATTGAGTTTGAAGGACCCGGAGTATGTTTCTGTCGACGAGGGAGCGGCGGCTGCTACTCCGAAGTCGCTTCAGCAAAATTATGTTATTACGCCGCTTCATGAGAAGATAGATACGCTTTGGAGTTTTATACAGGCGAGTAAGAAGCAGAAGATTTTAGTGTTTCTCTCTTCTGCGAAACAAGTTCGGTAAGTCGGTCGTCCGTTGACTGGAGAGTCTTATCTAACCTTTCCTAGCTTTGTGTACGATTCATTCCGACATATGCAGCCCGGAATCCCCCTCCTCCATCTTCATGGCTCCCAAAAACAGACAGTCAGGATGGAAATCACACACAAGTTCTCCGCATCCAAGAACTCATGCCTCTTTGCTACCGATGTCGCCGCGAGGGGTCTCGACTTCCCAGCAGTCGACTGGGTGGTTCAAGTAGATTGCCCTGAGGATGTCGATACTTACATCCATCGCGTAGGACGAACCGCAAGGTACGAACGCGACGGTAAAGCTGTCCTCTTTCTCGCGCCAAGCGAGGAGGAAGCGATGTTAGAGCGTCTGATGCAAAAGAAAGTTCCAATCGAGCGAATCAACATCCGCCAAAAGAAGCTCCAAACACTGAAGAGTCAACTCCAAAATATGTGCTTCAAAGATCCCCAGCTGAAATACCTCGGTCAGAAAGCATTCGTGTCATACGTCCGAAGTTTGTATCTCCAACACGACAAAGCCGTCTTCAAACTCTCCGAGTACGATCTCGAAGAATTCGCGGCTAGCTTAGGATTGCCGGGTGCGCCTCACATCAAGTTCATGAAGGGCGAGAATGTCAAGGACCGGAAGAACGCTCCACGCCATGCGCTTTCGGACTCCGAAGACGAAGAAGAGGCGGACGGCGCGGCGAAGAAACTACCGAAGAGCAAGGATGGCGTGCGAACGAAGCACGATCGCATGTTTGAGAGAACCAATCAAGACGTCTTCACGGACCACTATACGAAACTCATCAGAACCGAGGACGACGAGAATAAATCCGAGTCGCAAGCCACCACCGCAGCCGTCGACGATGACGACTTCCTCTCTGTCAAACGCCGCATCCCCATTGACGAACAGCTCTCGGAGCTAGATGATGATAGTGAGGATGAGACTGGGCCTAAGCACAAGGTTGTCGATCTTCCTGGCGCCGTCACGCCTCTCATATTGGACAGCAAGCGCCGGGAGAAGCTCCTCAAATCGAAGAAGAAGATGCTCAAGCTGAAGAACAGGGGTTCAAAGATTCTCTTCGACGACGAAGGCAACGCTCACGAGGTCTACGAGCTCGAAGACGAAGACGCGTTCAAAGCGAAGGGCGAGGCAGAGGAGCAGAGACAGCGCTTCTTGGAGACAGAAAGAGAGCGCGTGCTCAAGGAAGATGTGGGCGATAAAGAAGTCGAGCGTGCACGGAAGAAGGCTAAGAAAGAAAAGAAAAAGAGGAGGGCGGCTGAGGCTGAAGCTGAGGAGGCTGAGGAGAGCGATGGTGGTGTTGAGCTTGACGGGGCGGCGAATGAGGATGCGTTCAACGCGTTCTTGGATGTTACGCAGGACGTGTACGATGCTGCCCAGGAGAAAGATGCGAGTCCACCGCCTGCGAAGAGACCGAAGAAGTGGTTTGAGGACGAGAGCGATGAGGAGGCGGGTGAGCGGGTACGGAAGAGAGGGAAGAAGGGGAAGGGGACGGTTGTGGAGCAGCCACAGACATTGGAGGATTTGGAGGCGATGGCGTCGGGGTTGCTCGGTTAGCATTATACACTCACAAACTTAAAGGGTATATGGAACCAGACCATGTTCATACACCAACGGCTGCAGCTACCTGAGTGACGGCTTCTGTTGAGAAGGTGGTCGAGAGTGTGCACACAACCATTGCAAGTCCTTACAGAAGTGACTTCAGGTTACTGCTATGGAGGTGAGGGGCCCGAGTCAAAGGTTCGTTGAACGAAAAGTAGCAGTCAACATACCATCAACTGTATTCTGAAACATCCAACACGGTACCTTGCCACAAGTCTGTGCACATTCTTCTACCACTGTTTGAGCTGCCCCCGTACGCTATCAAAAATTCCGTACACGATGTAACGGTTGGTGCCGTGGATATCGGGCTACCTCCTTCCTTACTGCGCACCTCACAGCTGGGCTGCCCCTGACAGTGGTGTTCAGCGAGCAAGACTCGAGCCGGAGGATGTTCGTAGCACTCCCCATAATACTCAAAAGAATGGAAACTGGACGTAAAAGTTGACTGATATATCTCCCATTGGCATTTGAAATACAGCCACATGAGAAGCCATGGAAAGAGTGAAGACATCGCATCTATCACGTAATTTACATTAACTAGAACCACAGCCTAATTCTCAGATGCGCCATCGCGGTAAGCCGCAGTAGCATACGAAGCGCTCGCAAAACAAATCCGCCCACCTTAACAACAGATGCATGCATATCCCGTAGACTCCACTAGTTTTCTTGTTCACCGTGCCCCTTTCCTTAGCACCCATACCTGTCCACCGTCGGGTACACCCTAATATTCGAAGTCATCATCAACAGCCGGTCCCTTCTTCCCACCCACGCTCTCTTGCTTCTGATACATCTCAGCCACCATCCGACTACTGGTCGCCTGATCTGGCTTCTTGTCGTCCCGGCGCTTAATGAATCGCGGGAACCTCAGACTAATCCCCTTCCCGCCATTACTTCCACCCAGCTGGTCCGCAGCCGCCTTGTACCGCGGCGAGAGCGTGAGGTCGGCCGTCTTGATCTCCCACACCTCGCGTGGCTCAAACCAGACGTCAGGCTGGTCCTTGTTGCCGGCAGAATGCGAGTAGAAGGGTTTTGGACGCTCGATGACAATCTGGCTGAGCTCGGTGTGCAGTTCTTCGAGGATGGCTTCGGAGAAACCGGTGCCGATGTTACAGACGGATTCGTAGAGCTGGGTAGATGGGTTGTAGCACGCGAGGAGGAAGGCGCCGTACCAGGAAGTGCGCTTGCCCTTGCCGTAGTAGGCTCCTAAAACGACGAGGTCGAGTGAGTCGCCCACACCAGCGAGGTAGTCTTTCTTGACCTGTTTGAAGGGTTGATTAGTATACGTGAAAAGCCGAAATAAGTGGTGGAGGAATCGTACTTTTAGCCAATTTTGACTGCGCTTGCTAGGCTCATAGCTACTCTCCGGTCCATCCAACATCTTGACCATCAGACCTTCGCATCCTGACTTCACGCTGTCTTCGAGGAGGACCTGAATCTCCTCTAGCTCGTTGCTGTCGCCGAACTTAGCAAAAGCGAATTCGCCCTCGGTTTCGACGAACGAAGCGTGAAGGAGTTCTCTACGCTCCCGGAACGCTTTGTTGACAAGAGGCTACTTGTGTGTCAGTCTGGTAGTCTCGCTTTTGGAAGATGTCACATACCTCGCCATTGAGGAACAGCATATCGAAGGCAAAAACGCAAACCTTGACCTTGATCTCCTCCGTCTTAACGTCTTTCCGTTTCCGAGTCATCAACTGCTGGAACGGCAGCACCTTCTTTTCAACCATATCCCATGCCACCGTCTCACAGTCAAGGACGAAGCTCTTTGTCCCATCCTTGACCCAACTTGGTAGCTTTCCTAGGATATCCGGATACTTTTTGGAAAGGTCCTCAGAGTTGCGGGAGAAGATATTTGCAATACCCTTTGAACTCTTTCCAGCGGATGAGATGGCGGTTGCGGTCGCATACTCTTGAGCAGTGTCGTGCGCCACGAAATGTATTTGAGCTCTCTCTCCGTCGTATTTGTACTCGCAGGTAAATTGCTTTCCATCGAATCGATCAAGAACCTCGGTAATAGATTTTGTCGGCTTCGCAAGCATAGGCTTTAACGGAACGCCGGGCTGAAGTTTGCAATTATCCGGGAGATTATCCAGGCCGTGTTCTAGCATCGCTGGGATGATGACTTCGTAGCTGGGCAGCTCACTATAGACAGACTTCAGAGTCTTCTCGCCCTTGGCCAATTTGTCGGTCGAAGGAATCTTGTTTCCCTTGGATGTTGTCTCATGGAAGACCATGGCCTGTGACAGTGAAATGAGTACCGTCTTCTCGGCCAGACCTAACCTCAATTTGCCCTCTAGAGTTCGAACAATGAATTTTGCCTCACTGGGACCACCCTTGTCCTTCGTGATATCAACGCCCTTGCTGCCTTTTCCAGTGAGATGAGCGTCAGCCGCAGAGAGTAGCTTCTTGATACCCGCGACCTTGTTGCTCTGCGACCCCTGTCCTTCGATCGTAGCGATAGCCATCAGGCCTTCGTGCACACCTCTGACGGTGAGAGCCTTCGGTTTGAAGAGTGTCCCTTGGTTCGACCTACTCTTCGCTGCAACTAGTCCAAGGTCACCGATCTCGTTTTGATCTGTCTTGATGACAGCAAGGCTCCTGCCAGTGCTTTCGCCAATGGCCTTCATAATCAATGACTCTCCAATGCCTAGCTCAACACCAGCAAAATCTGCCGCCAGTTTGTTGATCATGAGTAAAATAGTTGGTAGCAAGTCTGTTGGAGTCAGACGCAGGACTTGGCGTAGGAAGAGCGAACAATGGGCCTGGATCTCGAGTCGTTTTGTCGTCATCTCAATCTTGGAGAAAGTGGTACAGAGAGCAGCGTATGGCACGGGATCTCCAGCTTTCCAGTCTGGATACGGATCCTTTCCAGTAGCTGTGAGCGTCGATTGAACCTTCTGTCGAGCCTTGGCGGCGACTTCTGGCTTCTCATCTTCGTCTGAAGATTCTTCCTCGGGCTCTGATTCATTCACAGGTTCCTTCTCTTCCTCTGGCTCCTTTTTGACAGGACTCTTTTTGGATGCCGAAACCTTCGGCTTCACCCTCACGTCCTCTGCGTCCTCTGCCTTATCCTTGGGCGAGGTCTTTTTAGACGCTAGACCCTCAGGCTTCACCTTGACATCCTCGTCGTCTTCGCTCTCTTCCTTGGGCTCTTGCTTTGCTTTGCCATTCAGCACTGCAGGCGCTCCGGTTGGCTTCAGCTTCTGTTTCGCTGGAGTGGATTTTGGGTTGGCTGGTTTGGGTTTCGTCTTCGGGTTGGAGCTTGATTGAGGCTTGGCTTTTCTACGCTGCTTCTTAACTGGTGGTTCGTCTTCAGAAGACTCTTCCTCCTTGGCTGGGCGCTTCTTCCAGTTCTCGCTTGATATCTCGTCGCCTTTGTCTTTGCCTGATCGTAATCGCATTGTGTCAGTGATGAGGATAAGAGAAGGGAGCAGTGGTGTTTAGTGAGCGAAAAGCGAGTTGTCTAGCAACGACTAAAACATACCGGCTTTATCCGAGTCTTCTACATCAGGTGAGGCATGGGTGCCATTGGCCGTCTTCTTCACCGACTCATCCGCATCTACCATCAGCGCATCGCCGTCTGATCCTGATCTTGCTGGTGATCCTGCAGTAGGCTCCTCCTCTGCCTGAGCATTACCGTCTCCATTGGTCTCTTCATTTGGAGTGGTTTTCTTCAATTTGGTTGAGAAGGAGAGCTTTGACTGCTGAGGGGTAGGCTTGGTTCCGTCAGTGCGGCCAAAGAACTTGCTATTGACGGGTTAGCGATGTGATCCAATGGCGTACACTTGGGATGACAGCTTGAACCGCACCCTAAAGTAGTCTGAGATGGCCTAACATACCCGAGGGTGGCCTGCTTCGGAGGCATGGCCGGAGAATGGTACAGACAATAATGTACAGGTGATGGTGTACGGGATGCTGCGCGGGATGAAGAGAGTGGAATGATACTGTTGATGAGCAGAGACGGGCGTAAAAACAGGAGCCGTGACGGTTTCAATGCGGCATGAGGTGTACACGGTAAGGTCAACAGCATAACCAGAGCGGGGAGATCAACGGTGAATAGAAACGCGAAGGCGCGTTGGACGCGATGATGTCGGACTTTAGGCGGCGATCCCCGACTGGGGGACCTCAACACCAAGGACTATCGGCATCATACATCACGGCCGCCACTGATTCACTATATCCTCTTCCACCAAGAATATTGCATCTACCATCGTTCCTCACATTCCCAGATACATACGTTCCCATCCCGTTAATAGTCACCTTACGTCATCACGATACTGGCGGAGATTCTCTGGCGGCGACAAGCTGCCCCAGCCGGCGAGCACCCTGCCGCAGACGACGAGAAGACTCATAAGACTACCATGGCGAAGCCACTAGACGAGCCGCGATTGACTCCGCAGTTCTGCTTCAACCAAACGGCCCTACGAGGTAAGCAAATATCACCCGATCCTCAGGTCCGACCA
Organism: Lophium mytilinum; assembly: GCA_010093605.1. NCBI lineage: Eukaryota > Fungi > Ascomycota > Dothideomycetes > Mytilinidiales > Mytilinidiaceae > Lophium > Lophium mytilinum. Next base: position 605,410 of record MU004188.1, on the reverse strand, counting down.
CTGAGTAATGCTTCAAGGGTAGATTTTCTTCGAATATCACGATCCACGATAGACGACTCAATCGCACAAAACCTAAATGCGCTACTCACACCAGCGAGCGAAGGCTTCGACCCATCCTCCACCTCTTCGCGCCAGACCCGGACGCAATCGAAACGGCCGATAGATTCAAGGTCGTGCCGAACATTCAAGGACAAGGTCCTTTTTCCATCATGGCAGACGCGATCGGATGTCTTGACATACTGTGCCAGCGTTGCAACGTCTCCAGACCCCGACGATCCGGATTCTATATTACGCCAAGTGGAATCCGCACACGCAAGAGAGAGGGTGGTTAATGAGCGCTTGGATCCGTACAGTGCTCGGTATTTTCCAAGAGAGGCAAGGACGGAGATCCTAGCGAGTTTATTACGCAATGAGAGGAGCGTGGAAAACATAATACGGGCGAGGACATGGGCGCTTGTTGGAGAGAGATGCATAGAGACAGCTCCGCAAACGGCGGATGAGGCACTCGATGAGTGGCGAGCGCGGCGAGAGCCTGAAAGATAAGTGATGCTGAGTAACTGTAGTGTAACCCATAGATTAACTCCACTTTCATACCAAGCCTCGCAATAGCGACAGAAGCTATCCATAGCTTGAGAAGTATCCATTAACCATTTAAATACAATGCTTCGTCATCAACTCGTATACAATCTTCGGCGATTGTTCGGGGTGCTACAGGGCGTTTTACTTGTTAAAAACGATGATTTCTGACTTCAAGCAGATGTAGACAAACGTACACAGATTTATGCTGAGGTAGTTTAGTGTTTGCGGGGCTAGATGAAAGGCGTCAGGTCCCTGACATTTCTAGACTTTGTCTGGAAGCATTCAACAGTCAAGCCCGATGGCTCGAACGCTATATTTCCACTTTCGAATAGGAGAACTTCTCCTTGCTAGTAATTTCGAATCATCCTCTCAGCTCGCCCTTATCAAGATGATCCCTTCCGTATCACTCTGGAGGGAGTGTAATCACGCTCTATCTTCGAGCCTCTTGATTGCTCTGTTACGGTACAGCAGCTTCATCTCATGCGAAACGTATTGCATATAAACTCAACCTACGGACTGTAAAGATCTCTGACATCTGGTTGGGCTCTATGGTTATATTCTGCAGTATCAGGAGGAAATCTCCTTACACCTTTGTATTATAGCTTGTGGTGTAACGTTATACTGACAGAAAGACAGAAGGGTGGAATACATTTGCAATCCATGTACATATGCTTGACATCGCCTGAGGTGGCCCGGTAATACTTCAGGGTTAGGCCGCGGGCAAATTCAAGTACCTCTTGGGCTTTCCAAAGGTTCTTGAAGTTTTTCAAGCAGTGTCGTAAGCGACGAGGGAATTTCTGTTCCAGTAATCCGCTAATATCGAGCTCATAGCTCCTATCATTAACCCTATAGCACTCGAAGACTAGCATTCCGTTGTCTGGTTGATGTGCCTCAGCCCCTAGATATTCACTGCTTCTTACGTAGCCAGTACTTGCCGCGCCGGGTAAGACGTTGTGTATGTTTGGGAAGCTCACGGCCTCTATAAATTCTCACTACCGTACTTCGAAGCTCTCCACTTTCTGTCCTAAACTCCTCTGCACTTGCCCCCCACCACCACCCCCTCGACGCCACCCCATCAAGAATCTCGAAATCCCATCTCCAAAATCGCTGAAGGATGGCTCGCGGAGCTAAGGTTCCCCGACAAGGCGCAGTTCACTCAGTGGCAGAAGACGAGATGGTCATGGCTCCGAAGAGAAAGCCATACCGGGCATCGCGACTGGAGTCCTTGCCAGCCGAAATCCGGCAACGCGTCTACTTGTTCCTTAGTATTGCGAATACGGGGAAAGGCTGGATTAAGTGCCAGAACTGGGATTGCACTGATTCGTCGCACTACAAGCAACCCTTGGGCACCGGTAACCGCGGAACTACCCACCATCACGGTCATCATCAACCCCCGTTCTCACAAATCCAGATCACGCAGTACTGGTTTCATAATTATGATGTCTTCATACCTATGGTCGAGGGGGATATTGCCCATATGGATAACGAGACGTATCGTGGGTATCGTGGGCTCTTAGGCACGAACAAGTTCTTCTGCGCGGATGTCTACACGTTGGTGTACAATAGCATTCCAACGAAGTTCCAGTTTGAGCTCTCGAGCAGGCCGATCCATTTGAACAACTGGCAGAAGCAGCACCCTGGAACGCCGGGGAGAACCAGTGACGATTATTACAAAAAATAGTAAGACTTCTGTTCACTTGCATTACGACGAGCTATTCACTGACTTGCATTAGCTCCTGGGAGCACATGAAGCTGTCTCCCTTCCCGTTCCGTTTCATGAGCACCATCATCCTCAGCCACGAGATCGGTATGGGCTACGAGTCCCAGATGCCGCACCGACCCCTAGTATACTGTAAACGATGGGGCTCTTACTTGACCAAACAAGCTTCCTCCATCCGATACATCGCCTGCCATTGCCCGGCACTCAGAGAACTAGAAATCCTCCCGCTGGTCAGAGGCATTGAGAGGTGTAAGATTGGTGTCTTCGATGTCATGGCCTTCGCTATGCAGGAACTAGTCTTTGGATGCCCTGGACTAAAGAAAATAGCTCTCACGTACAGCGAGACGAAGAAGGTCAGCCTCTCCGACTATCCAGAGATTGCGGATAGGGAGCAGTCGCATCAGAGCAATTTCTTCCATGATCTCTTGTTCGGAGATGACAATTGGTTCAGAAGGCTCAAGGCTCAGGACTGCTTAGATGTGCGAGACATTCCACAGGAAATGCGAGAAGATGCGGTGCGCGAGTGGGTTAAGGGCGCTCTGGTCAAGATCCGAAAGCATACCCTCCAAGCCTCAGACCTGGTCCCGCCGTATAAGGCGAACATCTTCTGGTTGCACAGCTGCTCTTATGAGAGCTATGCCGAGACTTTCTCTACGCTGGACTGGTCTCATGATTTTTGGTCTCCAGAAAACAAAATGACGGGTCCTAACAATCCAACGTATTATATAGTTTAAAAGCTAAGGACTCAATTTGGACGGGGTAGCGGTAATGAGTGCGGCGGAGAATGTGCGGCGGAGAATGAGAAATAGCTTAGGTTCACGAAATAGCTTTAGCTGACAAGACAAGTCAATACAGCCAACCGAGTAGCCTACCCTAATCAGTGCCATACGTCCAATCCCCTTTTTTGCTACCAGTACGATGTCATTTCTCATGTGTACTATCTCTCTCGGCACCGTTTTATCTGGTGCTGATTGGCTAGAGCATATCACGTAGCCCAACTCACCGTGTTTCCATTCTTATGTAAAGGTCATCTACATGACGAGAAAACTTTTAAGTGACTAAGTCAGGTGATGGGAAGGCCGAATGTTGTATTGCTATCTGCCCTGGCAACGCGCCTAACAGTATCCTCATATCACACAGAGGCTGCTATGCCGTTGTCCAGTCGACATCTCTCGCCCTTCAACATTCACTTCAATTTGCGTAGTTAGCGCCCGAAATCCACTCTTTCAGCACTCGACATCGAGGGTGTATTTTGGGAGTCTGCCAACTCTATAAATTCCTGCTCCTACACCTTGTACGCACTCACTTGCTTTCTGCACCTTCATTTGCACACCACACCATCACCCCTCTACTCCAAAATATAACGGTTGTCGAAAGGATGTCTCGCGGAGCTAAGGTTCTTCGACAAGGAGCAGTACAGTCAGTAGCAGATAACGAGTTAGTTCCAACGACAAAACCATACCAGGCATCGCGACTCGAGCTATTACCACCCGAGATTCGACTACGAATATATTTCCAACTCGGCATTCCCGACGGTCATAGAGGCTGGTACACCTGCCCAGACGGGAAATGCACAGATCAAGCACACTACCGGATACCAATAACCAATGATGGAGATTTCGGGCCACCAGGATATAGGCATCCCGAGCATTACCAAACCTCTTTCCTAGGGTGCAAGATCCAGAAGTACACTTTTGATGAGTACAAGGACCGGAGGGGCATTGTCGATGGCCGCACAGATTCGGAGAATGTTGACGTGCTGGTAAGCTTTCCAGTGAACTGAACCGTAAAGAAAGATTGTCTAGTTACTCACACTTTCTAGCATGATAGATACGCAGGCCACGACGCCGAGTACTTCGGCCTCCTATGCGTCAACAAGTTCTTCTGTGCAGATATCTACTCCCAGACGTTCAGCAAGATCCCCGTCGCGATCGGTTTCCAGCTGTCCAACCGGGCGATTCACCGCAACAACTGGGCGAATGTGAGAAAAAGGGGCGACGAGATCGAGGAACCGTAAGCGCTCCCATTCTAAAAGCAAGCCCACGTTCCTCACTCACACGCAAAGGAAATATGAGCGCATGGCACTCTCCCCGTTCTCCTTCCGCTTCATAACGTCTCTAATCCTCACTTACGAGCTCGGCCAAAACTACGCAGCCGAGATGCCCCATGGCCTGCACACATGTCGCCGTAAGACCGGCGCGTTGCTACAGAAGCAAGCGATGTCAATCCGGTATATCGCTCGCCATTGCCCAGCTCTGCGAAACCTCGAGGTGCAGCCATCCATCGAGTTCTTCGTGCGAGGGAAACTGAGCCTCGTTGACACCATGGCCTTCGCGATGCGAGAACTGGTCCAAGGATGTCCGGAGCTAGAGCAAATCAGCTTCGCCTACAACGAGACTCGCAAAGTAGACTTGGCTGACTTTCCGGAGCTGGGAGAAGATAGCGACTACTCTGATAAGTTCTTCCACGACCTGCTGTTCGAGGAGGACGTGTGGTTCAGCATTTTCAACGAGAAGGACTGCTTGGAATTGCGAGGTGTACCGCAATATTTACGTGAAGATAGAGCAGCAGAGTGGGCCAAAAGCGTCTTGAGTAAGATGCGAAACTGGAACCGTCTGGAACCGGATGCTGTCCCGATCGAAGTGTACTACAAGAAGGTGGGCTTATGGGGTGAGAAATACTCCACGGCTCATTGGTTCAATATGGAGGGTCGCATTGTCAGCAACGATTCGAAGAACGAGTATTGTGCCAGGTCGCGCCGGGGATCGTCGTTGGGCGGATGGTAGAGGAGAACTGATGAAGCGACGATAGATGATTCGAAAGGACGCGTATTCCGGTGAGGCCTGTGGAGCTATGCTAGATTAGAAGTTTCAGGTACCTCTAAGACTAGTATACCTCTGAAATAAGAAAACATTGTCAAAACAAACCTATTGTATAATAACGTGAGGACTGTAGAGAACCGTAGGAAGTCAACCCAGAGATAAAACTATTCCCAATGGACATGCTTGGACCCCTTGAAAAAACCCTTCGCTATTCATGTTACCTTCCAGTCTTCCCAGTCCGATTGAGAGCACGTAATGTGTGGTCGGAAGACGTCCCCATTGCCAAAAAAAAAGCCGAACCGAACGCATCTTTGATCCGAGCGGCATTGTTGGTCGAATGACTGAATTATATCAACGTTCATTACCTTTATTTGGCGCTGACTAGCCTTTGATACACACAAATGATGATGCCGACGAAGCTAAGTGGTCGGTGGTCCCGAAATTCAGGACAAGAAACGGCGATGGTCATGGCAGACTATAGATGATGGTAAGCATCATTGGACTTAGAAGCGTATCCACCTCTCCATCATTGTCAAGTCAACCAACTTGATTTTTTTCTAAAAAAAAGAAAAAGGTACAAAAGAAAAACGTTCGCAGCGGGATTCGAACTCAAAAACAAAAACTTCGAAGAAGGGAAGCCACTCGCAAGCTTACTAGTCAACAACGGCCACCGAAAGCAGTAAGATGACATTGTCTAGTTACCACACGACCATTGGAGCTTTTCAGAGATTGAGCGTTTGGTGCGAACCTCGCTTGGAAGATGGAATACTGCCAGAATATTCTAGTATATAAGGTCTTAAAACTGGTTTACTCTCACATTTTATGTTATCACAGGTTATGCCGAGATCTTGGCTCAATGCATAACGCATAAGTTCTCCATCACGAGTGTTATCGTTCATTGTTGCTCTCGCGCCTTGTCGGGTGACCGCTCCCCATTTGATGCGTCCACACCAAACCTCCCACTTCGTAAGATACACACCTGGAGCGGTTGGTCAAAGCACAAACGTGCCGGCACGATCACGCCTATCGCAAAGAAAAGCTAAAAATCAACTCGAAACCATTACTCAGCCCAATTGACCCATCAACACACCCAGTGACACAGAAGAGTCAATACTTCAACGACATTCCCTTACCCGTTGACGCGCTTGAACCGCGCTAACTCGACCACCAGGGTGCGGTCTAGGACCAACTGAGCGTCGTAGCAGAATTGGGGGTCCAAAAGTTTAGTTGTTCTTATAGGGCGAGTTTGGCTTGCGCGAATGTGATTCACTGCGAACTCATTCGTTCCAGCCGCCAGCTTCATCAACGCTGTAGCAGTCCTAAAAGTCAGCGACACCAATAACTCAAAGCATGGGGGAGGGGTAGAAGGAGTTGGTCATGATGTTCTTTCGTCTTAATAGCTATAGAAGTAATCGTGGATAGTCCAAGTTCGCCCAAAGATACCAGACAACGCAAAAGAAAGCAAGTAGAAAAGATCATCAACAACGAAGACACCCCAAAGGCAACTTCAATTAGACTACCCATCCCTCGACCAAAGACGAGCGGATGGAAGCCCACACCGAGTAGAAACAGTTTCAGCGATCCGGGGAGAAGACCCCTATCCCGTGAGATGAGTTGGGCTTTAAGATTGCAAGAGTAGATATCGGGTAGAAGAGATTGATGAACAACACACACTAATACAAAAAGCATCCACACATCCCTTCGTCGCGGCAACGTGATCAGACACCAGAGTGAAGACCGTACCAATAAATGCCGCTGTTTCATCGACGCCGTAAGTTCGTAAGCATGACATCGTGTTGTTCAATAGAACATCTCCTTGATGCCGACGACTCGCTTCGGAGAGCTGCGACGGCGGTTGGGGGATGGAGTGCGACCTTTGCGTCGGCGGACCCAGGCATAGTCGGGCTTGTCGTGGGTGTGGCGCTCTTCGATCAGGAGACGATTGGTGCCACGTGATCGTAGCCGGCGGGTGTGCTCGAACAGGATGTCAGTCTCATTAGGGTCCATTTCACGGAGGATGATGATGTAGTCATGGTTGGCCTGGATTGAAAGTCAGCGAGGGACTACATAGTACAGGTAGGGATGACTTACGGAATCGTATTCCCATGGAATGTCGTAGTACACCAGTGTGTCAATGGCAAGATGGTCTTTGTGAACCTTGATGTACGTCGGTTGATGCCCTAGATGCACAGGATTGATGGGAGCAAGGCCGACTTGGAGCTCCTTGGCCTTTTCGGGCTTGATCATAGCCTGGATCTGGTTTTCCTGGAAACCAAACTGAGCAAGGCGCTGTCGCATCTGATTCTCGAGTTCCTCTTCTTGCTTCTTCTTCTTAGCCTTCTCTTCCTCCTCTTTGGCCTTCTGCTTTTGAAGGAAAGCCTCCCATTCGGCCTTTTCCTTATCTTCCTGCTTCTTTTGCTCCATCTGAAGTTGGAAGATGAGCTCCTCTTTCTGCTTCTTGGCTTTCGCGGCGTCATCCGACTTCTTCCTCTCATACTCCGCGATGGCGCGGTCGCGAGCCTCCTTCGCCTCAGCCTCCTCCTCGGCCTTCTTCTTGTTGTAGGCATCGACAGCACGCTGTTTTTGCTCTTTGGCCTCTTTCTCTTGCTGCTCTATCTTCCGAGTGTTTTCAGCGATGATGCGTTTCCGCTCCTCCTCTTGGTCTCGAGCTCGCTGCTCCCTCTTTCTCTCCTCTCTCTCTTGCTTCAGCTCCCAATCCCTCTTGAGGCGTTCCTCCTCTGCTTTGATCTCTTTCGCATGCAGCTCCCTCTTCCTCTCCTCCCTTTCTTGTTTCAGCTCCCAATCCTTTTTGAGCCGGTCCTCTTCAGCCTTGAGCCTTGCCTCCTCCTCGTCACGCTCGGCCTTGTCTCTCATATACTTCAGCTCCATCTTCTTCTTGATAATCTCCTCGCGCTTTTCTTGCTGCATCCGCTCTTCGGCCTCCTTCAGCCGCTCCTGGGCCAGCTGGAGCTGCCAGTGCTCCTCCTCACTATGGCGACCTCGCTTTTCCTGCTGCAGCTTCGCCTCGGCCTCCTTTAGCCGCTCCTGGGCCAGCTGGAGCTGCCAGCGCTCCTCCTCACTATGGCGGCCATGCTTTTCCTGCTGTAGCCGCGCCTCGGCCTCCTTTAGCCGCTCCTGGGCCAGCTGAAGCTGCCAGTACTCCTCTCCCTGACGGCCTCGGGATTGCGAGTGCGAGTGCGAGTGGGATGGCGAGTAGTGGTCATGGTCGCGCTCACGGCCGCGGGAGCGTCCCCGCCCGCGCGCCACTTCGAGACGAAGCTCGGCCATCTCCTCCTCAAGCGCCCACTGGTCTTCGACGCGCAGTGGGCGGCCGGCGCGGGGGCTTGGGCGGGGGCTCGGCATGGGGCTCTTTTGCTCTTGTGCAGAGCGCATGTTCGGGTTGCTATCGTTGTCGAGCGTGGTCGTGTTGTAAATGGTGACATTGGGAGTCGGAGCATGGCCCTGTGAACGGCTGCGGTGCAGGCCAGAGCTGAAGCCGCTCGTCTCGGGCGTCAGAAAAGTGCGCTCGCTGCGGCGTGGGTCGGGGATGGGTGGTCGGCGTGGTGCTGCAGGTGGTGGGCGGACATGGCGGGCACCGCTGAGAAATGTCAGAACATGAGAGAGTAAGAAGTAAAAAGGACACCGACCTGGTCCAGCGGTCTGAGTACCACTCGTCCTCCTCGTCCCAGAAGTCACTGGATATCGTTAGTATAGTTGACTCATCGTGGAGGAGGGGTATCGTACGCGGGAGGCATGGTGGAGAGTGTTTGTCAGTCGCACAAGAAGCGTGATAAGTAACCACACGCTATGGACTCTCGGAGAAATAGAGTGCAAGAAAAATGGTCAGAAGAAGCAGCAGATGGAGGGGTTTTGTTAAAGAACTAGCAGCTGAAGCGGGCTACAGGCAGAAGTGCAGAGAGAGGGTCGCACGCGCAAAACGCAGGAGGCGGAGAGAAGAGGAGAACGGCGGCGGGCAGCGGGATAAGGAGGGCACAAGGAGGGCACAAGTGTCCAGTGACTTTTGGGGGCCGAAAGGGCATCCGGCGGGCGCTCGCCAGCTTTATGGCGGCGTGATGCCTAGGAGGGGTGGCACAGCTGCTCATGCATGGCGGCTCGAGATGCATTGGGCTGAGCTGCCGTTCCACCCTCCAGCTGCTGCAGACGAAAGACGGTCAGCACCCAGTCAGATCAGCCGAGCCTGCAGGTAGCCGCCTCTCGTCTTGTTGCCTTGTCGCGCGCGATGGCAGCTGTTTCACGATGTTGAGGAAGCGCCTTTGACGGGAGAGTTTGCTCGCGGCGGGGCATTCTGTGCTCTAATTTCGTGCAGTGAAACGGCCCCAATATCAGACACGCTGCACTCCCTCTCCCACCAGCGGCCTGTGCGGGCGTTAAAGCCCCTGGGCCGGCGTGTAGGCCAGCCTACCCTGACTACCCCGACTACCGGCGCTGGAAAGCTTCTTCAGCCACAGTGATCGGCCCGGGCGGAGCACATGTCCAGATGACGCCTTCACACTTCCGATCTTTACTGCTTTTCTGCCACGACAGCTGCCCACAGTCTCAAGTAGGACACCATGAGAACAGCTCTTGAGACAGATCGTGACCCGACGCTCGTTGTCCCGACGTAGCCAAGTCGATCCATCAGCCCGAGATGTGGCCGGCACTAGAACAATCCATGGATATAAGACCAGCCCGCCAGAGCTCTACTCCGACGACCATCCTAATGCTGCATGGCTCTAAGCCACCGTCATGTCTATCGTAATCACCTCTATACGACTGCTGCTATTACTTGCATTAGCGTGGTCAATCTAATCTGGACGTCATGAATTTGCCAGCACCCAGTATCTGTCGAAGATCGATGCTTGGTAAGACTTCTTGTGTGATTTCGTTCGTTTTATCGACTCTTGCATGCTCACCAAACCGACCGCCGGTTCGAAAATGATCTGTAGCAAACGCTCTGCCAGATCTGTTTTCCGCCCATATCGCAATACTTTTCCCTCTCCTTCCACCGTAATGGACAACTCCATATTTACGTGCTCCCTGGTCCGCCCAGCAACGCAAACCTTCTTACAATGCTAGGCCCAATCTCGTCATACTCGGCCTTGGTATGGCAATAACTCTTAAACTCTGGCGTCTGACCCAGCAAGCTACCGCCGAACCACGGGCCGTGTCGCTGCCTCTTATGGCTGATGACTTGCACATCCAGTCCCCCACTCTTTGCTCCACCACTTCTTGCCTCCGACGCTGAGATGCGTGTCTTGACTAGGTGCTGGATGTCGCGCTGCAGCCGCCGGCCAAAATCCTTGTAGAGAGTAGAGCCACCAGAGAGCACAATGTTCTTGTAGAGTCCGCGGCGGACATCGATTGGTGACGTTTGGATGACAGTATCGACAATGTTGGGGAGAGGAGTGAGGAAATCAGAGCTGTAGATTTCGGGGTTGAAGAAAATCTCTGGGGCGAGGAAGCGCTCGTAGCCGACGTCGACTTCCACCGTCTTGCCGTTCGGGTAGGAAACGGTGTGCTTGCGGAAGCGGTCCGCGGGCTCACGGTCGAAGCGAGAAAACTCCTTGACGATGTCGGGACAGACGTAGCAGAACTCCTCCTTGATTCGTTCGGCCGTTTTTAGCGAAGAGTCAGGCTCGCCGCGGTCGCGGAGGAGAGATTGCACGAAGTAGGTGATGTCGCGACCAGCAATCGGGATGCTCTTGATGGAGCTGCCAATAACATATCCTTCCGCGACTGGAATGACGTGGGTAACACCCTCGCCGGAATCGATGACAGTTCCCGTCAAGGATCGGTCCTGGACTTTGGATGATGTCCAGGAGGCGGCGAGGGCGAGAACAGCTTGAACAGCTATGTAGAGACCAGCGCAATTAAAAGACTCAAACATAATCTCGGCCGTGTTCTCGCGGTTCTCTGGAGGGTTGAGTGGCTGCGAACAGGTTAGGAGAAGTGACTAGAGGCTCAATGACGAAGCTTACCGGCTCGGTGAGAAGGAAATGGTGGTCCTCTGGCTCGACCCGTAGATACTTGAATATCGAGTTCGACCAAAAGCGTTCCATGTGATCCTAAAGATCAATTAGCCACGCTCGATGCCCTTGCCATATGCACTGTTCCTACCCAGTTTTCTATCTGTCCATGCCGTATAGGGTAATGGAGTCCGTATCCTGTAATTCTCAGCACTTCCGTCCAGTTTCCTATGGTGACATGACCACACACCTGGGCCAGACGAAGCTGCGAGAGCCTCATCGCCTATGAAGAAGTCCAGATCCTCTGTCCCGCGCTTGCCAGACAGATGCCCTCCTGGCCCAGCTCCCCCAGTCAAAAATGAGGGCTTGTTCGCAACCGCCGGCCGCCCTGATCCCGAGCCTCCAGCTCCACCTCCTGCGCTCTTCGTTGCGATTGCGGTTGGGAAGACGAATGACGGCGAGTCGTTTCCAGCGAAGCCTGGCCGGGAGGATAAGTCAAGATTCCTAGGTCAAATGTGGTATTTCTCGGGAATGCGAACCTAGTTTCGAGTAGCCCGTACCGCTACAAAGCAATTCAAGTCAGTATGGCGAGCAGGGCGCAGACAGGCCTCGAGGGTGCGCTTACTTGTCCATGACAACGGCGGGGGTTTGGGACGCCATCTTTGCTGCTACTCACGAGATGCGGAGGAGTAAGAAGCAGCTCAGGAAGTCCCGCGGGTGGTGTGGCAGAGGAATTGGGGCAGCCTGGAGGGTCGTCGTCAGACTGTCGGTTGTGATGTGGGAGTGGAAATGGCCCCGCCCCAAGACAGCGGCGGAGAGCGGCGGGCATTAACTTAGTGCACGGCCACAAATGGAGCTTGAGAGGCGTCTTCTTTGACAACTTCAGCCTCAAACAGCACTTTACGAGCACTGCTGAGGCATGCGCTTGTTGTAAAAGACAGCTACAGCACGTCCAAAACTGGCTGGGCGCTGCTAGCAAATGCATTAAACACTAACAGGCGGACGACTACTCCCACCAAGCATATTCTAGATAGGCAAGGCAGCTCCTTCTGCAGGCAGCATGGCAAGCTCATATCACGGTTGCCGTTTACCAAGCTAGGCGCTCAAACGTGGAGCAATTCTTTCGGTCTTGCACGCCGTCTGGTTTTGCACAGGGAAGGAGTCGTTGCGGCCGCGCTCTCATCTCTCACGGCCAGCGAAGTTGAGTCTTTCGTCTTCACCGACCTCAGCTCCTCCTCACGTCGCCCACATCACCAACCTCAACATTTCCACATTGCTCTATAGCAGCCCTAGCTGCTCCCACGCTCACTGGGCCATTCCCATTCCTTCAGCTATCCTCAATTCTTCAACTCCTCAAGCCTCCACTCCCCTCCTCTCCCTCCGATTTCCCTCCGAGCCTTGAAACTTGACGGCCGAGTAAACGAGACCACCTCTTCACGTCCGTAAGCTGTGCCTTCAGTCATGACCACGACCCCAATCTGAACGTGCTCGAAACTCACCTCTCGCCCACGCCGCTTGTTGCGAACCTCCGCCGACTGCTGAGGCTCTCGCCAGCTCTCCCGGCCTCGTAACCCAGGTACACACACCTTCTCAAGCGAACTTCTCGAACCCGCGAGTTCCGTTAGTACCTCGATCGGACGCTTCTCGGTGTCCTCACTGTTAGAGCCGCCTCCAGCTCAGACAACGCGAACCGATCAAGCTCAAGAACCACCGACTCTGGTGGATCAGCTTAGAAACATAGACAGACCAAGTCCAAGCCTGCGAAGGCTCATTCGCAGACTCTACAGACGAGACAAAGCTTACCCGCTAGCACCTATATTGACAGACGGTGAAAGTCTAGAAGAACCAACAGGCGAAGGCATGTTCTCTCGGAATCGTCCTCGCAACGGTGGGGACATTTCCGCCATTTTCGTGCATGCAGGCGCAGGCTATCACAGTATCCAGAACGAGGCCATCCATCTCCAGGCTTGCAATGAGTACGTGCTACCCTCATGGACAGTTTTAGTGACAAAGCTCCCATGCTCAAACATCTCTTTCCTTGGACGAGTATTAACAAATGCTAGTGCCGCCAAGGCTGCGATGATGATACTACGTGCTGGAGGGACCGCTATCGATGCTGTCGAGATGGCTGTCAAGGTTCTCGAGGATCGCGAGATAACAAATGCTGGGTATGGCAGCAATCTTGCCATGGACGGCGTCGTGGAATGTGACGCTTCCATTGTGGACCATCATGGGCGCAGTGGCGCCGTAGGGGCTGTCGCTCGCAAGTAACTCCGCTCATGTCCAACGGCAAGCACTGACCCTTTCCCACAGAAGTCAAGAATCCCATCTCCCTTGCGCGTCTTGTCCTTCAGCATACCACGAAGACTCTGACATTGCGTCGAGTTCCTCCAAACCTGTTGGTTTCTCAGGGCGCCACAGACTTTGCCTTCGACCAAGGAATGGGAGTCCTACCGCACGATGCTTTAGTCTCTCCAGGTGCAAAGGAAAGATGGGTTCGATGGCGTGAGGACCTTAAGCATGCGGAAAGGAGAGAGTTGAAGAAGGCAAAGGCTATGGAGGCTGCTCGAAAGTTCGATGACCCAGAAGAGGAGATCAGAAACAACATGAGATCTGAACATACTAGGAACTTGCTGCGACATAACTACGACGATCGATCTGTGTCTCCTTCACTATCGGACGACGACTGGAAGACGCAGGGGTCCTCCCCGAAGACAAACACTTCGTCACGGACCACGCCAGAATCTCCTCAAACCCCTCAATCGGTAAGATCCGCCGAATCGAATCAGTCAAGCCGGTCAGGTTCCTTGCAAGTCTTCACGGACCCACGTGGCCCGCCTCCGTCGATACGTGAATCGTCAAGGAATGCTCTCATCAACAGTACCGAAACAGTACCCACTTTGGCCAACTACCGTGTAGCGGCCCCGATGTCGACTCACTATGAAATAGAAGATGCAACTATGAGCGATATTGACGATACAGCCGCGAATCATTGGACCGCAGGAGTTCGACCGCCGCACAGTTGGGGTGATGGATCTTCTGGAGGCGAATCGTCAGACTCGTCCGATGAAACCCTCCAGCTTCCATCGCTCACGCCAAGTCCTCCCCCTCCTCTCGCCTTGGAGACTCCACTCTCTGATATACCAATCGATAAATTGGAAACAGGTACACCACCGCGCCCGCAAGCAGAAGTCCGCATCACGGTCCCGCGTGGGTTCAACCGGGAGGAGTACCAAGCATTCGATGATGATGGGGCAACTGTATCCCCCACGCCTAGGGCCCCTCAGCCTATCGTCCTCATTTCTCCCCCGCCGCAGTTCAATCCTGACGAGTATGCAACCTCGCCGCCTGAAATCGCTCTCGAGCCCTCATCCTCATCTAGTTCAAGAACCTTTCCCCCACCAAATGAACGAATACTGCACTCATCAGCAACATCGGCCCCCATGGCACCATACGCAGCTCCTCCGAGAACTTCTTCTCTTAAGGGATCCCTATCTAAAGAAAGAGAAGACCATATCACAGACACTGTCGGTGCCATAGCAGTTGATGTATATGGTAATATTGCGTGTGGCGCTTCGTCTGGTGGCATCGGCATGAAGTACCGAGGCCGCGTTGGTCCAGCCGCGTTGGTAGGCGTTGGCGCAGCAGTCGTGCCAGTCAATGCTGATGACAAGCTGAAAACGAGTGTCGCAACTGTCACCAGTGGCACAGGTGAACACATGGCTACGACAATGGCAGCCACAGTGTGCGCTGAGCGGCTGTATCATTGCAACAAGAGAGTAAAGGGTGGTTTGTTCGCAGAGACCAGCGAAGACGAGGCTATCAAAGCGATGATCGAGTCCGAATTCATGGGCAAGTTCCCTCCTACTACACTAGACTTTAGATTTCCGCTAACTATGACGTTTCATAGGCCATCCTAGTGTTAAGCATAGCAACTCTGCCGGTGCAATTGGAATTCTCGGCGTAAAAAAGTCAAGAGAGGGCGTCCACCTTTATTTTGCCCACAATACCGACTCTTTTGTAAGATACTCTTTTAAGCCTTCGTTAAGGTCTTTGCTAACTCGGTTTTTTCCCAGGCGATTGCATCAATGCACTCTGATGACTCGAAGCCGGTCTGTACCATGTCTCGAAGCAATGGCAATGGCTCAATTGCGCAAGGCGGACGTGCGATGCGTTATCGGAAGAAGTAGAGTGCTCCGAGTGGCCTCAAACCACGAGGCATTCAAAGCCTGACTTTGATGGCTATCATGTCCTAGTGTCCTGCCTTCCTAAAATCTCTTATATGCGGTTTTAATCTTGCGATGTTCTGCCAGCCTTCTGTTCCTAGCGTTCAGCTTACTCTCCGTACTGCCTATCTTGCGATGCAATGGCATATTGCAATGCAATGGCGACTGTCCACCTTGATGTGACAGGAGTTATGGGTTGGAGCGACTTTTCTTTGTCCGGCGACAGCATTATGACGATAAGAGGGGGCATTGCGGGCGTTCTCCCTACTTTCACCACTTTTCTCCTCGGATTCTCTCCTTGTCTCTTTCATTTCCCCTACGTTACTCATGCCAGGCATCACAAGCGAGCAATCACTATAACACTGGGAACCTGATATGTCATCCTAGGTAGCTAGTAGCTCAGCTTTGCATAACACTACTACCACGACTGCTTCACGTTTTCACGTATACTATCGGAACATGACAGCTAACAACAAAACACGCCCAATCTAGGCTTCAGCTCACGGATTTAACATGAGGTCCCGCGACAGTGTATTGACCGCAAGACTTTATTGGACATTTTGACCCCGGCATTCCGATTGCCTTTTGCACGTTATGAAGACGGGAGAGGATACACATATCAAACCCTCACCCCCCTTTCTCATAACCCCTTACAAACTCCTCTTCGCCTCCTTATATCGCCCAAACCACTGCGGCTTCCTGAAAAACACAAACAAGCGCCACAAAAACGCCGGCCCAATCTGCTTAATCATGCTCCACGCCGCGTCGGGCGCGAAGCCCGTCGCCGCCCCCGGCCCGTACAGGACCCACAGCGCGGTCGTCAGGATACCCGCCTCGGCGCCCGCGAGCATGAGGTACGAGTAGGGCCGGCTCTCGATGGCGCCGCGGTTGTTGAAGACGCCGTAGGCCATGGGCAGCGTCATGCCGACCATGCTGGTGCCGTAGAAGGTGCAGGCGATCTGGGCGAGGGGCGTGATTTGGGAGGAGTCGGTGGCGAGCAGGGCGAGGAATTTGGCGGGGTAGAAGAGGGCGAGGCCCGCGAAGGGGACGTTGAGGAGGGATTCGATGCCCAGGGCGTAGCGGATGATGTTGCCGGGGTTGGCGGGGTCGACTTCGATGGGGTCGGAGGTTAGGGAGGGTTGGCGGTAGAGGCCGAGGGAGGGGGGAGGAGCCATGGTGGTGGTGCGGGTGGTGGAGATGGGGGTGAATTGATAGTTGAGATTTGGAGATTGAGATGGAATTTGTATAGATGGATTGGGTTTTGTTTTAAGAAATAGTGGAAAGAAGAGCAAGCCGGAATTAAGGGAATCTCTCTTACATATAAGCTCCTCGGAAGGACTGGCATCAAAGCTCCGGACAGCCCTGGGATGGTTATGTACTTAGTCTGAAGTTGCCTGTAAAACCCCGACGCGGCCCGATCAGGGCACCGCGAACCGATGCATATCCTTTTAGAGGTACCTAGCTACTGGGGTTAGACGCATGTGGGGTCTTGGTTAGATGGATCGGTCGTCGTGGTTAAGGATTGGTGTAGCCTGATGGCATGGTGTTGTGTTTCACATGTCGAGCTGGTGGCGACGTCACAAGCATCTGCAACTTTTCTACGCCTGTGCGCCTTCTAGGCCACCTCGCAACCCACGCAGAATGCTATACACAACCACCAGCTCCCTGTGCTTCCATTCACTCGTTGTTCACTGAGAATAGCAGCATTATGGATATTGTAGAAGTCCTGCCGTGCCTCACTCATTCCACCTCCTAACTAGTTCCACAGGCTCCATAATGGCCCGGAATGATGAATCCGCAACAGCTTCCATGTCTACCCACGCCAACCAGTATATCCGCGAGTTCCTCCACGCGCAGGAAAGACCGCCTGAGATAGCAGCGCGGTACTTTTACTCTGCTCCGCTCGCCATCGATGACCCTCTTTCACCGCTGCCTCCGCCGACCACCGGCTCGTCCACCCGCAGGCATCCACCTCGACCTTTTTCGAAATATGACAATCACTCGCTGAACAATACATGGCTAGACTTGCGGAGGAAGATCCTCAAGTACACCGAGAGTGTGGGTGAAAAGAGAGGATCCCTGGATGCTGCGGGCAGCTCTACCACAGCTTTCCTTAGGCGGAGGACGAGACGGGATGGTTCCAGCTCCGCGGATGACACTTCACGCGCGACCTCAAAGGCGAGAGACATACCCGTCGGAACCGCTAGAGCAAACCGAGCAAGCACATCATCAGCAGAAGGGTCCTTGCAACGGAATAAGGACATTGTGGGTGGTGCTGCAGGCAGCTTGACCGGGTCGCTGCGTGTTTTGGACCCTACAGATGCGTCTGGGAGTTTGGATAATACAGACACGACTGGTACGCCCTTTATAAGAGCTCCCTCGAGGAAACACTTGCCGACGGCCGGTATGCAAAGACTGCCGGAAGGCAGACAGCGTCCTGCCGCTCGCGAGCTAGATAGCTACAAATGGGATGACGAAGAAGACCAGAATGCCGCGAAAAATAAGAATGATGGTAGGCGGGAATCGAAAAATCTCCCCGCAAGCCCCTCTGCTAAGGTCCCAGTCGGTGTGTCGAGGCTGCATAACGTCGTCTTGAGCGC
Source organism: Lophium mytilinum (assembly GCA_010093605.1). NCBI lineage: Eukaryota > Fungi > Ascomycota > Dothideomycetes > Mytilinidiales > Mytilinidiaceae > Lophium > Lophium mytilinum. Next base: position 587,497 of record MU004188.1, on the reverse strand, counting down.
TGAAAACATACGCATGGAGCCGATATACTGGTCGCCTGTCAACGACGTCGCCCAAGTGGTTCGTGGGACTTGGTTCTACAAGGATAGCATGCTGCCCGTGGAGGAGGATGTAGCCAACATGCTCGAACTTGGATACGTCGAGCTGCGGCCTTGGTCGCAGACCTGGAGTGACGAGCTTAATAGCGCCGTTGAGGTTGGCGCACATGGGGAGATGAAAATACTCCATAAGCTGTGGCCTGAGAAGCCATCGGCGGTTGACAGCCGACCTGCGACGTCAAGTGAGATGAATGCTGGTCTAGTTATCAATACTCTGGACGTTGCCCCTGATACGCCGGAAAAGGAGAGGGAAGAGACGGTGCAGATGGCTTGCGATCTCATTGACGTTTCAACTGGCGCGGATGGCCCAGACAACAAGGCAGGCGGCGAAAACCAGTTCGGTGCTGATGGAAGACTACGACAATACTTGAAAGCTGGAGTAATATATGCCAACGAGAAGGATGCATACATGTTGCGACCTAACCTCCAACCGTCGGCGTACTATGGCCGAAGACCGTTAGCCAACTACATCCGCAAAGGAAGGTCGATTGGTATATGTGTAACAAGAGGCTTCGACCAAGAAATATGGGATCGTCTACATCCACCAAAAAAGAGCACAAGAGCTACGAAAGCTCGAGAAGGAGTGTCGACAGCTCAAGCAGGGGCATCATTCGGCAGACGACAAGAAGATGATCCGGAAATTGCACAGTCCGAAAGACCACAGGTCACAGACTTAGTCTTGGTCATTCATGGCATCGGTCAAAAGCTCTCTGAGCGCATAGAGACATATCACTTCACTCACGCCATCAACGCCTTCAGACGTGAGGTGAATGTTGAGCTAGGGACCGACAGCGTAAAGCGAAATCTACGAAAAGATATGGGAGGGATCATGGTTCTGCCTGTATGTCACTTTTCATCTAGCGTTGAATCTCATCATGTGGATCTTATCTTGACGCAAGCCCTTTAAGAGGTTCTGAACCATGCTGACCCATCTAGATAAATTGGCGACTGCGAATCTCCATGGAAGATGCAGCCAGGAAGGACCCTACCGAAGTTGAGGACCCTTCCATGAACCAGTATACGCTCAAAGATATTACGCCAGATACTCTAGCCTCAGTTCGTGGCATAATAAGCGATGTCATGCTTGATATTCCATACTACCTTTCTCAGGAACACAACCCGAAGATGATCGCAGCATGCGTTCAGGAGGCTAACCGTATATACCGCCTTTGGTGTCTAAACAATCCGGGGTTCGCAGAATGGGGACGAGTCCATCTCGTCGCACACTCACTTGGTAGCGTAATGGCAGTCGACATTCTCAGCCAGCAGCCCAGCCATCTCCCACGACACCTCGGCGACCCCTCAACACCCGAGGCATCACTTCCCAAGTCCCACTTCATCTTCGACACTAAGTCTCTCTTCCTGTGCGGCAGCCCCGTTGGCTTCTTCCTACTCCTCAAAAAAGCCGCTCTACTCCCCCGCCGCGACCGCCGCAAACCGGGCGTGGACTCCTATACCGCCACTACGCCCGGCGTCGCGGGCGAGCAAGGCACCTACGGCTGCATCGCCGTCGACAACGTCTACAACATCGTCAACCCGTACGACCCAGTCGCATATCGCGTCAACGCTGCCATCGACGCCCCCTATGCCGCGACACTAAAGCCCGCCACCGTCCCAAGCGCGTCGCCAGGCTGGTTCTCGCTCGCGTCCTCGTCGACTTCATCCCTCGCCCATCCCATATCGTCCGCCGAGTCGGCCATCGGCATCAAGCCATCCACCACGGTCCGCCTCCCGTCCAATGTGGAGCTGGAAACGCACAACTTCTCGCGGGAGGAGATTGCGGAGAAGCGGGTTTCCCTGCTCAATGATAACGGCCAGGTGGACTTTGTGCTCAAGTATGGCGGCGGTGCGTTTGAGATTCAGTATCTGACGATGTTGGGCGCGCATTCGAGCTATTGGCTTAGCAAGGATTTTGTGAGATGCATCGTGCAGGAGGTTGGAAGGGGTTTTGGGAAGCAAGGGACGTTGGCGGCTATGAGGGCTGTGAAGAAGAAGGGGGCACTTGGTTAATGGAGCATAACAAGTTGAGGCAGTGCTGTGAGTTGTATATCAGATGTTGTTCATGATCGCTTTAGTTGCGAAAGGGATTGGTATGAGGCTAGTAGGCAATCGGGAAGGTGATTGATTGGGAAAAGAGAAGCAAATCGCATATGCATGCTCGGCGATGGGCAATGGCTTTAGTAGAGCACGGGGATGTCTGCTTTTCGGCATTCAATTTAGGAGTTTTGGGAAAGACTGCGTTGGTATATTTTGTCGAAGTCAGGTAGATACCCTAGATTGCAAACACCGCTTCACGTAATTTTAATCCGATTATCGCAATACACACTCATTTCAAGGACAATGTTTCACGCTTGTTCTCTTATCTATCAAGAGCTTCCATCCTAGGTGGTGCAAGCAGTCATCTCCCCTTTAATGCTCTTGCAAGATCACTACCTTCCACCCCCCTCACGGAAAAGAGCCCCCTATCTTCACCACCCCTACACTCACTAAACTGCCCACCTCATTAAACCAATAGTCTGTCTCGTTTCCTCCCACACCTCGCTTTCGCCCTGTTGCCGCACAAAAAAAACCCACCTACCCAAAGCAGTCATAAGATTCAAAATCATCAACGTCCGGAATCCATGCCTCGGTCTGGAACCGCCATAATGCGGCTCCCAAACCCAGCACCCGGCAACCCGCGCGCGGCTGCATCAGTGGCGTAGCAGTAGGCACAACATGAGAGGGTAATCCGTTGCATCTATGATGATAGCTATTTTCTTAGTCATGATATGCGGAATCGGGGGGGGTTGCAGGAGGGGCTGACTACGCGGAATCAGAGGAGATCTGATTAGGAATCGTAGTGATATCCGGAGTAGGTAGAAACGCTATAGGTCCCATACTATACAAGGAACAACGTATTTCTGTACACTCGAATTGATTGGGGAATGGCGATGGTTCTAGCTCCTAGATCTCTGGTTCTCTTGGTTCCCTAAACCTCAATAACAACGCGTATATCACGCATTCGGAAGGCGTGTGAACATCTGCGTGTGAACATCTGCATGTGAACATTTGCACGCCCACGGCATGCCCGGGGTTAACCACAGGACGGATCCTAACCCGCGTTAAGCCGCACAACCCCAAACCTCCTGCCACTCGTACGTAGTAGATTCGCATATGCGCGCCATCCAATGATACTATAGCCTCGGAGACCACGAGATGCACGACATATACGATTCACCATGACGGCTTTACGGACGTAGGTTGCGCCTAGCGGCCGCTTTTGCTGAACGAGCCGCCTGAGAAGGGAAGGCAGACAGCATACATACACACCGGTGCTGGCGGGCGTGCCGAGCCCAGCGGACGAGCGTCCAGCGCCGCTCATTCGTGACCGCGGTCTCCCCAGGAGGTAGAGAGGGCGGGGAGCCGCTAGATACGATAGGCTGTTTAACTATAGTTACTACTATCACTTAACGAAAGCGGGCGTGGAGTGGTTCACGGGGGACGCGGAATCGCCGGTTTCAGTAATCCAGTCCTCGCGCTAATTATTGGCTGTGGGGGAGAGGCGGAGATCGATCGTCTTGTAGGGCTGAAATCGAGTGACTGGCTCTTACATACGCACGTAAGCTTTAGGTCTGTGTGCGGTTGATTGGTAGAGTGCTATCCCGTGAGTTTGAGCGTGAGCGGCACGCGTGGGATTGTTCTTTAAGGTCTAGAGCTGTGCTGTAGCTGTTAGATTGCGGATTTAAGGGCGGACGGCTCCGACACGGAGATGTGGAAGGGGCTTGGAAAGGTTTGACGAGGCCATGGGGCTTGCACTTTGGGGGCGGTTTTGCGCTATGGTGGTTCTGGGTACGAACGCGATGCAGTCGTGTACTGTACGGGGCTGTCAGGCGATACTTGAGGTACATATCTCAATTGGGGATAAACTGCGAGATGGATTCCGAACTGCGAGCCTCGCGAAGGAGGGGAGTGCGGCGGTATGACGTATACCCACAGCATAAGTCCGCCGAATTGGAAGCCTCCTGGTCTCGGTTCTGGGGAACACTTAAATTGTCTATACGACCAAGGGACCGCGTGAATGTATTTACTTTGGACTAAAATACCGCTTTCCGTTTGGGGTATCATCCTGCGCGATCGGCGCGAATGCTGCCTTGTTTTTGAAAACCGGTAGAACGTTTTGATGTCGTTGGTTCCTATTTGAATAGCACCCCTGTAGACTGAGCCCTATTGGCAGGCTCGTTAATTATTGGGAGGCCCAGGGTATGGTGGACGGAGCACTCCGTGATGGACATCGTGCATGTGGTTGCTGCAGCGTGGAGAAAGTGAGCCCGTAGTAGGACCGCTCTACAACCTCCTGGAAACCATCGATTTACAAGTGGCGAAGCGTGCATGGCTGAGCTATTGACAAGGTGAGGCCACCCGTGGGTTTATACAGCACTTCATGTATAGTGATTTGATTTTGTAGGATCTGAAACACTTCTCGCCTTGGTGTTCTATTAGTAGCACACTCATGAATAGACAGGTTCTGCGGCAACACAGGGAGCAGACATGAGTAGCCTAGTGCTGCCGCCGTCGAACAACAAGAGATAGATCGGCACGCAGATCGGCCTCCGAGCAACCGAACTCGGGTACGGCGATACTTCTGAATCCACGAATGAGGTGTTACATCTTGGGGTCTTCAGATGCAGCTTCGCTGCCCTGAAATCCTGATTTATGCACTTTTGACTCGTCTGCGGCACAACCACAAAGCTGTCAGAGCTGCAAGTACAACATATTCGGACCGTCTCGTTTGTTGCACCGCATATCTCGCATTCCTGTCGGACTCGAAGGAAGCGCTGTTAGAGTTGCGGATGCACAGACCTCGAGACCGTGGCGGCGGCCCTGGAGGCGTCCACGGGTGGTGGCTGGTGGGCATGGTGGCTGGGGAGGGGACCAATATAGACGGGGGGCCTAATTTGCTGGCGCCAACTCCAACACATGGCTGGCAGGGCTGAGGGTCGGGTGTTTTCTCTTTTCGGCAGTGAAAGACAAGCGTGTTGCATGGAAAAACGCTTTGGCCTGATACTCCTCTGGTGTGGTATGTCTGCATACAAGAGAGCAAGCCTTGATGTTGGTGTGGTTGCCTGCCCTAACGTGCAGAACTCCAAACTCTATACCGCAGGGCTTAAAATGCCCGCGTCTCCGGACCGGAAACGAGGAGCCAACGCAACGGCTCGATTCGAAACGACGCTACGGACTTCCAACGTCGCCAACTGGCTACGCACTTCGAGCAACGCACGCTACCTGCACGTTGCGAACCTGTATCTTGCAGGAATGAGCGCTGGAATCTTCCTCTTCTGGAAGGCCGTCTTGTTTCCAAGAGTTTAAAGTTGATGCATCATGTCCGCCATGTGGCATGCATGAGCGATTGATACGGCCGTGAGTTTGGTCTGATACAGGAGAAGCTGTCTAATGCCGATGACGACGGTGGCTGCAAGGCAATCCCAAGGCGTATCGGAGTTGGGTGTTGCGGATTGTAGCAGGTTTGGTGTTGAGTGGTGCTACACGAGGTGCGAGTGGGAGGCCCCGACACTAGCATCGTGTCGAAGGATTCAGGATCGTGCGTCGTGGATAGCGCTGGTTTGTACCCTTCTGCGGCAAGGGAGAGGACGCCTCAACTACGTGTTGCTTGGCTATCTTGCTATTCGCCTTGTGTGACTTTAGCTCGTGGATGCGGAGTTGGATGGAATCGGTTGAAACAGTATTGAACGGATGTAGGGAAACGGAAAGCGTCCAATCAGTCGCAAACAGCATCGCCTTATTGCTAGAATAGAAGCCTTTTGATGGCGACGTCGTGGTAAATATTGCACATCGAGTACGATTCAGGAACCGTTGCTTTTAGAAAGTGATCATCTGTGCTTCCTCAAAGTCTTGCGTATTAAGAATCAGGTGGCTGCAATACGCTCTCGCTTTTTGCATCAGTAAGTTTCGGTCGTTAGTCGTGGTTCCGATTGAGAGCACTACAGCGAAACGATCTCGAGTCCCACGTTGAATCTCGCTGCATTCGAAACACCATAGTGCTGCACGGAAAAGGAGAAGAATTGGGTTGTAAACATGCTCAAGACAGCGGCAGAAAGCATCCGAGACTTTCCAAAGCGTGCGTGGCTTGTGATATGTTGCATCTTCTACAGGATATCCTTGTTCAGGAGATGATGGGCGACTATTCGTGTGCGTGAAGTCTGGCAGCTGTTGTTGTGCATGAGACATTTCTTGCACATCGCGAGGCTGAAACTGGCGATGATAGACCCTATTTGCGGCCCGTGGACCCTGGTGTGGAGGTTGCCGTACGCTACACGGTCAGCACGGATCCGGTCCAGTGAGAGATGCACGGGAGTGACAGGGCGTGATCTTGCCTTTGAAAACGCGCGGAAAGAGGAGATTTGTCATTCAGCCTTGCCAGGGTGTCTGCGGTAGAATTTCCCGAGTCAAGGGGGGCGGGTGGCCTTACCTACATGCCCCTCAAAGCGTCGAACAGCGGCCAGGGAAGTGGCATGCCATCGGCAGCGGGCGAGTTATCCGATGTTTGCTGAAGCGAAATGAGTACGAACCAGAATAGAATCAACGAACCCTGTCGTCGGAGGGCTCGGGACGAAGCGACTAATCAATAAAGCCATCCCTACCGCGAGATTCTCACCGGACGAACCATCTTTCGAATCGCCAAATTGATATGCAAACATGGCTTATGATGGTGCCAGCAATCATTCTTGGAGCTGCTGATGATGGAAACAATCCCATCAAGCTAAGCCATACAAGGCTAAGACTTCCCCACACCATGAACGTTGCCAAGGGAGCTGGACGTTGCCAAGAAAGATAGTGTACGGGAGGTCATGCTCTAATCTGCAGCCCTGTGGCTCTGAAGCTGACGAAAGAGGTTATTCGACCTTGATTCCAAATGTTCGCTGTACTCGTAATCATCTTATTCGAGGACTTTGCTTAATAAAAGGGGACATGAAGTGGCGGAGAGCTGAAATGACCACCTTTACAAATGATCCTCTCAAGGTATTTTTGCACTACGGCCTGATAGGTCTGCAGATGTCTACGCGGCCCCGGTAGAGTTGACGCTCAACTCGTTGACCGGAACTACGCCCAATATGCAGTGGACAACGAAAGCGAATGGTACGCTGGAATAGAAAGTTGATATGAAGGCGAAAGTTGCAGGCTGCCTTATAAAGCCCTGCTTTCATATGGACGTCTCGTAGGCAGGGGTCTCGTGTATTAATGCCAGCCCACACTATAATCCACAGAAAGACCTGAACCGCCGCCGTTTCCGCCGGTTTTGCACCGCTTTTCGGCCGCAGGATGAAGGTCTGGGGGCTGGCCTGGAACTGAATGAGTCGTATACACATTCTCAACACAAAAGCGTGCAACGGTGCATGTGAGGCTGACTTGTTGCGATTTCTTTGCCGGACTAGGCCATGTTTATACAAGCCTAGCAAAACTTTCCTCAAAGAGAAATGACTAGACCAGGATGATTAAACCCTACCCCACTATCGGACGTTAGAATGCTCCGTACGCAATACGCCAAATTGAGGACAACTGAGCTGGCATTAGATAGTAAATGCCGGATGTTCTCAGGAATTCGCAGCTACAAATTATGTGCCCACTGACTCGCTCTGTGTTTCATCCTGTCGAGAGAGAAGCGAGGGTCCAGCCCGCAAGGCTAGCCCTGGCCCGGTTCGATGCGATATCCGCGCGCAGGGATTTGAGTGGGAGCAAGCGGAAGCGCGGTGTCCGGTATGGAAGCGGGTACTCGTGGACTCGCAAGCACATTTTGGTGTCTTCGGCGAGGGCGCTGCGGCTGAGAGTTGGACGCCGACCTTCTCGATGCATTCCGGAATCATCTTTGAAACGGCTCGCACCCAGTTGGTACGACATCGTTGCTGCTGCCACGCTCTGACGGAGCGCCCATTAGCCTTTCACCGGTCTGTGGAGAGTGCGATTGGGTTGGGCAGGATCGCGCTGGGTCAGGGATCTTGCGAACGTGCCTCCACGCGCCCATGTGCCTGAAAGAGCGCCATCCCCAGCATTTTCCAGAAACGTCTTGGTCCACGCGGGCTAGATGGGTAGTAGCCGTAGTCAAATTAGCCCCGCCGGCATGGCGATTGGAATCTGGCGCGTGAGGGACGCGTGGATACTGAATGAGATTGGATCGTTGCTGCCCCGAGCATCTTCAACGACCCCGCGCTGTCAGCCAGCTCTCGATGGCCTGGGATAAGCTTGGAATAAGCTTGGGATAAGCTGGCCCAGTCTTGGGGGTCGTGGACGGCGGACCGGGGCGGGCGCACACACCTGGGTGGTAGGGCTGGAGGGTGGGATGGACGCGGGATTGAATTGGTGGATCCGGCAGACTCGGCCTAGACGCAATACAGAAGGCGGCAAGCATGTGCTTTCTGCGACATGGGCCCATGCTGCCGGTATTCTATCCACTCTAAAAATAAATAACAGCATGCGAGTTCGAAGAGTCGACGTCGAATGAAGCCAATGGCCAGCGTACCACAGCCCTTATAATTTCGCAGCATATACCTCTAAAACGGTGCGTTTCATGTTTGAGAGCTTCCGAGCTGTCCTTCGTGCACTTCGCAACTGTGTTGGCCCGGTGCTTCTGCACTCTCGCGTTGCCTCTCTATTCTTAGTAGGGCGTGATTCTCACGAGCGCTGCACAACAGCTATGCAGTCTTGACATTTGTCAACGCGATTCGATATTGAACGTGTGGTTTAGTCATTGGGGGCACTTGGTTTGATACGGTCTTGTTCATTTCGCGGGATTCCGAGTGCATTCTTGGTTGGCGTTATATATGCCCTATTCTGGAGTTGGTGACGCTTGGTCGGCATCACCGAGACGCGCGTCGGCGGCTGAAAGAGGATATCGACAAGGCCACTATTACTTCCCGTTCACGTTCTCAAGGCTGAACGGTTTGTCTGGCGATCACTGGTAGCGCAGATGAAATCATGTTGGTGTCGACTAACGCGCGACGAAAAGCGCATAATCCAGCTCCCCAGTGCCAGCATTGTGTCCAGCCGTATGGGTCCATGCATGAGCTTTACTCGTCAAAGCCAGTGTTGCTGTCAGTGAACTATTATCTGAGGAGGTGAATCCGAAGCTTGCACTGTTCTTGAGGTGAATCGGGGTCTCGGATACAGCGCTTGGCCAGACGACCCGAGTGCTGCTGGTTTGACTCTGCGCAGTCAGCCCACGCCAGCCATATCATATGCGCCCCACGCTTTAATATTGATGATATGAAGGTTGTCTCGACTTGCAGCACTGCTGTTTCTGGATTCTGGCTCTGCATTAACATCGAGTGTCTGTTGCATATCAATACGGGAGGAAATACGCCATAGCTTTCAGCCGTGAGAAGATCCCGCGTTTAGAGAGACGAGGGAGAGAGTCTAATAGATAGATAGTGGGTTCGGCAGCCTGAAGGCAAGCGTCGTACGTTGGCTGTCTGAGGAGGTTCCAGGATGAGCTGTGAGGACAATTTAGTACACTGTTCCTCAACGCCTAGTTGAATCTTTTTCTAGCATGCAAGAGCCATGAAATGGTTGAGCCTAGGGAGCAAAAGTCAAGGAAAAAACAGAGATGTTCGTACGAAAGAGAAGGAAGATGAAGATGAACGCAGCATCAGTGGCTGCTCAATCCTTAGCCTCTGGCTTCTGTTGGTGTGGTTAGAGCTTTCGCCGCTTCTGCATTGTACAAGATCTATTGATAGCGGATTCTGTTTTGCGTTTCATTATGTTACAAGGGAGGACTGCGATGGAAATGGCATGCTTTGAGACGGTGAAGTTAGAGAGTTGGACGCCTTACGACTAGGCCCCGTTTTCTGATCTGGGCTCGTGTGGGGTGGCGCGGCTCTGGCAAGGCTGAGCAATGTCACGCCTTTAGCTTGGGTACGCACTTCGAGTGTCTATTCTTGACAGATCCTGATGCCAAGAGAGGTGAGACCATTTGATTGATTCTGGTTGCGCCCTTGTCGTGTGGCGGTGATGTGTTGTTCTCGTCGATGTTGCAAACCGCCAGCAGATCCTCTCAGCAGCGCCCAAATGAATGCTCAAGCCGAGTCATCGAATCAGACCACACCACAATACTGTGAGTAGCTTGATCAGCCCTAAAAGAAGCCGACAATCAAAGGTCTGCTGTATATAGATGGTGCTTATGCATTTGACGGCGAACTTTGGGCCGATTCATCTTATCGCCGGGATAGATGTTGGCCATTTATAATGGTATTCTGCGACCCCTCCAATAGATTTGCACGTTCGCCACTGTTTCAAAAAATGCAGGTGCAAGTGAAATTGGGCGGAAGACGTGGCCGGTGGTCTGTTCCGCGGAAGGACACACAACACATCGTGTCTAAAGTCTTGCAAACGAGCTAAAGGGGGAACGCGGAGCGGTTGAATGTCTTGGTATCTTTGGGGCCCAAAATTTCAAGCGGCAGGAGAACCTGGTCCCATCTGTGCCGTACCTGCCTCTAGTTCCCCCTTTTCTACAGTTTCTGGAACAGTTACCCTCGAAGAACGCACCGGCAAGCTTGCTCCTGACTCTTTCATGAGACATGTTTGAACTGTCCCGTCCTTCTACGGGAAGAATGACAAGGAACAGGTGCAGCCAGCAGTTCTAAAGCTTGAGGATGCTGTTGTTGCTTCAGCTATCCCATTGGCTGGCAACCTATCGCGAGCACTAAGGCCCCCCATCGATAGGGGCTTAGGAGACTCCAAGACAATACAGAGAGATGAAGAGCCAGCTCGCTTGAAAGCCAAGAAGAAATACGGACAACGAGTTGAGGTCCATGCGACCGCTGCAATACCTCCCGACACTAGATTTCCCAAAACGGGATATACACCGTAGGGCTGGGGCTCATCTGGGGCGGCTGTTCTCAGGCGGACCAAGCATTATCTGCAAGAGGACGGTGAAGGCAGGTCTTGAGGAATGGCGCGGTGTTAGCTGGCGTCAGGTCCATGAGAGAGTTACATAGCAGACGATAAGCGTTGCAGTACGGCTGAAGGAATTGGAGCGCAGCACATGCACGAAGCCACAGCGTCACTGAGATGGCGGGCTCTTTGAGATGCGATTCCGCCGCGGCGATTTTATTGCATCGATCGTCGAAATGCGGTGCGAGACAACAGTGATTAGGCGTTCTTCGCAGCATGGGAGCGTACCAGCGATGTTGGGGCTGAGCCGGTCGACGATAGGTTAGCCGCAATCGGCTAACAGATCGTCAGTGAATCCACCACACTGCAGATAGCTCTCTCTCTTGAGTAGTCCTGGGGCGCCAGGCCTCGCATACCTATGCGGCCGCGAGTCTGGCCGTCAGTGCCGCTGCGCCTGGCCGATTGGCAAGGAGGGCCGTGGGTTGGGTCTGCTGCTTGGTAAGTATCGAACGAGGGGTTTTGTAATGTACGCAGCACATGAGGCTTCGGAGCACCTGCATGGTGGAAGCTGTAACGCCACAAACGCGGCGCTCCGACTGGCTGACGCCAGGATCTGGAGTGCAGATGCGTGGGAGAAGGGTCGTCTCACCGACAGGAGGGCGAAGGTGCTGATGCCGGGAGGGCTAGCACGAGGAGGGAGAGTGCCGTGCATAGGGCTGGCGGGTGGGCGACGATGTCAGATGCTTGATTTCGCGGAACCCCTGGGGCGCGTGGGCGGCCGTGGCGGGAGACAGCGGTGACTCGAGGAGAGGAGCGGTTGATGTCCCAGAGCGTAAAAATAGAGCCTCTGACCAAGCACTCTAAACAAGGTGTTGCCGGCCCAGCACGACCCTCCCGCTCTCACGGACCCTTCGCTCAGCCAGGGCCACCAAAGGAATTCGACAGTTCGTTTTGAAATGAAGGCGAGAGAGCCAGGAGGCAGCGGCGTGGACAAGAGGAGCGGGCAGCGTGTGTGTGGAGAAGAGGTCGCGGGACGGCTTCGTTTGGGCCATCGCCCTGCTCGGTGTGCTAACCACATATGGGCAACGCTGCGCCGGGGGCCAGCGTGCCAATTACAGAGCAGCGAGCGGGCTACAACCTGCAACCTGGCTGGCTGCCCGCTGCCCAGGAGCCCAAGAGCCTACACGCCCGCTGGCTCGAGTCCCTGGGAGTCCGTCTGTCCCACGGTTGATGATCCGGCCACGCGCGTGATGCTAGGCCGCCTCTCTGCGGTGGGCCGTCCGTCGCCATGCGGTGAGTTGCAGAGCAGTGCAAGATGGCGGCAGGGCTGCGCAGAGGCGTCCCGCTGCCGCTGTTGCGAGAGACTCGCGGCAGCGTGGCCAATGACTAAGGGCCGTGTATTTTGGTCCAAAGTCCCGCGGCCGTCGATTCGGCCTGCACTGTGAAGCCGACTCCGTCGCGGTGGCCTGCCATCAGAGAAGCGAAATGCGATCGCTATCGGGCTGCGACTAATCAGAGGCGTCTGTTGCGGCCCCCAAACAGCACAATCGTGAAGCCTGGTCTGGCCTGGGCATGCAGCTGGGAGAGTTGAAGCGTGCTGCGTAGAGTTGAAGCCTGCGAGCGTGCTGTCCCGACGAAGCTGCGAAGCCGCCAGACGGCAAATCCGACACTCGCACTCTGCTCCGAAACGAGTCTCTCTTCTCCGCTCGCGGCCGGAGTGTGACGTGCGGACGGCCACAGAGCAGCACGCAGGCCAGCGCAACTCCGGTGCAGGCAGGCTGGTGATCGCGGTGGAGGGGTGGAGACGCGGCGTCCTGCCCTTACCGCCTCGCATTTCGCCAGTACAGAGGTTTCGCAGAGGATTTCGCAGCGTTACGGGCACCGCCCCAACCGTTGACCCGCAGCGGCGGCGCGCGAGGAGGTGAGCGGCAGCCCGGGGGGCCCTGCGGGTGGTCGTTGGGTGGTGTTTGGGGCGCGCTCAGGGCGTGCTGCGGGCTGGGTCGACCATGCAGCCTTGTAGCTTTGCGTTAGGGCGGTCCAAATTTACGGCCCCCGCTGCTGCGCAACTGGCGGTGCCAAATTGCAGCCAGGGTTGCATCTCTCTCCGCCCTATGCACCCATTCCTGGCAGTGTGCAGCGGCCTGCCTGCCACTCACCCCCCCTCCCCTCCAACGGCCGCAAACTCCGTGCGCAACGACGGCGAGCGAGCGAGCGAGCTGAGGCCCGAGTGCCCTCGCAGGGGCGCGCAGAGGGCCTTATGCAGCTGTGTGCCAGATGGATTCGGCTCCAGCCTAGCAGGGGGGCCCCATCCAAGAGCACCTGCGGACAAGAGCATCGCGCTGATAAATATCCCCATGCCCCAGCCTGAGGACGGCCACATCACCAGCTTCAACATCCACTCCGTCTCCATACCCATACCCTCCTCTTATCTCTTCCTCTCTTCCTCTCCCAGGTACCACTTCAGCATCGCTCAACCACAGTCACACCTCCTCTTCACCATGCAGCGGCACGCCAGCTACGGGTATGCCCAGACAGCCCCCACCACCCACAGGTACTCGGGCACCAGCAGTGCCTTCAGCGCCAGTGCGAACCCCAACGAAGACTGGACCAAGATCTCGGATCTAGCAGAGCGGAGACGAATTCAGAACCGGATCGCCCAGCGCAACTACCGTAAGTGTCCGCCAGGCCCTGATATCAGGATCCAGCAGCTCACACTCCGCAGGCAAGAAGCTCAAGAAGAGGCTCGAAGACCTCGAGCGCCGCGCGGCCTCCAGCTCTGCATCGCCAGAGCAGCAGCCGGCCGAGCTGGACCGCTCCAACTCGCAGCCTCGTGAGGAGTTCCACTCCCCAAGCTCCTCCGACTCGGTCGACCACCAGGACTACGGTCGTCGGACGCCGGAGATGCAGACGCAGTATCTGCCGCACCATGAGGAGCGTGGCATGTTCTCGCACCAGTACACCCGCCAATTGTCGACCTCGCCGCCGCCCTTCTCGTATTCGACGTATCCAGCTCCCGACGCCGTCTCGTACGCCCCGTATGCACCTGCCTACAACGGCCTGCCAACGACGGGGCCTGAAATGCCCATGTACTCGCCGTATCTGCCGCCGCTGTCGTCTGCCTACCCCACCACGCTGCCCAGCCTGGTGCACCCAATGAAGGGCGACTTCTACGGCGAAGACGACATCAGCCCCTTCAGCATGAGCTATGCAACCATGGCGGGCATCGAGATTCCCGCGCCGCACTCCTACGTTTCCGACGCTCATGTGAGACTCCCCAGCAAGCCGTACTATGCCCACAGCCTCTCCTCTTGAAGCCTCTCCATCACTCTTTTTCGTCGCCACACAGCCGAGCCACCGCTGACCGCAATGGCAGACTCCACCATTGCTGGATTCTTTCGATCGCTCGACGACGGGATCACCCCCCGACTCAGCAACGTACAACCCTACCACGCCCAACTCGATGCCAGGAACGCCTCCTCTTCACCTGATCTGATCTGACCACTGCCACCATGCTTCACACTAGAGCATCAGTAGCGGACGATGGCCACTGTACACTATTTATCCCTTCTTGAACATTTTTGTAATGCATTTCGAGCGCCTGATTTACGTGGAAGCGGTGGAGTACACTCGCTTGTTTTTCGGGTTGGGAAGGACCGGTCTGGAAAAGGCCCCCGGAGGTGTTTGGAGTTTCTGAGGCGTTATGTACTCGCCATCTTTGCTTTACTATTGTTTTTCGGAGGATAGACTTGAGAGTCTCGGGATAACGCTTGCGGGTCCATACGACCTGCCATACGAAGAGTTCCTTGTCGATGACAAAGGCATGAAGTCTGAAATGAAACAACATTAAACAAACAACCTTGCAATCTTGACGTGAGAATAAGAATATAAGAATCTTAGTATGAGAGGGCGCCGTTAAAAGCACAGTCGCTGTGAGCCACAGTGAGGTGAGACCCTGCGCCGTGCAAATCCTAGCTGCTGTCTTGAGAACCAAGGTCCAAGACATAAGTCCAGGCATTTCTTGGGCCTGTTTGGGCTACCCTGATAGGCGTTTGAAACTCCGATGTAAAAGCGAACATAATGAAATTGGACTATCTATTACCGTATATTATACCTTATAGCCGGGAAGCTCCTCACAGCGGTATGTGCTTGTGCCCAAATCTATGGCCGAGTACTCTACAGAGGGTTGTTGCATTGCCGTTGCGTTGTAGTGACTGTGCCCAAGTGACGTTCGTGCCTCATCACGAAACCTCACCAAAAATTAGCCTTGGCGTACGCGCGACGCGTGCCTTCCAGTTTTGACGACGTCCAACGTCAGCACCCAAAGTCTAAACCCACCACGTCGCTATCATGGCTCCCGCACGCAAGAAGTCTAGGCTCGAGCAGGCTCGCCAGTACCTGACCAGCGGCACCATCCAGCGCGAAGACTCCGACGACGAACTGGGCCAGGACGACCTGCCTTGGGAGTGGATCTACGAGGAAGAAACTCCACATGATGCGGCACAGACAAAGACAGAGAGGACCCTGACCCCTAGAAAGAGGAAAGCTGCCGCTTTGACGATTGGAAGACGCATTGTTGGGGCGAAAATTGGGAGTTTTCAATGCAGGATAGGAGATGCCGTGCTCCTCAAGGCAGAGGGCAACCAGGCCTGGGTCGGTATCATTTGCGAGCTATACGATGGTGAAGAGGAAGAGGAGGATGAGAAGATGGCAAAGTTCATGTGGTTCTCTGGCGAGAAGGAGATTCGAAACAAGAGCAAGAAGAGGGACGACTGTCTGGAGGTAAGTGCTAAGCTTCACGCATGTCATTGCTTCAAATTTATTGATAACTTCTAGAACGAGCTCTATATTACTACGGCCTTTGATATCAACCCCCTGACCACTATTAATGGCAAGGCAAACGTTGTCTCCCTCGAAACCTTCAACTCGAAGCATCCCTCCGGCCAAATCAAGAAGTCTTCAAAGAACTATGGCAAAATGTTCATTTGCAGGCGCGGTTGCAATACACGCACGACCACATACACAGAGGAGTTCAAATGGGAGGACCTCTACAAAGGCGTGGAAGATGTTGAGGCACTTCAAGTATTTGTAGACAGCCATACGAAGTCTACAAGGAAGAAGCAAGCTCGACCTAAGACGGACAACGCAGACCTGGACGACTTCGTGGTCAACGATGATGGAGAGGATGGCGTCCCTAGGACTCCGAAGAAGCGGCGGAGATTGAATGAAGCGGCAACGCCCACATCGAAGCGGAAAGACCAGACACTTGGGAAGTTCCTTACGCCAACTCACAAGAGGATCGTGATCAAGAAGCCCCTCGAGTTCACACCATTGGGGACGCGCATACTTTCTCCGTCCGCGCTCTCATCGCCGTTTCAGATTGCCCGGAACCAACTACACGTGTCGTCGGTCCCTGCTGCGTTACCCTGTCGCGAGGAGGAATTCTCGACCGTTTACTCCCACTTGGAGGCCGCTATCACCGAAGGATCTGGCTCCTGCATTTACATCTCCGGTACGCCCGGAACGGGGAAGACAGCGACCGTGCGAGAAGTCGTGGCGCAGTTGAACGCGTCAGTCCTAGCCGAGGAGCTCGATGATTTCATATTCGTAGAGATTAACGGTATGAAAGTCACCGACCCACACCAGTCGTACTCGCTGTTATGGGAGGCCTTGCGAGGCGACCGCGTTAGTCCTGCACATGCCCTGGAGCTGTTGGAGCGCGAGTTCTCAACCCCGAGCCCGAGGCGCGTACCCTGCGTCGTGCTCATGGACGAGCTAGACCAGCTTGTGACCAAAAACCAGAGTGTCATGTACAATTTCTTCAATTGGCCAGGACTGCGACATAGTAGATTGATTGTGCTGGCTGTAGCCAACACTATGGACCTTCCCGAGCGCACGTTGAGCAACAAAATTAGCAGCCGCCTAGGTACGCATGGGTCCTGATCCTTCGACTCCTCACCCCCATCCCAAACTTCCTAGCAGACCACAGCCAATAGGCACACAACCCCTCACTCTATATATGGAGGCCATGCGGTGCACCACGCATGCGGGATCCTTCGAGACCGTCACACCTCCTTCGTTCTACTCTTTAGGCTGCAGGACTGCTCACAAGGCTGAAACGAAGCTAACTTGCCGTTCTCTAGGCCTCACCCGAATCACGTTCCCTGGCTATACTCATGACCAGCTAATGCAAATCATCCAGTCCCGTCTCAGCGGTGTCCCGGGCAATGTCGTCCAGCCAGACGCTGTTCAATTTGCGGCACGAAAGGTTGCTGCAGTGAGCGGCGATGCACGGCGTGCTCTTGATATGTGCCGGCGCGCTGTAGAGATTGCAGAAGCCGAAGCAATAGCTAAAGAGCAAGAAGCTGAAGCTGATAACGATGCAGCTCCCGACACGCCAAGTAAAAGCAAGAGTCGCCGAGGTGCGAAAACCGCATTGCGAGGTAAGGATGGAGGTAACACTGCAGAAATGCAAGACACTCAAACCCCGAGCTCGAGGCAGAAGCAAGGCAAGCCTGTCGGCGTCGTCACCATTGCCACTATCAAACAGGCCATCAACGAGGCGACTTCTAGTCCCCTACAACAGTACCTCCGCGCGCTCCCGCTGGCCTCTAAGCTCTTCCTCGCAGCGCTCCTAGCACGTATTCGACGTACAGGCGTCGGTGAAGCACTGATGGGTGATGTAGTTGAAGAGGCGAAGCGTCTTGGTCTTATGAGCCAACTGCAACCAGTGCAGCGATATCTCCTCGCCGAGAACGAACCCCAAGATGTCACGGGCAAGAATGCTAGCACAAGGCAGACTGATGCCAAGGCTGCTCGCGCGCTTGGGCTAGGGAAGGCGGCCTTGGACCTCGCCGAAGCAGGCATCGTTGGTGTGGAGAGTCGGCGAGGGGAGAGGGTTGGCAGGGTTAGGTTGGGAGTTGGAGACGAGGAGGTGAGGTTGGCGCTGGGTGAGGATGAGGAGGTCAAGGGGCTAGGCTTCGGATCGTGAGTGAGTCCACACACCTCGGTTTAGACTTAATGAACCGCGAACCTCTCGATCGGGTGTATAGTTTCACACAGACGGTGAGCACATGTAACCAGGAACTGTATTCTATCATCCGACTTTATATTCAGTTGATATCTGAAATTCTATCAGGATTCGAGGTCGCTGAAATGGCTCAGAAACTGCGTTTGGACACCAATATTCTTTCCGAGCGATCGCTATCTGCTCAAACCTATCCAACTGCCCCAAGTACGTACCACTTCATTCCTCAAAGCTCTATTTGTCCCAAACAGTCGTGCAAGACCCCTTCACCGACCCTCCCATCTACCCACCACTCCAATTGGCCCAAACCCCGTCACACAAACACCCCTCCACAAACGCCGCCCCCGTCCCTCGTTTCAGGCAGCTCCCCCTCACGTGTTCTCTCCCATCCCACCGGCGAACCCCGAGTTCCCGTCCTACCCCCCTCCTCCCCTGCGTATTCTACATCAAACCTTCTTCAGCCCTACACGCCAATCCCTGCACACCCCAAAACCCTCCACATGACCCGCCATTATCGCGCCTGTACGACGCGTGCGCGATGTGACGGCGCTGGGGTGGGTGACACACGCTGCATTCCAAATCGTGCCAAACCGCGCGTGCCACGCGCCTTGCACCGCAATAGACCGCTTTCCCCATTGCTCGAAAACAATCGGTGAAGAAGAAATCCGCCTCGCACAAGCGCGGCAGGGTGTGGATGTTCTCGTTGATCTATCGGAGAGCGTGGCACCGGAGAACCCCTGTCCTGATTTCTCATCATAGGCTGAACCGCCAAAACCACCAACACCAAACTAACGATGAGGTTTGTGGAGAGTGCATGGGTTCAGGAATATACTCCGCAATTATTTATCTACGATCACCATTTTACTCTTTCTCTCTCTCTCTTTCCACACGGCGCGCGGAATGGCGGCTGTGGGGCTGAGCCGCCAAACCACCAACACCAAACTAACGATGGTTTGTGGAGGTGACATGGATTGAGGAACATACTCCGCAATCGTTCTCCCGCGATCACCCATTCTGCGCGCGCTCTCTCCATATGGTGTGTGGAGAGGCGGCTGTAGGGCTGAACGCAGGGTGACGCAGCTGCCGAACCTTGCAATATCATGCTCGTCCACGCGCAAGCCTGCTTACGCAGCGCCCCGAGGGTGCTCCGAATAGCGTCGTCCGGGGGGCTTGGTGATGAGATCGACTTCATCCCCCGTGGCTTGATTACTTATATTTCTCGCAGAATGCAGTGCGAGCAGCCGAGGCGGGCCACGGGTGGAATTGGATTTCTCATCTGCGTCGAGCTGAGGTCGGTGCGCTCCCCGCCGCGATGGGTTGGTACGATTGATGGGCGGGGCCAGATCGGCAAGGTAGTGCTGGGGTGATCTTGGCTCTCTGTGAGTCACGGCTGGGAATATATTGCAGATGCAGTGAGCGCACAAGTGCGCGGCCGAGAAGGGGAATTGCTGCCCCTCGTGGGCTTCCTAGATGGGGAGGGCGGTCCAGCCGAGATGGTGGGGTTCCGCGCGATTGGGAGCGGAGGGACATGGGAGGCTTGAGCATGAGGGGGGCATGGATATGTAGGTAAGGTGTGAAGGGGGTTAGTTAGCTCTGAGTTGTGTCAAGGGCGGTGGAGCACGGGAAGTTTAGGTGCATGGAATAGAGGTGGCTGAAGCGACTACTTATTCATCTCTTTTGTATTTTGTACATTGGTATCGTAATGAAAAGAATCTTCGAAGCTACTATGCCCCATTTTCCATGAACTCCTTGCTATGTATCAACCTGCGGTTTCAAGGAAGTCGTATTTCAGAATGCTCTTGATAAGATATCCCAGGAATGGACGGTCCAGCAAACCAGAACGCCGATATGGATGGTGTGAGCAAAACACACGAGTACGGTCCCAAGTAATCGCCAAAACGCCCCAGAACGCTGTCAGTGCGAGAAGGGTCTCGATAGCGCAACTAGCAGCCACATCCACATATGGTGATAGCTATTAGCCACCTTGCTCAATCTGTGTATTATCGCCTCCACAACTAGTAGAGTAAACGCGAGGAAACCTCAAGTGGGACGTTAGGTAGCACTGCGTTCAGCCATAGGCAGAGGTACACCGTGGAGGCGAATGCGCTGGAATTATGGCCTGATGCGAAGGATCCTTGGGCTTCTCGGATGTGGCGAGAGTTGCTCGGGAGCATTGTAAACTTCTCTTTGATCTTGACGGTATTCTCAGGACAGGAACTGCCCATTTCTCCGACCAAGAAACTTCCTAAAACTTCTGCCTCCCAAGCGTTGGCTTCCAGTCTAGTGGGTTGGTGTCCTCTGTCGCACTTTCATCTTGCTTCCAGATCTTGATAGTCTTATCGCTCTCTCCTGTAATCAATCTCAGCCCCGTCCGATCAAAGGTGCTGCACATTATTCCCGCTTCGGCATCCAAACTACCAGGCTGAGCGACGCTGTTCACACTCTGGAACTTGTGGCCGGTCTTCCAATCGAAGAAGGCCGTGGTACCGTCATCGCCGCCAGAGAAAAGCACGTTGTCCTCGTTGACAGAAAGCGTATTGACGATCGCGTTGTGGCCCTCGAAATTCTGCATGAAGGCTCCTTCAGGGCACTTCCACTGCTTTATTGACTGCGATGATCCTGATGCAAATGTGAACTCTTTTGGATGGGTAGCTAGAGCTCGGACACCCTTTTTGTGATGTGTGAGCACACCCATGGTCTTGCCAGCCGCAAGATCGTACATTCGAATCGTGCTGTCGAGACTACCGGAAATAATCTGTGGGTCCGCCTCTTGGCACTTCACAGCTGCACAGGTACCCTTGTGGCCGCTGAGAACGTGAATGTTGGCGCGAGTTCGCATATCCCAGATTCGAACCGAAGCATCGCGGCCACCGGTAGCTAGTACGTCGAGAGTAGGGTGTAGGTCGAGGGCGTACACGCCGCTCAGATGACCGTGGTAGTGTCTAATAACCTTGTTTGTTTCCAAGTCCCAACACTTCACAGTCTTGTCCTCCCCACAGGAGAACAGATACGGATGTCGGGGCGATATTGCTAGTCCACGTACGGCCGAGATGTGTCCAGTAAGGGTCAGCTTTAGAGTGCCTGACGCAAGATCCCAAAGCTTGATAGTCCTGTCCGCCGCACCTGTGACGAAGAACTTGTTGTCCGGGTCCATGGCCACGCTCCTGACCCATCCCATATGCCCTGATATCACCCGGAACACCTTCCAAGGCGCGTGCCACTCCGGCTTCACCTGTTTTACGGTGTCTTTCCTGACCAAAGCGCTAGACGGCGTGTTCCTCTGGGGTGTAGGTCCATTTGCGTTCGGCGCTGCTCCATTCCCTCGCGGGCGCACTGTCAAAGCCTGCGACGTCCTCTCCGCGCTGGAGCTCTCGGCAAGGGTCCCGACTATTTGGCGCAGTTTGGGGTCTGATGGCTGATCCTCTTCCGTAACCTTTCGTCTCTTGCGTTGCGCTGTTGCCGCCTGCATCTTTGCTTCTAAGGCCGCGGGGAGTTCTGCGACGGCGCCATACTCCTGATAGACGCGTGTTGCGACCCTCGACTTGTGCGCGAGATCGTTGGTATCGGGGACTGTGTTGTACTCGGCGCCGAATAGCTCACGCGTCTGTTCGCGGTTGCTTTCGGCGAGGGTGGTGAGTGAAACTTCCGCCATGGTGATGTCGTCGGAGCTGGCTCGAGGGATTGGTGGGAGAGTAGCTTCTTGAAGTCGCTGAAGGTTGCGGTTGGAGATGAGGTTGAAAAAAGAGCTATGCGCTTAGCGTATCGATATCACGTGCATCTCACTACGAACATGACCTCACCGAGAAAGCCGACTTGACTCAATCGTGTCCGGCCGCTGCCTTCAATTCCTTACGATATAACGACCTCGAATTGCACCATGCTGAGTCTCGAAAGCATTCACCACTTATAACAATTCGTTTAATGCAAATCCTGCAATGTCCGATGGCCGCAAGACGCGCTCGTCGTCGTCCTGTATGCCACCCAAACTCCCCCACAACCCCCCTCTAACAGCTCACAGTCCACTTCGTCGCCGGCCTAAGCTCCGGCGTCCTCTCCGCTGTGCTCCTCCAACCCGCCGACCTGCTCAAAACCCGCGTCCAGCAAGCCCGCACCACCACCCTCCTCTCCACCATCCGCTCCATCGCCAGCTCCCCCCAACCCATCCGCAACTTCTGGCGGGGCACGCTCCCCTCCGCCATCCGCACCGGCTGCGGCTCCGCCATCTACTTCTCCTCACTTAACGCGCTACGCCAGCGCGTCGCCTTCGCAACCCTCGTCCGCAACAACGCCAATGGCACCGCCGTCAACACCCAAGCCGGCGGCGGCGGCGGGGGCCACTCCTCCTCGCTACCCAAGCTCTCCAACACCCAGAACCTGCTCACGGGCGCCGCGGCACGCACCTGGGCCGGCTTCATCCTCATGCCCGTGACCGTCATCAAAGTGCGCTACGAGTCCTCGCTCTACAACTACACCTCCCTCTTCTCCGCGATCCGCGTCATCCTCGCGTCCGAGGGCCCGCGCGGCTTCTTCGCCGGCTTCGGCGCCACCGCCGTGCGCGACGCCCCGTATGCCGGGCTGTACGTGCTCTTCTACGAGCAGAGCAAGCGACGGCTGTCCGCGTTCGCCGCGCGGTTGCAGTACCAGAAAGCGCAGAAGCGATCGGAGACGGGCGCCGTAAGCCCAGAGGTCGCCGCGGGCCTGTTGAGTGGGCGCACAGCGGCGAGTATCAATTTTGCGAGCGGGGTGGCGGCCGCGGGGCTGGGGACGGCGATGACGAATCCGTTTGATGCGATCAAGACGCGGTTACAGCTGCTGCCGCAGAAGTATGGGAATATGGTACAGGCGGCGAAGCTGATGCTGAAAGAGGAGGGCGTAGGCGCTTTGTTTGACGGGCTGGGGATTCGGATGGCGCGGAAGGCGGTTAGTAGTGCGCTAGCGTGGACGCTCTATGAGGAGTTGATCAGGAGAGCGGAGGTGAGGTGGAAGGATACGAGGGATGCGGAGGGGGTGCTGTAAATACGATGTGTACGATTTGTGTGTTATATGGGGCCTGGCGTTCACGGATCCGGTATTATTGGAGTCAGGATGAAAACGCGGATAACAAGGCGGCTCTCCTCTACGAAATGTTTGAATGCGTTGGCGCATATCTCAGCGCCCAAAAGATACAACTCATAATCAACATGCTTATATCTCGACTTTCTTTTACCTTGAAGAGCGACTTGTATCTTTCTGTCTAACGTTTCTAGCTCTGCAAACCAGCGGACTCGGTGATGATATAGAAGATTGACGCGACTACTTGGAGGTATCCATGGATAGCAGGCCTCGGAATGTTGGGTCATGACATGCTACGATCTTCACAAGCACCATGATAGCACAACAGTCTTCAGTATTATTCTTCGCTAGGAAACCAAAGCACAACCTAGCTCCATTCGCTATTCCGCAACTTAATTTGACAAAGGTGTAGCTGGAACAGACAGAGTCTGTGACAGCTTCTTGAAGGAAACACGATTCGACGAGTGCGAGGACCAATAGGGGCGAGTAGTACTAGACTTCCAACAACCTGATGGCCACCTGAACACAATTCGTAGGAACCAACGCTTACTCCTCGCCCTCGAGAGGAGCTTCCTCGTCGTATTCCTCCTCTCCCTCAGAGACGGAAGCCTCCTGGTACTGCTGGTACTCAGAGACCAAGTCGTTCATGTTGCTCTCAGCCTCAGTAAATTCCATCTCGTCCATACCCTCGCCAGTGTACCAATGCAAGAAAGCCTTACGCCTGAACATAGCAGTGAACTGGTCGCCGACACGCTTGAACAGCTCTTGGATGGAGGTCGAATTGCCGACGAAAGTGGAGGACATCTTAAGGCCACGCGGAGGAATGGAGCAGAGCGCGGTCTGGACGTTGTTGGGGATCCACTCAACGAAGTACGAGGAGTTCTTGTTCTGTACGTTGCGCATCTGGTCCTCGACCTCCTTCATGGAGACCTTGCCACGGCTGTGATTATCTGTTAGCTACTTGCTCACATCTAACGCTCCATTAATGCACTTACAAGATGGCAGAGCAAGTCAGGTAGCGGCCGTTGCGGAAGTCAGACGCAGCCATCATGTTCTTGGGGTCGAACATCTGCTGGGTCAATTCCGGCACGGTAACGGCACGGAAGGAGTGGGCACCACGGCTGGTGAGAGGAGCGAAGCCAACCATGAAGAAATGGAGACGAGGGAAAGGAACCATGTTGACAGCCAACTTGCGGAGATCGGAGTTGAGCTGACCAGGGAAACGCAGGCAAGTGGTGACACCCGACATGACAGCGGAAACCAGATGGTTCAGGTCGCCGTAGGATGGGTTGTTCAGCTTGAGAGTCCTCATGCAGATATCGTAGAGAGCCTGATTGCGTTAGTCTAAATGCAAAAGCTTCTCTCAGAGCCACGAACCTCGTTGTCAATGCAGAAAGTCTCATCAGAGTTCTCGACCAACTGATGGACGGAGAGAGTAGCGTTGTACGGCTCGACAACGGTATCCGACACCTTGGGGGATGGCACAACGGAGAACGTGGCCATCATGCGGTCGGGGAACTCCTCGCGGATCTTGGAGATCAACAACGTGCCCATACCGGCACCAGTTCCACCACCGAGGGAGTGGGTGATCTGGAAGCCCTGGAGGCAGTCGCATCCCTCGGCTTCACGACGAACAACGTCGAGAACCTGGTCCACCAACTCAGCACCCTCGGTGTAATGGCCCTTAGCCCAGTTGTTTCCAGCACCGGATTGGCCGAAAACGAAGTTGTCAGGGCGGAAAAGCTGGCCGAAAGGACCGGCGCGAACGGCGTCCATGGTGCCGGGTTCCAAGTCGACGAGGACGGCACGGGGGACGAATTTGTTGCCAGACGCCTGTTCATGTTAGAATGCACGGGATCAGACAAGATGGGCTTCTTGAAACATACCTCATTGAAGTAGACGTTCATACGCTCAAGCTGAAGGTCCGAGGTGCCATTGTAGCTGCCGGATGTCAGTCCGAATTCATCAAAATCTTGTCCAAGTGAGTGTTTGTGTCCACTTACACACCAGAGCCATCAAGGCCGTGCTCGCCAGAGATTGTTTGCCTGCGGGACGAGGTCTGTTAGTCCATATATCCATTGTTGACGTTGGACGTGTTTAGCGTGTACGCACCAGAAGGCAGCACCAATTTGGTTGCCCTGCAAATTGTCAGCGATGTGGACCAAAATATCAATCAGGGAGGATCTCTTACACATTGGCCGGTCTGGAGATGGACCTATACGCGAGAAAAGGTGGTTAGCAGAGTGTTCAACTGTTATGGGTGGTGCCTGGATGAACGCGGGGCAATCAGGGGACGCGCAAAAACAGAGACTGCTGAGAGCGTGTAGACGTACGATTTCGCGCATGTTGACGGATTGAGAGAAGTGCTAAAGTTGTTGGTGGGAGCTGAGAATGGCGGAGATGGTGGAATGAAGAGCTGTCGAGTGGACGGTGGAGGTGGAGGTGGAGATGGCAGCGGTAGCGGTGAGAAGCAAGTGTTGTGGAAAGAGGTCAAGGCGCTTGCCGAACGCCTTGACCAAAACAACGCGGGCTAGCCTGTTCGGGCGCGTTCCACGCGTGAATTGCAGGCCACCTCGGGAGCAACAGGCTGCCGATATTTGTGCAGTAGTCATAGCCAATTCACTGTCCTAAGGGGAAAATAGCTGGAGACTTTGTTCACATGCACGGGTTGTACACGATCTATCACAACAACGCTAGCTAGATCACGGTGTTTGGGCGCTGTAGTTTTAATTTGCTGGGGGCTTCAGCTGCGGGCTTCAATTGTAGGAATAGCATGGTGTGAACAGCGTGGCTTATCTGAGCCTGGATGCAATGTAATAAACCTCAATCACTTCCCGACTTCTTCATGGCGTTCAAAACATGTCAGACAGCATTGTGTGAGTACAGTATGTACATTTTAAAGACCTTGGCCAGGCGTAGTGCGTCTGTAGACGTCCACTACTGAGCGCTTCTCAAAGGTATACTTCTTTCATCCTGTGCAAGCATGTTGAGAGAAGCATCAGGCTTGCTCCATATCTTAAATTGCTTGAGGAAAGCACGATTTGAATACTACACCCCCTTCTGATCTCACTTGTCTTTTGTGGTACTTCCAACCTGCCCATTCGAGGGCTTGTTCTGCTGCCGTACAACGGCGGGAAGGGAAAAGAGGCTTGGCCAGTGCAGTTCGTAGTTGTCTTGCTTCTCGTTGAGACAATGTCGCAGCCATATCCCCCACTGGATGTAGAAGTACGCTCCGATACCCGTCATGATATGCCTATGCTGGTCAGTGGGAGGACTTTGAATGGTGTCTGAGTACTCACCACCACCCATGCCCTTCCAGCAAGATGCCCCAGGGCAAACCTATTTGTCTCCGCCAGACTCTCAAAGTCAAACAGAACTCGTTGTCCACAGTCCAGATAGCAAAACCACCAATGAATATGCTCAGACCGCAGCCAATCAGCTTCCACATTTGACGCAATATATCTTTATCCCGCTGGTCCTGTCGACGCTGCTCTGCTTTACCAGCTGCTGTCGCGCGTTGCACCTCTCTTGCCGCCTTCGCTTTGAACTTGGGTCGGATATTGACTTCCATGACAAACATACTTCGGAAGACAACAGTAGCAGTAAGGAGGGCATATGCATTTTGGTGGAACGTCGGGTCCTGGAGGTAGTGGTAGTATAGTGTGATGAACAGTGACAATGACACCAAGGATACAGCTAGAACTGTCGAGTAGAGTTTCGACTTTCCGTGGGAGAAGGTTGCGTAGCACATGAGGCATGTCGTGTATATCATGGATAGCTCATCGACGAGCTGCATAGGATCTACAGCACACAAGGCTTAGGTGGGCACGCAATGAAAAGGGTATACCTTGTATTGGTCCAAACATACATTTTAACGTGGCATGGAACAGAAAGCTGCCGCTGCCCACAAGGAGATACCCAATAAAAGTTACAACGAATATCCCATCGTGGCCATTCTTCAAGCAACCACGGATTCCCTGTGCGGCGAGGTACATGAACAGGAGGTTTGTGAGGGTATTCACGATTTCGGCGGAGTAAATGGTCGCGTAGTAATCCTGTTGACTGTCAGTCTTGACTTCTGGAAATCGTCTTGTCTTTCGAAACGGTGTCGAGACGAAGCATCCCAAGCAATGTCAGGCAAGGGTGCCTGGAGCAGTGCGCAAGTGGGCCGAGAGGGAGTCCAAAGCTCCTAGGTCGGGATCTAGCTCCCTTCGACAATCAATTGGGAAGGGGGGGGAGGCGGTGGCCGATTTTGAAGATACCTAATAGGTATGTTGAACTCACCTCTTCACACCAATTGAGAGTTGATGTCACTGGAGACCATCGTCCTTCTTGAGCAGGAGGATATGGTATCGAGGGAAGCCAGGAATGCGTGGATTCGGCCATTTTGCGTTCAAGGAGCCAATACGACTGGCTTGGGAGGGGCAATGGAGGTCGTCGGAGCTGTCTTAAAGTCGCGGATGTGAACGGAACTTTGGGAAGATAATGGTGCTAAGTTGGCAACAGATCATGTCATTATGCCGGTGTGGCAGGACTAGCCACGCAGATATATGCGAAGCTGCGGGATTTGGAGGATGCGCGCGGTTTCGGACAATGGGATAATGGCCGCATGGTCGATTGAAGCTGCTCAAAGCAAGGGTCCCCTCCAACATCGAATCGCAAGGATTTGCCTGCGAACCGCGATATCGACGCGTCCCACCAATCACATGTCAGCCTGGATCATCGTTTTGCCGTCGACGAAAGTGGCCATCAACTTCACCTCTTCGATCAACATCGAATCTGAAACTGATATCAGTAGACATGTCGATCCCTAATGAAGCACTGCAGAAGGTAAGCGATTTGGAATTCCATATGGCAAAGGTTCTTAGGTCTCGACATTTCTAATTCGTATGTCCCGTCTCTAGCTCCTGCAAGAGATCGAGGCGAAGGCGGCATTCTCCCAACAGCAACTCGGCATAGTGAAGGCCCAAATTACTGCCAAGAACCGGGAGAGCCGAATGCTCCAGTTGACGACAAGCGAGGTCGCGTCGCTTCCAGAGACGACTAATGTGTACGAGGGCGTAGGAAAGATGTGAGATCGTAATCACCCATCTCCCCTTAAAGTTCTAATGAACTGGAAATTAGGTTTGTGTTCAGTCCTCCAGCAGATGTGAAGAAGAGGCTTGCAGACGAGACCACGGCTCTGGAAAAGGAGATGGCCAATCTCGACAAGAAGCTTCACTACCTGGACACGACATACAAGAACAGCCAACAAGGCATCGAGCGGCTTCTGCAATCGAGAGGTAGCTAGGCTCTGAGAGAAATTTACATGAGCTTCACGATACACCGACCTTGAAAGCTATACGACTGTCATGCTGGTCTCCGACGCTCCAAAAAGGGGGTCAAAGCATCGTGAGAGACGCCGACACAGCATCCGCGGCTAGCTTTTCAAGCAAAGACTCGAGATAGGAATGATCCATCGAAATTCCAAAACCGTATCAGTGCTATTACTTTCAAATGACAGCTTATGTAGCAGATTACCTTCCACTTGATAAGAAGAGAATGTTAACAGCTCCACCGAGCTACTTCACAGGTGCATGCATTGCCTTATCATAAGTTTCTATCAAATCCCTTGCCATAGCTTGTAGTGCTTCGTCAAATCTTCAAGATATTTATCACGGCAGAAGCTCATTGAAGATTCGGTATGCTCGCTGGGCCATATCGAACAGTAGCTACCAAAGCTACTCGTACTCTTGCTTGCAGGTGCTATCCCATTGACGGCTCTTCCTTCCCGCGCGCATACAAAAATGTGCGCTCTATCTTTCATCTTGTTATTTAACTCAGACGTTCTAGCATATCCTATCCTAAACCCCTGATCCAGCGTGTAAGTACGAACCTGGAGTTATGCCTTGCAAATATGACGACTACGCACGAAGATCTACACTAACAATGAAACCACTTGCTTTACGGAAATAACTACATCACTATGGACTCAAGTGATAATGAATCCGTCGCTTTTGATGCTGGCGAAGTTGTATCAGAAGCGGCAGACCAGATCCGACGTCTTATCAACCTCTTACCTCCCACGTGGGGCATAAAAAAGGCGGCACTCTTATTTCAACCAACCTGCGATGGATGTGTATGCGTGTATGCCACTGCTTGGGTTGCCCCAATGCATTTTCAGAAACAAAAACGAGAGAGAAGCTCTTCACTTTGGGCCATGTGAAAACTCGTTAGGGCACTTCAAGCAGTGGTGAACAGTTGTACACGAGGTAGAGTGCTTGAAGGGTGTGCCACTTTGTTCATTCCTAGCGTGCTTCCTCGTGTCTAGCTCAGCTTCGGAGTGTGCACGTGTATTTGGATCGAAAAGGTAGTCACAATGAAAGCATGAAAGCTTAGTATAGACAGTTTCATTATCTTCATCCTTCCAGAAACCCGAGAAAGATCAAAGCCTGTCATTTTGAACGCCCCATAAACCCATTACATCGCCTCTGAGGGCGGTATCTGCAACCTCCTAGGCCAACTGGTTCGACAATCCACAAGGTCAAATATGTGCATGCAAAACCCAGACTCCTTCGCACTTTTTAGTGCTGCAGATGCCACAAGCCTTTCTCCTTCCACCTCTGAACTTTCATCTTCGCTTTCTCCTCAGAAGCCGCCCACCACCACACGCAGCCCTTGACGTCTTTGCGCCAATTATTCCACATTCTCAACTTATCAAGCTTCCCCTTATATCCCTTCAAGCTTTCAGCAGCCAGAAGAACAATCTTTTCTTGTAGCATTACAAAGTGCGGGTCGTCATAGGTTGTCCCTCTGTATATCGAGCGGTCGTTTGTAAAGGAAGCCAACCTGAGCCACCTATGCTGCCGATCCATGATACAGTTGGGGCTTGGCACCAAAGAGCAAAGTGAACTCAAAGGCGGAGTACAGATTGGATAAGGAGGGTGTCGCATCAGATCGTCTCGTATGGTGAGATCGATTATGTCGGCCGGGCTCAGCGCGGCGCACGCTCCCAGGTAGAAAGTCTTGAACGAATCTACAGTATCAAGAGGCTTGACCGCACCGCTGCCGTACCCTGTCCTGCTCAATGTAGGGTTGACTGTCAGGGGGGAAGTAGTCGACGGAATGTTGAGTTCTGGTAAAGCTGTTGAGAACAGTCGTGGGCTATCATCGGGGTAGTGACCTGGAGTATGTGAAAGATAGGTCATGGTTGTACCCTCATCCCAGAGATCCGCCAAGGTGCGAGCATGCCGTGGGAGGAGGTGTTTGTACAGGAAGATGTAAATCTCAAGGAGGTCGAAGGCATCGAGCAACGGTGATGTGGACTGTAGGTCGAGAAAGGTCATGATGTCGTAACGGAGATTACTTCCCGTTCTTGGATACAGGTAACCGAAATGACACTGAGTCCATCGTACAATATGCAGGATCCAATAGTGAGTGACTGCAGCGTGAAAGCGACCACGCTGCGCAAAATCCAATACTCTTGTGTAACCGAGGCGTTGAGAGGCATTCAACAACAGATCCGCATCAGAAATTTCTGAAAGATCCCGTGATTGTACAGCATCCAAGCCGCGTAGGAGCTCATTGTCTTGAAGGTTGGGATCGAGGAATGGTGCCGTTGGGGGTGTGAGCAGATAGAGACTTTGGAGAGTGTGAAGACCTTTATAGCGAGCAACGATGTCATCTATTTGATTATCGGAGATCCAGTCGACAGGTTCCAGAATACTGTCGTGTAGCCGGAGCTCATTGGCGTCTCGAAAGGTAGATATTGGGCCAAAGGTGAGGTCCCGAATGATATAGATGCAGGGCTCAGCTGCAGACAAGCTATTCGGTAGATCTTTTTGTAGTTCCAGAAGCCTACACAGCTGAACATCAAAGCGGTGAGTGTGTGAGAGTTTTATCACAGATCGCATGATGGAGAGGTAGAAACCGCGAGTGTCTAGGACATCTTGGGCGGCGCGAAAGCTCTGAGACAAGTTGATTACATCGCCGACGTCCCCTAAGCGTGAGAAGACTTCGACGAGTAGTTCGTTCGGTAAGCCCCCGAGGGACGCCATGACGACGTTTGGAGAGACTCGATGAGGTTAGCAATAGCTCCAGGATCGATTGACAAGTCTCAGGAGTCGCAATTCCCTGTCCACAAACCTCAGGAGGCCGCAGCTCTGACCGGCGTGAATGTTTTATCTCGGAAGCTCAGAAGAAACGAGGACTAGAGGAGGTCATGTGTGTCTAGATAGATGTCTGTTTAGCAGCGTAAGGAACATGTGATTAGACCCAAGTCAGGCTTGCGAATTAGTGAACTGTGGATGAAAGCATAGAAGAGCTCTAACGTTGCGCCGATACCTACGTGATTCACATGAAAATGGGTGAAATAGGAGAGCCTCTTTTACGCGCATTCAGCGCAGGCTCCAGTTTCGTGGTCCTCAGCAGTCCGCACCTAGTCCCTCTAAGAGGTGGCCTAATGTCGAGAGGTGCAGACCAATCGAACGAACGAGCTGCGAACAACCTTGACGATTCGCTCGGAACAAGTCGGGCCGACAAGCCTTGGCAGTCAGCTCCATTCATCGTCAAGCCTCCGACAGCCTCACTGTATTCAAGGGTGCCTGGCCTGCGACTCTACTCTCACTACCCACCCACTGGAACACCACCTCCACTATGACGGACCAACCCGTTTCCCAGCCGGCCGGCGCCGATCCCAATGCTGAGATCACGGATGACATTGACCGATCTATCGAAGCTGAGCTCAATCCCAACGACACCCAAGCGGACCCCATGAACCTCGATGGCGCGAATGATCTAGAGCCTTCTACAAGCAATGGCGCGGGTGTGGGCGCTGCAGCGCTCGAGGCGCGGATATCGGCAAAGAAAGACGCCACTCTGCGCGAGTTCTTGGGCAAGATGGACGAGTATGCGCCTATCGTAAGATTGCCCTGATCCCTATACAACGCAGCACACGGTATGCTTGGCTGACCACTCTGTGCATATAGATCCCAGACGCTGTGACGAACTATTACCTGACCCTCGCTGGCCTGCCGCCGCCACCCCAAACATCACCGCATCTCGCTCGTCTGCTCGCGCTTGCGACTCAGAAGTTCATTGCCGATATCGCCGCCGATGCCTACCAATTCTCCCGAATACGCGCATCGAATACGACAAGCAACAATCCTATGGGAGGTCTTGCTGGAGCGGCTGGAACCGGTGCTGGACCCCAGGGCGCAGCTGCTGCTGGCGGCGCTGCAGGTGGTAAAGAGGGAGGACCTGCTGGTAAAGGTCTCAATCTCGGTGTGCAGAGACCTGGTTATGGTGGTGGTGGCCAAGGTGGGAGTCAAGGGCGAACCGTTCTTTCTATGGAAGACCTGGGAATGGCAGTAGGAGAATATGGGGTCAACATCAAGAGAGGAGAGTTTTATCGATAATTGCACCAGCATCCGAAAATCGACTCTCGAAGCAACAGCTTGTGGAAGACATCCGATTGCGCTTGGAGTGACGACTGGCCGGCGTGCGGAGTCCGACACCCTCTTTCCTGCATTTAACGGAGTATCAAGGCTATGGGGACAAATCATACGAAGTAATGGTCGCGCGGTTCATCTTGGGTAGGATCACAGCATGGACTGGAGTATGCGCGCTGGTCGAGCACGGCATACTGGCGTTGAGAGTGAGTTTGCACAGGGACCTTGCGAGCACAGCAATCACGATGGCTTAGAGCGAGGTAAGCTTCATGGTGCAAATTTGTACAATAGAAGTACCAAAAAGGCACATAACGCCGCCCAATGATACCCATTCTCCCACACTTTGCCGCTCCAGTGACTGCCTTCATTTATTCTTCGTTTGCTTGTATGTGAACTTCTTCCTCGTCCTGGACGCATGTTAGCCTTTGCATATGATGTGCGGGCGTCCACCAAGGAACGCTGAGCCTCCTGTATGATGGGAAACTTACGGAGAGAACTCCCCGAGCTTGCGCCCAACCATATCTTCCGTAATGGTTATGTCGTTGTATATCTTCCCATTATGCACTTGAAACTTGAGGCCAACGAAGTTCGGTAGTATTGTCGCAGCGCGGGCCTGTGTTTTGATTGGAGGCACTTTTTCGCCGGGCTTCGGTCGTACGATTGGGAGACTGTGTGATGATTCTGTCAGGGTGGTAAAGACATAGCGACAGGGGATAGAGGGCGTACGGGACAATGTGCGGGCCTGTTCAGATAATTAGCAGCTGCTCAGCTCTATCAATTTGGCAGAACATACCCTTCCAGACGGATCGCGCGCAGAGCGCTCGTGTGGGGAACATTGATGATGGACGGCGGAGGTGATGCGGCGAACCGTGAATGAGGTTGCTCGAAAAAGCCGGGCACGTGCGGACGCCCCAAATTCACTTGGCAGCAGGCTGCAGAGCGCGTTTCGAGCCGCGTCGCAGCTCCATCCCCATGAAAGGTCCTCCTATAAGTTCACGAGGAAGAGGCACCGCTGAGGAGGGGAAATCACCCCCACTCTCATATTGCTTGCGGTCTCTCGTCTTCAGTATTGCCCGCACTGCCTAATATGCCTCCAGCTACTGGTAAGTGTTCAGTCCGAAACCCGTATGGATATCACCCTGAGTATGACTGCTAGGCGCGGATACCATCCGCATTCTTGTGGCGACAGACAGCCATGTAGGCTACCATGAGCGCGATGCGGTTCGTGGTGATGACAGCTGGAAGAGCTTCCACGAAGTGATGTGCCTTGCAAAAGAGCAGGATGTGGACATGGTATTGCTGGCTGGGGACCTGTTCCATGATAACAAGCCTTCGCGAAAGTCTATGTACCAGGTCATGCGGTCTCTGCGGATGAACTGCTTCGGCGAGAAGCCGTGTGAGCTGGAAATGCTCAGCGATGCCAGCGAGAACTTTCAAGGGTAATATATATCTATAGTTACTTATCGCTATTGAAACTGATTTAGGGTGCTAGTGCCTTCAATCATGTCAACTACGAAGATCCAGACATCAACGTAGCAATACCGGTTTTCTCAATACATGGTAATCATGACGATCCTACCGGAGTACGTTTCCTCATCCACGTCACGAAGTGCAGTTGACTTACATTACCTAGGAAGGCCATCTTGCTGCACTCGACCTCTTGCAGATATCTGGCTTGCTGAACTACTATGGAAGGACCCCTGAATCAGATAGCATTGCCATCAAACCCGTCCTACTCCAAAAGGGGAGTACAAAGCTTGCTCTTTATGGAATGAGTAATGTGCGAGATGAGAGACTCTTCCGCACGTTCCGAGATGGGAACGTAAAGTTCTTTCAACCTGGCACTCAGAAAGATGACTGGTTCAATCTCATGAGTGTGCATCAGAATCAGTAAGTCTGACATCTTAGTACCATATACATCCGCTTATATGTTGAAGCCACGCCTATACTGAAACTGGTTACCTGCCAGAAAACTTCCTCCCGGAGTTTATGGATCTGGTAGTCTGGGGCCACGAACATGAATGCTTGATTGAGCCCCGATACAACCCAGAAATGGGTTTCCATGTCATGCAACCAGGCTCGTCGGTAGCTACGTCCCTTATGCCTGGCGAAGCGGTTCCAAAACAGGTCGCTGTAGTCAGCATCACTGGCAAGGAGTTCAAGTGTGAACCTATCCGACTGAAGACAGTCCGTCCTTTCGTGATGAAAGAAATCGTTCTTTCCGAAGAGAGAGCATTGAAGGATGTTTGGAGAAATGACAATAATCGAACTGTCATTACTCGGCATTTGATACAGATTGTCGAAAAGCTAATAGCAGATGCAAAGACGGAATGGCTCTCGTGTCAAGATGACGACGAGGACGAAGAGCTGGTAGCACCATTGCCGCTTATCCGTCTGCGAGTAGAGTACACCGCGCCTGAGGGAGGCCGTTACGACTGCGAAAATCCTCAACGCTTCTCGAACCGATTCCAAGACAAAGTCGCGAATGTTAGCGATGTCATCCAGTTCTACCGCAAGAAAGCAACAGCAAAACGTAAGTTTTGACCCAGTACATATACGCGAGGATCTGACGGAATGCACAGGAACGGCCAATGCTAATGCGGAATTGCCCGAGGAATCCATTCTTGCCCAGCTGTCGATTGACACGGTCAAGGTTGAGAAGCTGGTACGCGAATTCCTCACCGCACAGTCTCTTACCATCCTACCTCAGAACTCCTTTGGAGACGCAGTCAGCCAGTTCGTTGATAAAGATGACAAACATGCCATGGAGATGTTCGTGAATGAAAGCTTGGCAAATCAGGTAAAGCATTTACTCGAGTCAAATGACATCGAGGAAGATGAAATCGTCGACGAGTTGCAACGCCAGAAGTCAAAGCTGGAAGAGCTGTTCTCTGCTGGGCTTCTAAAGAAGACTGTAAGTTGCCCTTTGCTGACTAGGGGCGATAATTGACGGGAAACGCAGAGGAAAGCCAAACTGAAGCCAAAGCCCGACACTTGGGACAGCGACCTCGACGGCGACTGGGCGGATCAACCAGGGGCTCTTGTTCACACGGACGGAGAGGCTGAAGATGATGAAGACAACGATACTGCCGTCGCCCCTCCAAAGAAACCCGCCGCTCGTGGTCGGGGAAAAGCGGCTGCAACCACTCGCAAGATAGCCACGGCAGCACCGAAGAAAGCTCCAGCTCCTCGCGGAGGACGAGGCAAGAAAAAAGTTGTTGACGATGATGAAGATGAAGAGGACGATGATGTGATCATGATTGATGAGGATGACGAGGAAGAGGACGAGGACGACAGTCTCTTCGTAAAGCCTGCTAAATCCCAGGCAAAGAAGCCCGCAGCCAAGACTACAACCAAGGCCGCACCCAAAGCACCGGTGAAGAAGGCGCCCGCTCGAAGCTCGAAGCAGGCAACACTGGACTTTTCTCAGGCCGGGACACAGCGAAGCCAGACGAACGGCCGGAGTAAGAAGGTTCAAGAGCCGGTAAGTACATCTGAACATTTGATAGTTTCTCCTCTTTCTGGTGCGCCCAGATATGCTGACAAGCAATAGAGCGACGATGAGATCTCCGATGACGATGATGCCTTTGAGACATTGCCGCCCACGCGGGGCACACGCAGTAGGAGATGAGGCGGTGATTCATGGCTCCTCGTGTGTACCTATTTTCTTTCATAGAGTGCTTTTATTCCAAGATGAGCGACATGCATAGCGACTGGCGTTTTTATAGGGAGGACGGTAGTCGCTTGCCTTAATCAATGTGAAAAGAGTCTGGAATTTCCTCGTCAAGTTGTCAATGTTACTTCATTGCGCTTGACTCTCCTTGGTGACATACTCCTGGTAAAGTGCAGCATCTTTCTACAATGTTGTGCATACCTCTTTGCCATTGCTCGAGGTTTTGTAAATGATATCACGTTCTGAGCAAGTTATTGTTTCTATCGGGGCAGAGTGTAGGTGTAGTATCATGTGCTCCTGATGAATGGGTTGCTTCCTTTGATCACTCTAAGCAGCGAAGTAGGGGCCTTCGATGAACAAGTGTGCGAGGCAGCTAGGTTGTGAATTCGGCTATCAAATTACTGATCTTGTGAAATAGTCCGGTCGCTGAATCCGCCAGAACAGCTACGTAGCACGGCCAACTACTGTTGCAAAGGACTGTGCTACTGGGAGTAGTCCCGATAATAGAGGATACCGTTTGTCAGAAGGCTTTACGTAGCCCGCGAAAGATCGAGGATCAAAGTCAAATGTGTGTCCCTATCCAAATACGAGCCTTGGCCACATGGCCTGCTGTGAGCCTGACGCTCCCAGAGCCTTTAGTCATGATAAAAGGGGTAACATCGGTGTCAGGTCTGTTCCCCCCTACTATATTGTTGGCTTTTCAGTAACATTGTCTAGGGTCTCCTCTGTAGGTCGTGAATTATCCAGCCCCAGGCTCAATCACATTGCTCCTCGACTGTTTCTTGTCGTAGGAAGCCAGAGCGTTTAGTACTGCAACATACCGATAGGAACCTCGGGCAACGATCTGCCCTTCTGCTTTGTATCCAGCTGTCTGAAGTGGCCTCCGGAGCTTAGTACTTGTCCATCATGCTGAACTTCCTCCTGGTTCACCGATTTGAAGGCATCTTGAGGCACCACAGGCAGTGAAGGGAAGTATAGGGATATCTGTGAGCTATTGTAGGACCTAGGAAGCTTGGAATCTCTACTGCGTGTCGATACGTGCTCCTCTGCGGTTACACGTGTATGATCCTGCTTGATTATTTGGACATTCACCTCCTGTAAGTTCATCCCTAAATCTCGGAGCGTTCTCCACCTGGCGAAGCTAGTCTAGGAAGCGCCATCCACGTTCACATAGCTTCTCCAGACCAAGAGCAGCCTCGTAAAACGTCATAGGTACCTGCCACCCCCTGGCGAAAGCTTTCGAACTGGCACCTGCCTGGCAGTCTCTCCTCCGCCGCCTCAACGCCAAAGGTGAAGTTGACGGACGAGTCTCCTATTGGCTGACAGCAGCTCCACCTCTTCGCTCATAGAACCAACTGGACACCTCCGGCGAGACTTTGGGTGAAGGGAGGAAGCCCGTGCAGGCAAGGTGAAGGTAGAAGGCGGCTCGTTCTTGCCCACTACAAAAACGTAGCCACCCCCCGGCCTTCGTTCTTCCACCACCACTCTCTCATTTTTCAACGTCAACGACGATCATCCACATCCATTGGCAGGAGGGCTCCAGACAGATCCAACTTCCGGCCATCTAGCTTTCTCATTCTTCTTCTTTTCATCCACCAACTCATCAACAACAATCTTGCGTCCAGCTCGGTCAACCGTCTTCTTTCCTTCATTGCTGCTGCAACCAGCTTGGACTCTTGGATAGCAACACGTTCTCTCGACACACACATCATTCGACAACCTTCGGGTCAGGTAGGTTTGAGATCTTCCCTTCTTTCCTGCACCACTCCTCTGCCCCACCAGCGTTGCTTGCCTTGCGTCTGTTCAAGAGGTTGCTTGTTGGTAGGAGAGCTTCACATTCCAGTCTTCTTGATCATCCTAAGGACACTCGTGGTCCTTTGGTTGGTTGGTCGACTGACAATGTGGCAGATCTCGCCACTCGCTCAGCCTTTCGTACCTCGCGCACACGGTCATCACCTCGGCCCTCGCGAGAACGACTCTGCTCGTCAGCTTTTGGAAACAATATTGGAGAGAGCGGAAGGAGAGATGCCTCAGCAGGCGTACAAGGTCGAGGAGCTCCTCGCCATGCGGGACTCGGTGTCGGAGTCGGCGGTTTCAATCGAGAAGTTCCCCAACGAGGACGCCATCAAAGGTGAGCTGTTGTCTCCCAGGCAACTTGGGCGTCCTCGTCTCCCCGACAACATCCCCACTCCCGTTTCTGCCTAGCGCCCCCACGCGCTCTCATATATTTCCGTCGTCGGCTGAGCTCCCTTTCCCCTCCGTGTCGCTCATCACCAACAACAAGCCTCAGCCTCAAGCCCGTAGCCACGCTTGCAACCTGCACAGAGACATTGAGACCTTGGCTAACAATTCAATTAACCAATAGAGCACGTCCTCCGAGGTTCTGCATCAGTTTCGTACATCGGCAGTCGCTCCGACGGCAACAGCACGCACCTGTCAACCACAAGCAAGCCTGCTGCCATCGCCAACAGCACCGCAGGGAAGAAGCCCTCGCCTTCACCCTCAGTCAAGCGCGGCAAAGCAGAGGCACTCCTCAAGGAGCACGGCAGCCCGCCCGGTCTTCGCGTCACGGCTGGCGGACGCATCGTTCCCAGTGACCTTCCTCCGCTCGGCGGACCGCGCTACCCGTACGGCAGCTTCAAAGGGCAGAGCTCAACTCAGCAGTACTCTCCCCCGCTCACCTTCCCGGCACAGCCTGCGACCGACTTCCTGAAGGGCCTCCCCTTCCCCAACGCGTTTGCCTACGACTCGTTCGGCCAGCCCTGCGTTTACACTAACGACCAGTACATCCCCCTGGCCGCCTTCGACACGTTCAACTCAGCACTTCGAACCGCGAGCAATTGGATCTATCCAGCCATGGCTCCTGCTAACGGTACTGTCAACCACGGTGGCAACGTCAACAACGGCGGCAACGTCAACCACGGCGGCAACGTTAACCACGGTGGCAACACTAACCATCTTACCGTCCCCGCCTACGCCATGCCCGGCAGCCGCAACGGCTCCTCCACCAATCTCGTTATGGCCTCCCAGCCCGACTCGCTCCTCGAGCTCCCGCGTCTCAAGAA
Source organism: Lophium mytilinum (assembly GCA_010093605.1). NCBI lineage: Eukaryota > Fungi > Ascomycota > Dothideomycetes > Mytilinidiales > Mytilinidiaceae > Lophium > Lophium mytilinum. The sequence continues at coordinate 548,278 of MU004188.1, read as the reverse complement.
GGAGATGACGACCCTGCAAGCTGAGCACCGCTTCTTGGAACAGACCCAGGTTCTCGAGAGGGATGTGCACACCGAGGAGTGGAACAGCAACTTGGTCCTTCGGAAGAAGGCGCTGGTCACCGAGATCGACCAACTCCGGCGACAGATCAAGGCTTACGAGGCCAAGCCGATGTCTGCTACGAGCCCCAACACCCGCCGCGGCTTCAAGCCACAGAACCAGCAGTATCAGCAGCCGGCCCATCCGACTCACTCGCAGATCGCGCTTCCCGTCAACCCCATGGGTGCGTCGCAGAACGGCATGTACGACTCCGCAGCTATGCTCTTCCCCAACGGCTACATCGCGCCAGGCATGTCTTCCGACATGATCCCGTATCCTGTTCATGGCGCTGCTCTGCCCATCAACAACGATGCGACCAACAACGCGATTCAGATGCAAGAGACTGTGGGTCAGTCCCCGAACATGCCCAATTCCGCTACTCGTCGATCCCATGCTGTCGAGATCAAAGCTCCTCGCGATGGCTTCAAGCACCCTGTCACTCAGGGCTCCAGCCTCGATCCGACGAGCCCGACTTACGAGCCAAAGGGCAACAATCAGGCCGGCAACAACGGAATGCATACGCCATTCATCCCGCCCACTCCTTCGCCGATTCCGTCGCCAACCCCGCATGAGGGTGTTTCGTCCAAGCACGCCTGGCTGTTTGAGAACAAAGATTCCCCCGAGAAATCAGGAACCACTGGCAACAACTCCCAGCTCACTGTCCGACACAATAACAGCGTCTCGAGCATTTCCACTGCGGATTTCTTCCCCACCAACACGCACGAGCACTCCTCTACTAGGGTGGCGCCACTCCAGTCCACGGAGAACTTGCAGGTTGCCTTGACGCAGAACACTGGACCGACCACTCCTGAGAAGAACTGGCCCAACAGCCCATGGAACAGCGGTGCTGGCAGCCGAGGAGAAAAGCCGCGCTCAGTTCTCTCCATCCAGGTCTCTCCCCTGACTAATCGTATGTCCTCCTTCAACCAAGACCTCATGCTGCAGGCTTCAAATGCTGGCTCGCAGGCTCCGAGCTATATGAGCACTCCCAATGCGTCTGGTCGTCGCTCCAAGGTCACGGTCTCCGGTCAACTCAGCGCTCCTGTTGAATGGACCACCCCAATCAAGTCGAAGCGCGGAAAGCACGTCCTGACTACCTATCAGGAGGGCTACCAGGCTGGTCTCAAGCACAAAGGTCTTCCAGACGTTCTGGAAGTCATCCAGGGCTACTCAGAAGGCCTTAACCAGATTCTCCGGGAGCCAGTCGTTTTCCTTCGCGGAATGGCAGTGCGCAATACAGACAGCAATACTCAGGGCTCCAAGCACTCGGCAAAAGAGAACACTGACAGTGCCTTGACCCTGCACGACTCAGCCGTAAGCTTGTCTTTCCCTTCTCAACAACAGTTTGACCAGAATGCTCGTTCGCAGGAGAATGCTCGCATGGGTCCACCGAGCGCCCTGTTCAGCCCTAGCAAGAACATCTGGGAGGATAATCAGCCTTTGAACAACCGTACCATTGCGTTCGTCAACCAGGTCACTGAGCTTCAGAAGGCGGCAGAGAAGTCCCCGGGTGGCAATACCTCCCCTGCGTTCTGCCAGAACGTCATCGAACTCCAGAAGATGCATCGGCGTGAATCAGAGCGCGAGGCTCGTCTCGGACTGTCGCCTATGACAAACGGCAGTGGATCGCTCACCGAATCGCACTACAGCAATGGCACCTTGACGGCGCTGCAGCGCTCTCCAGCTGAGAACACGAATCATCGCTCGCTTCCACGTGGAATTCAGACGGGCTCGTCCAGCAAAGGCACCTCCACTGGTCATCAGCGCGTCTACCCAGGCCACCACGATTACGTTCCGCGATCCTCCGGTAACAACCCCGCTGGCACTATTGGTGCTGGTCGTAGCAAGGAGCAGCGTGTTTCTGGCCTCGACGGAGCTATGGACGAGCTGGCTGATATGATTGAGCCGATTACGATCACGGGTGCCGACGATGACAGCGCTGAGGCCTTTTGCTTCAGGTCCTCTTCCAACAAGTCTTCCAAGCAGAAGAACACTTCCTCTCCATCCAAGTCCCCTGCTAAGGCCGGTCTTGAGAACGCCTTGAACCGTGTCCGATCCCACAAGCAGCAGGATACCAAGGGGGAGAAGGCCAAGTGGCGCGAGGACTGGCGCAACCGCTTCAGCCAGATCAAGGCCAAGGAGGCTAAGGAGATCGACCAGTACAAGAAGGCTAACCCTCTCTCGGACTAAGCATCAACGGCATGGGATGATTGATTGCGGAACAAAAGTCTTCTCTCACATCGCTTCTCGCAACCTTTTCGTCTCCACGTCGACGACGCGCCTTTGGATGCTGGCATAGCCCTTTCACCTGGACATTTTCTTTTGGCACTGCGGCGTACAAGTCATTCTGCATACCCGTTCCGGTTGGAATGGTAAGAAGTTTGATCGACACCACGGCTATTCTGTTTCACGGAACAACAACTATTCTGTCTTCGGACGACTCTCTACATGATCGGATATCATGTTCTGCTCCAGTATATCTTATTTGACGGACCTTCTCTTTGCAACGACCTTTTGGAGTGACTATCCTCTTCTGCGATGGATATTTCAATGGTCATGCTATCGGCGGCGGACACTCGGAACGACCGTCCTCTTCTGTGATGGACATTCTGGATTGTCTTCCCTCCGCGATAGGTTTCGTCATGGAGCCTTGCTTATGGTTTCACACTGCTTACACACCTCACTAATTCTACTTCCCAACCCCATCACCCCCATCACACAGTCCCCAGCTCTGTTCACCCTTTAAACCCCAGAAAACCATACTTCCAAACTTTCAGAGCTTTTCTCTTCTATGATTCCTTCTCAGCGGTCATGTGCCTAGGTACCAGATTCAATGGGAAGATCAAATATGTATTAAACTGAGGTCCTCATGCCGTGATGTTGTCGTGATGCTGGAGTGAACCAAGCAACGTCTAACGTCTCTAACCATGCGTCGATCGTGGAGCGAGCACGTAACAGGCCGCCAAGATCCGGCAATGAAGCTTCACGGTGCTAAGGCGAGATAGGTATCGTGCTTCCGCAGCTGAGAGCTCGCTACTGTAGTTAGTAGGACAATCCGCAGGTCTCGAACTCATGGTACAAGATGCAGAGGGGGGTTTCAAGCGAAGACAGAGTCCAGAGCGCTCGCGTTGCCTGCGTCGTCTTCGCCCCTAGTTGGGAAGTTTTGAGGAACAAATGCACATCAGCATAGGGGTGTGGATTATTGTTGTACTCAATTGCGTGCCCGGAGGTTCTGAGTAGCTGATTGGAAATCAGCGGATTAGCTATTCCGCTCATCAGGGCGTGGGATGCTTTTGCGAGGCGCAGCAGAGGCCACGGCCAGCTGCTATTCACTTCAGGCAGGTCAGGTTCGCCGCGTGAGGGGCTGCGCTGGGCGGCGAAAGAGCCTGCTGGGCCAAAAAAGGGCTCTGCAGGCGCGCAGCAGAAATGTGGCATCGCGATAATTAGCTGCTACATGTCACTGTGAATGTCACTGTCACTCTGCGGCGCTGAGTCCTCGACGCTACAGCCAGTCGCGGGACGGTGTGTTCCCCACCAACCAAGTTGCAAAGGCCGTGTACTCTTGCCGTTGCTCAGCAATCACCACCGCTCGGCATTCCTGACCTGAGCGCCGTGACATACTTGGACTCCCACCCGCCATTCTTCCTGCTCTTCCCTCTCCACCACCTCGGAATCCTCGCCCTACCGCCCTGCCTCCAGCTGACGAGGCCTTGCAAAGCCACCGAGACGGGGGACATGGCGATCTGACCAGGGCTCCTAACCACCAGCCTGATCATCAATCACCACCACCTGCTCACTACTATCCGCGAGCCCTCGATCTGAGCCGCTCCTCGTATGCACCGCACCCCGTAGCCTGCCTCCATGACACAACTCTTCAGCTCCGCCTCGGGGCACTCGACGCTGCCGCCCGAAAAACAGCGCTCCTTCTCCGGCCTCCCTTTATCTTCCTCCAACAAGGCCGTCAATGGCTCCAACAGCCAAGTCTCGCAGAAAATTAAAAACTTCTTCCGCATAAACAGCCTGGGCAACAATGACAGCAAGGAGCGGAAGCAATCCGACGATGGCGTTGGTACACCCAGCAAGTCGGAGTCCAAGTCGTTCCGCCAGTCGAGATTCTTGCCACACATCAATCGGAATCGAACCAACACTGTAGCCAGCGAAGGCAATCCCCTCGACGAGGGCCTGTCGCCCACCGCTCATTCGAACCCCTACTTCATCCACCAGGGGCCGCCACCCCTGCGCCATCACAATGAGGGCAGCGTGCCCCCATCTCCTCCCGACACCCCGCGGATTACCACTACCAAGGCCGATGGGAATAGTGGAGCCAACGACCAAGCCACAACAGCCGGCAAGGAAGAACTCGCCCGGAAACTGCGTCGCGTGGCCTCTGCCCCAAACGCTCAAGGCCTGTTCAGTAGCAGCAAAAACGATGGCCGGCCGCAGACTGCAGAACTCGGGAAGGAGCCTCTGGTACAACATGCCAATTCGTCCACATTGAGCATGGTAGAGACCGCGACGGACCAAGGACACCTCATGCCAGTCGTCCCTCAGGGTGGCATCCCCTCGCCCGGACAGATCAGAAATGCCGTGGCTTTTAGGAGAACTTACAGCTCGAACTCGATAAAGGTGCGGAATGTGGAGGTCGGGCCCGCCAGTTTTGATAAGATCAAGTTGATTGGCAAGGGAGATGTTGGAAAGGTCTATCTTGTTCGAGAGAAGAAGTCTAGCAGATTATACGCTATGAAAGGTAAGATCCCTGGTTTCCAATAAAGCCTCCTATGCTAATTATTCATAGTTCTAAGCAAGAAGGAAATGATCAAGCGGAACAAGATCAAGCGTGCCCTTGCAGAGCAAGAGATTCTTGCAACTAGCAATCACCCGTTCATCGTTACTCTATATCACTCCTTCCAATCCGAGGACCACCTGTACCTGTGCATGGAATACTGTAGCGGAGGAGAATTTTTTAGAGGTATACCTCTCCAAGAGACAGAATAGTTCTATGCTAACAAATTCAGCTCTTCAAACTCGACCGAATAAGTGCGTGGACGAAGATGCTGCGAGGTTCTATGCTGCTGAGGTCACGGCTGCCCTGGAATATCTTCATCTCATGGGTTTCATTTACCGTGATTTGAAGCCTGAGAGTGAGCACCCTCATACCGTTCTATGCGTTTATATCTAATTATTCCAGACATTCTCTTGCATCAATCCGGTCACATCATGTTGTCAGATTTCGATCTTTCGAAACAGTCAGATCCAGGAGGAAGGCCCACAATGATTGTCAACGGGCGAAACGGGACTTCATCTAGCAATTTACCTACGATCGATACGAAGTCGTGTATAGCGAACTTTAGGACGAACTCGTTTGTGGGAACAGAGGAATACATCGCGCCGGAGGTCATTAAGGGTTGTGGACACACGAGTGCGGTGGATTGGTGGACGCTGGGTATATTGGTCTACGAAATGCTGTATGGAACGACGCCATTCAAAGGCAAAAATCGAAATGCTACGTTTGCGAATATCCTCCGAGACGACGTGCCTTTTCCAGAAGGCTCTGGAGCTCCGTCTGTCTCGAAGTAAGTCTACCTACGCGCGTCGAACCAGGAGCCAAACTCGAGCTAACATTTCATAGTCTATGCAAATCCCTCGTCCGCAAACTCTTGATAAAAGATGAGCTTCGCCGCCTCGGATCTCGTGCGGGCGCCTCCGATGTGAAAACCCACCCTTTCTTCCGCACAACGCAGTGGGCATTACTACGACACACAAAGCCCCCCATGATTCCGCATCAAGGACGCGGCATTGATACCGTCAACTTCCGCAACGTGAAAGAGAGCCAGAGCGTAGACATCAGCGCAGCGAGAGCAAAGGGTGTACCATTAGACTCCGGTCTCTCGACGCCAGGAGCCGAGATCGCAGATCCGTTTGAAGACTTCAACAGCGTGACATTACACCACGACGGCGACGATCACAACCAGCAACAGCTCCAGCAAGATGACTCGTACGGGCAGAGTAACGGGAGGTAGGCGTAGGCGGTTGAGCACGCGCAAGAGGTGGTTGGGGAGGTTCGAGCAGAAAAAGAATTGTGTCATACCTTTCATATCTTTCATTCCGCGGCTCCACTTGGGCGTATCATGTCATGCCCCGAGACTTTTCAGGAGCCATTAGCGTGTTGGCTTTTCCTTGAAACTCACTCCTTTGTAGAACAGGTCAGGCAGGCGGTGCACGGCGGAACTTGTTTTGTGCATCTCGTCTTTCAATCCTTGTCATCCTCTTTTTTGGAGGCATCGTTTTCGACGGCATGGGGACTTCTTACTGATTGCTCTCTCGTTCCCTCTCCCTCTCTCTCCATCGAATCGGCATTTTGTTAATCATTTCCACGAGGAGGAGAGCGGTATTCCTCATTCGGAGGTTTCGGCATCGTGGCGCTAAAACCTTCGCAATCCTAGGTACGCTTTTGCTGCTTTTGCTTCTTTTGCGGTGCGCTCCTTTTCATTTACTTGTGGATATCTTCAGGCGTTATTCAGTGCTGGGGGTGGGGAGTAGCGGGCTTCCTTTTGCGGGTGCTCTCTGATAGTATAAAGTGCGGAAGTAGCGGATTTAAAGCGGTTTTTTACTATTCGCTGCTGTGTCCTGGGGAGTGTCTGGTGAGGTGATGAGTGTGATTTGTTGAGTCGTTGCTGTAGCTTTGCGGTCGTCATTACCGTGGCCTTAACCTTTTCAGGTGGTAGTGTCAATTCCGTGTTTTGGAGTGATTCTGGGAGGGCATCGGGTCGTGTCACGTGCTTCTTCCTGGGACGGCCGATGAGCATCGCCTGCCGAGCTGTCAAAATACAAGATTTACCCGATTGACAACAGTCAACGCGATGAATGGTTGAAAGCGTCGAACACGAGACCCATATTGTATTTACGGGTTGTCGTTCTCAAAATAATGCCAAGATACACGCCAAGACACAAAGTCACGAAGTCGCGTTCCGGGTGTTTAGCTTCAACACCCCCACGATTCTTCTGTGTGAATATACGAATACAACGTCTTCTCGCGAAACCTACTCAACTGTTTAAGATTACTCATAAACCGCAAATTGAGCTCTCAATTGCTCGTTTTTTCCCAAAGCTCCGCCTCGCCGTCCAGCTCCCCTCTCCGCTACAAATCAACGGCAAACCGCTGTACCGAACCACCTCCACCAGTCCAGACTATTATACAAACCCCACAATGTCGACCTCTCCCACCCACCTCACCTCCTCCACCTCCGCCGCCGGCGGTACCCCCGCCGCCACCGAGACCCTCACGCCGCTCGAGCAGGAAGTGCTGGATGAGTATGCGCGGTTGGTTGGGAACTTAAATAATGTACGCCCTTGCCTACACAACCTATCCCCCCTACAGAGATTTGAGAGCAAGCGGCTAATACCAGGTGCGGGCTAGATGTCAACGCTCCTAGCAGAGCTCTCAACCACCCCCTCGACAGAGATCTTGCAAGCGCTGCGGGGGCTGGAGCGGAAGACGAGTCTGGTCTTTACGCTGCTGAATGCGAGTGTGTATTCGATTGTGCTGCAGCAGCAGATGTATGGGCAGGAGGGGGGCCAGGGGGAATAAGTGTGACGGGTGCTTGTGTTGGGTTGGGTGTTTTTGGCGTCTTTGATATGATACCCGGACGGCAGCATGCGGATGGAAAACGATTGGAGTCAGGCGGTTTACAAAAGTCAGGTTGGGGTGGAAATATCTACAGATCCAATTGGTACACTGCTATGCGCCTATGATGCGGATATGCTACATGCTTCCGTGTCTCCTGAAGCGCGATATAGTACAAGTTTCGCACATGTCTAGCCTATCGATCCACCGTAGTACACTTTCCGGACGTCTACGAGTTTCTTTCCCCGTGCGCGTGCGATGTCCTCGGGGAGCTTTTGGGCCGTGAGAGCCTCCCAGGTGGCTTTGACGACGTTCATTTTGTTTCGTGAGCGGGGCACGCGCGCGGCGAGGTCTTTGATGCCGGCCATACGGGCAATTTCGAAAATGAGGTGGTTGGTGCGGACGCCGAATCCTATGACAAACTTGTTAGTGTCGATTTGAAGGAAGAGAAGGGGGTGACTTACCCGGCGGTCTGGCTTGCAACTGCACCCGCACAGCCCCAAGCTTCTTCTCAATATCGCCAAAGATCGTGCGGTTCTCGTAGCGCGGAATCGGCTTCATGTTCTTATACGCATTGCTGATCGACGCCGCCACCGCCTCCTCCGAATCCACCGCCTTGCCCTCCCCGACACCCAGCAGCCCATTCTGGTTCCCCGCAATCGTCAAAACGTAGAAACTCGCAATCTTGCCCAGCCGCGTGTAATTCGAGACGAAATGCTGCACAATCGCCTTGTGAATGAAGCCCTTCTGCCGCAGATTCGTGTCCTGCGGCCAGCCCAGCTGATGCAGCAGCCGCTGCTGGCGCTCGTCGACGACCTCCTGGCCCTCAAACGTCGCCGTCGCTTGCACCACTTTGCTGTCGATCCGCGGCAGCTCCTGCATGATGGCCGAGTGCCGCGGGTCCGCGAGCGAGTTCCACGCCGCCGCGTCGTCGGCCCAGAAGCTCGTCCGCGGGTCGAGGTACGCCTGCTGCACCGCCGCGTGGATCGCCTGCTCCCTCTGGTACTCCTCCTCGGGGGTTGGGTCCGCCGGGAGTCCGTCTGGGTACATCTTGGCCAGCTGCTCGTTGACGATGAGCCCCAGCGCGGCTTCCCGCTCCGCCTCGCTGGCTTCCCGTGCGCGCGCCCGCTTGTTTCGGCCTGGTGGGCCGTGGAGCTTGTCCGCGTGGTCAATCACGCCGTCGACGTGGCTCAGGTCGTCGTCGTAGGGGAGCTTCCATGGGTCGTTGCGTTTCTTGCCTTGCAGCGTTAGGTCGCGCGGGTCAATGGCCGCTTCGGCGGCGCGGATGGCGGCGAGTTGGCTGGGGGTGTATTTCTGTGCCAGGAGGGCTTCGTCCACGGCGGCGTAGTCGGGGTGTTTTGTGGCGGCCTGTTCCTTGAGATATGTCATGTCGGCGGCTTTGACGCTGGGGTAGTGAGGGCGGCGGCGGGCGGGCCGCGAGGGGGTGGTGGTGAAGGTGCGGCATTGGGAGGAGGACGCGGGTTTAGGGAGGGCGGCGGCGGAGGACTTCGCGAAGAGGCATCTTGCTGGCCGGCAGACGCTCATTTTGGCGTCTGGATGACCTCGATTGAGCCCTGATGAGGGCGGATTGGCGCGTTGTAGGCGGTGGGAGTGGGTGAGGTGAGGTCGATGAGGTTCGGGACGGAGAGCTGGGTAGCGAAAAAATTAAGGTTTTGAGCCTCATCCAGTGAACGGCTTTCTGGTACAGATGACCACACACACACTCGAATGTTTCGAACATCCGCTGCTCGCACTTTCAGGACCCTATTAACGGTCGGGCAACGAACTCCCATTAAACACTTCAGTATGGCTTCTTCAGCTGCTGAGGTTGGGCCTGTGGAGAGCAATGGCTCTAAGAAGAGAGCTCCTGATGAGGAAAAGGGTTCCTATCGTTTCAAGAACAAGAAGAACAAGACCGGAAATATCCTCACAACCACAGGATCCAACGAGGAGGTACTTTTAGCTGATGTGCAGGCGTTGTTGAAGAAGTACACCCTTGAAGACTCTTCAACTGACGCCGAAAATGGAAAGGTTGAATCATCTCTTCCAGAACGGTTATCAGAAGTCGAGGTTACTGTAGCAGAAATCTCATCTACTGGAGATGGCCTTGCACTATCGCCGGATTCTAAGCATGTCTATGTGGTGCCTTTCACGGCTCCGGGTGATGTCGTCAAAGCAAAAATCTTCAAGCATACTCCAAACCTTCACTATTCTCTTGCAGATCTTGTTAAAGTAGAGAAGTCATCGCCTCACCGAGACGACTCTCTCATCAAATGTCCGTATTTTGCGTCTTGCTCTGGCTGCCAGTTTCAGATGCTGCCATATCAATACCAACTGGCCCATAAGAAGACCATCGTGGAAAAGGCGTATCAGCAATTTTCGAATCTCGCACCTGGATTTGTCCCTCCCGTTGGAGAAACCATAGGATCCCCTCTTCAGTATGAGTATCGGACGAAGTTGACGCCTCATTTCGATGGGCCTCCGGACGCACGACGGAGTGATGGGAGAAATGGGATCAAGCGGGCTTTTAAGGAGGTCCCTCCCATTGGCTTCATGAAAAAGGGCACGAGGATAACGATTGATATCGAAGACTGTCCTATTGGAACCGAAGCCGTGCGAAAAGGGATGAAGAGCGAGAGGAAACGTGTTGCAGATCAAATTAACACATATAGGAAAGGAGCCACAATCCTTCTTCGAGAAGACACCAAACGAATACCGAAGAGCGAGTTCAACGCAGAAGAAGCGAAGGAGTCTGCCGAAAAGACCGAGGCTGTCATCGAGGATCGGGGAGACTACATCCACGAAAAAACATGCGTCACGGATCAAAACGGGAAATCCACAGAATACATTGACGATTTCGCCTTCGTCAATCCGGCGGGTGCTTTCTTCCAGAACAACAACTCGATTCTTCCTAAGTTCACTTCATACATACGAGATCACATTCTACCGCCGAACCAACCTAATCACAAGATCAAAAACCTCATCGACGCCTACTCGGGCAGCGGCTTATTCACCATCACGCTTTCTTCCCTCTTCACCCACTCCCTCGGTATCGATATCTCGCCCTCTTCGATCGAGTCCGCTAGATCCAACGCCCGCCTAAACGGGCTTTCAGAGTCGCAAGCCAACTTCATAGCAGCAGATGCTGCGAATCTATTTGCCAGCATTGAGTCGAATGCGGATGAGACCGTTGTGGTAATCGATCCACCTCGAAAGGGCTGCGACGAAAGCTTCTTGCGGCAGCTACTTAGGTACAGCCCTGCTAGGGTGATATATGTTAGTTGCAACGTGCACACGCAAGCTAGGGATGTTGGTGTTCTAGTAGGAGGTATGAAGGGTGTTGATGGAGGGTTTGGACCGGGTAGTGGGGTTTACGAGATTGAGAGCCTAAGGGGTTTCGACTTCTTTCCCCAGACCGGTCATGTGGAGGGTGTTGCGGTCCTGAGGAGAAAGGTAGCCGAAGGCGAGACTGAAACTCGACAACAGGAGGCCGCATGAAGCTGATGGTCCGACTCAGTATGCTCGACATGAGCTCCCCGCAGCCTTGCGCGAGAATTGACGCGGTTGCCGGGGCACTAGCGAGAACGACGATTGTAGACACAGCGCCTTTTAAGAGCTTCTCAAACTCAGCTCACCGAAGAACATGAATGTCTTTCAAGATCGGAGGTTTCCTCCGCACAAGAATCACGAGGCTCCAGATAGGACGGCATCTAGAATAAAACCTCCTGATCTTGAGTCTGAACTCGGATTGTCCCAGACTATGATCGCAGGCCTAGATTACTCATTGACAATGTCCAATCCTGTATTAACATTCAATTACTTCTTTAAATTTCAAAATATACTGCCACAATCTAGAGGTGGAACGGAAATTCTAAAGTCCAAGACTAAATTCTCCGACAAATGAGAATGAAGGGACGGACGTCGCTATCGGCTTCGTTGTTCTCGAGCTAGAACTTGCTGTATGTGACACCTCGTCGTCTGGTCGACAGATACATATTTAGGCCCAGCTACCTGGTTAGCGGCGATAGCACCTTGGAATTTATGCAGAACATTAACTTCCGGCGTATTATGTAGTTTGCGGTTCAAGACAGTTGTGACATAGTCAGTTACGTGGAAAGAGATGCAATTCGCAAGATAAAGATACTGCACAATCTCTGAAAAACCACTCGGCTGAAGCCGTTTTGAGAAGATGTCGAAGCTGGTGAGTTAAGACATTACTTTTTGGCTGAGATTATAAGGAGAATGTGTCAGAACTGAAGCGGATCTCGCGGAGGGGTGCGGATCCGGATCTGGATCCCTATCCGTCACTTTCTCAATTGGTATCTAGTACTCTATCAATTAGTGACATCATCGATGATGTCGCCTAGTATCCTAGTTATGCTCCGCTTTACTCTATGTTCTAGCTAAACTAACTTCGTAGAGTTGATGCTCGCAAGTCTATGAAGTCCATCCCAATATTGGTTAGATTATGTGACTTGTTGTTTTAGCGCACCAGACTAGATGTTTGCAACAGGGCCTGGATTATCAGATCCCCGATCTAGAGAGCACTACTTTACTGCGCTGTACATCACACTCTTTCTTATAATATGAAGGGATCCCAGTGTTGGCGCTGGCATCCCATCAAATCTTGCCTCATTATTGCTGCTTTCTACTCTAGGTCTAACACCAATAACGACTTTCACAAATAACCTAATAATGTGTGTAAGAGCCTCTTATGCTCAGAGTATGAAAGCGTCAAACTAAGTCAGCAATCTAACTCTTTGTTCAAAAGCATGTCTAGCAGAAAAGTTTTGGTTGACAACCTCAACCCGCACACTAAGAAAGACACTCTTTACGACGAATTCGGAAACTGCGGCAACGTTCGCGATATTATGCTGTCCACAGGCGGATACGCGTATATCACCATGAGCTCGAATGAAGAAGCGGAGAGGGCGGTCAAGGGATACAACGAGACTGAGTGAGTCAGACACGCGGGCGTGACTCTGTCGTTGGTATAGGCTAACGTCAGCTTCTTAGGCTCGAAGGGAACAAGATTAAAGTGTCTTTGTCGACGTGAAGAGTGAGTGTTGAGGTATCCTGGACGGACATGAGCTTTGGGTTTGGCTGGATCGTGGACGTCGGAGATCCCGTGGAAGATTGCTCCAACGTCGTGTGCGAGGCCAGTTTACGGAATTTATTGAACTAGATACGGCACAAGAATATAAACCATTGACTAGGTTTCACACTCTGGTAATTGATGTGGAGAGAGAAGTGTCGTCTGCTGTGGCAGCTTTCCTGTCTTTGGATATGTAGAGATGACGGCTCTCTGGACGCCCTCCTAACGCAATTGTTCTCTGCCTGCTCAGATTAGACTGTTCCGACAGATTCCGCTCTAATCAGAACGATCTCAAAATTGTAAAGTCTGGAAATTCTGCTAGACATGCCCGAATTGGAATCGCGCTGACAAGTCCATTGCCATCGAGTCCGGCTTCGGTCATTTCGCGCTTGTAGTAGTAATGTGGATAGTAGTGGCCATTGACATCGCACTGTCCTGCTTCCATGGAAATATGGGGGAGATAGCAAGCACCCTCACATTGGAGCCTTTATCCGCAAGACGTCTTAGAACTTGTGTTGCGAAGCTCTGCACTATGAGTCTCGCCTTTTCGGCCCAGTCTTGATCTTGTCTGTACTGCCTCTCCTCGTTTGTCGAACCCGGTACGCATAGAAGGCGAAGGACATGAATGTTCGGGGCTACTGCAACTACATTAAGCATTTTGTAGAGACTACTGTCGGGGCGTCTGGTGAGTTGTGCATCCCGAAAGAAAAAGGAAGCTCGTAGTTCTGGACCCAGCCAAGCCAAGGGTCTAGAAGTGCGTATGCAAACTGCTCCACGTGTGGGCATGTGTCCAGAACCTTCTCCACGAGCTCCGCTGACCAGGGATCTGTTACCATCCCCATCAAGTCACCTGCAATGAGGAGGCTTTTCAAGCTCTTTTGATGAGATCGAAGGCTTTCTTCCCAATTAAGGCTATCGCAGAGCGCGTCGTTGAACTCAAATACCTCCAGACCCGTAGATGAGGAAAGTAGTGAATCTAAAGCCGTATGAAAGCCATGATCTGGCCTGAACATCTCATTGGTGTTCCGAACGGTAAGAACCTTGAGCTGACTTCCCGATTGACCAAAAGAGGCCGCGAGCGCAAAAACGAAAGTGACAGTTCCGGTACAGCTCGAAAGCTCCAGTGATTGGAGCGTGGCGATATTGATGGTTCTGAGCAGTTCATGGTCTTGACTGTAGAAGTGTATATCGCGAAAACTAAGGCTTTTAAGGGTACGAGGGACGTGGTTCAAAAGAATTGAGTCGATGGAGGAATCGATGGAGGTGAAAGGCTCTCCGCATATCTCCAGATCTCTTAGCAAAGAGCCAGAACTTATAAAGAGGCGAGAGCAAGCTGTTTCAACCTTGTGTGTCGCTCGATTGTATTCAATTTCGTTGGGCATGTCTCTAACATATACTCTGAGAGACCTCAGCGCGTGTCGAGCAGATGTGACGAAGCGACCGTGATCGGTGATCCAGGACGCCTGGTCTTCGATGTCCCTAAGTCTAATCGCATACTAAGGCTGCGAAGATTTGGTTGGCGCCTCAGCAGAGACAAAAGATCCCAGGAGCTCATCGAGAACTCTTTGTCGCTCTTGAAATCGAGCAATTGGTCATCGTTGAGCAAATCCATGAGATGTTGGAAATTGGGGTGGTAACCCGGCCCAGAAGAGCCCGACTCAGAATATCTCCTATATATGCTCAGTTCTCGGATATCGTGCAAACAATCATTCCTCTCGTCAGCAAGGGCCTCAAGATCTGTGAAAGTAGCGCCTCGCATGCTCGTTGTGAAGGATCTCCACATCCAAGGCTTCATCAGCTGATTCCATTCCTAAGAGAACAGTCAGTAATCAAGAATAGAAGCAACAAAAACTCCGTGTTTCCTAATGGGGAGCGCGTTACTGTAAGATCCCAATGGGACTTCTGTTCGCTGGAATGAAGCTCGCTAGCCACATGGAAATGGACGTACCCGACTCACAAGGCGTGAAATACCTTGGTCGATCTTCGACCGAACGAAATCGAATACTTCTAGCTTGATGTCGGCTGAGAGGCGCGAGAAGGCCGAGCCAGGTCTAGGCGTTGGGCCAATGGTTTGGGCCATCGAAATTCACCTTTTCTCGAAAACTGCTGTGGGATTTACGGTCTTCGGATAAGGGCAGTTGGATAGATAGCATTGAGACCATGGTACACGCGGGACTCGCTGACTTTCGATATGCGTGCGACGTCTTGTTACCGCGCCGCAAGGGGATACGATCTGTAACCTGCTTCTTGAAACAGGTACTTCAGGCACCGGCCTTTTGAATATCACGTGATTCTGAACTCGGTAGACTCCTCTCAAAAGGGGTTCCACTTCCAATAAATCTTTAAAGGCCCGTGCTCAGCCCTCCATACATGCATATTTCTGTTATTCTTGAAGGTACTCACTCTAGATCATGATGCGCCATACTCATACCAACGGCCAAAGCCACAAAGATGTTATGCTATGTCTTTAGGGTGTCGAGATAAAGGAGCCGAGCGCCAGAAATAGTGCGCTCGGATAGCTGATAGCGCGGTCGGTATGATCACGTGACTATCAGTTCAGGAAAAGTTCTTTGGAGCACTTTGCACCTCCAAAAGCCGACATGTTAATGCAGTTATATAACGTAAGCCTGGTCTTCTTTTCAAAATTCGCCGTGGGTCGTGAAACCCGGAAAATTGTCAGACGAGCGTCGAATTGTACCTGAGCATGCTATTAGCTTTGAGCATAACCTTCGGACTGTGCAATTACGTGGTTCGATGATATGATACAAGACGAAACGTTCATGTAGCTCTCGGCTGACCGTGATAGGGGCAATGAGAGGGAAATGCCTAGGTGCGACGTGTTCTGTAATCTTGATAGGTAGTAGCGGGCGAAAGACGTCGGAAACAGCGGTATAATTGGCCTAGTGGCGATTGGGGCTCCCAAATGGACCAAGTGTCATGCAATAATGGACATGTAAGTCTAGGGGATGCACAGTAGTGACGCTGGAAATGAAGCTTGCAATACATCGTTTCTGCGTCGGCACATAGAACCAAACCCAGTTGTGCCCGCCCCCGCAGTGCGGCTACTGCATAGCCCTGTAAAACGACCAGGGAAGCATGTTGTGGGTATCCGGACCGCCGAACCGTCCTAAATCACAGGCGTAAGGGCCGAAGATGGTCGCGAAATAGGCACCTTTGCGAGAAAGGGACTAGCAAATCTTATGGCCACATACCTCGGCGTGTTCTTGTGCGTGGGAAATAGGGTTCAGCTCCAGCTATCTCCGCACGCCGCGAAACCGGTTGCATAAGGCCAGCATGTACAAGTCTCCCGCAATACGAACCTTACACTAAGTATCAAGGCCACCCGCGGATTGCGAATCCATCGAGGCGACCATCTTTCCTTTTATATTAGTTGCAGGCACATACATCCTTAAGTTTTAGAGACCAATCCCCCGCTTCTCTTCCCGGCTTGCCTCCTCTTTCATCGCAACCTAGCCTGGGTGCCTTGGTACTATTCGACATGGCATCGATTTCCGAAAAATGGTCTTTCGACCTCTCTTTCATTACTGAAAGGCTTCCATCATGGCCCATCAGCGCTCTCGCTTTGGTCTTTTCCTACTCCCTTTTGTGTCGAACGTTGCGATTTCGTAGAATGAAGCAGCAACACGCCAAGTTCCCATACAAGACACGGGAGTCCTACTCGAGAATGACAGCCACAGATGCCTTTGAAATCAGTAAATACATCTCCACCTTAGAGTTTCCTTTCCTAAGCGAGAAGGCGGCGGCGTTTGCTCTATTTCGGTGAGTCCCATTCTTCCGTGGACTTCGTCCGTCTTCGTCCATTCCATGATTCCCTCTCTCGTAAGACGGGTTAGGGCTTAGGCGTCGCATTGGCTTCCTGCTATTCATCCCTACTACTCACTGTATTACATCTTGTTGACTAATCAATAGAACATACGGTATACCGACGATCAGCAAGACTCTTTGTGAAACAAAGCAGTTTTCGGAACCTGTCTTCGCGTCCAAGGTAAGCTTTCACGATGTAAATCACGATGACTCTCAACCACTGACTGCTTCGTAGCGATATGCCGACACAGGTGTTCTCATCAACGAATTCGCAGGAAATGCCCCCGACTCAGATCGGTCAATCTCCGCTATATCCAGGATGAATTATCTTCACGAGTGAGTCAGCGCTCCTAATAGAAAGGTTCAAAGTCTAACACGTTTTCTAGGGGCTATCGAAAGGCCGGCAAAATCACCAACAATGACATGATCTACACGCTGTCACTGTTCGTTCTGGAAACCGATCGATGGTTACGCAGCTACGAATGGCGACCACTCACCGACATGGAACTTTGCGCATAGTACGTTCGCCCCTTGTAGATACCCCTTGCGCTAATCAAGTATGTACAGTGGCACTCTGTGGAAGAACATAGGCGACTCGATGGATATCGACTTCACGGCTCTCAAACACGGCCCCAACAGCTTCCAAGATGGCCTCGAATTCGCCCACGATATCAAGGAGTGGGTCGAGGACTACGAGGAAAAGCACCTAGTCCCAGACTCTTGGAACCACAAGCTCGCCAACGAGACGACCAACATCCTGATCTACAACCTTCCCGGGTTTCTCAAAGGTCCAGCAAAAAGACTTGTGACGACAATGATGGACGAGAGGCTGCGGAAGGCCATCAAGTACGTCACTCCTGATATGCACACTCTATCACTCGCCTCTAGCTATGATAGCAAGGTAGTCTCCTCTCAGTAACATCTATTGCAGGTACCCCGAAGCCCCAGCCCCATACCATATCACCAAGAACATCATCCTCGCGACCCGCAAATTCCTCCTCCAAAACTTCTTCCTACCGCGCCCCTACTTCCTTCGCGTGGTTGCCTTCACCGAGAAACCCAACAGTACCGGCCGCTACGAGAGCACCACCTACGAAACTGAGCCCTGGTACGTCCCCGAGACGTTCCGCAACCGCTGGGGTCTTGAAGCCTGGGTTCGCTGGCTAGCTGGGCGCCCGATTCCCGGGGGCGGGAAATACAAGCCCGAGGGCTATCATATGCACGAGGTCGGTCCGAAGAAAATGGAGGGAAAGGGGCTGGAGCACTATGAGGCGGAGAGGGAGAAGCTGTTTGCTGCGGGGAAGGGGGGATGCCCGTTTGCTGTTGCGAAGAGGTAGGCGAAAGACGTAGATGGACGGATTGTTTGTGAGTGCTGATAAATATGGACTTGGAGATTTCTGTGTGCTAGAGGGGTTGGTGTAGGGTCCATTCCGTCGAGCTGTATATTTGTGGTATTACCTTGAATTTGGTCAGCATGGGCGTGTTCTCGCTCGATACAATGCCTCATCATAGATCCATGCACGACTTTGCCGTTGCTTAGGATGCTCCAACATGATCATAGAAATTTAGAGCGACGAATACCACAGCTAAGTGTGCACAGATCAAACCTCTCCTCTCAGCGTCACACCTCCTTCACCATTCCTAGTCAAGTCCTCAAGCTCCACCCCTCCTTCCTTCTGCTCCGCCGCCGAGAACCAAGCACCGTTCTTCTGCAGCGGCTTCCACGCTTTCACGCAGTACACCACTATCTTGAAAACACTACACTGGAGTGGCGCTTTCCACCACCTCACCTTCGCCATGTACTTCTCCACGATAACCCACCACTCCTCCTGAGGGTCGAGCTGATCGTCGAAACTCTGCATGTATAGGATCCTCCTTCGCAAGTACTGGAAATACAGCACTAGATGCGCTGCCAAAGCAGCAGTGGTAAGAATCGCGAAGATGGCGCCGAAGACGCTGATGCTGAAGACCTCGGCTTCGAAGCAGGTGATGAGGAGGGTGAGGAAGAGCACATAGATCGGATAGAGGAGTAGGAGGCGAAGGACAGCGTCAGAAGTTGTGTAAAGGGTTAGGTTCAGAGGGCGTTTGAAGTGGGGTTTGGGCCAGGAGGAGATGTCTAGGGTGTGGGTTAGTATGGACGCAGAGGATGTCTAGCGAATTTGAGGGCGGGTCACCGGATTTGACAAGTATGTCCAAGTTAGTGAGCTCCACTGACGAAACGGCAGTGGCGCAATCAGTGAATGTCGACTCGGTACATACGCCTTTCCATAAGCCGTATACGATGGGCGAGTCGTATATGAGCTGGAGCATGGATTCTGTGGCCTCGGAAACGGAGAAGATGGCACCAGCGCCGAGCAAACCTCGCCCCGGTGCGCGGGAGCAGTGGATTGGCTCTTCTAGGAGTAAGATCTTCCTCGATGTCTTCGTGTAGGGGCCGAGATCTCCAGGTAGGCATTGCAGTTCAACCCAGTAGCTTCTTCCTTGGACATTGTCTATACGAAATTTATAAGGACGCTCATCCGAGTCAAAATTGAGGTCTAATACCGTATTGGAGTTCCAGCTGAGTGTGTCGTAGCTGATGAAGAGTCCGTCTCCGCGGACCTCCAAATACGCTTTCGAAGCAGCGAGTGCTAGTGATGGAGAACCCGCTGGGAATTGGGGTATCCACCGGTCTTCGTCTGATACCTTCTCATCATGATTCGGTCGTTTCTGTCCGTCTCGGAATAGTATCTCTAAGGGAAGATGCTGGTAGGAACAGAGTATCGATTTTGCTCTCTCGGTGTCTGGCTGCTCCAGGATTTCACGAGTGCTCAGATCCAGAAGGTTTGCCAGCACTACATGTAGGTCTTTTGCTTTGCTCGAAGATTTCCCTAGAAGACTATTCCAGACGCCTTCAAACTGGAGTATTCGTGATTTTGAGGGGTTGTCATACTCCAGAGTACTTCCAACAGTTCCAGGCGTGGTGAGACGAATCAGGGACATGATTGAAGAATGGAGTCGAGCGCGAGACAATACATCGCCATCTTCAAGACTGTTCTGATGAATGATGTTCTCTTGGGTGCTACTTGCGTGACGCCACACCATTGCGTGGTTGTGGAACTGCACGGCTTTGCGACGTGAGAGGAAAGCTTCTTGGGCGGTCCAATATCGGCCATTCCACCCGCTCATAAGCACACGGGCACATTGCTCTTCCGTAGCAATTGTCCCAGAGACTTCTTGGAGCTCGCGGTCGAGAATGAGCACCCAATCGGCACCTGCATACGTAGGTGTCATTCGCGAAATAGCTTTTGCTTTGAGCTCTTGATTTTCCCTATCATTTCCCACCGGAATACAGTATACGTCAATCCATAAGAGTAGCTCTCCTTGGAAGATCTTCTGAAACGCTCTTTTCCATTGTCGTCGCACTGCCGTTTTGAAGGCGCCGGCCCAGGAGATGGGGGCTCGCCTTGATGAAAGCAAATGAAGTGACTTCAATTGCCCGATCAGCCGGTCTAGCTGACAGCGGGGCATATTGGTGGAATTTAGGTCCGAGCCCATCGGCCCAGAGGTGAGAGATAGCCATATAACGAGAACTCGGAGTCGCTTCCACATACTTTAACTTGATTTCGCCTGTCGAGCTTCGTGAGCAGGCCAAGAGGGGTATACCTCCTCTCCTGATGATGCTGGCAAGATCCGTTTTCATACTTGAGGCTTGCACTAGTTCGCATTCACAGCTCTTCCGAGTATGAGTGCTTGAGAAGGTTTCCTCAAGGACGTTATACGCCACGCAGTGGTCTTGACTACCGCATTCTTCATGACCTTTTGTGCGACCCCCGAAGCGGGGAAGTGATGCTAGGAAGTATAGTGTGTCCTCGGGAATGAAGCTAAACAAGAATCTCAAATGGTGAACGCACCAGCCTTGGCTGACCATGTGTGCCCAAAGCGGTGCAGCAGACGGCAAAGTGTATCGGACGATTGAGATATGATTGGAGGACTCGGGGCTCGGAGATCCTAATGGTGAGCAGCAAGCATCGAGATTCCAAACGAAATCGTACAGAATCTTGATTGAAAGTAGAATACTGGGGAAAGGAGCTCGCTGGGTGGATGCGTTACTTTGATTCAAGACAACGAAGTTTCTCTGCGCTACAGCCATACACTCGATATACTGCTGCTCTTCCTCATCAGTGACATTGGCGTCCTGGAGTAATCGCCTGCGGATCTCGTAGACATAAGTAGGTAAGGTCGAAGTGGAGAGAACCTTCGTACCGAGCGTAAGGCTGAGACGCGTAAGGCTATCCGGGCGGAACTGGGTCCAGCATAGGGCTTGTAAAAGACCAAAGTACAACCAGGTTTGAGTGATGGAGATTTGACTGTCGAAAGGCAATTGAAAGAATGCGGCCGTATCGACGATGCCGTCTTGATCTACCGCTAGTCTATGAAGCGTAGGGTATTTGAGGAACTCGGTAACGCTGATTGGTGGTTCGTCGCAAACGTAAGGGGTCTCTATCGTAGGCGGAACCGCATTTTCGGGCAGTGGGAGGTGATCCATTCCTCGCAAAGACGTTGTAATCTGCGCACACAAGATATGATTTTGGAGCTTTTTCTAGCAGACGCAGGAAAAGAGCTGAGGGTCATGGAGTGATACAAGGCTGTGGCGCAGTGCAGCCGCATTGCTTACGCTTATTGTAGTTAGTGATCGACGCTTTCATATAAACCTCAGCCTTGTCCATCACCCACTTGGAAATTTGTTCCTGGAAAAGAGAAAATGCGATGGCGGTAACGTGCTTACCTCGTTTGCTACGCTGGTACCGGTCCAAGTTCGATATAGTCGCGGCAGTCTTGTTCATAGTGACTGTACTTGCTCAAGCAGCCATCGTGCTAGGTATACAAGGGTATGCTTCAATTAGGCAACACTTTTCAACTTTGAGCGCTCGAGGCTAATATTCCATGGCACAATCAGACATATCTTACGCGAAGCCAATAAGCTTTCGGCTTTGGTCTTGGATTCCGGAAACAATGGCTCATATGTTGAGGTGATTCGAAGACCAAACCTCCGGCCAGTGGCTTGTGATCTATCCGTCTTCATACTCGGATTCAGTTATCAGCTCATCATTACCTGGGATGCAATCAGGCTAGAGAACTGCTTTCAGCTAGTTGCGACGGTCATATACAATTTCGGGATTGTCTACTTTGCGGTCATCCAACGAAATCAGCTAAACGCCATCTTCAAAAACATCGAGGAAATCCCGGGTTATCCAGAAGGATTTTCCCACAAGATGGATGTAATGCTCGACATCATCATATCTGTGGTCTCCTTGGCGACGGTCTTACTTGGGTTCTTTGCGTACAAATTATACCATACCTATGGTTGGTCGATAGTGAAATCCATCGCTGCTGACCTCCGGCTTAGACGACGATACCTTACATTTCAAGTAGGTCTAGTAGGGTAACCTCAATTCTACTCCACCTTGACAATCACTAACAAACATCCCGCAATAGATTTATTTGATAATGCTGAAAGTCGATGTCTTTTTCTTTCTCGCGTACAACATCCAGTTCTTGATCATTCCTCCGTTTCTAATAAGCAGTGAGGGCTGGGTAGCTGTGGCTGCGATGCCTATTCTCATAGTGATCGTAATGCTTCCTGCCTTCTATACTCGAAGAGAGTCGAGGATCGGGGCACTATGGTGTGCGGTGTGTATAAGAACATCCAAATCTAGCTTTAAAAGCTATAGTCTCTGACCCATGTTCTCTCATAGTTCTCTCAGCTAGCTGTCATGGCGTACTTCGCATACAAACTTGCTAAGGCCTACCAAACTGTGACAGATGATACGAGACCCAACCTCGGCTCCTTAACAACTTTTGGCGCCATGACTATGCTGCTAGCCTTTACCACACTGATAATCGGCCTGCTCTGTGCAGATAATTTTGGAAAGGGTCTCCGGCCTCATCTTCAACGACCACCCCGCACCAATTCTCTTAGGATGACACAGACGGATCGAGTTTTTGAATTGAGCGGGAGTATGATTGGGAAACGGAGCGGAAAATTTGCCAGGGAGAGAGAATGCTTAGATGAGTGGCTCTTTTAGCTGTTCTATGGGAATCGGGTATTAGAGGCATCTTTACTCATCGCTTGCTTGATGCAAAACCCGCAGGCAGTGTGTCCATATTACGCTCATGAGAAGAAGAACGAATTGCCTTCCGTGTCCTTCCTATGCCCCTTGCTATAATCCTTGCCCGGATCGTAGTCCTCCCACACACTCGCCGGGAAGATATGCTTATTCCGCTCGTACCAGCGTCGATCCACCACCTTCGTCACCGTAGGATCCTCAGTAGAGCCTTCCAACTCGGAGTCTGGAATGAACGACTTCTTCTCTTTTTTCTTTTCGGGCCGGGCAAGAGGGTCGAAGGTAGCGGGGTCTATAGGTGTCGATTCCGTTGACACAGGCGTAGCGGCCGTGGGCTGTGCCGAGTAATTGAACAGCGGGCCATCGAAGCCAATTGTGGCGTTCGCCATGAAATAGTAGAACTCGTAGTGCTGTCTTTGAATTAGCATCATCCTCTCCTTGACGCCGAATAGCAGCTGTCACTTACATGCGGAATTATGATCTCCCCTCTTACAAGCATCAAATCATCCACACCAACTCTTGCCCATTCCCTCCTACTCTTGTCTCCACCACCACCACCCGTCTCCGCTCCAACTTTCCTCGCCTTGTCCAGGAAGAGCCAGATCGGATCTCCCTTCTTCACCCGACAGACGCCCCCGGGTATATTCGTCCCATCATAGAACACAAACGGCAGCAACATCTCCGTCGCCTTAACCGCATCCCGCATCAATATAAACTCTTTCCGCAACTGCTCCCTCGTCTGCGCCTCCCTCAACAACGCCGACTTCGACATCGCCTTCGGCACAAACTTCACCCCCGCATTCGGGCCCATCTTCTTCTTAACCACAGTCCCATTCTCCTCTCCGCCATCACTAGCGCCCTGCTCATTTGGCGTAGCCGACCGGGGCGTCGGCACCGCACTGTCACCCGTATCCTCGTCGTCCTCGAAACCAAACGATAGTTTACCCTTCGCAGGATTCTTCCGCTTCTTCTTCAGGGGCCGCGGCGTCGATGCTCTGTACTTTAACAGTCAGCTCCGCTCCATCGCATAGCTTGAGAACGAGTTTCACTTACCCGTCGCGTGGCGTGCTCGCGCCAGACGCGCTCGGTGTCCCCTGATTCGAGTTCGCGACGAGAGCTGCATCTGCGCGCTCCCTGTCTTTCCGGTCGAGGGCCTCGGCGCGGCGCTTGCGGAAGTCGGAGAGGTGCACGAGGCCGACGGTTTGTTCTTTGAGTAGGTCTTCGGCGGTGGCGGCTTGGGAGGTGAAGCGCGAGGCTGTGGCTGGGTTTGGGGTTGAGGTCCGCGACGGTGAGGCCGAGGACGGGGTGGAGGGGTCCATCGTGGGTGTTGTGGATGGCAATAGAGTTTGGAGGAAGTGGTTGGATAAAGTTAAGATTTAGGCATGGTGGTTAGCGCCATAAGGCTGAACATTCTGGGGAAAGTGGGACGCACGTGATGATACAAAGATCAAGGGATGGGATGGTATTGCATTACATGTATACACTACACAGTGCTGGGAATTGATGAATGATGTGCCCTTCACCCTGTGCAGCTTTCCGCGGTGTGTAGTGTACCATCCATCGTCAGTGCACCCCGAACGGTCACCCTACTGTGGCACAGCGTACTTCCTAACCGGCTTCAAAGCTTCAATAATACCCAGTCTCGCGACTCTCCATGCCTCTCTCTCAGCTTCGAACTGCTTAGTCTCCGAATCAATCTCGGCTTCCCGCCGCTTGATTAAGGCGACCCTTTCATTCGCCCTAATTTGCATGTCATCTCTCGATGCCTGGTGTTCCTTCTTCGCAATGGCGATCTGGCATTTAAGCGATTGCGTATGACTCTGTAGCACTTCCACAGCAAGAATGACCTCGTTGTCTTCTCCCAGCTTCGTCTGCTTCTCCTGTAGGACCGCAAAGATGAGGGCTTCTGCGCCTGGGTTCACGATGTAGTGGTTTTCGTTGCAGTGTGAACATAGCTGCTGCTCGTAGTCGAGAGGGGGCATGGTTGTCGTTGGAAGAGAAGGGTTGAAGTTATGTTGTAGCGGAGACAGGATGTGTGCGGATAGTGATGCGAAAAGAACAAGTAATCGTGTTTATACTTTAACAAAAGGTTCTGAGTGAGGAGAAAAAACGGGAAGCAATCAGCGAGGGGTACGTTTGACCTTCCAGTCGTGCTTCCTGGATGCAGCTAGACTTGATCACCCCTTCCGTTGATTATTTCATCCTTCTACTACAGCCTTTATTGCGCTCATTGATCCAGTCGGGTATATGAGCGTTCTTTCGATCCGTCTTCATTACTACGTGAAGCCTGCTCCATACCTTTTCGTGCTGTTACGCCTCCAGCTTTCCACCGGACCCCCTTCTTCTTACCTTCCTTGATCAAAGTTCATACTATACCCACCCGACGACTCATCCTTCACGAAGTTGAAATTATCCGTCGACAGTCCAAATGGCTTTAGGATCCCATTCCCTAACTGTTTCAGCTTCCCCATCATCTCACCCATCTCCTTCTGCTTCGCCTCTTCCAATCTCGGCGGCAGTGTCCTCAGCGCATCTTGCACCGTCCTCCTATCCAGCGGCGTCAGGTTCGGCATAGCAGCCAACACTTTATAATCCTCGTCCGCGCCCTGCAACGACGCCCATCCCCCCGTCTCCTGCCGTGCCTTTGCGCGTCGAAGCAGTGCTTTCGCGCGGAGCTTTTGTATGTCGTCTCGTGAGCGGCCGCTGCGATTCAGGGCCTCGATCTTGCTCGCCGTGTCGTCGTCCACCTCTTCCACCACCGCCTCTGCAGCGTCATCGCCAGGTTTCGGTTTCTTAGGCGGAGGGTCGAGTCGGTCTAGCGCCTCTAACGCCTCGGTGGCAGAGCTAATCGCGGCCTTCCAGTCTAAGAGTTTGAGGTGGCATGCGGAGATGTTACTGCGGAGGACGGCGACGTCGTAGTCGAGGTAGGTGGGGCATACGCCTAGGGCTTTGTTGTACCCTTGGATGGCGGAGGAGAAGTCGCCTTTGCTGAAGAGGGCATTGGCGGTTGTTTTCTCCGTGGTGGTTTCTGCGACGAGAGACTCAAGGCGAGGTCAGAGAATGTATTGAAGAAGATGGTGGGGCTGGATTTACGGCTTCTTCTTCGGGGGAGAAGCGGACGGAGGTTGGTTCTTCGTCTGCTTCTGGTTTGAGGGTGTTGCGGGTCTTTGAGGGTTCTGTTTCTGAGGGAGTATCCATGTTCGCGTTTGGTTGTGGTAGCTGTTGAAGCTCCAAAGCTCTCCGGCGACGTCAGTTGTACCACGGGAGGTGGGGTCCGTGCGAAGCTCGGAGTACTTCGTACGAGTGGTTGAGCTATAAATTTTATTTCGAAGGAAGCATATAGTCTTCACCACCATACACGATCACTACATTCTCAACCTCCGCTCTAACTTACTCAGTATATCTACAGACAAAATGTCTAAATCCCCAAAGTACGTAGAGCACCTCCAAAATCAATTGACTCCTAAAATCTAACCCCACCATAGCACCCCTCCGCCCATACGGGCCTGCCTCTTCGACATGGACGGCCTCCTAATCGACTCCGAAGACCTCTACTCCATCTGCACCAACGCCGTCCTCGCCGAATACGGCCGCCCCAAACTCCCCTGGAGCATAAAAGCCCAACTCCAAGGCCGCCCCGGCCCCGAAGTACATACATCACCCCACCCCTATCCAACACCCCCTTCTAACACCCCTTCCAGTCCCAACGCATCTTCCAAGAATGGGCACACCTCCCCATCTCCCCCGCCGACTTCACCGCCAAAATCTCCGCCCTGCAGCGCCAGCACTTCCCCAGCACAAAACCGCTCCCCGGCGTGCCCGCCCTACTGCGCACTCTCTCCACCTCCTCCACCCACATCGCCCTCGCCACCTCCTCCCACGAGGCAAACTTCCACCTCAAGACGAACCACCTCGCGGACCTCTTCGCCGTCTTCGCCCAGCGCCACCGCGTGCTCGGCGACGACCCGCGCATCGCCAAGGGGCGCGGGAAGCCGGCGCCGGATATCTATTTGCTGGCGCTGGAGACGATCAATGTGGATCTGCGGGCGAAGGGGGAGGTGGAGGTCAGGCCGGAGGAGTGTCTGGTGTTTGAGGACAGCGTGCCGGGGGTGGAGAGTGGAAGAAGAGCGGGAATGCAGGTGGTGTGGTGTCCGCATCCGGGGTTGCGGGAGGAGTATAGAGGGCGGGAGAGGGAGGTGTTGGCGGGGTTGACGGGGGCGCATGTGGATGAGGAGGTGGATGGGGTGGCGAGGGTGGAGGGGGTGAGGGTGAAGGGGCAGCCGGGGGAGTTGGATGATGGGTGGGCGCGGTTGTTGGAGACGTTGGAGGGGTTTCCGTATGCGAGTTACGGCATTGAGGTGGGTGGGGAGAAGGAGAAGGAGAATGTGGAGCCGGTGGTAGACGGGATATAGAGGTAGGCTAGTCACGGGCGTTAGGGGTGGGCATTTACAGCAGTCGTCTGGCTCAGGATGGGCAATGAGAGGAGGTTGCCATATCGTTAAATAGAGGACCAGTCATAAGCATTTAGACGTCAGCATAGAGAGCGAGAGGAGATTGACATATCTCGATAATAGAGTTGTTATAAGCATTCAGCCATGTGCATAAGATATTAGGAGAGATTGATCAGTCGTTCAATAGAGGACTACTTGCTAGGGCATATATCACAAAGCTTGATCTCAATCCACAACAGTCCAAGCCGTCTCCCACGATGATGAAAAAGCATGTACCACCCACCGCCACTTGCAATCAGACCATTACCCTATTTTTGACTCCCACCTAGTCTTTTGTCAAGAAAGACGCGCTGCCCCTATTCAAGACGCCAAAACCTAGAGATGCGCGCGGAATATCTACTCGACTTCCTGGATCTTGGCAGCAGCCGCGGGGGCGGGGGCTTCTTTCGTGGTGGAAGCGGCAGCAGGCTTCTCGTCGTCGCCCTCCAGCGCGGGCATCTCATCGTCGTCGTCGTCGCTCGGGCTGCTGTCTTCGCCGTTCTCCGCCATGTCTTGCAGGTCGGGCAGGCCACCCATGCCGCCCATGCCACCCAAGCCTTCCAGACCGGCCATGCCTCCCATCCCGCCCATGCCACCGGCGCCGAGCTTCGAGAAATCGATGCCGCCGAAGCCGCCTTCGCCTCCACCCTCACCGCCCATGGGGTTCATCTTGTTCATGTACTCGTCGTCTTCGGGGGTCTCGTCTTGTTCTTCCTCAGGGACCCACTGCG
The DNA here is from genome assembly GCA_010093605.1 of Lophium mytilinum. Lineage (NCBI taxonomy): Eukaryota > Fungi > Ascomycota > Dothideomycetes > Mytilinidiales > Mytilinidiaceae > Lophium > Lophium mytilinum. The sequence goes on along the minus strand of MU004188.1, from coordinate 520,309 downwards.
CGGATGTTAGCCTAACTCGACATCGAAAAGAGTCGATTTTGAAAACTCACCTTGTTAAAGTCGGTCTTCAGGAAATGCATCTTCCTCGAGTCCTTAAGAAGGCGCGGCCAGTATGCCTCGTTCAGCTCCTTCTTTCGCAGCACCAACTCGACAGTTTGCCCCGAATTAATGGTCTTGGACTCCTTTGGGTCGATCTCGGCAAAGAACTCCAGCTCAACGTGGTAGGTCTTGTGCTTGGAGGCGGAAGTGCCGGTGAAGGTGAGTTTAGTAGGTTGCAAATCCAATTTCAGGTCTGACTCTGAAACGTTGGGCACTACCACATTGATATATATGTAGTTCTTGGTGGCATCGGTGGAGGAAGACCGCTGAGCCCAGAGGACTTGAACATGTTAGTCACGCGGACGTAGAACATTGTATCGTCGGCCATGGCGGCTATAGACGTCAGGGAGTGAGAGGAGCTTACCTTCGGGAGTGAGGGTTTGAGAAGCCATATTGATGGAAAGGCGGGGGTGTGGGCGTCGCACAGAGAGGACGGCGGTGTTTTTGTTGTTGGCTCGAGAGGCTCAGGTGGTAGCCGAGTGTAGCAGTGTAAGTGAGAGAGTGGTGGTTGGTGAAGAGAGATGTCGAAGCAGACGAGACGAGAGGAGTAGAGGAGGGTCCAGGGCTGCTGCACCTTTTACTAGCGCCTCAAGGCTGGAGAGATGTTTGTGGAAGGCAATCGAAATGCGAGCCGATCGTGACGCCGTCGACAGGAAATGCGCCCCATTTTCGCAGCCGGAACTTGAGAATATTATCAGAGGGAACATAGTGCTCCGAGTGAAACAATATGCACGCCTTGCACACTCTTTGCGCACAAATTGACCAGCTTGAAAGACTCGAAGTCGGAGCTGCCCCGCCCTCAAACGTCAGTGGTCGGCGCGGCTCCCGCTGCAACTCTCCCGCGCCAACAAGTCTCACTGCGAACCCATCATAGCACCTAGGAGCCTCCCATAAAGCGCCATAAGAGTGAAGACACTTCCCAATTTCTACATCAAACACAGCCGAACTTCCTTCCGGCCTTGCAGCACTGACCGTACCCACGGTGCGCCATGGAGACCATCCGTGGTCTCCTCTGGAAGCCCACTCCAGAAGAACAGGTGCCTACTACATCTCTTACTCTACCAACCACAGCTAATCAACTGATTCAGAAACGGAAATGCAACGCCCTCGTCCGCTCCAACGTCCGCAAACTCGAACGCGAAATCCAGGGCTTCAAAACCGCCGAAACCAAGGCCAAAGCTCTAATCGTGGAACACTCGAAGCGCGCCCAAAGGGCCTCTCCCAACTCCGGCGCAGCCATACGTGAGCGAGATGCCACTCGCGAATTCGCTCGCAGCCTCATCACTATCCGGAAACAGAACAGCCGCCTCCTAACAGGCAAGGCCCAGCTACAGAGCGTGCAGATGCAAGTCAATGAGGCCTTCTCGGTGCGCAAGATCGAGGGTAGTCTTCGCGCGAGCACAGGCATCATGAAAGATGTGAATTCACTGGTGCGGCTGCCAGAGTTGACCGGCACAATGAGAGAGCTGAGTCAGGAGCTGGTGCGGGCGGGGATCATTGAGGAGATGGTGGGGGACAGTTTACCGGATAGCGAGCTGTTGGAGGGCGAGGATGATGCGGCCGAGGCGGAAGTGGACAAGATACTGGGTGAGATCCTGAAGGACCGGCTGCCGGCGAGTGCGGAGAAGCCTGTGGATAGCGTACCGACAGTGCCTGTCACGGAGGAGAACAACGAGGAAGAATTAAAGGAGATGAAGGGACGACTCCAAGCCCTCAGGGGCTGAGATCTAGAATTTGGAGCAGAAGGTTTTCATCTGGGCGTTGGCGTTGAGGAGAGGGTTTCAGCGGTATAGCTTGGTATATGATACACCGGGCTGTGATATTTCAAGTCAGTTCCATGCAAGCACGCTGTTCTACCACCGCCAAGAGCACTCCAATGCGTTTTCAAGATTCTGGATACAACGGAATCTCATCAAGGAGATCAAGCTTTGACTTCGCTGAGGTACCACAGACACTGGCAGCCCGGCTCGATCCTAGCTGTCTCCGCTATCGTCGTAAGTCATGCTGGGTCACAACATAGATCAGAGAATGCAATAACTGTAGTCAGATCATATCCAGCGTCCAGCTGCTACCTATCCACCTTAAGACTACTAAAACGGCCGAAATCAACCTCAGGCTGTAGCACGTGGCGAGCACGTGGTCGACACGTGATTTTCGTTTATTGACTGCGTAAATTCCTATCACGGTGCTTGAAATGTTACTTCATGCAACGGCAGACCGTATATACGTGAGGCTGGTACTTCAAATTGTTTCATGGGCTCAAGCTCGACATGTCAAATGCTGACCCGATTTCGAAGCCATGAATTTGGGACGAGATACCACCACACCGAATAATTCCGCGTCCACGCCGCGTGTACCATAAGACTCGTTGAACAGTCGGATCTATAACTCCTTGTAGAAAGACGATCGAGACCGAGGACAAAAGCCCTCCATCTCTCCTCATTCTATTGTCGCAGCACTGAAAAGGAAAGTCAAATCTTTGAAATACCTACTCAAAGGGCCCGCCATGTGCATGCCTCGTATACCGCAAGGCTGTTGTACGGTTAGACCTGGAACTCTTTGTAACACTTCGACTCAATCCCGAACGGTAGCACTTCGCGACGGTGTCTCTCGGTTCTCACGCCAAGCTATGGCAATTTAGAGTAGGCATTTAGCGGAACGTACCCTTTCGCCGCCCCTTCCAGCTAAAATGGACTGCTTCGAAGTTCGGGCCTTCGGAGCTCCATCCCCACTGGGTATCCCGCGGAGTATGACAAAGCATGTCCATGCATGTCCATGTCTGCAGGAACGAGGCCATTTGGTGTTTACTCGTATCTTCTCCAGTACGCTTGATATCCATCAGACTGGCTACGGGTCTTTAGATGTAGGCAGAGGGCGTGCCAAGTGCGGCAAATGAGAAGGCGTCGAAGATTTCGGTGCGTAGATAGGGTGCCTAAGAGTTGAAGCTGGGGTCGGACGGGCGATATGCAATTATGCATAGTTCGTCAGATCTACCTGAAGAATATGGAGAAAAGACAAGATGTATGGATTGCTATAACCAACTCCAGACGAAATGGTAATTGTAGGAAATAGGACCAGCCTGTTCGCCCTTCAACATCGATGAGATAAGAAAGAGAACCAGGGCACAGTACTAAGTATCCATGGGCAGAGCTGGATTTGTCGCTCGAATCGGCGTTCAGCTTCCATGTCGTCCCTTCAGTGAAGCATCAATCTGAACCGGTCGAAGCCAACTCCAGCCATCCAGTACAAGACTGTTGAATACGAGACGAGGTCGCAGATAGCACCCTTGACCGAGACCTTCGCTGGCTTGTTAGAATATATCGCTGCCTTGAATCCATTATATACCATGAAAAGATTATATGATTGGGTAGTAGGTGGTGGGTAGCGAGGAGGCGATCGATCCTACCCAGCCGTGCCAGCAAAGTCAAGGTGTGATTGCAGCAGCTCTGCAATGACCTTATGCCCCGATTTTGTCGCCCGTGATTGCGGCGTATCTCCGAATCTATCCTCAGAGTCGACCTCAGCCCTACCCGTTGCTAGCAGCAGTTTTACTACAGCCTCGCGCCCGTTCTCAGCTGCCCAAGATAGCGGCGTATATCCGTATCTATCCTCAGAGTCGACTTCAGCCCTACCCGTTGCTAGCAGCAGTTTTACTACAGCCTCGTGCCCGTTCCCAGCCGCCCAAGACAGCGGCGTACGTCCGGATTTATCCTTAGAGTTGACGTCGGCCTTCACCTCAAGCAACAGCTTAACAACAACCTCTCGCCCGTCCTTAGCTGCCCAAGATAGCGGCGTCCATCCGTGCATATCTATGGAGTTGACGTCGGCCTTAGCCTCGAGCAGCAGCTTGATAACAGCTGGTCGCCCGTCCTTAGCTGCCCAAGATAGCGGCGTACGTCCGAATTCATCCTTAGAGTTAACGTCGGCCTTCACCTCAATCAGCAGCTTAACAACAGCCTCTCGCCCGTCCTTAGCTGCCCAAGATAGCGGCGTCCATCCGTGCATATCTTTGGAGTTGACGTCGGCCTTAGCCTCGAGTAGCAGCTTAACAACAACCTCTCGCCCGTCCTCAGCTGCCCAAGATAGCGGCGTACGTCCGGATTTATCCTTAGAGTTGACGTCGGCCTTCACCTCGAGCAGCAGCTTAACAACATCCACTCGCCCGTATCTAACTGCCCAAGATAGCGGCGTCCATTCGTGCATATCCTTGGAGTTGACGTCGGCCTTAGCCTCCAGCAGCAACCTGACAACAGCCTCTCGTCCGTCCTCAGCTGCCCAAGATAGCGGCGTCCGATTGGTGGAGTGGTCCTTAGATTCGATGTCGGCCTTGGCCTCGAGTAGCAGCTTTACTACAGCCTTGTGCCCTCTCTGAACTGCCCGAAATAGCGGTGTCTGACGGGATTCAGCCTTCGAGGTCTTGTTAACGTCGGCCTTGGCTTCAATCAGCAACTTAACAACAGCCTCGTGTCCACTCGTAGCCGCCTGCTCCAGGGGTGTTTCACGATATTCATTGTACGAGAAATCAACGTTGACCTGGCCGGTCCCGAGTAGCAGCTCTACCACTGCTTCGTGCCCGTTCTTAGCCGCCCATAACAGCGGCGTATCATTATCTATGTCCATGGAGTTAACATCAGCCTTACCCATCGCTAGCAGCTGCTTTACCACGGTGTCGTGCCCGTTCTTTACTGCCCAAAATAGCAGCTCACCCCCAGATTCGAGGTCGATCTTGCCCGTCTCGAGCAGCAGCTCGACTACGGCTCCATACCCCACTGTCACTGCCCACCCCAGCAGGGTGTTGCCCTCTTCATTAGTAATGATCGTCTGCCTTGCCTTCCCTTTCGAAATTTTGAGCAGCAAGTCACATACGACTAGCTCTTGTTCCGAAAAGTACTGGACATGTTGTATCCAGTACATCTTTGCGTAAGAGTAGAAAAAAAACGCGTCCACCGAATGTGCCTGGAACGATTTACCCGCTTCTGCAAGATTCTTGCTAATATCGAAGTCAGGGTGCTTTCTCAACTTTAAGTACTTCAAAGCAAGACTTTGAACAGTGCTTGAAGGCCCCTGAGTTGAACGAATGATGCTGGACGGTGCCAATGCTGTATTCATCTGTGGGACTTTCATTGTGGATAGTTCGGTTCCAAAGACACCGTAGTTGAGGTAGGTGATAACAATATCTGCCATCGTCTTCTGTGCGCTGTCAAGCGTGAAAGGTGTATTGGTTGAGTCATGAAATCCACCCAGGAGGAACTGCTTGACGCTATGGTGTACGAATCGTACAGTGGACTCCTCTTCGTCAACCATGAGGAGACATCCGCAGCAAGCCAGCGTCGAGTAAACGTCGTTCGGGAGCCTTGAAGGGTTCCAAACTTCGTCTCCTGGAACTACGCCTAAAGCTTCTCGAAGCTCGTCCAATGTCAAGTATCGGTAGGCTACTGTGACGAGCTGTAGTATCTGTCTTTGGTAAGACTTCCCCGATACTTGCGATCGCCGTAGAATCCGAGAAAATGTTTCTGAGAGGTCTTTAGGAAGATCCGCTAAAGTTTCGCGGATGTCTTGATCTGTATTCTTGTCACACAAGGTTTGGATTTGGAGAGCCACCCATAGAAACATTCCTTTGGAGCCGTCCAAGAGAGCATGTTGTATCTCTAGTATCAGAGCAGGGTCCCCTAATACCAGCTTCCTGCACTCAAGACATCTCGCTAACTCCGCCTCAATGAATCCCTCGATATCAGGGTTGTCATCAGGGATGGTAGCTGTAGTAGCAGCAGCGAACTGTTGGGGCTGTAACTCTAACGCGGTGTTTGGCTCAAGTCTGAACGAGACACAGACAAGTAGCGTAAGGGTTTCTTGGAGCATGCAGAGTTGTTGAACTAGCGTCTCTCTCTGGGAACGGTCGCATTCGTCTAGCCCGTCAAGAACGAAGTACGCTTTGCGATGGGGTGGAAAGGCGCGACGTAGTAGATTCAGTACATCCTCGAAATCCGGGGCTGAAGTGGTACTTTCGCACGAGTCTGCTACCATAGCAAGGTCTGGTATCGTTCGTAACAACTGTCGCGCTAGAGAGCCAGTAACTGTCTGCGCCGTCAAGCTCTCGGGAATGTCGTGTCTGCAAAAGAAGTAGGCTACTGCAATATCCTTACCTCCATGGTAAAGATGTAGGTCGTCGACAATATTCGCAAGCATAACGGACTTCCCCGACCCTAACTTGCCCGTATATATGAGTGTGCAGGACGTAGCTTTGCTTTTCCACTCCTTGTATTCGGCGATTTGACTGAAAAGAGCTGTGTTTCCGACCTTTCGAGTCTGTTTCCATGTCGTCTCGTGGTCATATTTTGAGCAAAACCCGAGGACCCGTAGATTTGTGGCTAGCTTTTGCTGGTGGGATGCGGATCTGTAAAACCTGTTGGATCGAATCCTAAAGTGGGAGTTCCCTTGAGCTTCTTCCTCGACCTTGCTCGCCACTAGCAAGGTTATCTCGTCTTTGATTGAGTTTGCCCAGATATCAAGCTCAGATTGAAATGTCTTTAAGTCTGAGTCGCTAAGGCTAGATACAATCTGTCTGATTGCCGACTTCTGAGTAAACTTCAACAGCCGGTGACATAGGCCAACTACCACAATGAAGTATTCAGATAGTTGTGTTTGTAAACGTTTGGATCGAGGATACAGTAGGGCCATATCTTGGTAACGTGGTGCTGAGCGACCAATAGCCATGAAAAGGGTCGAAAATTTCTCAAGATATGTCGAGAAGTTTACAATGGCCTATTCATGATATCAGTAGAGAAGGTAGTCGGGGAGGGCTGAAATACGAACGAGTAATGACATCCGCACCAGTGACCAGACGCTACATGCAATCATATTCTGGGAGCCTCCTACAACAACGTCCCCCAGCGCAGCAAATTGCTGGACTGCCTGTAGGAAATATGTGAAGCAAGGTCCAAAAGAGCGGACGCCTCTTTTTTGAGCCGCCCGGCGGTCAATCTCAGCTGTGAGTCGCATGACATCGCTGGGGTCCGGAGGTGAGGACTCATTGGTACGGAAGGTAGCTTTCTGCTCGCTCGAAAGGTCTTCTTTGAACTGGTGAACAGCTTGAGCCAGTCGAATCTCGGGCTTCAGTCGTGAAGCACTTTCTAGCAAAACAGACATTGGGACGACGTTCTAGGCGGCTACAAATGATGGAGGGCCTCAAGAATTATGCGAGAGCTGCAGTGAGAGGACTGAGGATGGAGGTCAAGGCTGAGGGCTGAGAGTGACTTGGAATTGTCGTATGCCGGTAGCCAATCCACGGTAATAGGCGCACCAGAATTTGGGACTCTTTAAGTGGCTCTGGGAGTCTGATTCGGCCCCTTTCATAACCAGTGCGATCAAGCAAGTAAAGGTCGAAGGGTATGCGACATGCTTGTTGAACGGCTGAGAGCGCCTTGAAGCTCAAACCCCGCTGCGGGCTCTGAGGCTTAGCCATGCTGCCGCTTGGGGGCCGGTTCGGCTTCCTGACAATACACCCAATAGGCTGTTTACTCCAGATACTTCTGATTTCATTTGGGAGCACGGAAATACGCTTGTTGGTACGCAAGGTAGCATCAACGTATTCCGCCGGAAACGAGCCGATAATGATGGGATCGAAGAGCAGTGGAGCCGATGATACTGCACGAGCAGCCCTGTTAGATCGTATATCATACGCTCGTTTTCTCCTACTAAGGTAACTTCGTAAATACGCGTCAGGCTGCAGGACAACTTCGAACTTCCCTATAGGCGGATTCGAAGCTACCTTATCGCCAGCGTTAAGTGTCTTTTGAGCCGTATCATAGGCACATGGTTGATAAATACAAAGGTACAAAGGTAGGATCAAATTTTTCGAGTCCTGGTTCGGCCCGCAGCCTCTCGCTTAAGGAGACTGTTTCAGCTAGCGCCAGATCTAACCATGAAGTATCTTGGAAAAGCGGAAGCTAAATTAGGCAGAACCCTGACAGCTAGACCTCTAATCCAACCTCAAACATGATCACAAGCACGACCTCAAACGCACCACTAATCGACCGGAAACGCTCGCAGGACTCATCTCATCATGGTGTGGCCGGTGCGGATTGGCCACTTTCCGGCCACCAGTATAACCAATGCCATCCCATATAGGCTATTTGCCGAATCCCCCTTGTGCATCAGATCTGTCTGGGATCACGCTTCTCTGCGCCCAAAAAGTTTACTTCAAGTCTATTATCAGCACAGCCGACTAGCTGAGAAAGTCTGGTACACTTACGACCATTGAACCGCGAGCGATAGAACAGTAAACACGGCTGTTGCAGAGGTGAATGCTACAGCAACCCATCCAACTGCTTCAGCATATGCCACCAGGACCAGCGAAAGAAACAGAAACGCCACAGTGACGAGCAGCTGGATGAAAGAAGAAGCCAGGAGTCCCAGACGCTCCCACGTGCGTCTCCAAGGGCCGTCAAACCCAGCCTTGGTGTGCTCCCGCTGGACCGCCAGCAGGCTCATGGCCAGGGCGACGATCCCCAGTGCAAGGATAAAGAACAACCAAGCAATCCCTAGGAAGGTGCGGACTGTCTTGCGCGTAAATTGCGGGTTCTCGGAGATAGTGCTGGGGTTCGCGATGTCGGACACGATGACTGCAAAGGTTGAGGCGCCGAAGATGGAGAGGCCAATGACGAAGGAGAGGAATCCTTCGAAAGATTTGACGACTGCTTCTGTGGTGCTTGCGTTATTCATGTTCATCGTTCGTGGTACCGAGGAGCTTGCTGGGCTTGACGTCGCACTCATTCCGTCGTGAGCACCCATCAATGAGGGCGTAAATGCGAGAAAAGAGGCTTCGGAAATCTCATTTAGCAGGCGGCAGCCGCGCACATAGCTTTCGGGCTGTGCTCGGATTTGAGATGCAGCTAAAGTGTCTATGTGGGCTTGTACAGCGCACCGTGAGGCTGACTTCAGCTCTTCCGGATTCAGCCCTAGTTAGCCTACTTCAGCCTTGTGGCTCTGGAGCCTCACAAATCTTCAGCCTGTTGTAATACTCAACACTCACTCGTAGAGTACCTCATCAACTAGCGTTATGCCTTTGGGTCTACAACAGAAAATGAAGTTGCCATTTCGGAAGAAGAAACAGCACACAGCGCGTACGGCGGCCGAAGACGCTTCCCAGGTACAGCCTTCAGAACCTGTCAACCGCGTCCCAAACGATACCCCGCGTTCAGCGCCTCTCGAAGAGGTTCCACAGGCCCAGCCAAGTTCACAACCTATAAATCACGTCGCAAACGTTCCAGCATCAGCGTCTCCCGAAGAAAGCGCATATGGTATCAAATGCCTGGTAGAGGGCGAGGCCCCATCCATCGAGTGAGGATAGCCATAGCACTTCCAGTTCTCTCTGGCTGATCACATCATCTACAATCAGCATCGTCGCGGTTCACGGCCTTGACGGGCATAGGGAGAAGTCATGGACGGCAGACAATGGAGTCCTGTGGCTGCAGACATTGCTGCCGAAAGACGTACCGAACGCTCGAGTGCTCACATACGGGTACGACTCGAGAACGCGGAGCTCGGAGCATCTCTCGCACCAGACACTATACGGCCATTCCATGAGTCTTATATCCGGACTGAGTCTGTATCGGCGAAGAACAAAGGTAAGTGCCGTAATGGTCAGAAGCGTGCGAGTTCTACTGACGAGGCATCCACAAGACCGAGCGGCGCCCGATCATTTTCCTTGCCCATAGCCTGGGCGGTATCGTCGTAAAAAGCGTCAGTGACACTAGGACCTTGTGTGAACGTAGAGTGCGGCGCTGACAGGACAAAAGGCCTTGATTCACTCAAACATGGCGAGTGTTTCCGATAGAGAACACATCAAAGCTATTAAGCTCTCTACCTATGGAGTTATGTTCTTTGGAACACCTCATCAAGGTACAGAGAGCGCATCATGGGGAAAAGTGTTGGCCAACGTCACCTCAGTCTTCCGACACACTAACACAGCGATCCTTGAGCACTTGGAGAGGGACTCTGAGTGGCTAGAAATACAGCTGGAGCAATACAAGACTATAAGCTCGGAAGTCTTTACAATATTTTGCTTCGAGTCATATCCAACCCCCCTTCCAGCGGGACGTTCGATGATGGTAAATCTTTTGCCGGGAAGGATGGGTGGCACGTCTCTAACATGCGTACAGATGGTCCCCAAAGTATCAGCCGTGGTCCCCGGAATGCGAGATGCGGAGTCTGTCGAGATCAGGAAAAATCACATTACCTTGGTGAAGTTCGGAAATCGCGCGGACGATGACTTTCAAACCGTTGCGGGCCATATAAGCATCATGTGTGAGAGCGCGCAAGAGAAAGTTGCTCAAAACTGGGAGGATTGGGAAGGAATCAAACGTGTGTAATCTAGTTGCCCATCGCGGTCCTGAACATACTTCCTCACCATGTTCACATCCATACTTGGTGCTTTTACTAAGCCGTCTAGGCCCTGTTACCATCCTGCACGACCGCAAACCAAAGCCTTCCCCATCCTCGACAGTCCCATTCCGGCGGGACGACCACTTCATCAGCCGCGATAGCCTTGATAAGATACGCCAGATATGTGCCAGGCCAGCAGGTCGCGCGGCGCTCTTCGGCCTTGGAGGCGTTGGGTGAGTGCCGTACCCCATAAACGCACGACACTGATACTAACAGCCTGCGCAGGAAGTCCCAGATCGCAATCGAACACACCTACCAAATCCAGGACGAGTCGCCGACAACGTGGGTGTTCTGGGTGCATGCAAGCACACGAGCAAGATTCGAGGAAAGCTACCGGAGGATTGCGGAGAAGACGGAGATAGACGGCTGGGACGACCCAAAAGCTGATATCCTACGGCTCGTTCGTAAATGGCTCTGCGATGAGTCGAACGGGCGGTGGGTGATGGTTATCGACAACGCCGATGATTCAGCTGTCTTCTTCCCTACAACTCCCAAAACGCAAGTTGCTGGACTTAGTAATCTAGATGAAGCAGCACAACTACTGTCTGAATTTCTACCACAATCGCCGAACGGATCGATCCTCATTACTTCCAGGGACCGAGAGGTGGCGCGCAGACTGGCAGGACGTGGAGATTGCCTGGTGGAAGTCAAGCCGATGGACGAGGGTGAAGCACTAGCTCTCCTCCAGAAAAAGCTCAGCAATGTGAACGAGCCCGACGCATTTGAACTAGTTGAAGCTCTCGACTACATGCCCCTTGCGATCACGCAGGCGGCGGCTTATATCGAACAGAGAGCGCCCCGTACGACTGTCTCGCGATATATAGACGAATTCCGCCAAAACGACCAGGACCGAGCTCGTCTACTTACAAAGGACGTAGGAGACGGTCGCAGGGATGGAAGAGCCTATAACTCCATCATCGCCACCTGGCAGATCTCGTTTACACATATCCGCAAGGAGATGCCTACGGCGGCTCGACTACTGTCGCTGATGAGTTTTTTCGACAGACAAGGGATTCCGGAGTCGCTTCTCCAGGGCCGATACCAGCTAGACGTGGTTGAAGAAGCTGACTTTGAAGAGGATCTTCTTACGTTGACGAACTATTCCTTGATTGGGATGAATGTAGACGGACGCGAGTTTGAGATGCACCGGCTAGTGCAGTTCTCAATGAAGAAATGGCTAGAGCTATTTGACGAGCTAGAAAGCTGGAAAGAGACTTTTGTAAAGCTCATGTACGATAATTTCCCGTTGGGGGAGCACAAGAACTGGGCGGTGTGCCAAGCGCTGTATCCCCACGCGCGGGCAGCGGTCGCGTGTCAGCCTGCTGGTGGGCAGGCCGTCAAGCCATGGACGTCCGTTCTCCACAAAGCGGCGTGGTATGCAAGTGAGATGGGAAAATATAAGGAGGCAGAGGAAATGAACCGAGGTGCATTAAAGGCAAAGGAGGCTGCTTTTGGAGCGGAAGATCCTGACACACTGGCGAGCATAAACGACCTAGCGGTAGTGCTTAAAGAACAGGGGAAGTACGAGCAGGCAGAGGCCTTAAGTCGACAAGCTTTAAAAGGGATGGAGAACATATTAGGGAAAAAGCATCCACACACGCTAGTAAGCATGAACAACCTAGCGGTGGTGCTAAGCAATCAGGGAAAGCACAAGCAGGTAGAGGCCTTAAACCGACAAGTACTTAAAAGGAGGGAAAAGACGCTAGGGAAAGAGCATCCCAACACGCTAACGAGCGTAAATAACATAGCGATAACATTAAGCAAACAGGGGAAGTACGCCGACGCTGAGGCCTTACACCGACAAGTGTTGGAATGGAGGGAGAAGGTGCTAGGGAAAGAGCACCCACACACGCTACAGAGCGTACATAATCTTGCATACGTACTACACCAACGGCAGCAGTATGAAGAAGCTTCACAACTCTACCAGAGAGCATGCGCAGGCTTCCAAGAAAAACTCGGACCAGATCATCCAAGAACTCAACTATATATGGAGAATTACTCTGCGCTCCAACAGGTATGGAAGCCATAGGCTCCAGGAAGCAAGAGCAATGTACCCGTAGATGTAAGAGGTCATTCACATCACACTCTCGGTACTTCCCTCTATCAAAACGCTTCACAACCGATTCCTCGACGCTCTTCCATCCTACCACTGTACCGCTGCTCTCAAGACTTCAACTTCTCGAATCTCCACACCCACACGATACCCAGACAGCGTGGCCACACAACGAGCCCAAGCTATCACCATACCGACCAGTATCGGCTCTATCTCAACCCCGCGCGGCTGCATGCGAGCCATCACCACCTCGACAAGCACCCTCTCACCTACTACCGCCTCACAATACGCCCTCCCCATCTCCCGATCTCCAGGTTAGTACCACCTGCACTCCTACGCAAAAACGGGTGGAAATCATCATCGATCTAACAGAATTCTAGACACCTATTGATACCCCTCCAAACACCATATCTTAGGGGCTGTGTTTGATGGCTCATAATTCATGGTAGTGCTGGGACGCGTAGGAGATATTAATGTACGTCGGGGTGACCAGGGACAGGGCGGATACGTACCTAGGCAGGGCCTGTGAAGGAATTGTAGATCATAAGTGATAAGCGGTGCGGTGATATTGCTGAAATCGTGAGGGATTGTATACACCTCTTTGGCACGATTGGGGGACTTGATACACTTTCAGATATGCGAAGCAGTTTGGAGTCCATTTCATAGAACTTTTCGAAATGATATCGGGTGACTGACCTCAGACGATGTCAACCACGATGGTGGGGTTAACATTGATAATATCATATTCTTCGCAATCCCAAAATATCAGTACCGCAATGCACTCTATCGCCTACCTCTATCGCTCGTGAGAGTAAGCCTTGGTATCTATACACGCCCTACCTTCAACCCCCCAATCAACCCCCCTCCGCCACCATCCCATTACTCGCCGCCTCCTCCGCCTTCGCCTTCGCCTCCTCTATCTTCGCCTCCTCCACCTTCGCCTTCTCCTCCTGCGCCTGCCCCTCCTCATACCCCTCGGTCTTAATATCATTCAGTCCCAAATCCTCCTCCTCCTGATGCGTCCTCACATAATCCTCCACCGTCATCTGCGGATCCGGCTCGGGCGCCGTAAAGCTCTGCACATAGCTCTCGGCCAACGGATCCTCCAAAATCAGCGTAAACTTCACATCCCCGCGAATCCCCGCCGAGATCTTATCGAAAAATGCGTCCCACTTCGCCTTCGACTCCTTCTGCACCGAGTCGCTGCCACTGCCGCCACTCTCCTCGTCGAAGGTAGAGTTGCGCAGGTCGTCGCGGACCTGCGTGAGGATGCCCTCGATGGTGGTGAAGCGGCCTTCGAGCGTGCCGGGTTCCATTTCGAGGTTTAGTTCTGGGCAGCGCACGGCGCAGGAGCCGGATTTGAGGATGTCGCGGGAGAGGTCGGCTTTGTTTTCGACGGAGATGGTGATGCGGCGGCCTTTTTCGGGGACGGCGCCGCCGGTTTTGACCTCGTTGCTTCTATCTGTAACAAGATTAGTATATGTTTGAGTTTGGCGGATTGATAGGGAACTTACACCCGCAGTACTCGCATACCGTGCTCATCAGCACGACTTGCTTGAAGTGGGGGATATTAACCATCTTCATGTTGGTCGCGCAAGGCTTGGTGCAGCCTGGACAAGTTGCCGGGAATGAGTAGACCTGGTTTTCCTCGATCTCGTCGTCGTCGACGTTGTTGGTGCCCGCCGCTGCCATGTGGGGGTACATTTGCGAAGCTTGGTATTCGGGTCGCAATTCTGTAGGTGGTGCGTCTCCGTCTGCCGCCGCCTCCTCTTCTCCGCCACCGAGTCCGATAGCTTCATTCTGCTCTGGGGTCCTTGCGTACTCGTGTCGCGAGTACTTCCCGCCTTTGTCGTCTGGCGATGGCTCTATCCACGAGTTCCCTGCAGGATCATTCACGGTGATGGCGAATGGGAATTGAAGACCAGTCTTCATGGCTTCTAGTGTCCTGATGATGCCCTGGATCTGCTCATAGACCTCTGGTATAAGCTCTTTCCGCTCAGCCTGCTTCTGCGCAAGATCCTCGGCGACCATGCTCAAGATGCCCTCCACATTCGACAGCTGTCCCCGGCCTGGTGGTATTTCCAAGTCAATGTCCTCTATCCTGAATATGCAAGTATCGCTCTTTACGATCTGTCGGTTGAGGTCCGCAGCCCGGTCTACTTTGAACGAGTATTTGCACCCGCGTTGTTGTATCTCCCCGGCGGGCGTGACCTCGGAGTTCTTGAAGTTGCAGTGGGGGCAGTCGAATGACATTATGATGACTTCGCGGAAGAAGGGGATCTTGGTGAGGAGGAGTCGTGTGGTGCCCTGGTGCATAATCAGTATTGTCAAAGTATAGAGAAGTACTGCGATTTACGTACATTTTCATGGCAGTTCATGCAGAGCGTCTCGATCTCGTCGACAACTTTCGACTCGCCGTCGTCAATTCCTTCGCCTTGCGCGTCCGCTACTTTGCGTCCCATGTCCTCGAAGAGGTCCTTCGCTATACTTGGCGGGGGAGCTGCCATTTTGTGCTGATTTGTAGGAGGATTTGATATTGGGCGACTGGGCGCAATTGTTTGGCGATGATGTGTATGACTCTTTGAGAGACTTCGCGCTGTGCAGTGCAGTTATGTGCGAGGTGTAGATAAGATGGCAAAGGTGTGAGGTCCTTGGATGTTATAGGTGAGTAGCCAAATCCTTCATAGAAGGCTAGTATTATTGGTGGCCTGTTCACGAAGGTTCCTTTTGCGGGATGACGAAGGCCTCGAAACTTTTCTGCCCCTCGGTGGGGCAATCTCGGGATCGGGCGGTACCCCTGTCATCTTCAGCCCTACCAAACGCGGAATTTGGTGAATGTAAAAAGAGCTTCAGGTCCCCTTCATGAAGTCCATCAGGTCCAAGCCAAAGTCTCCTTGGCGCGACTTAGACGTATCGCTCTTCGACTTGTCCAACAGAGCTTGCAACCCGCCTTGCTTTCTTGCCTTGGCTCTCTTCTTGCTGCTTGCATTGGCCGACTTTGGAGCTGTCGACGTGTCATCTGAGGAGACCGCGGTCGCTCTCGGGTTTGTATTCGTCTGATCTTGTGATTTGGAGATCCTGGGCTGTCTCCTGAGGAGTTTTGCTGGGCGTTGTAGGGGTTGGATCGTCTTTGCGTCGCATTTGGCGCAGGTGTACACCATCTCTTTCTCAACATCACCAACTGGTCTCTTCGACTTTGGGCCCGTCGAGGCTTTAGGTGAACTGGTCTCTTGGGTAACTTGACAAGATAGTCCCGGGATCAACAGATTTCCGCATGCGCCGCAGATATCTCGGCGATGCGAATCCCATTCTTTTTGAGAAGCTTCAATGTCGAGGTTTCTGTCCACTAAGAGCTTGTCGTATTGTGCGCCTAGAACGGCTGCAGCTGTTGGCGATTGTGCGTGCAGGAGGTGAGCTGCATCTTTCAAGTATCGTAGTCGTGACTGTACCGCCTGTCTGTCCGACGCGTTGGCGGCGGACATGTTGGTTTGGAGCTGGGAAGAAAGTCTAGGTTGAAAAATCGCGTATCCTTGTGAAGAGCACCTGCGTGAAAATATGCCGTCTCTTAGCAACAACCTCGTTCATACTCCCCCACGACTTCCACGAAAGACAGACGCGTAACTTTCGTAGTTGACTCCTCCGAGAGGCTTTGGGACGAAAGCTACCCAGAGCTTAACTCCACGCTAAGGAACCAACCTCGCCCCTCCAAATCAACCACCTCCGGGCTCCAACAGCACAACGGCGATGGATACCCGAGTCGTCGAGACACAAGGGCTGCGCATCGCAGTCGAAGGATGTGTACGTGCACCCTGTCTCTCCAACAAACTTCCGCTCACGCAGCTAGGGCCACGGCACATTGCATTCCATCTACGCCTCCATCCAAGACACTTGCGAACGACAAGGCTGGGACGGAGTTGACCTCCTAATAATAGGAGGGGACTTCCAAGTAAGCATTGAATCCTCTTGGCCACAGGGTCGTGCCTAACATGGCTAGTCAGTCCGCAATGCCTACGACTTGAACGTGGTGTCCATGCCAGCGAAATACCGCGAGATCGGCGACTTCCACGAGTACTACTCCGGCGCGCGAGATGCTCCCTACCTGACCATATTCATCGGAGGGAACCATGAAGCAAGCAACTATCTGTGGGAGCTATACTATGGTGGATGGGTGGCGCCGAATATCTATTACATGGGAGCTGCGAATGTGGTGCGCCTAGGATCACTGAGGATAGCTGGGCTCTCTGGAATTTGGAAGGGGTACAACTACAAGAAACAGCATCACGAGCGGTTGCCGTACAATCAGGATGATATCAAGAGCATATACCATGTCAGAGAGCTGGACACGCGGAAACTACTTCAGATACGGACCCAGGTTGACATTGGCTTGAGCCATGACTGGCCACGAGGGATCGAGTGGAAGGGCGATTGGAAGACGTTATTCCGGAAGAAGTCACATTTTGAAGAGGAGGCTCGAGATGGGACTTTGGGAAGCGTTGCGGCGAAGCTGGTCCTAGATCGACTCAGGCCCGCGTATTGGTTTAGTGCACATATGCATATCAAGTACTCGGCGATCTGGAATCACGAGGGACCCCCCGAAGCTGCAAAAGAGCCCCAGACGAAAGAAGCTCTACCGAAGAACAATGAGGAGATTGACCTCGATATGGATGACGATACTCCAGCAATTCCACAGGTGACGCCAAAGAATGATGCCGAGATAGATCTCGACTTAGACGACAAGGACGATTCAGCAACACCAGCACAGCTGCCAACTACACAAGCTTCAAACGGCGATACTCACAAGGCAAATGGTCACGCTGATGCAACCCCTTCCGAAGTGCCCGAAGATATCAGGAGCCTTCTACCAGCAGCCTTCTCTCGTCCTGCAAATGGTGGCGCGCAGTCGAAACCCGAAACTCTCCCACCTCCAGCAGACATCAAGAACAAAACGACGCGGTTCCTGGCATTAGACAAATGCCTTCCCAACCGTCACTTTCTTCAACTCATGGAAGTCGAACCAATAGAATCGGCCCCTTTCATCCGCCCACTCCGCCTTTCGTACGACAAAGAATGGCTCGCCATCACGCGCGTCTTCGCTGCGGACCTAGCTCTAGGCGAACTTGAAGCGCGTATTCCCTTCGATCAAGGCGACGCGCACTACCGCCCGCTAATCGAAAAGGAAGAAGCATGGGTCGAAGAGAACATCGTCAACGCGGAGAAGATGACTATCCCAGAAGACTTCCACATTACAGCTACGCCGTACGATCCCGTAGTAGGAGAGAAGGTTGATGGTCAGCCGCTAGAGTACAACAATGCTCACACCCAAGGATTCTGCGATCTGTTGCAGATCCCAAATCCATTCCATGCCGAACCTGAAGAGAGCCAGCAACGAGCGTTGAAGGGGCCTAGGCCTGATATCCAGAGGGATGGCTTCCGGGGAGGTCGCGGAGGGTCGAGCTTCGGAAGAGGCCGAGGCGGTAGGGGAGGTAATAGAGGAGGTGGACCGTGGAGAGGTGGCGGTAGGGGTGGCGGGCGTGGACGCGGTGGTCGCGGCTGGTCGTGAAAGCCCATACCAAGGACTCAGCTCCCCCCGGAATTGCCGTCTAGGTACACCAGCACCCTAGAGTGACAGCAACCCAGCTCTTGCGAAGCATACCAATACCACGAGTCTGCTTGGACTTCTCCACGGCAGGAGATTGGTCAGACAGCTCTTACTGAAATCCAGGTCGGTAGAAGCTCAATTCTGAGTACTTCTTACCCAGCAACCTGGCCAGGCCACCTCAGACAGCATCGGACTAGTGGATACAGTGCGCAAGGCTTTTCAAGGTTTGACTCGGCCATCCGCTGCTCATGTAGTGTACCAGCAACCCCAGATATTTAGCCTACCAAATGCTATTCGACACTACGTCAAGCCGAACCGTGGTTGTGGATTCAAGCTATCTTGCCATGCTAGTGCACTACAACAGCTCGTCTATTCTGTCATGGGGGATGTATGGAGGTTCTAGACATGCTCTCCCTTGCATAAGACTGGTGTCTAGGCCTACGAGGAATTATCCATAGCTTTGCTACTGATAGGCCTCATGTAGTGTTCTGAGAGACGGGTTGCAAAGCGCTCTAGCATTATCTACTGCTAAACGGTGCGTGGGCGGGCCCTTCGAACTGTGAATGCCAAACTCATTCTTCGAGATGTGAAGAAGGAAAATGCAAGGGAATGCTGACCTGAGTGATTGGTGCTGCTTGCTTTGTCAGCCACGCGCTAGCATTCTACACATGCAGCGCCGCTTGGTCCCTTTGTATTGCTAGCCTTCATCCATATTCATGTGCATATCATGCTCTTGAACATACCAAACCCTCTTAAAGACCAAAGAGATGACGACAAGTGGTGCTGCTGCTCCCGTCGCGACTCAAGAGGGAATTGCATGTGCCTTCTGTCGACGTCGGAAGCGAAGCTGTGACAAACGTCTACCCAAATGCTCCGCCTGTGCATCTAGGAATCTCGAGTGCGAATACTCTAGGTAAGCCACTTGAGTCTAGTATACCTCACTCCTAACTAACAAAAATATACAGAATCTTTGCGCCTAATGATGATGGTCCACAGCAGGCCCGTACTTTGAGAGCATGGCCTTCGACTCAGCCACTCCTCACAGCGTCCGACAGCAACCAGTCTTTCCCAGCTGTGTACTTTCTAGACAATCGTGTGTTCCAACAGAGCCGCATGCAGCTGCCAAAACCCAACTGGACTGTCCCACCAATCATCGCCGACTATGTAGGAGATCCCGTTTCGCTAGCCTTGCAGTATTGGGAGAAAGTCCACTGGTGGATGCCCATAATCTCCAAGAAGCGCTTATATGAACATTCATTGAACCCCCTTATTTCGCGAGGCGTTGATGTCTTTCTGTTGCTTTCCGCTATGAGACTACTACTATGGCACCCAGCTCAGGAACCACGCCCCGTAATAGAATACATGGCCATACGCAATGCCATCTTTGAGGCCGAAAACGTGGGTGTTTTAACGCTTCAGTTGCTACAAGCTAAGATACTCCTGACCATATATGAGCTCGGGCACGCCATCTATCCCGCAGCATACTTGTCCGTCGGCTCATGTGCGCGCTTCGGTATAGCAATTGGCATAAATCAGTGCTTGCAAACTACTGATCTATCTATTTCACTCGAAGCTGCGTTGGAGACCGAGGAGAAAAAGAGGGCATGGTGGGCACTCCTGATGCTAGACCGGTCCGTCTCTTTCACGTTCTTTGCACCCTATTCCTTGCTCAAACACTCATCATCTTCAGGACCATGCAGCTCGGCAATCCCACCCAAATGCTCTCTACGGAAGAGCCAGCATCTTCGAGCTACCTACCCGCGGATGATGAGGCTTTCGAATCAGGGGTGCGAACTTCCCACAGATACTCTCTATTCTTTATTGCTGACAAGTATTGCAGAATATTATTCGGGAACCGTTCCGCGCATCGTCCCCAGCATCCATCGAAATGGGTATGCTTGCAAGAATGTCTCAAGCGACTTTCATACTCGGTCGTGTACTACGTTTCCAAGCACGAAGCTCTGAATCTGAGGATCAAGCTTTCCGCGAGTCGGAGCGCTTGCAACTTGATAGGACGCTGCGAGCCCTCTTGAATCTTGTATACATTGAAGGTTCCGTTAAGCGGACTGCTGTTTGCGCGCAGTCGAGTATCTGCTACAGGTAAGTCTATGCTTCAATTCGAATCAAGCTATAGGGGCTGAAGTGAGGTCATGTCAGTGCACTCATTGCTCTACACGATCCGGAGGCGAAACGAACCGACCTGGAGCAATTTGACATGAAAATGGCCTTTCTAGGGCCAGTGGTCAACGAAATGACCTGGGCATCCGGGGTTTGGTTCGGCGACCGGCTTGTTAACATATCCGATGCATCTCCATTCTTACTGTTCTGGGCATATCAGGCGATCACGATATATCGCCGTCTGGAAGAGCGATATGGCAACGAGACGCAGCAGCACATGCTACTAATGAAGGAGAAACTCAGACTAATGTCACTGAGATGGAAAGCCGGAGGTATGAACTCCTCTTGTCCTGCTCCTGTAAGTGTACTCACGCTAGACAGAGGCGTATATGCAAATATTGAACGCACGAGATATCACGATGATGTGATGAATCAAGCTTCATAGCGAGATGAATCTGCGAAACCGCAACGTTTACGATTCACTACTTTTCCTCCCAGTCTTCAAAAGCAAGCTCCTATTCTCCCTCTTTCTTTCCTATGGCAAACCTGCGTACTTTCCTCCAGCTGGTCTATTCCAATGTTGCAACGAATTCCTTGACGGTCATCACCCTTGACGCAAAAAGGGGCCAGATCAAATCTGTGGCGGCAGTTTTCAACTCATTGCTAAAGCCTGCGGTGGCATCAGATCTGATAAACGCGTCAGTATGCACAATATTTCCAATGTATGTCCTCAAAACTTACAACAAAGTCGTCTCGTATCCGCTAATAAATGAGTGAGTCAAGTCTTCCATAGGCGTACCGGTGACACTTACAGATCATACGCATATCTCGCCGTCGCTTCCACACAGTGATTCGTCGTCAACCCCGCCAACACAACCTTCGTAATCTCCCTCTGCCGAAGCTGATAGTTCAGATCCGTGTTCTGGAACGCACTGCACCAATCAGCATACACATCTCCCGAGCTCAACACACGCGCAACCTACCTGCTCGACCAATGCTTGCTAACAACCACATCTCCATTCTCCAGCTTGGGTTCCATGCCCTCGTAAATAGTGCCCCCGAACGCGCCCTCTTCGAACGCATTGCCCTCCTTCTGGCTGTTATGGACGGCCATCATGTGCTTCCAGCCTTCGAAGTTGCCCGGGCGGGACGGCTGGTGCAGGCCGTAGTAGATGGGGATCTTGTGGGCGCGTGCGGCGGTGAGAAGCTCGAAGATGTGCGAGACGGTTTCGGTGTGCTTGAGGGATTCCGCGAGGAGGGGGAAGAGCTTGCCTTCTTGGTGCAGGAAGTCGTTGTAGGGGTCGATGAGGAGGATGGCGGTTTTGGAGAGGTCGGTTGTCATGGTGGTGAGTTTGTACTTGTTATTCTTTAAGAGGAAGGTGATGGATGCTCTGATTTCGAGTGTCTTAGTAAAGTCCGAGTTCTGGTGTTTGGTAGTTGCTGACTGCCGGACAGACAGAAGCTGCGCTTTATATACTTGGAGTATCCCTTGACATGATCGCTCCGGCTCGATCATGCCCTCCTCCTTGTCTCACATCTGGGAATGATTTGTCTGCCTCAATGCTTACACAGCGCGTTTGATAGACTACGAAGCCATGACAGGTCACGTGTTAGTCTTAACTTGCATTAGCGGCGGACGCTAAATTCCACTGCGTCCGCCGCTATTCCTTTGTTAGAGTGGCTAGCCCTCTGGGTTTCCTGACAATAGTGATGCTGATGCAAGTGCTCATTGTGTATGGTTCTCATTGGATGTCAACATCCTTGCCAATGCCACCGTGGTGAGCTATGGCACGGAGAGGCGAAAGGCGGAGAGGTGGGCACCGCTAGTGTTGAGCTGCAGGTGGGTTTCTCGTCCAGAAAGAGCACTATGAAGTTCAAATAGCAAGATGACTGACATGAGTCTAGGCGCTTCTTCATTACTAGGTCGTGATTTATAAGGGGATGCGTTTCGCCGAGCGGATTTGTAAAGATATGGCCTTAGAGTGGCGGAGAGGTTGGTGCCCACCCTTCTTGAAGCTGCTACGATCTAGAAAGCTTTCTATTATCGAAAATGAAGGCTCAGAAGATAGCGATCATGTTGTACGCTACAATCAAGAGCATTCTACTGCGCATTGGACTAACAGGACGAGTGTCCCTTCTCATGGTAAAGGGCGCTCTTCCTCCCACCATTGCACTCGGGATGTATAGGAGTCCAAAAGTAGCAACTGTTTATGGCAACTTCGGTTTCCTGATATCACTCGCGAGCATACTGTCACTGCATCTCCAGCCAAGAGCTCGGTTCCAGCAGAACATCGCTCTTGCAACGGTACGTCCGATCCATAATCCTGCAGTCACAAGGCGAACATACCAGCTGACTTCAAAGGAAAGCTCTTGACGTGTCTGGCTGCCGCAGTCTCCATCCTTTCTCACTTCTCCGGACTGCAAGCTCGAAAACACACCGAAGCCCTTGGGCAATCGCGTGGAAGCTACAACTCATCCGCCTCAGTTGTCAATGCCATCTTCCTTTGCTTCGTCATTTGGCTCGTTAGCGCGTTACGAGCTGCCTGGCCAAAAGTCACGATACCATTCTTGATCTGCACTATCTACTCCATTGTCGCAATTACCAACGGACCGGAAGTGCGTTCGGAGCACAAAAGCTTGGTCCTGTGCAAGCAGTTGCTGTTATGCTACCTCACTGGATTCGGAATTTCTACGGCGGTGTCATTACTGTTCTTTCCTATCACCTCGCGGTCGGTTTTCCTCGACGGCTCGCATCGATTTGTCATGCTTTGTCGGGATCTTCTCACAAAAGAGCGAGACATGCTTAAAGCCATGGACAACCGCGGAGACTCGGAAGAAGCGAGGAAGGTCGAGTACGCAAAACAAGCTACTGCGATGAAGACATCAGCGATGACTATGCTCGGCTCCATGTCTGCTCTGCGAGAGGAGCTGTCCTACGCTAAACGAGAGGTTGCTTTCGGGGTGATCTGAGCTAACTAGCAAAACTGCATGGAAGTTGAAGCATGAATTGTCTCATCGGAATCTTGCGGAGTAGGAAAGCATAGCTTCAAAACCAATCCTTCCTAAGTAGAGACAAGCTACGGCCAGAATACTGAATGCTCAGAGCCCACGATACCGCCCCCTCAAAGCCCACGCTACTGCCCCCTCTCCTCCCCAGAGCCATCCTCGCATCCAGCCCCTAGCTACAATCAACAGAGGAACTCATAAATCCCTGCTCAAGCTGCCCCGT
The DNA here is from genome assembly GCA_010093605.1 of Lophium mytilinum. Taxonomy (NCBI): domain Eukaryota; kingdom Fungi; phylum Ascomycota; class Dothideomycetes; order Mytilinidiales; family Mytilinidiaceae; genus Lophium; species Lophium mytilinum. Next base: position 496,768 of record MU004188.1, on the reverse strand, counting down.
CCCCCCCGGAAAGCACTCCTCACGCGGAATGTAATTCACATAAATCGCGTCATTCACAGCGCCACAGTTTGACTTTTCATAGAACTCCACTTCACAGCGCTGCTCGAGGTAGAGACTGTACATTCGCTTCTGCGCACCGTCGGCCCAGTACCTGGTTTATGTGAGCGGGGTGCCGGGTGTTGGTCGATTTATACACTCCGAGATGGAGGGGGAGAAAGAAAGAGCAGAGGCAACGTACGTGTAGCAGCCCTCAGTGGCATCGCGCCAGATGTAGTAGTCGCCTGTACAGTCGCCCGTGTAGAGGTAGCCGTGGACAGTTGTAGTAGGGGCGTCGCGGGCTTTAACAGGTGAGGCGTTGCCAAGAATTGTGAGTATGGAGTAAAAACATCAGGGTCCAAGGCGCTTACGCTATCTCGTCTTCGCCATCCGCTGGCACGCGGACGAGATGGCCGTCGCCTTTGGGGAAAGCGGCGGCGGCGCAAGCGGCGAGGAGGAAGGGGAAGAGACTGGAGGAGATCAGCATGGTTGCGGGCGGGGCTGTTTGCTGCAGAGTTGAGAGTGGTACGGGTTTTATGATTTTGCATTTGGGGGTTGGCCGCGGGCTTTATAGAAATATAGGTGTTGAAGAAGGTAGCTTGAGCTTACTATACAATCATGTCTCTCGTATAAGATGTGGAGATGTGGGGAGGGGGTCAGCATTAGAAGAGGTTCTACAATGGTACTCCGGGAAGACGGTAGCGGAGTCCCGAGAGTTCTCTATATATATGCTCTACTTGGCGAGCGTGTTGAAGATGTGTGGCTGTGTCGACGACCATGGATGTGAGATGGCCACTTCCCAGCTATTTGCGGCTTGCGTGAACTGCTTTGCGGTACGTAGTCGCTCTTCTCGGGCTTCTGAGTGATTAGAGTAGCCGCATACGGATTTTTGGAGCGTGACAAGAAGGCCATAGAAATGTTCTCCACTCCCTTGACGGCCCAAGCACGAGTCGAGGAAGCTCCTTTAGGGCAGCCGTCAGTGGCTGCCTCTCCGGCATTCGTTGTACGGAGAAATGGAACACCACGAGTGGTAGACGACTTAAAGAAGCTCAATACGAAGCCGCATTTAGACGCGTACCATTACCGCAACAAGACGACCGCTCTAATTGTTAGGAAGAGCCGTAATTTTCCAGTTCCATAATTACACGAAGGAGTTCTTCCAAGAACGCCTCAAACAGCGCGACGCCGCAAGGCTGGGTTATAGCAGGACGGTTTGTCCAATCAGTGCAGGAGCCAACTCGTATTTGTCCCCTGCTAATTAGCAGTGTAGGTGCTCTACTCGCATAAATGATGAGCCCATGGAGGATCGTTTACCGTGTTGAGCCACTCCAGCAGCCTTCTTTCTTTGACACCTACCCACCTACCATGTTTAGCTATTCTGGGCAAGCGAACTCTGTGTGAGCTGCCGCCCAGATAATTTAGCTTCTAAGGTTCCCGGTATCGTGCATGGGATGATGTTCAAAGGTCAGGTAAATTCCATGGAAAAGACATGATGGATTATGATGAGACGAAGTCAATATAAATATCTTGGATGGTAACCGTATAAGTGGTAAGTGGTATGTAGTACTCCTATCGGTCTGTACTGCCCAAGACCAATCATGCCTCACCTAAGAAAGCATGCATCATCAACGAAATTCATCAAAAAGAAACCGAGTGCAAGAGGTAGGGCAAATCTTCATTATCAACGCCTGAGGAGTCATAGACTCTACGATCTAGGGATCGCTTTTCCTAATCCTTTTCGGCCTTCTCTTCCTTTTGTCCCACCCCATACCGTCCATGAATGTATACACCATGCACCGTCCCTAAATTTCAACAATGAAGAAGATCAAAATCCGTAATCCAAACCCCAAACTCAAGGACGCCGAGTCCGCTCGCAAGCGATCAAAGTCCTTTCGTTATCCATTAAACGCGTATTCAAGCGCGGTTGCATATGCGCTGGGTATCCAGAAGTCGTGCAGTCATCCAATCCATTCCATGCCATGCCATTACTCCTTCCACTAGGTGGTTCTCGTTTTCATCGTCGTATGTGTCTTCCGCAGTCCAGTCCCGATGCTCCACTTTCAGCAATAGCAGCGCAATTCAAACTGCGCCTCCACCTGCTTGTATGCGCGTTTGCTTGTAAGAGCTTCAGGTTCGAGGTTGTATGTTTTATCGATGCTTGCTCATTAGGCTGATCCGCCGTAACCTCCCCTTCGAGGCCTCGGCCGCCGTAGGAGCAGTTGGACTTGTGGGGCTGTTGGTGTCGCTAGCGCTGCTCGAAGAAGAGCGGCGACGGGTCTCGGCTAGAATATCTTCGAGGCTGACGTTGAGAGCGGAGTTGTAGGTAGAGGCGGAGGTTGTGTCGAGCAGTTCGGTGAACTTGGATCTTGGAGGTGGTGGGGAGGCCATTGTGGCTGTGGTGTGATTGTGGTGTGATTGATGGATGAGTGAAGGGTGATCTCAGGAGGACGAGAGGTAGAAGGCGCTCCGAGCTCGTGCAACGCATAGGCTCGTGCACCGAACCGAGCGCCACCACCACCATCTTCAAAAATTCATAACTCCATCAAAAATTGTCCAATTCACTCGGAAAATGGCTCAAATTGATGAGGCTATTTAGGAGGCTATTGCTGCCAAAGGAAAAGGGGTGGCTGCCATTACTTAGAAGTACAAAATCCATCCTTTAACGCTCTCACGGCGCTACCGCGGTATTACTTGTTCTAAAGAGGAAGGCTATGATGCTCAAAAGGTACTCAACGCCGGGCAGTTGGCTTCACTTCTAGCCTATATAGGCTACCTCTCGGCTAAAGGAATACCCCCTACGCACGAAGTACTACGAAAATTGGCCTATGAAATCACGGGAAAAATGCTAGGAAAGCACTGGCCGAATAGCTGGTGTAAGGACTATAAAGATTAGCTGGATATAGGCTATCTAAAGCCAATTAATTCTGCCCGGAAGAAGGCTAATTTGGAACACTACTACGAGCTCTACTTTAAGCTTTTGAGCGCTAAAATTAAAGAGTATGGCGTTGAGCCTCAAAATCTATACAACATGGATAAAAAGGGCTTTTTAATTAGCTGCCTATTTGAACAGCTTAGGATCTTCGCTAAGAGTAATAAGCCACTTAAGAACGTCGTACAGGATGGAAATAGAGAGTGAATTATAGTAGTAGCAGCTATCTACGCCAACGGAATAGCGCTCTCGCCCACTCTTATATATTAAGCCGTTTCTGGTGATATTTAGGATACATGGCTTTAAGATTTTAACCCTAAAGAGCACTCCTGCTTCTTTAAATTATTACCTTCTAGTTGGACCTCTTACGAGATAGGCCTTGGCTGGCTTACTACTGTTTTTGATAGAGAAACAAAGGCAAAAGCGCGCCAAGGAAGAGACTGGCGGCTGCTGATTATTAATGGGCACGGTTCACACGTGACAGCTGGCTTTATTGAGTACTGCATCGAGCACAGGATCCTCCTCTTTATCTTTCCACCTTATTCAACGCACTCTCTACAGCCATTGGACGTCTCTCTCTTTGCCCCTCTTGCCGTGTATTACAATTAGTAATTAGACCGCTTCAACCTTTAAAATAAGGGCTATACTTATTTCACAAAAAGGAACTTCTTTAAACTCTTTTGGGCGGCCTGGGCGCTTACAATGACGCTAGAGAATATAGCCTCAGGCTTTAAGAAGACTGGAATTCACCCCTTGAATCCTGAGGTTGTTTTGGAGAAGTTACGAAGAGGAAAGAGCACAGTTATCCAGGAGGAACTTCCTACTGCTAATTTGGCTGCAGAAACGTTCAAGGAAGCCAAGGAGAGGATTTAGAGAGAGTAACCGAGCCGGAATAACCGTGTATTTATACGTTATGTAAATGAGATTAAGGCTGAGCTTGCACTCGTAAAGCTTACAAATAAGGGGCTCCGTAAGTGCATAAAGGAGGAGAAAAGGAAGAGAACACGGCAACAGCCCCTTTTTAAGAAGCTTGCGCTTTAAGAACACGGATTTGCTACAATCTATAGCCCTAATAAGGTAAAACAAGCACGTAAGCTTCGTGAGAAAGAAGAAGAAGAGAAGAAACGGGTTTTTAATGCTAAAGAAGATGCAAAACTTTAAAAAGCTATATATAAAGAGGAACAATAGGCGTTAACTTAGCAACGGGCCTCTCAACGTTGTCAAGAGAAGGATATTCGTGATAAACTAGCACGTGATAGGAAAAGGGCTAAAGAGATATTAGATAAAGCGGCCAGGGCTACAAAGCTAGCCAATCAGCAGCTCCTTGGTGAAAGTAGAGCTCACGAGCTATACGCACCGAGAAAAAGGGCTTCAAAAACACAGCATATTGTTGTGATAGATGATGAGAAGGAAATTGATGCACCGGAGGCCTCGGGCCGGCCACGGAGGACTAGGAAGCCCCCTAAGCATCTGGAGGGTCACGTGGTTACGATAGAGTGAAAGAGCAGGTTTAGTTACCTCAACTCCGTGCTTATAGAGTTGTATAGAAAGTCTTGTTGTGGTGGAAAACCTCGTTTTTCTGTTGTGCGTGATTTTCGGTGATGCGTGCACGAGCCTATGCGTTGCACGAGCTCGGAGCGCCTTCTATGAGATTGGTATGATAGTTGAAAAGTAGTATAGAACTGGGTCGAAGTTCGAAGAGGCGAAATGTAGAGGCAACCGTGACTCTTAAACAGATATCCAAAACAGGAACCAGGGTATAGTCCAAGGATATGTAAAAGGAGTAGATGCAGAGCCGGATACACTCCAAATATAGAATATAGTTCGGCTTTAAGGGGGCTCCTCAACAACAATAACGGTCTCGAAGCTTCAAGAACGCTGGGAGCCGGACACCGTCTTTAAACCCTTTCCCACCCGAATCCCCAGGCCTAAACCTTCCCCTCTAAGGGTTCCGGGGCCGTCAAACGCCACGCAGGGCCCGCGCGCGCGAAAGCAGGGTCCGATACCGTCGATCGCTGCGCCTGGCCGACGCGGTCCCTGAACCCGGCTTAACTTAGCCTTAAGATGCACTCTTGGTCGCAGGGATGACGGAGGTGGAACGCTCTCGAACCACTCGATCGCCGCGCGAGGCACGCGGATCGCGGCGTGTGCTTCGGGGCGTCGGTGTCTCGTGCGAGGAGAATTTTCGGTCAGGTGGGATTGGTTAGGCGCATGGAAATAGGCCGGTAGGCTTTGCAGAGTTTGTCCATGTTATTGGTACCGTTTGTATTGGTCGGGATGCATGACTCTGTAGCCTCGTCTATTCGACTATCACGAGACTCTTCATGTTGCCGAAATAGGAGACGCTCACATGTTATAGAGATGGAGTACTTGCCAAGCCTACCAAAGTTATCATCAATCACTGACACCTATCATCCGTCCACGATACCCTCCACCACTATGTTTGGTCCTACTCCATATGCCTCCGCCACCACCAGCCCCAGCGGTTTTAGAGTTCTAAATCCGACTGCTGGTGGTTGCACACGCATGCATCTTCGCCACACCCGCCGCCGCACGAAACACGCACGCATAAAACGTGTCCTCTCAACAACGCCATCCCCTCCCCTCACATGCATTACTCAGGACACGATTAAGCGTTGAAGCCTCGTCGGAGCCTACCTCATCGCCATGGCGTTCGTAAGTCAATGCGTTGCGGGCCGCGTGGAAACCGTCGTGCCCCTGCTTAGAAGCTCCTCGGCCCTTCTACTCGGCTCGCTGCTCCGACGCCGCGAACAACGACATCATCGCGTGAGCCTTTCAAGTAACTACACCATTCCCTAGAGGCATCCGGCACGTCAAGAGGCAGCGAAGGTACTGTAGCACGACGTTCAGAACCATGAATTAGAGCCTATGAAACACCAGAAGCTAGGATTAGGCAGTTCCGCCCCTTCCGGCATCGCGGCGCGACGTCGTGGTAAGCTATTTTTACGCCGTGCTTTTTCCGTCGTCATTGTGCGTGGAAGCCGACGGGAGAGAAGACGCGGGACGCTTGACGCATGGCTTGGGTGTTGGAGTGGTAGGACATGTGTAGTCTGCTGACTACATGTGTAGTGGAAGTAGTGGGTATTGTTATCAGATGTTAGTACGCCTACACGTGTGTATGGAGTACCAGGACTTCTCTGATCCATGAAAAGCGGTCGCCATCAAATCAAGAGGTAACAGAAAAAAATTCGCAGTCAGAAGATGCCGACAAGCTGTCTCAACTCCGAACTTACGATATATCGTATCTTGTTTTCATTGACTCTTCTCTGGGACGATGACGTTGATCCAAGCGCCCCCCATGTCTAACAGCGGTTCGCCAATCTAGCACCATTCTACCGGGGTTTGTCATCTTCTTCCTTTGAGATCCCATTAGGGGTGGAACCAGCGCCTCCTCTTCCTCACAGTCTCATTGGTTTCCTCCAACTCCATGTCCGGAGTCCCCGCGTCAGCCCGCGCTCCCATCACCCCGCGCAACTGGTCTGCGGCTTCCAGAAAGACATGGCCTTCATGTTGATTAACATTCCAAATGACTCGATACTCGTCGCCTTCCGGTCCCCCACCGCAGCTACCCGCAATACGCTCACCCGGCGGGGAGTTCATTGCCACAGCGAAAAGGTTCGGCGGATCAGAAAAGTCTGTAATGCGACCAGGATTCCGGATAAAGTACACAAGCATGAGTACATTAGTGATGAATACGTAGATGAGGACGATATTGAAGAGACGCTGGTAAGGGTAGACACCGCCGGAGGCGTATTCCTGCGCCGTGACGGACGTGTTGAACCACTGGCTGACGCCATTGGCTTGAATCGCTTGTGAAATTGACCCATTATATATCTGAGTGTAGTTCCAGTACTTTACGAAAGGAGTGTCCACAGAGGCCATGACCAAGGAATGGCCAGCCATGATAGCCAGGGCCTCTGCAGGCGACATCAGCTTCTCCATTTCAGACGTTGTGTGTGCTGTCTGTAAGAAGAGCGATGCGATGCTAGTGTTGCTGCCTGAGTCTAAATATATGGTGTCGCCATATGAGTTCAGAGACATGGCATCGAGGACGTCGACAAACATTCTTGTGTAGTTCCATGGTGTCTCATACTCTTTGGGTGAGTTTTGATTGGAGGACACGTGGTAGGCTAGCTTATCATCCGGATCGTCACATAGCGCTTCTAATGTGGATGCTGATGCGCTGCAATTGAAGCGGGTAGAGCACCGAGCTGATAATCCTGCATTGAAAGAGCAGAGCGTGAAGTTGCCTCTCGAAAGATTGTTTACATCATCATTCCCTGGAAGGTTTCCCAGAATGTATACGGTTCTCCGATCAGAGTAAAACGGGGTATAGTTTGTGGCAGCATGGTTAGGTCGAGGCCATGTCTCGAACACTAGATATGTCAGCTATCAGAGTGGGAGAAATAAATTCATCCCAGCACATCTTTCTACTCACCTGGAGGCACATTGTCAATTCCCCATTCGAACAGGTCACCCAAAACTGTTCTATTGCTTATTGCGAACTGTGCCCAATCAGTGTCTGGATTGAATTCGAAGTTGCCGAAGTCAGATTGGAAACTTTCGTGCTCTTCCGCACTCCTTGGCCAAGTGGCGAAAATTAAAGGTGAAATGTCCGCGCCAGTGACTTCAGCGCATGTTATTTGGAGGAACGGTGAAGGAACAGAAGCCCTAACAGAGTACGATCCCAGTTGGCCCAAGTCCTAAAGCAAGAGTATTAGTCCCCATTGTACAGAGCACCATCATATGTTCGTCGTCATTGGCTAATACCAATTATTCGCTATTCGTAGTACTGCGACTGAGAAGTGATCTTATACTCTATTGAAGCTTGGAAACTCTCGAGGGTGCTCTGACTAAGAAGAAAATGGGTACATACTCGAGGCTGCACGATCTTTTGTCGGGGATCAATAGCGGCTTGCGGTACTCCAGGGTGGGGCATCCCAAGCATAACTGTGGAGACTGCAAGCCCATTTGCCCGACCTGGCAAATGTTGATCGTAGTACGTGTCAGATATCCAGGTCGCGATAATGGATACATTCTCTAAGGGTTGTGTTATTAGCTTTGCAAATCTACGCGCCAGAAATTACATACCGTTGAGCGAGGCGAAGCTCATCGCTTGAGCCGGGAGTGTTGGCCTAGACTTCTGCGTGGGCATGGTTTTGTTCCCGAGAAGATCGCTCCAGGCTGCGAGGTATCGTTGATAGCTATGGTATCCCTGAGAGGTTTGGAGAACCGTTAAGCAATCACTGAAAGATTCGCTTGAACGTCCAAGGCCTTCGGGTATTTTGCAATTCAGTCGAATATATTCCGAGTTTGCGAACGGAGTACGAACGGACCCCTCCAGAACTTTATCGAGTACATGTGCTATGACAAGACTCACTGAATTAGAACTAAAGGGGCCTCGCGATTATTTTAGGGTAGAAGATACAACACTACCTCCACTTACTTTTTATTTGAGGCTGCACGAGAACGTTTGCTGCTGTAGTGTAAAGTAGCTATCGTACGGACATCAGATTCCAAGCTACGTTAATGAACGAGATTGCGGTATACACACAGACGCCAATGCTCCGCCGCTTCTATCATTAGTAGGTTTCAGAGTTTGGCCTTGTGATTGCAAGTACTAACATTGCAGCAGCACCCATGGTCGAGAGTGCTGCGAATCGAACACATTCCATATGCGAAATCAGTGATCCAGGCTGTCAATTCAGTTAATCTGAACGGACCTGAACAACGAGCACTTCATACCTGCATCAGCCAGCTTCTCATCCCTAAATCCGCTAACGTGAAACCAGATGTCGAACTTTGCAAGACTGCGCGGCGGCTAATCACTTGTCCGAGATAACTGACGAAAACAGTAACGTAGGACACTTCAATGGTCTTTGCCAATACAGCGGTTATCAATGCAACCATCGACGGTGTCAAGGCTCCATATGTGGATACGTGGGTGCCATATCGAGGCTGGAGGAGGGCAAGAAGCATAAAAAAGCCCGACATCAGGGTTGAGTAGACCGCAATGACGACTGTCAGTACTGATTTCGAGCTCTTTTGGGTTTCTGCAATGCGTTTGCGAGACTGACATCTCGAAGAACCTGCGTGAATGTTAGCTCCTGATGTCTCAACTGGATCCAATTCAGCAGCATGTGCAGACGGTGTCCGAAATCTTCGCTTAATTGGTCAAATGCGATGCTGGGGTGAATTTTGCACCTTCACGTGCGCAAGAAGACGACGGTGGAAAAAGCATGTCATCAGGTCTAAGCTTAGTCCTGCTTCCGCCATCAGAATCTCCCTCTAACTCGGAGGTGTCGGTAGGAGGTTGTTTTCCGGGCACGAAATCCTCAGTCGCGTCTTCCAAGGATGAGTGATGTCGGAGATGATGGCCAGAGCTGATAGGCAAGCCGCCGTTGTCTTCAAGATAGGTCATCGGAGCAATATCGATTTGGTCAAAATGGTGACTGTCTGAGGAAAGAGTCAGCTGTCTTCCGGCCTTCTCATCGGCTTTCAACAAATTAGCTACTAGCCTTCATCCATATCGTTTCGCTCCATATCCACCTTATTTCACTTCAGGTGTTTGAAATTGTTCCAAAAAGATCCTCCATCATCAGTCGAAACGAAGGTAATAAGCCTCCAGAGATAGCACAGTTTTTGTCCACGTCTTCTTGTACGATAGAGGTCTGAAACGATAGCGTAACGGGAACACCGTAGACATATGATCATAACTCGCGTGCTTGGTTGGTGATGGACCAAGTTCCTGTCGTACTAGCATTGAGGTCGTACATACAACTCAACTCGGTTGTACGTGCGTTCTCGACCATTGGTCAATCTCCACGTTCCCGAAGGATTTAGTAGTACATCTATCGTTGTGCTCAGGGTGAACAATCTAATGGGCATGTCGTGGAAGGTTCACACGCCCAATGCACGCTCCTCCCTTTGGCAACGTTTCCGAGCTTGTAAAGTGAGTGCGGGGAATATGTGTTAATGAACTTAGGCTCTGAAATATAGTTTCGCCTAGCGATGAGAGAGCGATGGAATGTTGTTATGGGTGGAAGCTAAACGCGGAGATGGAGGGGAGGTTAAAGATAGTCAAGCCCGCTTTCTGCTCCGCCAATCAGAATGCACAACACACCTAGATATAAAGCATTTCTGAGTAGAATTTTGTCGCACCAAACCTTGTGAGTGTTCACAAGAGTTCGAGGAAGAGCTACCTCTTAAGTTACAGGAAGTTACATCAGCGTATCGTCAGGAGAAACACTCGGAGGTCCGGCAGCTGATCGCGAGGCTGAGCTAGTCGCTAAGCCGTGGAGACCAGCATATCACTCCGCGACACGCCGGATCGCTTCCGACCTAGCCCTAACAATGATCGTGCTGACACTACTTCTAGTCGTTTAGGTGTTTCCATCTTGAATCCGGTGCTTGGCTGTTCTTCGTGTTTCTCGGCACACCTCATACGCATCGCTAATAGATGGAAAACTCGAACGACCGCAGGATTAATATAGACTTGCCTCAGAAGCCAAGAACATCCTTCAACTATATGAGTAGAGGGCTTCTACTCACCACCAAGGGTAAGATTCTACATCTCAAGATAATAAACACGATCGCAATCACAACCACATTCTGTACTCGTTCGAACACGCAACACCATGACTTCCATTACCTCCCTCCTAATCTCCCTCTCCACCTCTCTCTCAATCACCTCTTCCCCACCCACCCTCCTCTCCGCCTCCGCCATCTCCTCCTCCATCCACCCAACAACCACCGACCGCAGTGGGTGCGGCGACGGCCTCGCGAACATGCCCGACAACCGGCCAGCCTGCGCCATCCACAACTCGCCGAATTACACCGCTGCTCTCGAAATCTGCTGCCTCGGCCAACCTATCGAGGAATACAGTGGTGGCTGCAGCATATACTGTCTAGCGCAGGAGCGCACTGTGGGGGATTTGCGCAATTGCATTCAAGACCACACATACCGTGCATTTATCATTTGTAACGGGAATAATACGTCGATGGGGAATGAGAGTACGGTGACGACCAAGCTCGAGACTAGTGCGACGAGTACGGGCGCGGGAGTGGCGGTGTATAGGGCGGACGGGAAGGTGGGCTGGGGGGTGTTGGCGTTTATGGGGTTGGTGGCGGTGGGGAGCGGAGTGGGGTGTTTTCTGTAGGGGATGCGAAAGCAATAGTTGATGTGTGGATGGAGATGCAAGAGAGTGTATATAGGTATGATACCATGAGAGTAGACCGAAGGAAATACACGCAATGACCAATCAGGAGAGAGGTACGCCTTCTAGAATACGAGTTAGTTACGCTGCGGACGCTTTTGGAGATCGAATATTTGGTGGCTCAATACTGACAAGTAGCACTACCCTCAAATGAAGTCACATAACTCGCTTTCTTCAATAGGTTCTACTGCATTGGCCTGTTGGCCTGCAACCTAACGAAACGACCAGAAAGATTCAACACCTTACTCTTAGTTCCGCTACCAGTCACTCACAACTGCGCTGTCCCTCAAGCCACGGCCTCAGCCTTCGGCGGTGACGCTAGCAACTCCTTCAACTCCGTAAACCCCTTGACTAGCTCCTCCTTCTTCTCAGTCTCCCAATCCTTCTTCGACGCCTCTCCAAGCTCCCCCTTGATCGCCCCATACATGTCCGGCCCCGCCTGCGCGCCGTGGAACCCCAAATTCGGCCTCGTCTCCACAACCTTCAATTTCATCCCAGTCAACACAGCCTTGAGCTGCTCAGACGCGTTCGTAGCTCCCATGATCCCGTACGTCACGATATAGATGGGCTTGCCAATCCACTCATTGTACAAGAAGTCAATAGCGTTCTTGGTCGAGCCCGACATGCCGAAGTTGTACTCGTTTGCGACGATGATGTAGGCGTCGTATTTTGCGATCTCGGCGCTCCAGGCTTTGCTGTGGTCTTTGGTGAACTGGGCCATGGCGGGGACCATAGCTGGGGCTACGGGCTCGTCGAAGACGGGGAGGTTGAAGTCGGCGACGTCGACGGTGGTGATGTTGGCTGAGGAGTCGGCTTTCTCGAGCAGTTCTTTCACAAACGCAGTGACGGATGGTCCGACGCGGACGGGCCGCGTGGAGGTGTTGATGATTGCGATTTTAGCGGCCATTATGAAGGTGATTGAAAGTAGAGAAGTGAGGATGAATTAGGAAAGCGGCTATTGGATTGATGATTGAAACGTGCAAAGTAGTTATGGGAATGCAAGGTCTACTCGAATAGATATATACTCAGCCAGCGTTCCACAAACCTTTAAAGTTCACAGGCAACCAATCCCTCGTATCCGTGCTTTGTGAGCAGTGGGTCGCCTTAAACGCCTCCTCGACCTCTTCCCGTATGATAGGTACAATTTGATGCGTCTCACCTTATCACGGCGCGGCGCTAAAGCTCTTCATTGGCTAGAGACTCGCTTTCTCAGACAAGTCACTCGCCTTGCGTTCCAACTGTGGGGTAAACTTCAAGCTTTTGCTCTTTTTTGCCTTTAACCGGGCTGATGGTTCCATAAGCAGGCTCTCGGTACGTCACGTGGGCCGGATGGTGGGCGTCCCGGCTCCCGGTCCCGCTTAGAAATCTAGCATTGCATTTCAAGACACCACAACACTTTTGGTGATAGCTAGGTCCGTCTCCTCTTGCTTTTTTACCATTTCTGTCCTTTTTTTAAGGTTTCCTCACATCGAGAATTCCAAGATGATTGGCTTGCTGATGTGGAGATAAGCTCACGAGAGGTTGGACGCCTTGGAGGCCGCGTTGTGTGCCAAGGCTGCAGCTGAGCCGAACAAAACGAAGACAACCGATTGAAGGGCATTCCTAAACAGGTAGTTAGCAATGTTGCGATTGGTTGAAACATGAATGCAGTTGACTGTGCTATGTGAGGAAGCTTTACGGTCTCCCACGAGGAGGTCAGCGGCTTCGTGCCATTGGATCCACGACGATCACGTGACAATTGAGTGGTGATAATCAATCACAGTCAATGCATGTTCCTCCATAATAAGGTTCATGACTATAGGAGTTCTATAGCTGGATGTTTACTCTCTAGACTTCGCAGTCAAGCGCATTTCTTCAAGCCCTTGGCATGTTCAAGGTTGAAGGTAGAGCGCTTCCGGCGCCTTTGCTGTATACTATCACTTGCGTCTATAATCTAATATCCTACGCAGGAAGGGATGCCTATGTCGATGCAAATCTTGTAGCTCGCAGTCGATACCTTGAGCCAGGCCATGCGATATCTCGAAAACATGATTTTCTATTTGAAGGTTGAGCCTCGGTATATGATTGGGAACCTAAGCCAGGAATTAAACGACTGAAGAAGTGAAGACAACATGTCTTGAAGTATTCGTCGTCAACTCATCTTTCCACTTGAGGGGAGAGGGGCCTCGCTCGATTGCGAGTCACCGCGAGCGTTCAGAGAAGCCTTCGCATTGCCACCCGACGCCATCGGCCCAGAAGTTCATCATTCCATTCACACATAATGAGACGCCGAACTCCACTATATTCATTCAGCAACAGTTCTTCCTCGTCTGCTACCTGAAAGCCCAGTCTCTCGAAGTATGGTTTGCACCAAGGTACATTGACATATGTCGCGAGGTCCAACGCCCTCGCCCCACTCTGCCGTGCCCAAGAAGCGACGTGGTCGATCAATGTCTTCCCAATTCCTCGCCTGGCATACTCTGGAGACACGCTGATTTCGTGTATGAAGACGCTCTTCCAGCCGAGGCCATCGTTGTTCACGACATACACCAGAACAAACGCGATTGGTGTGCCTGCATCCTCCTTGTCTTTGGGGACCGCTGCTACCCAGGCGTGTCCCGTATCGTGATACGCCTCTAGCTCTTCGAGAGTTGGCAGTTTCTGTTCTGCGAAGTCTGCCATGCCGATAGCGCGATAAGGTTCATGGGCCGCTGTTTCGATGGCTGACAATAGAGGAAGATCGGAGGCGATGGTCTTGCGAATTGTGATGGAGCCCATTGTGAGTAGGTGGTCCCTCCTTCGGTGGGATGACCCAGGCGCAGAGAGGCATTGCTCGTGGGTAGATATATATCAACCTTGGATGCGAAATACGTGGTGACTCACGGTTGACGCGAGCTTGTGAATGTGACTGGTCCGGCCTGACTCCTGGTTTGAAGCCCTTCGGCTGCGGGGATACTTTCTTCCATCTCCACATCTCTCCGTCCAACTTCATCCCTTTCCTTGCAACAGCTGGCATAGCTTGGCTAGCTGGGTAACATCTCTCGGGACTCACAACGTTACTGGTGTCTACTCCTGGAATTCTGTTTGGGCGCAGCGGCCTTCCGACCGCTCTCGAATTTGACATTCTGAAACTTGCTCTGAGCTTTGATCGTTGTACATACGTTCAGAATCAGCCTCGCATTCCCTGGCCTTCACCGGTCACCGACGGGACTCTTGGCGTGTAAGATTCCGTTCGCCATTCCACTGTTCAACAAATAATAAGATGGCTATTGTCGAGATTATGAGTATCCCTCGAAGCGCTTTGCACCGTGGCCAATGAATGGACACACTGTTAGAAAGTCTCGCAAATGTGCTGAAGTTGCAGCTTCGAGACCTATCGATAGGAATTCTCCTGTTCTATGTCTTTGGTTTCCGGCAATTCTTTTGGATAGCCTCCCTTTGTGTTGGCCAAGTTAGCCAAGAGTCGGTAGAATCCGATGGTTCCACCAAAGCCGGCATCTGTCACTCAGCTCGCCGGAACATTTGCGTTCTTGACATACTCACAAGATGTTTGTCGTGAGTCCTTGGTGAGTCTCAAACGAGCATTCCGTTGCGACTGAGATGGTAGAATGACTCGATCTGGAAGTAATGCATTGCAATTTGAGGTACAGAGATTGTCCCATTGATTTTACCTTTCTTCAGGCATGTTCAGCTTCCTCTCTAGGAGTACACGTACTCGCATTTGGCCAAAGCGTGCACCGACCAACCAAATCGAGATACGGGGTTGTTACAATGAAGGCTTCATGTCGTAAAATTTTGACTGCTCTCAGCAGTGTTCGGAAATTAACGACCCGTGCTGTACCATCCTGGAGGCGGTATTTTGCATTTTCACTAGACCTAAGCCCTGCTTTGAGCCGATGTCTTCTTGCCTACATCAACATATAATAGCCGGGTCCATCCGCATAGAAAACACCAAGTTGCATATTCAGTCCTTTCCCTGGCCTTTGCCTGATTACCTTCCTTCTCTTGTTGAGTTTCCAGACGCTCGTTAACAACATGCTTCATACGACTCTCCTTCGTGTAGCGTGCTTGCTAGCACTTTGCTTGCAGTCCTCAAGGGGAGCACCATTAGACACACCCAATTCTTTCGAAATAGACGATCGAGCAGTAATCAACATCTACCTCAACGGTCATGACGATACGGCCGGTTCACCTGCCGCATGTGGCTTCCCTGCTTTAGTTCCTACGGAGCTAGTTCCCACCAACCCGGCGCAGTATATTGGAGAGCAATTACCTACCAGCACCACGGAATACACCGCCGAGACAGTCTCGAGTTCGACCACGGTCGAAATCTTAAGCTATACCACCGCAAGCCAGCAACCACCGCAAGAAACCAGTTTTTTGCGTCCCGCAGTCCATTGGGATATTGACCTCAATGATCACAAACACCTCACGGCCCGCATCTCGATTGACCTTTTCTACTTGGACTCCGAAAGCAAGGACTACATTCTTCCACATGAAGGTGAGGCTTCTGTCCGGGCACAATGCTCCATAGAATACTGACAAGTTTGTGTGACAGAACCCACCGATGTGGCTGTTGGCTTCGTTTCAGTTCCCGAGATGAAGTATCCGTCAGTCCAATTAGAGCATACAAGCTTCGTTTCCTCCACGACATGCTTAGGGGATACAGCAACCGTTGTTTTTAACGACTTGAAAGCCTTTAACATTGCGGTTTCCGACTGGTCAAAGCAAACGGAAGGCCTTGTGTTGATCTCAACTAGTCGTACTTGTGCCTCTGGACAATCGCAAGAAGCCCGTCATTACCTCCTCGTCTCTAGCATCAACCATGACGATCGCGCGATGACAATAACTGGAAATATCAAGCACCTTGACTTTACCGAAGCAGTCCACCATGAAACCCCGATTGATGTGAAGTTTGGAAACTTCTCTCCTAGCGGAAAGGAGCCCATCAATACCTATAACATGTCCGCGCCTAGAGATAATTCCACCGGAGGCTATTTCGTGCCCCCTCCCGGGAATTCGTCAAGCCATCTGTTCCCTGACCATGGCTTCGATAGTCGTCTAGACGACCGAATTGGGAGGATTAATTTGAACAATCCGTCCGATTTCAATAAGACACTTCCTGGCGCAACCAATTATACACTGCTTGCGATCTCCGGGGACTCTAACAGCACAAACCTACTTCGTCGGTCGGGTCTCGAGAAACGATTCCATTGGCCTAAAATTGTACGTCATACCCTGATTCTGAAGTAGGAGTGTTCCAAATCATTGACTGTCACAAAGATACATAACATAGGTCACGCCGTGGGAGCAGTGGTCGGGGGTGCCGTTTCAGCGGTCGGGCATGCCATCGGCGGCGTTATTCAAGCTGCAGGAAGTACGAAAACGATCTCCAAATCTAGACCATATGCTAAGATATCTAGGCTTTTTGGATCATCTCACGACGTTTACAAAGGACCTTTCTGGCACGTTCTCCCTGGATACAATGAGCAAAGGAAACACTGTCGCTACTCCATGGGGCCCTCGCGGCTACTCAGTATATGAAGCCTCGTCTGGCGCAAGCCACTTCGGGGTTTATTGCGTGGGATGCGGGGCCAGTGGGCAGCTAGCTCTGAACGGCCACTTCGTATTCTCCGTCGCCGACGGATTCAAGGAGGGGACCGTCGCGGTCAAAGGATCTCTTCAAGGCACTCTCCAACTCGGTATTGACGCTAGCTACAGCTCGACTATTCCGCTATACGAAAAACGACTGGTGGATATACCCTTGACTTGGCTCACTATCCCCGGAATCATCAGCGTCGGACCTGAGTTCTCCGTCGACGCAGCTTCTTCTTTGACCCTGCAAGCCTCTGGACAGGTGCTTGCCGGAGGAATACTCAATTGGCCTGCAATCGATGCCGTAGTCGATGTCATCCATCGCGAGAACTCTAAACTCGGGACCCTTGGTGTTCCAGCCCTCCAACCTGTTCTTGAAGCCAAGGGCTCAATTCAGGTTGCTGCCGATGCCTCCCTGAAGGTTGCTCTAGCCTTCGGCATTGATATTCTGAAAGGCACTTGGAAGAAACAGGCCGCTCTCATTGACAAGCCGAGTTTCTCAATTGCTGCTGGTGTCAGCGGGTCCGCTTCGATCACGAACGGTGGCGTCACCTATCAGCTGGGTGATGCTGCTTGTCCTGGAATCAGTCTCGATGTCAGCTTCAAGAACGAATTATCGGCGGAGGAAAACATAATCGGCAACAAGGTGTTCCCGATCAGCACTTTCAAGAAGGACCTCTGGAAGAAATGCTTCCCGTAAGTTTGAATTCCGAACACTCTTGTTGTGGACTCTCTAATCCGTCGTCTAGGCTAGGGGCACCCCCGAACCCTGCCCCAGCAGTGCCGTCTCCATCGGTCCCAGCTCGTTTGATTCCACCTCCGCTTGTGATCCCGAACTTTACGCCTCATATCAAAGGGATACCTAAGTTCCCTCAAGCAATTCCGCGTGCGGCAACTCCTCCAACCAATCCCTCTACCAATACAACCGACACCCAGCCGAACCCTGGGTTCGTGCAAATTACCACTCTAGAGAATAACTTTACTATCGTCGCTGCTGCAGATGGGAACCTGTACACGCTCTACTCGAGTGATGTGTCCAGCGATCCAGCACTCACGAGCTCTTCCTCCTTCGCAAAAGACGATGCCGGAGATTTGATCTACAGCGACAGCACTGGAAGGGTCATATTTGGGTACGCAGATACAGTGAGGGCGATGGGTGTAAGTCGATTGAGGCTTGGAACTGTGAATGCTGTGCCTAAAACTGCTGCGCTAGTGTGAGTGATCATCTCTTATCCTTTGCCTTACTTCCCTCTTTACTGACAGCTTCCAGTTCTTTCGTCCTAGCTCCGCCTTCTAGCACAACCGCCGACGGCCCCCGCTATCTTACTATCGTCGACACATTCGGTAGCGTTTACGTCCCGGTTGTGTGCTTATACAGCAATACACAGGACGGAACAGTGTCTGCGAAGTTGTTCATGTCGAATGATACTGTTAGTGGGCCGAGGACGCTGGAGAGTGGGGATAAAGCGGTCACAGACCAGGTGACGGGCGGTGGAGCGGGTTCTTGCGCGGTTGTTGGTTTGGTGATTGCATGACCTTTGCACGTGAACGTTTTCTTCTTTCGTATTACTCTACTATCGCGATGTGAAAGGGTTGCGTATGTGGAGGTTTAATTATAGAAGGTAAGTCTGAGAGCTTTGAAAGAAACCCACATGCACATTCCTCTCAAATTGCACGTATACCAGATTGCAGGTATGCAGAAGAGTAATCCCGTAGACTAAATTGCTTATGCCTCGTTGTGAGTTGATGGCCACACATCACAGCGTAAGGTCAAGATGTGGGGTGCGCTCTCATCCTTACTATCCCGCAACCGACCATACTAGTCGTCTGAATTGATTTTCATTCCGGATGTGCGTAAGCAGACCCGCCAGAATGGAAACAATTGGCTTCCCATATTCAAGCTTCAGCTCCTGCAGGGTGCTTTTCCCCCGCGAAGATCGACGCCTCAGCCGCACTTATAGTCGGATTCGGGGTATGCAACTCCTCGCGGATGGATCTTTACGTAGAATGTAAGCTCGTAGGCTATTTCGGCTACAAGATCAACGATTGGACTCTACCCTCACCGCTCGATCTTTCCTCTACTCTAACCGAAGTTCTGCGCCGCAAGATAAATCCAGAAGTAGACAAGCACGCAGTCTGAAATGGAGACCGCGTACGACAAATACATGCATTCTCAGCTTATATCTCCCTATAGTATAGCCATGATATAGGTTTCCCTTTGGAGCTGACCATGCATCATAATCTCTTCAGCAAGTCAAAGGTAATAGATCTCCACTTGCATCTCCAGAGCTCATGCCCATTGACAGAATGGGGAATTTGATGACCCGACTTCCACAAGTAAGGAAGAGAGACTCACCTATCGATACTGAATGAGGGAGCCCGTTGGCATCTTCTAAAGGGCAGTCACCCATCAGTAACGCTAGATTGGCCACATCCAGCAGACTGGTCCTGGAGAAAACCCGTCCAAGACCAATTATGGGTACCACGAAGCATGTTCGAGTCGCAAGCCCCAGGGACAACATCAATATCCATCCTCGTCAGCTAAATTCACCTTCGCCCTTCACATACCCGCAAAGAGCTCCAAACCGCGAGCCTATCCATATATAAACCCTCTCCCCACTGCCCCATTCTCACCATCCTCCACAAAGCCATCCGCAAGCCTAACGCAGAATCCTCCAAATCCAAACCAGCACTCTCCAACTCAAAGCGGACCGCCCCTCTAGCCCACGATGCACGTCCCTACCTTGACCAGCGCCCTCCTCGCCCTCCTCGCCACCACCGCCTCCGCCACAAAAATAATCTCCTACAGTGGCACGAGCTGCAAGTCCGGCGACCAGGTGACGTGGACTGGGCACTCGGTCAACTGCGAGAAGCTTGGTGCGCCTACCCCTTCCCCATCCCCACCTTCTCCCCTACTGACCATAATCCATAGCGAACGTCCGCAGTTTCGAGGTCTTCAACGTCGATAGTGGTTGCTCTGGTAAGTTTTCTCTTTCTCCGTGGATGGGGCGATGAGGTTGTGGAAAGGGGCTGACAGCTCGCGCAGTCACGTATTACAGCGACAGCGAGTGCTCGAATGATGCGACGCGTGCGACGGCGGGGAGCTGCTTTGGGTATAGCTCTGGGGGGAAGGTGAGGTCGTGGTCTTGGGACTGTTAGAGCGGGATGCATGTGATGTGCAGGGGAGAGGGGGGTAGAGAGTGGTGGGAGGTGACGAGGGCATAGGGTGGGTGGTTGCGCTTGATCTGTAGTGCTTTTGGGCACCGTCCGCTCGTTTGAAGATATCGGGGGGTGGAGATTGGAAGGAAGCAAAAGAAGAAAATGGTCGAAAGGAGAGCAAGTACAATACTAGTGCGTTAGTTTGTGCGAAATTGAATCTCCCCTGTTCGCCGCTAAGGAGATTACTACGGTGTGGTAATAAGTTGAAATGAAATATAGGAACCCCTCCTGGAGTGAGGGTATATAGTCTGTTTGTTTTTGGCCGTCAAGCATTAACCCTGGGATTGGGACAGTCTGCTGGTCAGCTGGGTCCTGTTCAACAAAAATCTCCACAAAAGTCCTTCGTTCGCCGATGGCCGTCCAGGGTTACGAGTTCGATACTCAGTGTGTCCGTCCACTCATTAAAAAACAACACCTGCCTACAAACCAAACCAGTTGTTTTTTTGCTTCTCTTGACACTCACTACCTCGGAGCCCTTGGGAACTAGTTGTGCTTGGATCAATCATCTCTTTTTGGATATTCAATTCATCATCCTATCGTCGGACAAAGGTTGTTCCTCCACCGGCACGTGATATGTGAAGTGAATAGATCTGAATTGTGGTCCTACACACTCGATGTCGTATCGACTACCCTTCTTTCTTCCCTAATATCTCCGCAAATACTCCAACGCCTTTCCGCCCCAGCGCTGTCCCTACCCCCACGGCGCTCGCTCCAACCGCCCGCATTCTCTTATACCCCTCCGTATCCTCTACTCCGCCCACTCCTATTATTTGTATCCCTTCCAATTCCGGATGCTGGAATAGTAGCCCCTTAATTGTGTACACATTCCCCAGCGCTAGGGGATGCAACGGCGCGCCCGCGAGCCCACCAATCCCGGTGCCAGTCGCCGAGGCCAGGGTATGATGGAATACCTCTCTCGGGATGCCCGTCGGTGAAGCTGGAATTGTAGAGGTAGGCGAAGAAGTAGCCTCAAGCGTCGGCGTAAGTAGTAGCGAGGAGCCAAGCGTATTCGTCGCTGTTATGAAGCTGATTGGACAAGGCTGATCCACGGGCGCAGCTGAAGCAGCAGCAGACAGCGCAGATATCAGGTGTTTGAATTGGTCTGCGTAGGTATATGGCGGGGTCTTTATCCCGATGGGGACGTGGATATGTGCACTTTGCGATTGCTGCGCCGCGACCTCGGTTTTCAGCGTTGTGAGGTACTCGGCAAGGCGGTGCGAGTGGTAGGCTGGCGGAGGCTTGTCGGGGATATTGGGGCAGGAGAGATTGATCTCCATGGCAAGGGGGATGTGGACGAGGCGTTGATGGGCGCTGATGAGGCGGTAGCACTCGCAGACTTCGGTGGAGCTGCCGGTGACGGAGATGATGAAAGGTTTGGATTTAGATGGCGAGGTGGAGGAGCTGGCGCTTTCAGCGATTTGCGTTATAAAATCCAGGTATGTGAACAGCGGCAGAGGACTGTATCCGAGTGTATTAAGGCTGCCAGTGTCGTCTGGAGAGGAGACAGATGGGTCGGCGGCTGCGACGTGGGTACTGGGATTGTAGAATGTGTATTGGTGAATTTCAGGATCGTTTGGAAAGCCATTGAGGAGGGATGTTCTCGTTGTGACGGCGCCTGTGTACGGGCAGTCGTAGAGCTCGCGGAGCTGCTCGAGACTGGTGCACCACGGGTTAGAGGAGTTGAGAAGAGGAGGGTTAATCACAGGAGGCTTCATCGTGCTGCTTGTAGAAATACAGATCAAAAAGAGAGGTTGCTATTTCATATGAGTGTCTGACAGGAGAGAAAAGTCAGTGGTTTTTGAAGCGGCCTTGGCTGCACTGATCAGACCATTGAGGGGTGCTCCGATAACAAGCTTCTAGCCTGCAAGTCTTCGTCTATTCGGAAGAGGATGTAGGCTAGATCGTTTTACAACAGAATATAGTGGCCTGTTCCTCTTTGAAGACAGCGTAGAGGCCGGATGCACCGAGTCTATGCGGGGAACGTGTGAGAAAGTGGTGAGAGGTCGTGGTGGTGAGCTCTGACCAAATCCACACAACTCAAACGCTTACGTAATTGCGGGATGTCTTCCCTACCGCAAGCCAAGGCGTCATAAAGCAGAACTTCAGTAGACGTTGGAATTATGGAGCGTACGAGGTAACATCAAGATCTAGTTGGAAACAGTGAAGTTTCCAAAAGGATTCCATTTTGTATCTATTTCATCATGCCATGCTCATGACCGTCCAAAACATAAACCATGCCCGACAGCCTCTCATACCGCGCAAGAACACGTCGGCCAGAGACTGCGAGGGTGCAACATAACCAGCAAAAAGGGTGTATAGCTGAGAAGAAAAGCAGACCAGAGGATCTACAACTTTTGCATAGCAGCCTGGAATGTGAATTAGAATAGATCGAGCTAATCATGGGGTAGAGGTGACTCACAATGTCGGTGGACTGGACATAGTCCTCGAACTCCTCGATCTTCTCTTGCAGGTCATTCGTGCTGACCTTGTCATCCTCGATGACCAAGTTGATCTGCAGCTTCTTGATACCGAAGCCAACAGCAACGAGCTTCGAGCCACCCCACACGAGACCATCCTGCTCAATTGCTCGGACTTGTGCCTCCAGCTCCTTCATGTCGGTCTCATCGTCTGCGATTATATCAGTATATGGATTGACCTCGTGGTGACCTGGATAACTCACCCCATGGCTTCACGTCCATTGTGACGATTGACTTGGCAGCGGGCTTGGTCTTGCCCTCCTTCTTCTTCTTATATTCCGCCAGGCGCTCCTCTCTTATCCTCACAGCCTCGGCGTCCTCCTCCTCGTCATCGCTACCGAAGAGATCGACATCATCGTCCTCCTCCTCCGCTGCTGCCGGGGCCTTGGCAGGGTTGATGGGGAGCTCAGAGACCTCGGGGCCGTACGCAGTAGCGGCCTTGGATGGGTCGCCGGGTAGGGAGGAGAACTCAGACTCGAAGGTGGCGATGTGGTTATACCAGCGGTAGGCGTACGGGTACTTTTCGACTGCAGGGGTCTCCTTGAAAGACTGGAAGACTTTGACGTCGGCCTGAGTAGGCGCGTAGCTAAATTATTGTCAACAAGCGGTTCCTATAAGGCTCTTGAGACTAGCATGAGGAGTTGTGGCAATAGTAAAGATCAGAGGTGCACCAAGTGCTGGTTTCGTAGTCATGTGGCGGGGTCTTAAGCCGCCTCTTAAACACGGACCAATGTGTTTCATCAGGATGTGCTGGAGGAAATAGGGATTGAGGCATATGGAGGGATGCGATCTAGGGTATGCGCTTACCCAACGATGTAGCTGCGGGTCTTCACCCAGTTGTTGAGCACTGGGAGATAAATCAGTCATACTGTTCGGCAGGCAGAGCAGTCTTGCGAGGGGCCTTACGGGTGAGGCCCGCGTCGGAGATGAAGTCGGTGAAACCCATCTTGACGGTGTTGATATACGTAAGAGCTTTGAGGGAGATATGGAGAGTGGTGGAGGTGGGAGGAGGGGTTTAAATATTGTGAGTCTGAGTTGCGAAATTGGACACGAACGACGCCCGACGGAAAAACTGTCAAAGCGGCCCCGCTTCCGTATTCATCAACCGGCTCGGGCTTAGCGCTGTAATTTATGCCGGTAAACTAAATAGAACATCCTCGAAAAGACTCGAGCCATCGACTGACTGGAGGTTTGTATAGATCACGTTGCCCATTGAAGGCTATAAAAGTCATGGTCCTCTTGCCAAAGCGCCAGTTTCTGTGACTCCCCGCCTACTCTGCTAACTGCACGCCATAACCATGTTGTCCAGCAGAGCGCAAGTTGCTGCAAGACGGCTCTCAACACCTCTTCCAAGGACCTCTAGATTACAAGCTGCCCGCGCTTCCGCCCTATATACCCATCCTGTCTCGATCAGACCGATCTTCTCAAGCAATGGTTTGTTACCAACAACAGCCGCGCGATTCTACGCTAGGGGTCGACCGCAACCCCCAGGTGGTACCCATCGAATGGACTTGGGTGGCGAGCCCGAGAAGTCTGCGTTAGAAGAATACGGCGTCGACCTCACCGCGCGCGCAAGGGACGGAAAACTAGATCCCGTAATTGGAAGAGCCGCCGAGATACACCGCACAATACAGATTCTATCGCGACGGACGAAGAACAACCCAGTTCTGATTGGAGCTGCGGGCACAGGGAAAACAGCTATTCTTGAGGGTCTCGCGCAAAGAATTGTGCAGGGCGATGTGCCAGAGTCTATAAAGGAGAAACGGGTGATCTCGTTGGACCTGGGCCAGCTCATAGCTGGAGCTAAGTTTCGAGGAGACTTTGAAGAGAGGCTTAAGAAGGTGTTGAAGGAAGTGGAAGATGCGAAGGGTGGTGTTATACTTTTCGTCGATGAGCTACATATTTTGCTGGGCCTAGGCAAAGCGGAAGGCAGCATTGATGCCAGCAATCTTCTAAAGCCCGCTCTTTCCCGCGGAGAGCTGCAATGCTGCGGTGCTACTACGCTCAACGAATATAGGATGATTGAGAAAGATGTGGCCCTTGCGAGGAGGTTTCAGCCTGTCATTGTCGGCGAGCCGAGTGTTCCGGATACGATATCCATTCTTCGAGGCATCAAGGAGCGATACGAAGTTCACCACGGTGTGCGAATAACCGATGGGGCTCTTGTCGCTGCTGCGACATATAGTAATCGCTACATAACCGATCGCTTCCTTCCAGACAAAGCTATCGATCTGGTGGACGAAGCGGCCAGTGCGCTCCGTTTGCAACAAGAAAGTAAACCAGATGCAATCCAAGAGCTTGATCGACAGATTATGACTATTCAAATTGAGCTTGAGTCGCTGCGCAAAGAGACCGACATAGCTAGTAAAGAGAGACGGGAAAAGCTAGAGAGCACCCTCAAATCAAAGCAAGAGGAGGTCAAGACCTTGATGGACAAGTGGGAAAAGGAGCGGGCCGAGATCGAAGAAATCAAGAATGCACAAGAGAATTTGGAAAAGGCGAAGCTTGAGCTTGAGAAAGCCCAGCGAGAAGGAAACTTTGGTAGAGCCGGCGAGCTGAGGTATTCGCAGATCCCGGAACTCGAACGCAAGTTGCAAAGCGAGGACGACGCTGGTGGAAAATCATCCGACACGCTCATACACGACTCCGTCACCGCAGATGATATCGCTGGTGTTGTGAGCCGAACGACTGGCATCCCAGTCACAAAGCTCATGGCAGGCGAGGTCGAAAAGCTGATCCATATGGAAGAGTCTCTTCGACAGCACGTGCGCGGTCAGGACGAAGCCCTAACAGCGGTCGCCAATGCTGTTCGTATGCAGCGAGCAGGACTCAGTGGAGACAACCGCCCTCTAGCTAGCTTCATGTTCTTGGGCCCGACTGGTGTTGGCAAGACCGAGCTGTGCAAGAAAATGGCAAACTTCCTCTTCTCCACCGAAACAGCCGTCGTCCGGTTTGATATGAGCGAATTCCAGGAAAAACACACGATAAGCAGGCTCATAGGAAGTCCTGCAGGCTATGTTGGATACGACGATGCGGGACAACTCACCGAGGCTGTTCGAAGAAAGCCTTACGCAGTGTTGTTGTTTGATGAGTTCGAAAAAGCTCATCGCGACATATCGGCGCTCCTTCTCCAGGTCCTCGACGAGGGTTTCTTGACCGACTCTCAAGGCCACAAGATCGATTTCCGGAACACAATTATCGTCTTGACTTCGAATTTAGGAGCCGACATCATCGTTGGCGAAGACATGCTTCACAGATCTAAGACTCCTGAAGATGATGATCAGATTTCTCCAAAGACCAAGGAAGCTGTGATGGACGTTGTGGCCTCCTCATACCCCCCTGAGTTCCTGAATCGTATCGACGAGTTTATTCTCTTCCGAAGACTTTCCCGTGCAGCTCTTCGTGACATCGTAGACATTCGATTGAAAGAGTTGCAGCAGCGACTGGATGATCGTCGCATCACTCTGGACGTATCTGATAACGTGAAGCAATGGCTTTGTGACCGAGGATACGACCCCAGGTTCGGCGCCCGTCCCCTCAATCGCCTGATCGCGAAGCAAATCGGGAACGGGCTTGCGGACAAGATCATCCGTGGTGAGGTCAAAGGGGGTGATGTTGCAAAGGTCACTATACAGGACGATGGTGCCGCGTTAGAGGTGCAGCCAGTCCCATCCTGAGGCTAGGCACTCACACCGCGAGACTGTCTAAAGTTATGGCTCAACCATAGGTTCTTTTCTTTTCTCTGTAAAATGCTTTGTATAACATGTAGGACTGGTTTGTATTAGTTTCGTACTCAAGCTGCATTGCTGGCGTAAGGTTGTAGATGCCACATGACGAGTCCTCTCCGCTCAATAGGCATACAAAACGGTTGTGCATAACTACATAATGATAAACATACCACTAATGAGTGTTAAGACAAGAATCTATTTCGTATTTCAAACGTGGTGGTGTGCTTCTGTTTAGCTTTCGCAATGCCCACGCGACGTCAGCCTCGGCGTCTTCAATCTCTAAACTCTTTTTCAACGTTAGCCTTCCCATCCCAATATCATTCCTCCGCCTCAACACTCTCTCCTTTCCTCACGCAAAAATGGCATTCAGGATCCCAAAAGGCAAGCGGAAAGTCGACCGGTCGCAGACCTCGTCACAGCGAGAGCGTGGTCGGTTCAGGTCAGGCTCCAGGTCATCCGTCAATCCGTCGAAAACGGCATCCTCAGCAACGCCCGCCCAGCGAAGAGTTCAAATCCAGACGCCGCATCGTAGTACCCAGCCAGAATCAATTGCCGAGTCTGCCTTGGAAGACCAGCAGGCCGAGGTCGCTCACGATGATGTCGAAAACGACCCGCCCGATGCCGATGCTCTAAATGAGGTCATGATGGCCGTGGATCTCAGAGAAAGAGGGACTGTGGGATGTTGCTACTATGTGGCTAGGGATGAGAAACTATATTTCATGGAGGATGTCAAACTCGGAGGTGTTGACGTGGTCGATGCTTGTAAAGCTGCCCAATCTTTCCAGTACATGCTGCTGACTACTTACTAGTGAAGTCTTTCATTGAACCTACCGTAGTCCTCGTATCTGCGAGAGCTGACGATGCTGTCATAGATCGATTAGATCCTGAAGCTAGAGGCTCGACATCCATTGACGGATCAAGTAGGCATTGACTTCACCTTCAACTTTCGACCTTCCCAAGCTGACACAGACCAGACGATCCTTTTCGCCTCCCATACCTACTCGAAGTTCGCCCATCCTCCGAGTTCAGCTATGACGCCGCGAAGAATAAGCTCGTAAACCTCAAACTTGGCGATGACGGCGGACCACAAGTCACGTTCATTGTCCCAGGAGATGTTATAGCGGCAGAGGGGGCTGATGATGGAGGAGGATTTATAGGCCGTCATGAGCAGCTTTTGAGGCTGTCGGGATGGATCGACGTGGAGAGTCGCCTGACTGTAAGTGCTTTCTCCGGAGTAACATAACAACGTCGCTCACGCTTCTAGGTCGGCTGCGCAGGAGCTCTGATATCATACCTCCAGAGAAGAAGAGCAGCTGGGTTCCTACCGGGTGACAAGGCTGCCCATCTCGTATTCCGGATCTCTACACTTGAGATGTTTACACTGCGGGATACCATGTATGTCCGACAGTCTAGACGTGGTAGCCACTACTTACCGTTTCCTAGGTTCATCAACGCCGATACTTTGCAGTCTTTGCAGATATTGCAATCGGAATCGCATCCGCATACCCACAATCAAGGCCCAACGAAAGGTTCATCTGGCTCGAAGGAGGGTCTTTCTGTGTATGGGTTGTTCCACCATCTCGCCCGAACGCCACAAGGGAAATACCTACTACGGCAATATTTTCTCCGACCCAGCCTCAACCTCGATGTCATTCATGAGCGTCTCGAAACTATCAGCATTTTCGTTCGCCCAGAAAATGCCGAGCCGCTGGAAATGCTCGTTAAATCATTACAGTCTATAAAGAATATCCGAGTAATCATGATCAACTTGCGCAAGGGTGTCGGCGGAGGTCCTGCCAAAGGAGGCGGCATTGCGAAGAGTATTTGGGCAGGAATCAGACTGGTAAGGCTCCACAACTGGCTTATACGTCCTAGGTCTCTGACACAACGTAGTTTGTGTATCACGCTTTGAAGATCAAAGACACATTCCAGGACGTGACAGGCGGAGAAAGGCTTGCAATCCGGGCAAAGATTTTTGAAAAAGTCGATCCCTATCATTTCAGCCAAGTTGGAAGAAAGATCAGCGAAGTTGTGGACTTTGAGAGGTCGACAGATGAGCTCCGTACTGTCATCATGCCTGGGGTGGACGAAGAGCTTGACCAGATGAAACGCACATTCGACGGGCTTGATGCCCTTCTCAGCCAAGTGGCCCGCAAATTATCGGAGAGTATTCCAGCCGAGCTGCATGAAACCTTGAATGTCATCTATTTTCCCCAGATTGGCTTCCTTACTACAGTTCCGCGTAACCATGCTACCGGCGGAGGCGTATACCAAGGCGGGATTGAGAACCCATGGGAGCAGATGTTTTCAACAGAAGAGCAGGTTTACTTCAAGAACAATGAAATGCGCGAAATGGATGATCATTTCGGCGATCTACACGGTATCATCTCTGACAGGGAGATTGAAATCAGTCATGACCTTGCTCAATTTGTACTCGAGTACGAAGAGCTACTCACCGTCGCCTCGGATATCTGCGGCAAATTGGACAGTCTCCTGGCGCTAGCTCAGGGCGCAAAGATGTACAGGCTGGTAAGGCCTAAGCTAACAAAAGATAATGTGGTCAAGATAAGAGGTGGACGGCATATCCTGCAAGAGCTTACGGTGCCGTCTTTTGTTGCGAACGACACTAACCTCGCTGGTGGTCCCGGATACGACGATATGGGAGAAGACAGCCTCGAACCCGCCGCAGATCGTAGCTCGCATGCGCCGCAGAGGGCCTCAGGCCAGCCATCTACAACTGGCGGAGATGGGGCAAGCCTACTCATTCTCACTGGACCGAACTTCTCTGGTAAAAGCGTTTATTTGAAGCAAGTGGCGTTGATCGTATTCTTGGCGCATGTTGGAAGGTAGGGGCCCAATATCCTGTATGATGAGCGACCCTGACGGTATCAGTTTTGTGCCTGCGGAGAGTGCCAAGATTGGGCTCACGGACAAGATATTGACTCGAGTGTCCACCCGTGAGACTGTCTCCAGGGTGAGCCGAATGCCACTGCCCTTGGCCAACCAACTACTAAACATTCCCAGATTCAGAGTGCCTTCATGATCGACCTCCAACAGATTTCCCTTGCTCTAAGTTTAGCTACTCGACACAGTCTGCTCATCATCGACGAATTTGGAAAAGGCACGGAGTCTAGCGGTAAGCTCTGGTCGAATGGCAGTAAAGGGTTATCATTGACGGATCGCAGATGGCGCTGGCCTTGCTTGCGGAGTCCTGGAGTATCTGCTTAGGCTCGGTAGAGAAAGCCCGAAGGTTCTCGGAGCGACGCATTTCCATGGTAATAAACCTTACGGTGTTCCACCTACACTCTGACTTTCTTTCCAGAAATATTCGAAAATGGATTCTTAAAGCCTCGTCCGTCCTTGGCATTCGGTCACATGGAAGTGCGAGTCGACACCAGCGCCTCCGAGGTCGACGATCAAATAACATACCTGTACAAGTAATAGAAGGTTCTGGAATTCACTTTCTGTTGCTAACGCTTACAGTTTCCGCGAAGGGCGCAGTACTTCGAGTTTCGGAACATGGTGCGCCTTGATCCCTTCCAGACGCCAACGAATATTAACTACTTACTAGCTGCGCCGCAATGAATGGAGTTCCACCAGATGTGGTCAGACGCGCCGAGGAGCTCATTCTTCTAGCAGCGAAAGGGGAAGATCTCGTTGCCGCATGCGCCGTGATGCCTGACACGGAGATGGTAGAGCTCGAAGATGCAGTGAGTACCATGATGCTTGTTATAATCACCGCCTTGTTTGCTGATGGACTTACTAGGAACAAATTGCTCGTGAGTTTCTCGACGCCAACGCCGAAATTGACCCAAGGAAGGTCCTGGAAGACATCCTGACCATTTCCGCAACCACCGACTCTCGGTCTTAGTCCAGAGATCAGGTTGGGACGATGCAGGTTAGGTATCATGGTAGGACTCATGTGATCAGCACTCTGGCTCTCTGTCAACCCCTCCTGTTCGTTATAGTCGCGCTGTAACCCCAGCAAATTTACATTAGTGGCGAAAATTGGAAGATCATTTGTATATTCAGCTACTTGAAAGCAAATTGGAGCCTTCATATTCCTCGTAAGCCTCGACAGTTAGGATCTCTGGCTACCCAACCCATGTTACGAGGGAAACCACATAGAGAGAATTAGGAGCGGAATGCAACACAGAACTAAGACCGCTATCCATACCTAGGTCCTTCTCTACCAAGATCCACCAAGCCGTGCTTGGCGAAGTTGTTCTTGGCGGTAATGCTCCGTCACTTCCCCTTCATAACGCCAAAACTCCGTCAGGACACCGCTCGCCCATTCAGCCAGCTCATCGTCCAAGACCCAGCGCGGCACCCCTTTGGTCTTGAAACGCTTCTCGGTCCACTGGTAATCGTCCCTATCCAGCAGACTGACGACACCATGCTCAGTAGAAGTGGTCTTTCGAAAAACCTGGATCTTGACCGTCTTCAGGCAATCACACATCCGCGCTACCTCCCTCAAAGCCAATTGGGTGGCTTCGAAGTAGCTCTTCTTCAACCTCCCCTGGTCACGTTCGTAATGGGAGAATGACAGCGTCAAAGACTCCAGCTGCGGACAATTCTGGGCCACGTAGCGGATGGACAGAGCTTTCTTGGCCAACTTGTCCCGGCGCTGTCTGCGTGACATCAAGTAGGGATGTGGGATTTCTTCGTGGAATGAGCGGCCAAGGCTGCCTGTGAGAGTTACGTGCGTCATGAATAAGAACGGGAAAGGGCTCAGCTGCATCCGGTAAGGAACCCTGGATACGGATTAGTATTTAAGGTCTTTGGAGTGGAGATGTGCCATTCCGATGAGCAACTTACACCTGGGTCTTCCCCTCCGGCGGGTAATGTCCATTCTTCTTCTCTCCTTCACATGGGATGAAGTCGCCCCGAGGCCATCCCTTATGATAATTGAACACCGCCTTGTTGGAAAGCTGAAAGTTGAAGATCATTTCGACCTTGCTGAACAGCAGGGTATACACGTCGGCGGCGATGAACTTGTTCGTGCAGACCAAGGCACCGATGGCCCGATACTCGGACAAATGTAGCGTATCGCCGTCTTCGTACCGCTCGTGGCTCGAAGTCTCCAGTACGCGCGCGAATTCAGCACTTCCCCAACCGTAGCCGGGTTCCCATCCTTTGCCGGGGTCGACGAAAGTGATGGACGTGAGGAGGCTCCGGATAAAACGGTCGTTCTTAGGGTCGAAATGTCCATTGTGGAAGGGATCTTCGCAATCTTGATCCCGATCAGAGCTGCGGCAGGTCACAGGGTAGCGATGGCGGATTGGGAGGCCCAGGTGGGAATAAATTTCCTCTCTGAGCTCGAGAGGGAGGAGTTCGAGGCGGCTCGGGCGATATACCGTCTGCTTCTTTGGCATGGTTGTTGATTTGGAAGGATGGACTGGATGGTGGTAGGTGTGGTAGGTGTGGTAGACGGGGAGGGTGTGTGTGAGAAAGATGAGGCATCTCGTTCTCTATTTGGGGTTTAAGTACTTCGACTGACGTGTTAAGCTCAGTGAATGACGAGGTCGCAACTTGGGAGTGACTGCGTGTTATTTGCAGCGTGGAAGTGAATTGGAATTGGCTGGCTCTCAGCATCTGCAAAGTCCTTTGCAAACCTCAGTCCCTTCTCTACAGCATATACCAGCTAATCAGGTTAATCAGTTTAGCTTCAGTGCCTACCTCGCGTCTGGAGTTGGTTACTCGTCGAGATTCGCGTGGACAGCAGCTGCCAACAAGCGTCGCCGGGATGAGAACCCCCTTTCTCCTTAGCGGAAGGTAACATCAACAGTATCGGGCTTTCCGTTAGACGCTGCGGAATAGTTCTATGCAAAAGGCTTTCAGTTCCTCCAGGGTTGGAGGCAACTGCCTGTTAGATGTCTGTCATCTCGCGTTCTTGCGTTGCTTCCTACTTTCATACTTCGATCATACATCTGCGTGAAGAATTCAGTATTTCTACTAGTCTTCAGAAATCTATAATTATACACTACAAGCCACCGGGCAACTTGCCGTCACTACATACTTACCACTGTCGATCAACGCCTTAGACACGGGCCATCTTTCAACAATCAAAGTCTAGACATGGCCAAAAAGGCAACAGAATATCGATGGAGTCGCCTGGAACTTCTTCCCCTTGAGATTCGCCAGCGTATATACTCGTACCTTGGACTTCCCGTCGCCCGCCGATTCTTTCAACCTTGCCCTATGTCGCTAGAGTCGTTTTGGAGAACTTACTGCAACGTACCCTCTCACTGGGCCCACATCATCGCCGAAGAAGGGTGGGAGAAAAACCACAGGAGTCAATACGAAACGTGTTTATGGAGCACGCTCACCACAATTACACTCAAGAACCCCGGCGATTCTCTGCTACAAGTGCCGACAGCTGTCACGATGGAAAATGCCCTGCAGGTCCAGATGGAGTCCTATTCAAACCATCATGTCTATGGCCATTTCTTCTTCTACAACTTTGAGGCGTTGAAGGGAGCGCGAGCGTTACTGTGTGTGAACAAGTTCATCGCCGCGGACCTGTATTCGCTTATTGTCCGGAAGGCCGAGGTTGTGTTCAACTACCAACTGAGTAGTGAGAGGACTTCCAGGGGCAAGTCAGCTTGGTGAGTCTCTCCTAGAAAATGGACCGGGGAAACAGTCTAATCAATCTTATTTCCCCAGGAAACCCAAGAAGTCCGTCACTGGCGAACCGATGAGGCTGTCCCCTTTCCCCTTTCGCTTCATGACCCGTGTCACGCTCACGAGCCGTATCGGCAGCAGCGCGAGAGAGCGATACCCGCACCCTCCCTCCGTCACCAAGAAATGGCATCGGACTGACTTGGCGAAACAAGCGCTCTCGATTCGGTACATCGCACAACACTGCCCGAATTTGATATGTTTGACGTTTGTACCATCCGCAACCAAACTTACAAAGACGAAGATGAGCGGACTCGACGCCATTACGTTCAGCCTACTGGAATTGGTGCAAAAGTGCGAGAAGTTGCAGACCTTGAGGTTTCAGTATCTGGCCTGGGACCCGAAGCCGACAGCCGCGTCTGTAGAGGCGCTGGAGCTGTGGGAGGTGGATGAGTATGGGGTTCAGGATGGATTGAAGGGGGTTCCGGTCCAGAGGGTGCTCGATGTCGGGGGGGTCCCGATGTGGTTGAGGGAAGATGAGGTAGCGGAGTGGGCGATGGATGTCATGCTGGATATTCGGCATCACAAGAGGGATTATGGTTTATAGAGAGTACAGTGGGATGTAACGGTCACTACTTTGGATGGGGATACATGAGCTAGGCTAGGAAGCTCCAGGGCGAGCCTACCCATAGTCATTCTTTTTCGTCGTCGTAAGCCACCCTTTTCTCTCTGTGTAGCTTCCCCTTCTTTAAGCTTATCTATGGCTGGTAAGACCATTTTCCACTGCTCGTACCTCATTCGCGTACCTTGTCACTTGAATTCTCGTAAACACATTCGAACTTGGGCTACCTCTTGCAAGGACACTTACCTCAAGCTAAAGTATGGGGTGTGGGCGATGGATAGAGAAATGGGGGGTGAAAAGTAAGCTCGTCCTACTATTCAGCTCGCTCAATATCTATCTATCAACGATTCGCTGTCGGTCGTAGTTTTTGGGACGCCCGATACTTGAGGAATGATGACAGCTTCCAATACTACTTGAACGTCTTTGCGTGTGGTTTCCCATCAACTCCTAGTTCCTTTTCTAGAGACACAAGCGACTAATGGCTTGACTCCTGAGCATTCGCGCTCGCTCTTACGTTTTCATTCTGCCAATTCACCCAGTACAAGTCAGCAGAAGTAGAAACAAAAGCAAAAGAAGAATAACATGCTTCCCTTGCGACTCGATCACGCGCGACCTACGTGTAGTCGGTGGTTACAGACCTCTGCGGCCACACTACGTTCAGAAGCATTACAGTTCGAGCCACTCAGCCACACGATAGTCCTCTCAAATTCAATACTGGAAGACGAATAAATTAGTATTTAACCCTCTAGTTTCAGTCAACTAGACAAGGCGCTTTCACTCCAAGTAGATTATGGGCGTGAGCCCTCGGCCTCTGCAAAAAAATCTCATGTTCTCTAACCCATCACGTTCCACCACCGCCTCAAAAACTTCACTCCCCTGACACCAACCCTGAAGCTGTCCCCAATCATGACCAAACCAGAGTAGCATCACCAACCGAGCCTCTTAGACGCAATTCCTCTCGAACTCCGACGACTCATCTACTCATACCTCAGGTTTTCCGTAGCCGGTCGCGTATTCTGGCCTTGAACTCACATGTATAACGGTGATGCGGGAAGCGGTCGCGACGTTCGGTTTAGATTGGGTTGTTATTTGTGGATTTCTCTCACACTAGATTAATATCGGCTCTGCAGACAACCCGAAGATGACCCACCGCGATCAAAATGACAGCTTACTCCGGAGCAATATCACAAGCATGTGCATCAGTGACACTCGCATACCTTTGGCCACTACCCGAAGCACTACGAGCATTGAGTACACCAAGGCGACGGTGCGACCATCATGTTCTCCCTACTTAAGCGAGTACAGAATAGATAAGAAGGGTCATAATCGAGGACAGGCTAAGCAATAGGTGAGTGACCATGCGAGTATCAACGAGGGACAGACCATACTAATCATTTCTATTTAGGCCCACCTCTTACATGTTAATGACCCACTTTAGCT
This sequence comes from Lophium mytilinum, assembly GCA_010093605.1. Lineage (NCBI taxonomy): Eukaryota > Fungi > Ascomycota > Dothideomycetes > Mytilinidiales > Mytilinidiaceae > Lophium > Lophium mytilinum. The sequence continues at coordinate 461,885 of MU004188.1, read as the reverse complement.
TCCGCCTCATGACCCACGTGACCCTCACATCCGACGTCGGTCGGGGCCGCAAGGAGTCTCAACGTCACAATCTCGTAGTCGTCAAGAAGTGGCATGGTTTCAGGTTCGCGAAGCAGACACTTTCCCTGCGCTATCTCGCTCAGCACTACTCGAGTCTACAGGTCTTGACCCTTCACCTTCGTTTCTCGACGTCTGCTACACAAAGCTGGGTGTGCTGGATGCCATTTGCTTCGGACTCAGAGAGCTCGTGCGTGAGTGCGAGGCTTTGGATGCGGTGAAGCTATGGTGTTTTCCTTGGAAAGCCACAAAAGTTCCTCTGGAGGATGCTCGGGGAGAGGATCCGAATACTTATAGAGAAGATGACGAAGGAGAATGGTGGAAAGGTAGGGCCCCGACGAAAAGGCTTGCGGATGATTGCTTTGGTGTTCAGGAGCACTCGATCTTGGCAAGGGAAGACGAGATATCGAAGTAGTCTAAGAGCATCATGATCGACATACGACGGCATGAGGCAGACTACGAGGCCCGGAAGAAGGTGCACTATATCGAAGGGGGCCTTATGCACTAATAGTCTATATGCTAGATGGGCGAGCGTCGGATGCTTCGGCCTAGCACAGCTGATAATCGGGATACTGCCAGGTAGCTCCGGGATGAAGATGAGCTGGCGGAGTAGGCGAGACACGCCCGTTTTGATTTTCCTTAAGGGAGGTATCAATCAGGATATAGGAATAGCTTTATAAAAGGGTCTATTAAGATCTATTAGCTAACCATTTGAAGTGAGAAGACAACTGAAAAAGCGACATCTTGCCCAGTAAGTTATTGTAACAAGCTAGTGCAAATCGTTGTAACCTTAAGCCGAGATTCGGTTTCTATGTGAGAAGGAAATTCGTACTTAGTAAAATAAGAAACGATCCTATCACCTGATCTCACCACTAAGTATAAAAACCCAGATATTCAGCGCCGCCACCGCCCTTCGGGGCCGGGCTCAATGGTTACGAGTCTGTGGTCGTTGAGGTTGCGGATTACCCGCAACCTCCCAAACCATTTTAAAAAAATCCTCGCTTGAGGGTTTTCTCAGGCTTCTGCTTGAGTTTTTTGCCTCTCGTGGGTCTAGGTTCGATTCGCAGGGTGGACGTCTCTCTTTCTGTTTTAGGCGGTGATTGATCAATCAAGTCTTAATGCTTGGTGGGTGGGTATGTGCATTAGATTTTAGCGCACCTAGTCCCCGTAAAGGCGCTGAGAAACTTATCTAGGACCTAGAAGATTCTTTATGTGTACCAAGGGGTTATTGTAGGATTTCGGCCCGAGCCTTCTGCGTTTTAGAGGGCATGAATCGTGGATCGCATGCCTTCATTATAGTTGTTAATCAATTGTAAAATTGTCCTTACGGTAGGTATATATACCTAAACATTCGGCGCAGCCAGTCCCTTTCGGGGGGCTGCCTCATTCGTGAGTCTTCTATTTGCCCGCTGCAGGTTCTCTGCAGCGGCCCAACTAGAACCTAAAAACTTCCTGCTTGTACCAGGGGTTTTTGTAGGGCTTCGGCCCGAGTTTTTTGCCGCTCATAGATCTGTGTTCGAATCGTGGGGTTGGCATCTTTCTTTTTGCTTTTTCCTCGAGCCAATTATCTTCACTTGTCGACTTTGACATGAGGTATATATGTCAAAATACTCGAGGCAGCCAGTCCCACTCCGGGTGCTGCCTTATTAGTAAGACAGTACAACAGGATCTAGCTGATCCTGCAGTTCAAATCCTCTAATCAAATCCCCTGCGTGCACCAAGGGGTTTTTGTAGGGCTTAGGCCCGAGTTTTTGCTGTCTGTTGAACTAGGTTCAATTCTCGGCGATGGCACAGCATTCTTTCTATATTCAGAACTCTCTAGAAATTTTTGAAAGGTGGATGGATTTCTAAGGTAGACGTGAAATCACTTGATATTTAAAGAAACCAGGGTGTAGATAGATATGCACATCGTGAGCGCAAATCTATAATTACCGTGTCTAATGCTAGTCTCATCGAAGCATTGCTCTATACAAAACTTTCGCGGAGGCCGCGCAAAATCGCGTTGCTTCTATGTTGGTATCTCCATGCTGCGACGATTCATTCTCTTTCGTTCGCGTGGTTGGCTGTGTATGCAAATGCTGTTACAAACGTCCATAGAACCTAGATATCCTCGTTATTCGTATAGATAGTACGAAGATTCTCCAAAAGCCCGCCCGGCCGGCTTGGTTCTCTCATGTCGAGTAGACCCTCGCCATCGTCTGCGACCAATTAGCACACCATCTCCTCACGCCTCAAACGAGAGCACTCACTGCTGCCTGTCTCGGCTCGATGAATAGAGCCTCCGCCTCCGTCAACACTATCGGTACCTCCCCTTTCGACTCGTCCACCAGCGTCTCCAGTCTCCCCGTCACCCACGCCTTCCGCCCCTCCACCTTTGTCGTTTCAGCTCGTAGGACAACGTATTGGTTCGCCATACATGGCTTCTTATATGTGATATTTAGACTCGCCGTCACGCCCACCCTGTTCGGTAGTGCCGGAAAGCAACACCTCGCCAGCCCCTCATCCAACAGCGTTCCCAGTAACCCTCCGTGCACAACTCCAGGGTGCCCACAGAGCGCAGAGCCGAGATGCTGCACGCTGACAAACCGCGAGCCGTCCTCCGTGGTGAACGTGAGCGGCGGCACGCCAATCTTGTTTTCTCCGATGAGTGCTCCGCCCATAAGGTTATGTGGCCGCAGAGACGGCGGGATCTTCAGGTGTGGGCGTGATGCGATGAATTTGGGATCGTCGAGTAGCGATTTGACGAGGGGATGTGCGAACAGCGTCTCGTCGATCTCTGCGAGGACTTCTGAATCCGCGGTGAATAGTTCGAGTGTTTCCGCGTCCGTCGGAGGGGTGATGATCTCCTGGATCGTCTCGTACGCGGGGGCGGCCGCCATTGCGAAGCCGGCGGTGGTGCAGAGGACGGTTATGGAGGCGTATTTGAAGAGTGTCCAGAGGATCCCAGGTCGCTGGCGCGGGGGAAAGGGCGGTGGTGGTGGGAAGGTCGACGGAGTTTCTGCGATGATACAGTAAGCTCAATTTGATGAATACCCCCAGTGCTAATGCCAATGTCCACCCTTGCACAGTTCCGACATTCGCCGGTAGAAGTCTTACCTGGTATGCTGCTAACGCTGCTCTGGTGTCGCTGTTGCAGTCTTCCAACGTTCGGCCTTCGGGGATGCGTTGCGGGTGAGGATTTTAGCAAACTAGCTCGAGCGGCGAGCGGTGAGAGAGATCTGCCCTGAGCGACGACATTCCTGCAGGCTCTAACTGGCAGCATCGGGTAGGCCGAGTCGCGTTCAGGGTTGTGGCGTTGGCAGACTATTCCCTATGCCAGCCGTTGAGGTGGACCTGCTGCGACGTCGGGCGGGCTGCGCTTTCGGCAACCGAATCGGGAGGGATGCCGAGGTCTTTTTCTTCGGTAGTGCGAAGTAGGTATATACTTCTTGAGTGTTTAGTTGGACTTGAAACTCTGCAGTACTCGAGGATGCGTATCTATCTATAAGTGTACGCGAATTAATTGCTTTAGAGGAGTTACGGTCTGGTGGTAGACATATGAGTAAACACGATCTGAGCTTTCAACTCTTAATGAATAGATAATATCTTCCTCTGATCATGGTATTTGTGAGTGTCTATATCCTACAGGTATCTATACAGCACCCTCCTATACAAGATTTACAGCAAGGGTTCTCCCCTGAACAACCTATACAGCAATGGTCCTACACTGAGCCCTCCTCTTGATTTCCCTCCACCAGCTCCTCCTCATCAACCTTCGACACAACATCCCCGTCTCCCTTCCCACCACCTACCCAGCTCTTCAACCACGCAACGAAATCCTGCCATCTCATCGTCGTTCCCACACTGACGCCCACCGCCGCACCTCCCAAATGCGCCCAATGATCCATCAACTTCACTCTCCCTTTGCGCATATTGTACACCTCTAGTAGCAAGAAAGCCGCCAGGACCATTTTCAGGTTCACCGGCCTTTCGATGTCCGTAAACGGAATCCTGACATGGTCCCTAGTCGTCGCGATACAGAACAGGGCAAGGACGCCGTTGAGAGCGCCCGACGCACCGAGTGAGGCCGACTTGTAGTTGCGAGCCAGCACGAAGAAGGTGAGGGAGGCGAGAGAGCCGCACGTACCTGCAGCAACGTAGGTGCTGAGGAAGACGCCGCGGCCAACGAGGTCGTGGCCTGTGGGATCGTGAGTAATGGAAACTAGGAGTGTTTTGATATATGCAGCATGTGACTAAAGAAAACTGGAAAAGGGGCCATGAAAAGGAGCAAACTTACACCACACGCCCATCGTCATCAGCCAGGTTATGTTGAGGAGCAAATGTGAGAACGACTGATGACTGAAAATATTCCCTAGTGTTGCTAGCGCAACTGGGTAGGCGGGAGTGGAGACCATGTATTTGTTCAATAGAGGCCAGAAGCGCGGGATCCTCCACACGACGAAAACTGCAAGGTTGATGCCTACTATGACACTGCATGTTGCGAGGGCAGGCGTGAAGTCTGAGAAGAGCCGGACTGCGTTATCAGGAGGCTCGTAATTTGTTGCAAAGAGGCCGCAAAGAGTGCAGACAGCTACGGTGAAGGCGGCTGAGGGCCACAGACGCTGGGCCTTTTTGCAAGATTAGCAAGAAATTGTGGAAAGCCAGTGATAGACTTACGAGAGTCAAGCTCTGCTCCATCTCCTGTTCATTCTTCCATTTCCTCTGAGCCTTCTCCTCGTACTTCTTGACATACTCTGACTTCTCACCACTCTCTGTGCACCAAAAGAATCAGCATTTGTTTCAAACAGACTACATCGAAGATATGAGACCTACCTCTAATCTCCACTCCTAAGAACTTCTTTCCCGGCACCAAGTTCTTAGGTCCCACGTGCCTCCCCTCCGCAACCATCTTAGCCTCCTCCTTCGCCTTCGCCCTCTCCTTCTCCGCCTTCTCCGCCTCCCAATTCGCCTCATTCGACTTTCGCACAGTCTCAAAGATACTTCTCCCATACTTCGCCCGCCCATACTCCGTTCCCTGCCCACCAGCGTTTCCCTTCGCCTCCCTCTCCTGCCTCGCTTTCACATTAATATACCGTCTCCCCTCCCACTCCTCTCCCCGAATCTGCTGCTCCTCCACCTCAGGATCCAACTCCACCTTCTTCAACAACCCCAACTTCACCCCCCTCTCCGCAAGCACCTCCCGCTCTATCCTCGCCGCCTCCGCCTCCGCCCAATCCGCCGCCGCCGCTTCCTCATCCACCGGGAACCTTGCCCGCAGATACTCCAGCGCCCGCATCATCTGCTCTTGCGAGATATCCGAGAGATCGAGGTCCAGCGCTTCATCGATGTTGTCGATCCCCCGCTCGGCGAGGGAGCCGGTTAAGCGCCGTGTATGGAGGATGGAGAGGACGCGGTTGCCGTTGACGGTTGAGAGGGTGGGGAAGAGTTGCTTTATTGCCTTTGGTAGGAGCGGGCCAGAGGGGAGGGAGGATGTGATGTGGGAGTCATCCCAGGTGTGGGTGTCGACTTCTGATGTGGCTTTCGGCGGCGGGCGAGGTTTGGGGGTGGAGGTAGATGGAGGTTGGGAGCGAGCTTTGCGGGCGGGGGCGGGGGTGGTGTTGAAGGATTTTGGGGCGCCATTGGACCATTTTCGGGGTATCTGGATGCGAGGGAATGGTTGCGTAGGGTATGGTATAGGGCTACTGCGATCTCGAGGAAGGACAGCGAAGCTGCGGCGCGCGGTACGGAGGAGAGATGTAGATGGCCATAACGGGGTCGAGGCGAGAGGGCGCAGGGAGGCGCAAGAGCTGGGTAGCCGTGCTGCTACCGGTAATACATTGTTCATTTCGTGGGCGCTGGCATGTTAGGACGCGGGAATGCGCGCCGAAGTTGGGATCTCGTGATATTTTTTTGGAGTCGTGAAGTCGGAGGTGCAAGCCGAGCCGAGACGTCAAAGCTTCGATCTTCAGCCTTACGAAACGAACGTCACCCTCGGGTGCCTGCATCGTGAACTTAACTTTCTACCTTTACCCTTCTAAAAAACCACTGAACCTCCATACTGTGTCGAAGATCCATCCAGCGACTTTGCGACAACAATAAACTCTACCATCTGCCCTTCACATCACCCCAAATGTCCGCAACGGCACCCCCGATCTCTCCAACCCGCTTCGCCGCCGCCCTCAAAGACCTGCCCCTCTCCAGCCTGCACGGCAAAGCAGCCGAACTGCGCAACTCCATCATACACCTCCAACACTCAAACAAAGAACTACAACCCTTCGCGACCGAGGGAGATGAGGTGTGCAAAGAGGCTATCGCGGAGAACGAGGAGGTCATGGGGCGCATGGAGCACAGGATACTGCTGTTAAGGGCAGAGGTTGAGGGCAGGGGAATGCCGTGGCACGATGAGGAAATGGGTACTGCGGCGAAGAAGGAGGATATAGCGCAGGGAGAGGTTCCGAGTAATGGGACTGCCAGTGCTCGCGAACCAGAGAGCGCAAGTAGCAACCGGAGTGCTGGCGCTGCTGCTGGAGTCCAAGAGCGAAACCAGGGCCCTGCGGCTCAAGAAGAAGACGGCGTGTTTCTATGACGGGACGTCTTTGGAGCGTGAACGGTTGTATCAAAACAACATGTGGATACCAAAAAAGGTATAGCTGGTAATCTCATTACTACCTCCTGACTGCTCGATCGGGCTGGAACGGGTGATCACCGACCGCAGCATATGGGAAGAAAGATAGATGTTGCCGAAGCTCCAAGTTGGCAATTATTACTGTTATCATTGCTGCAGGTGGCTGGCAAAAGCAAAGCAAATATCCACCCTGCACAGGTAGGTAGCTTCTTTTCCAGACCTTCGCCAAAATCTGTGTCGTAGGGCAAAATCCGCCTGCGAAAAAAGGAGCAAGCATGGTCACTGCATCATTCAGGTGTTTCGGGCTTAAAGTGAGGTGAGAGTTGAAGCAAAAAGACACCGGAATCGAGGGCAATTTGCTCGAAAGGAAGACCCCACGACTCATCTCGCTATGAAACCAGATATCAGACTCTCAGTTGAGTAATTATCGAGTTCATAGCAACCTCAACCATTCCATATTTCTTGCTGGAAGTGACTAGTCCGTCGGTCCGATGTTCTTCCGCTTACTCTATCAAGACATCGTGCTTATGATTCCTACCCACTCTCTTTCTCAACAGACTGTGAATCCTCCCAGTCCTTCGGCTTTGGTAGCAGGCCTGTGAATTGTTCTCGCAAGGCTAATTCCTTGTTCCATTACAGTGGCATGCCGGCATCTTGCAAATTAGCATCTCTTGCTCTTCCGATTCGTTCACTTAAAACGACAGAAGAGGTTGAAGTTAGCGTGGCGCTAGCTGAGTCAGCTCCTGACTTTAGGTAGGAGTGGTACATGCCACCTAATTCTAGCTTCGTTGTAGCACCACCCATCATGGAATTCCAATCTCTCTCCGCTTATACTATCACCGCTCTCCTCCTCACCCTCTCCACTCTCGTTCTCCGCCGTGTATGGCTAAGCTTAGGGCTCGAAGTTGCGAAAAAACCCGATCTTGACCTCACGAGCAATTCTCTGGAGCCTTCGATGTTTGTCAAACGCCTCGCAGCGGCACTGCCCGACAGTGTCATCTCCCCTCACGATGCTACCGCCTTCAGGCAATCAATGAACTCCTACTGGGCTCAGCAGGAGTGCGAAGTGATCCCAGCATGCGTTGTCCGACCCCGCAACGTCCAGGAGCTCTCCACGGCCGTCACTATCCTCAAGCAAGAGTATGCAGAGCTTCGAAGCCAGTCTAACGATGAAGCAACGCTAAGGCTGTTTGCTATCCGCGGTGGCGGCCACTCTCCGATCCCTGGTGCTGCAAGCATCAAGGGTGGTGTCGTAATCGATCTCAGTCTTTTTTGTGAGGTGACTCCGTCCGAGGATGGGTCGAGCGTCATCATTGGTGGTGGGGCCAAGTGGATGAATGTTTCCAAGGTCTTGGACGAGAGAGGTCTTGCGGTTGCTGGTGGTAGGAATTCTGCTGTTGGAGTGGGTGGCTTGGCTCTAGGAGGTAAGTCTCTATCAATATACTGACAATGCCGAATTACTAACCTAGATCGCAAAACAGGTGGCCTCTCTTTCTTTTCCCCACGCGTTGGACTTGTCTGCTCCAACATCATTAGCTACGAAATCGTTCTCGCATCCGGCATTGTCGCCACAGCCTCAGCATTGGAAAACAACGGTCTCTGGCGCGCTCTTAAAGGCGGCTCTAATAACTTCGGTATTGTTACCCGGTTTACAGCCCGTAGCTTCCCGTCCACCAAGATCTGGAGTGGCTTTCTCTACATGCCCTCATTCCAATCTGGCAAAGTCCTGGCCGCCTTCCACGAAGGCGTGGAGAGAGCGAGCTCGGGTGATGCCAATACCAGACCCGACAATCATGCCACCGGTCCTCTTGCCTGTTTCTCCTACATCCAAGCACTCGGGTTGAAGATCATCTCCGTCAATCTTGTATACACCAAGCTCCCCGAGAACGAGAAGAAATGGCCCGTGTACTGGAAGACCTCACCCTTTTCATATTTCTGGCGCTTCTGGAGCACCTGCAAGATCCGCACCCTGACCAGTGCGACCGACGAGATGAATACTCTCAATCCACCCGGTAGACGCCAGGTCTTCGCCACCACGACCATTAAGAACGACCCAGCCACTGTTACCGCCGCGCATGCCGCCTACTGTGATGCCATTGTGCCGCTCCGTCGTGCCAAGATCAAGGGCCTGGTTTGGACGCTCGTCCTGCAGCCGATCCTCCCGGAGTGGGTGCGCTTGGGTGACCCAAATCCCATGGGCCTGCACGACACCAACGACCCGCTTGTTATCGTGAGCTTCACCGTCAACTGGGACGAAAGCCCGGATGACGAGTTAGTGAAGACGACGACGCGTCGCACTATCGAGCAGATCGAGGCTGTTGCGGCTGCTAACGGAACGGGCCATCCCTTCCGGTATCTCAATTACTGCGCGGAGTGGCAGAAGCCGTTCGAAGGCTATGGTAAGGAGAATTGGGAGTTTCTGCGGCAGGTGAGTCGGGAGTACGATCCGGAGGGTTTATTTCAGAGGGGGTGTGTCGGTGGGTTCAAGCTCGATCTGAAAGATAGTTAGCCTCGAGATGCAGCTACATAGAGATGAAATGTGAGTGCGGTATCTTGTTATGCGTAAGAAACCTATGCCTCTTCCTTAGTTTAGCTTGTCGACCCACCTCTATCGAATGGCTGAGCGGATTGGTAGTTTCAGAACTTCCTCGTTAATCCCCTTTACCTAGCCAAACCCAATCCCAGTATCGTTTCTTTAGTACGATGTGTGGTTATAGAGTTAGGTGCAAAAAGGTAGTCGTGCTGCAAATGAACGAGAAAATCGATTGATCGGGAATCAACCGTTGTGCTTGTCTTGGCGGCCAAGATTTCCTGTTTCACCGCATCTCACCTGCATGGCCGTCACCTAGGCGACTAAATCTGGTGCCTAACTACCGGCATTTGAGCGAACCACCTTCCATGAACACCAACAATGGCAAGCTTTGGCGCTGGAGGCAGCATGGCGAACGCGCCGCACGATGCAAACCTGGAGGAAGTACCTCGCAAGGACACACACATTTGCGGTACCCCACATGAGCAGCGCTACAACACTACGCAGCCGCCGTCAAAACGCAAGCCAAGGACATCAACGCCGCTACCATCAATCTCGCCTAGCACTGGACTGGGTGCCGTCGCGACGGAAGCGGGAAGAAAAGCAGCACCATCAAATAAGCGCCCTTGCTTCGGTGGGACCTATACTGAGTCCGACATCAACGATCGTGCAATCGTAGACGGGGAGGCCATGCAGTCGGTAGACCCAGACACAATCTCAACAGCACCGCCGGGAGTGAGGGAGATCACTCAGTACAAGGCTACTGCTGTAAGTTGGAACATGCTCGGACCTTGATTTCAGATGCCTAACGAATACAAGGACTCAAGCAGCAATGTCAACACGTCTGCCCATGTAGATATGGCTGATCAACAACGACTCGTCGAACTCACCACGCTGGTACGCGACATGGCTTTCTCTTTCCTTGAACACGAGGCCAGTGAGGACCGGAAGGCGGACGCCATGAGGTTCAGACAGCTTCTTGGTGAAATTGGCATGCTGGAACCAAAAGTTCACGACATTGTAGTCGCGGGCCACGAAACGACTTTCTTCAGTTTTCCCCGTGAGATCCGAGACGAGATCTACAAACTATCACTAGTCGCGGTTAGTGATAGTGAGCAGCCAGTGATCGAGTTCGATCGCATCGGCCCTGAGAGATTGGCTATGTTGAAAGCACAGGAAGGAGGCTTGGTACCGTTCGATGGCTCGGAGCTACTCGAGGGAGAAGGCATTGTGATGAACCTTCTACGTACCAGTCGACAAGTCAAACTCGAAGCGGAAGAAACCTTCTACAAGTACAACAACTTCTCGTTTCCGAACCGGCAATTCGGAGAGTTCTACGACGGTTGCACGCTTGGAATGTTTCATTTGAGCTTATCGTCATCTGCTTTCGCCAACATTCGAAGCTTGCAGATACATCTCGGCTCACCGGACGACCCTAGATGGTACGCGGAGGCCCCCGAGGATCCGGAGGATCTCAAATCTGCCGAACTGAACTACCTCAAAAAGATCGATCCTCATTACCTGACTAAGTATTCGCACATATGCCGTTCTCCTGATGGTACCGTTTTGGACAACAATCTCTGGCTTTTCACGACTTGGGTGAACAAGCTCGATCATGTTTTCAAGATGCCAGCTCTCAAACATCTGGACATCGATATGTACTGCGTATGTGGTTGGATCGGTAAGCCGCATGAAGCTCCTAAGCCCGATCCCTTGAGAGCAGCCACGCAGATTATTTTGAGTCGAATGAGAGATCGAAAGAAGAGTGGCCTCGGCTGCATCCGGGTTGGTGTCAGCAGGGTCGACTTATCCGAGATGCCTGGACTGTGGACAGAAAGACGGCGCATCGATATGCCGCTCGAGGCAACTACGGAGAATTGCGACTTGAACTATTCGGCTGACGAGAACTGGGGTCACTCGGATCTCACAGAATCAGAAGGACTTTCTGGAAGTGGGACGGCTATTCCCGTCAATGATGTGTCGTGCGGAACAGGTGGGGATGGGGGCTAGATTCTCGGTGTTATGGTCTCTAACAACAGAAACGGACACAACCCGCACTGGTCTTCTCGAAGCCGAGTACTCAGTTTGGGACTACTCAAGGTATCAATCATCAACTCAATAAAACATCTTACTTGGGTGTATTTGGCACTTTCTATCAGATAAGCGTTCTACTCCAAGAATCACCTCAACCAGTTATGCTTCTTGCACTCATAGCAAGTATTGCAAGATCGACTTCAATCTACTTAATTTTAGAAGGGTCCATGATCTTGCATAGCTAAGCTCCAAGTCAAAGAGCTTTTCGTCGCAATTAATACGCTACAGGTACTTTAAGGGCTTTAAGTTTTCTAGGCTGGTGAACGTCCCTTGCTGGGTAAAAATGTCTGGAGGCCATTGCTGTAGACTCCTACTTCTTCTCATCTGCTAGATATCTACATGTGTTCAGGTATTATAAGCCCAGCAACCTTTTACTGCATTTGGGTGTATTAGTAAGCGGTTCTGAGACAAGACGTCGTAACCTCTAGGCTTCAACGCATACCTAATGTAAAGTTCACCGCCACCACCACAACCGCAAGATTGGAAATAAGAACGCACGATACTCAATAGAAGAACAGGATGTCACCAGTACCCACATTTCACACACAGGTCTCGGATAGCGACTTTGGAAATGGAGGACCCGAAGAAAATCAGCAGCTCGTAAATCTTCTCACGCAGGCGCGCAGCTTAGCCATTCGTGCCCTAAATCCTGACGCCCTCAAATACCCTAAAGCTGATGCGATGAAGCTTAGACAGCTTCTAGGTGAGATCATCGTTCTGGAGTCGAAAGTGCATGATGCAATGGTTTCAGGGCTTAAGACAACGTTCTTAAGTCTTCCCCGCGAAATACGAGATCAAATCTACGCCACGGTGCTGCTCTCAAGCGAACAAAGTCATTGGATTCCGGCCGAGGAGCATGAGATCCCGGTGTCAAAGAGACGTCTCTTTCCATTTGACATATCACGTGTCCGTCAGGAGACAGGTGTTGAATTAAATCTTCTACGTGTCAGCAAACAAGTCAGACACGAAGCGGAAGAGTATCTCTACAAACACAACGGTTTCAACATACCGCTCGCAGATTCTCGGTTCCCAGAGGGCACATGGGATATGACCCGCTCACCGCGGCGAGTCGATGATATGCTCTCACTACGCAACTTTCACCGAACGCTCGCAACCCCTGCTTTCGACATGATCAGGCTGCTTGAGATCAATCTCTCCAGCGATGACGAACTCCAACTCGGAGTTAGCGGCGACATCTCATACTGGCGAAAGGACCCTACTGAGCTGGGATACCTCAAAGCCGTGGTTCCCCAGAGTAGAGCAAAGTACGCCCGAGCATGCGCCACGCCGAAAGGCCTCGTGTTGAACCAGCATCTGTGGCTTTTCGCCGTCTGGGTGAATAAGCTGGATCATGTGTTCAAGATGCCTGCTCTGCGGGAGCTGTTCATCGGATTCCAGCATTGCAGCTGGTCGCGACATAGGTGTCATGCTCTTCGAAACGACTCGCTTTATGATGCCGGAATCCTTGTCCCCAAGTTCGGTGGCCAGTTCTTAGCAGCACAGGCCTTGATGACTCGAATGCGGGACAGAAAGAAGTCCGCTTTAGGAAATATAGTGGTCACGGCTTCGGGCGTGGGGGATGATTTTGCGAATACTGGAGAAGATATGAGATGCGCTTTCGACGTCCTTACCACGGCGCGTGGGTTATGGAGCCCAACAAGCAGGGGGCCCGACGAGTTCAGCGGAATCGACGAGTTCAGAGCAAGCACGGCGGATTGTGACTTGCAGTACTCAGCTGATGACGAATGGAGTTGCTCGAACCTGATTGAATCGGATGGTTTCTGGTGGATCAACGAACCCTTCCCTGTGCGTGGCGCGGACTGCCAGTATGATTGTGTATATGATGTCCCTGTGAAGGCACCAGAGGGTGAACAGGAGCGCGCTGAGTTCTTCGAGCATATAGAACTCAATTGCCGTCTTGCGTTTCGTCGCCGGCTGACTTTCTTATTGTATGCGAAAGTCAAGCCATCATTATTTTATTAAAAATAAGGAATTCATTTACAATGGCAGCAGTCAGTTGGGAGTTCCCTGTTGAAATACGGAAACCTATATCCTCGCTTAGGAGGAGGTTGATTGATCTGATATGATATAGACTACAGATGGGTTTGTCTCATCTGATGTCGTTTGAGGCTTTACATTCCAACATTCCTAAGGGTTTTACCCTTAGTGTGGAGCGAGAATGGGGTAGTATTTCTCTTTTCTTCTTCCCCTTTTCCAATCAATTCCCCGAATGCCATCATTGCTTCTTAAACATCGGATATATAAGTCCCGGGCCGAGTTTGCCAAGTGAAGCGATGTCACTCTTTGTGACCATGAAAGGGCTGTGCTTTACTGCTGCCTATTCCACAGCGAGCTTGCTCTTCACCCAAGCGGGCCTAGTATCACTTTCAATCATCTCCTTTCAACCACAGAAATCAGAACACGGAGCCCATCCTTCACTCAGCAGCTTTTCCGCCTTCTCCCTAGGAGGAACAACCCGGTGCCACTGGTCGGGGATATGGATGAGCCGTCCACCAAGCGACGTCGCTACAGCGAGATCTCGTCCTCGTCCGACGACAACGGTCACAAAAATGAAGTCACCAGTTCAGCGGCCCCACCCAATCTGATGGAAGATGTAAGCCTATATCCGTCCTGAATACAATGCTCTGTCGTAGAGCTCCGCACGCTTCCTTGCCGCCGCTTGTGGTGTCTCATGTTATTTCAGAAGAGGGGCAACGGAGCACACTCCCAAGCCCGTATAAAGTCCTCTGTCGCTGTTCGGGGCAGCCCAAACAACTCACTAGTGACTCAAAAGGCGAGACATCCGTCTGGCCCGGGCATCTGAAATAAATGAGACACTACAAGCGGTGGAAGAACAGTATGCGAGTGTGACGGTACACAATCATTACAGCACTAACAGTAAACAGATCTCTGACAGCTACGATCGGAGTGAAGGCACGGAGGATCAATGGCAGCTCATCGACTTGCTGACCGAGGCGCGCAATATGGCGATTCGTTCCCTCAAACCCGGGACCATCAAGGACCGGAAAGCCTTCGCCATGAAGCTCAAACAGCTTGTGGGCGAGGTAGAAGTCTCGGAAGCCAAAGTTCATCGCAGCCTCGTCACCGGCATGGAAACGAATTTCTTGAGTCTGCCTCGAGAGCTACGCGACAAGATATACGCTCCAGTCATGAGCTCGTGCGAGATATATGTGAGCCTCTATCCCACTTATAAGGATGATGAGGATGAGGATGATAACGAACGGAGAATTCTCTACAAGGCCGCCGGTAGGGATTGGAGTCTTCTGCGTGTCACTAAACAAGTCAGGCTCGAAGCTAGAGAAATGCTCTACGCTTGCAACAGGTTCACATGGTGGGAGCCATCCAACCTCACATTTCCCCTCAAGAACCTTCACAGGACCCTTCCGCTAAACAGCTATCAGCTCTCCAAGATTCAAGTGTTCGAAATGTATTTCTTCTTCACGTTGCCCTTGATACCTCAGAATAGCAAACCTCGTTGCTACAACTACATCGACAATTTTGACCCGCAACATCTCACGAAATACGCGACAGTGCGCTGCACAAACGAGGATGAAGAACCGAACGCAAAGCACTACCTTTTCGCATATTGGGTGAACGTGCTCAATCATGTATTCCAGATGCCTGATCTCCGGAACTTGACTATCAACCTCCAAAGTTGCAGATGGGTTGATGTTTCTGGCCACGACAAGCTACATCAGCTGGAGCTAAAAGGAGTCCCCGGGTTTGACGCTGTCTGGATGATCTTTGAGGTCATAATGAGCCGGATGAGAAATCGTAAGAGGAGCAACCTCCGTAGTGTAATGATCACTCTGAATGTGGGAGACCGGCCCCGCTTCTCCAAGGACTGCTTCTTCAAAAGCGAGTACGTGGTATCCGAGGATCTCATCTCAAAGAAACATGCTATCTGGAACCCTGTGAAGAGTCACTCGTATTCTCGGGAGCTAAACGTTCTTCAAGCAAGTACGGCGGATGCTAACCTGGAATACTCGGGAGACGAGCACTGGGATCTGACGCGTTTGGCTGAGTCAACTGATTCCTAGTTGCGATGGTTCCCAGAGCATAAGTAAGTTTGCGCTTTAAAGATTGTTGCATACCAGCTATTCTGACTTGACGTAGTCATGACGAAGAGGGGGAAAGCTTGATGGGCAGGCATCTAGCAACTCCTGAAACTGTGGGATCCGCGAGGCAAATTCCGGTTGAGCTTCTGCTTCCAAAGTTCCTGCAAGCTTTCGCCTACCTTTATCTTGCCGGCCAACACCACTTTCGAAGCGTGAGCTATATACGGTGGTCGGCTTGTGGGCTTCTGGCGTTTAGCCATGTTTGTTTCAGGAGGAAATACATCTTCTCCGAAACACTCGATGCCGCTATGGTAAAGGACTCAAGTATCGGAGAACGGGTGAAATAAGTTCCCAACTTCAGATAGCAACATATTAAAAAGTATGTACATACTTTGGGACACCGCGGATGGTAAGAGAAGATCCTCTCAGAACTTACCTCGGCCTTGCCTAGGAGTCAGAACATAAAACAATCCTCTTTTCCTTATAACGCCTCCTAAGGCGTGTGATGTAACCTGGCCAATAATGATCTGAGCTTATAAGTCAGTCCGTCGGCTGCCCGACAGCAGTAAAATCTGATAGAAAGGTTATTTCTTTCTATTCTATGAAGCTTAAAGTGTCTAGGCTACACGTTCATGATTGTCTGCATAATCCTGTTCTTTTGTTCTCTTCGGTTTCTGGTTCTATTTGGTTCTTTGTTTCTTTGTTCCTTTGTTCTCTTGGTTCTTCAGTATGAACCAGTACGCCGCTATGTAGCTAACCATCTCTCCATCATTATACGAAATCTCACGAACCTCTAGCATAGCAGATTACAAGGCCAACACTGTTCGACCTCCACCTTTACTTCGCTAAAGAAAACCGTGTAAGCCTTTAGACTAGCTCGAAGTGTGACGTACTGTGAAATCGTACGGTGAATTATAAGACAGTCATAACGGTTATTACGGCGTGTCCTGCTACAGTACGCTACCGGTGAAACGAAAGCACGTTCACTTGCCAGATTCAGGAAAATATATATATTAGAATCCTCGGAAGATTGCGCTTCTCATATCCACACTACCCACCACAAACATGGCACCACTTACACGTTCTCACAATCGCCGGGCCTCCGCGTCCACCTCATCTGCGGCGCCGCTACCAAAGCGACCAGCAGAGCCAGAACCAGACACCGTGAACATTGACTCCGAGCATCAATCCAAGAAACTGCGTCGTTCGGAGCCGGACACTGCAGCCAAAGCGATGACTCCTGAAACTACAACCGAGGCAACGACTCTTGGGACTACGAGTATACATATTGTTCGCAATCCCTTTCTTTTAGCCCTATCCGGGGAGACTCGCAACCAAATCTACGGGGAGCTTCTCAAGGGTAATTGCCAGCTCGAGGTCGACTTCGCCAACAACGACTCCGAGAGCTTCCTGCTAGCATCAGAATTAGATGTTGGCCCATACAACGGCTCCCTGCCGCTGCCGCCAATACCACTGCTCGACGACTCTGCAACAGCGGCCGATCGAGCGTTTTGGAACTCACTCGCCTCCCGGCCCGACCCACAAGTGTGGCATGAACCGCTCGAAGAAGGCGGTACCACAATCTCCTATTTCAGGCCTGAAGATGATGACCTGAGGGACGAAGGAGAAACCTTCATGATGCTCTTCGACTTCAGTAACGGTTCCGAAGGGGCCGAATGCGTTGATAACCTGAAGGACATCATGCAGGTTGGGGTTCCCCAAATCTCCCACGAAGCTCGCACGTTCTTTTACGCAAACAATGAGTTCTGGGTGCACGTTGATGAGGAAAATGTTGAGCATGCCTATTTGCAATGGATCCGGTTCTTAGAGGCTGCGGGACTAGAAGCTCGAATGGTCATGAAGCGCCTTATCCTCCATGGTCATTATGCCGATATCCCCCTTACAGAGAATGGCTGTATACTCGACTGGAACACTCGCATGACATTATCCGGGCAGCGGCTCATCCATTCACTGCAACTGCTCGAGGAATGCGAGAGGTTGGAACAGCTTAGATTGGTGCTTAGCTTCACGGACATGTTCGCCGCAGAGCAACCCGCACTGAAAGACTTCCTCTTGCGCGGCAAGGAGTTGAGCGTTCCGGGAATGTATGACCTCCTGAGACTGAAGAATCTGGAGCATCTACGCTATCTCCAGATCAACTTTAGATCGGAAATGAATCGGAAGGATAGTACGAAATATAGCCACAATATGTTTGAAGTGCTGCCGCCTCCGCACGAAGGGCGGGACTTGCGGTTCATGAAGTTCGCGCTTAGTGGCGATCGACCCAAGAAGATATTGGAAGCCGTTCGTCAATTTCTCCGAGATCGTTTTCCGCCGACTTGCAAAGTTGTGATCCGCTGGATGGGCCATCTTGAAGACACGAGGAAGGACGATGGGGAACTTGATTACGAACTCTGGGAAATGGGGCACGACGAGGTGCCAGGCTCTGCGGAAGAAGGGACAGAAGAAGATGAAGATTTTTCTTCTTTTGAGGAGTCTGACTATTCCGAAGACGAAGATCTTGATCCTACGGAAGAGTTCAAGTGTCCTAAAGATGTAGATCTTGGTCCCGAAGAATCTCACTATTCCGAAGCTGAAGAGTCTGATTCCGAGGAGTCGTCTGACTCTCACACTCCACCACCACCAATCATTGAGGAAGGGATCGAGAAATGGATAGTGGACAAGATTTTGCGCCGCATAAAGACAAAGGGAGGAGACAAGTACGAGGTGAAATGGAAGGGCTACGACGAGACATCGCAGGAACCTGTCAAGCAGCTACGAGAGGACGTACCGGACATCGTGGCCAAATTCGAGGCCGGCCGTGTACGAGGAGGAGTAGTGTAAGCTGCCGCTATGGCTGCTTCATATACTGGCTCTGCGTGACGAGTTGTCGTCCCGTGGAGGATGATTTTTTGATGGAAAGAGGATATTGTTGTATTGAGGTAAGAATTATGTAGGGTCGTCCGTATCAGCTACCAACTGTCATAGACGTCGTGTCGTGCCCCTCGTGATAGCGCACTGGCCGGTATGTGAAAGCGTGGTGTCCGACTGCAATCGCTGTTAATATGTAGCCTCGGAATTTCTCCAGCGTGCTTTTCAACTCACATCCGCTCTACTCAACACCCACCATTTCTGCCGGCACTCACCCTAGAGGGTTCACTGTGCAAAAAGCACGTCCTACACCTTCACCCCGACATCTTCAACTCCTCTGCATCCATATCAGCAATTCCGTGGCGATGGCACTTAAGCGTCCACTGGAGTCCGAACTTGAGAATATCTCAAAGAAGTCGAAAATTTCAAGGGTGGAAGACGACTCCACGACTTCCATAGCTCCAAGCATGGATTTCAATCAGAGACCGTTCTTCGGTAGTCTGCTTGGCAAAACTAGGAACTTTATATATGCTAAACTCATGAAGTCAGCTGACGTGCGCAACAAAGAGGGCTTTGTTGAAGATGGTAATGATATGCCCGGCTTCCTGAATGGGATGAAATGCTGCGGCCTTGAGAATGATGAGTAAATGGAAGAAGCATCGGACGCCGAAATGCAAGATGCATTTAAACGCAATGCCGATCAAGATGAAAGCAGGACCATCATCCCAGTCCCTGGCGCCATGCTACCCAAGACTGATAGAGACCCTGGGCTTGAAGAGGAACATAACAAGACCACGCTCGGAGAAGCATCTGAGGGCCTCGATGCTGGAGATAAGTCCAATTGTCTAGATCCTACAGATGAGTTTGACGACCTGGAGTCTGGATATGAGGCTGATGATGACCTGGAGCCCGAAGGTGAGTCGGTTAGCTGCTTCGCTTATTCAGATGACGATGAAGAATTGGCTTAGTAAATCAATAATCTAGATTGAAGCTGAAATCTATGTACCATCTTAGTCAATATGGAAGCAGGTATGTCTATGTAAAGTAGGCCTATAAATACGCATGAATATCAGCAGGAACCAATATATAGGAATGGGTAAGATGCCAAATGGGCTTCGATTGACTTACATATACATACTCGCATTGGCACAAGGCGAAAAGAGTTGCTCACCTACTAGTATCTATCAATCCAATAATCACAAGCACTCCGCTCTACAATTAACCACCTAAAAGTCGCCGAATACTTTCCGTATATAGACCACCTAAACCCCAAAGCCCTCTTTAGTTCTACTCCAACCACCCCCTCTTCCGTCTACTCAACTCTCCTTTCCCCACCTGTGCCCTCATCAATCTCGCTCCAAACCTACCCACCTCCTCCCCCTCCCCAACCCTTTATATCAAGAAAACGCCACCACCCCCATCACGTGCCACCCCACACACGCACCCCACGCCATCCCCCATCCGCTCTACCCCACTCCCATCCCGTTCTCGCGTCCGCATCCGTCCCATCCCGCGCGCGCCACACGAAAACCAACAAAGTAACTCTTGGCACCCACACCCGCACGCTGGGGGCGCGCGCTGGAGTGTGGAAGCCAGATCAGCGTCGCGCACCTCTCGCGGCCGTCGCGGGCCCTTTTCGGAAATCCGGGTCGCGTGAAAGAAGGGAGTATGGGATGGAAGAGGTAGGTCTTGGCTCTGCTCTTTATTGTAGAAGGGAAGTGTGGAGGGCAGAGCGCTCTGATGGTTGATGGAGTAGTTGCTGTGGCGGGTGCGGGAGATTGGTGGAGAGCTGGGGCTTAGGTATGGTTGGATGGAAGCGGTAGGTCTTGGCTGTGTGCCTCGGGCGCGGGTGTGGAGCGCGGAGGCGCGGATGTCGGTGGTGGAGGCAACGACATTTCATTTCGTAGAGGCCTGGCAATACTGGGGGTAGGGTGGTTTGGTGGGTGCGCGATTCGGCTTTTGAGCTAATAATGGTGTTTGGTGCTCAAAAGAGTAGGTCTTGCATGATATGCACACGAAAAGTGTTAAAGGCAGAGCGCTCTGATGTCCACAGCCGATGGTCGACATTTCGCGTGCCTCGCTGTGACGCAGTAGTAGCGCTTAGCGCGTGGTTTTCGTAGTGTAGAAGGCGAAGCGCTTCAAATGTCGACCGTTCACGAACGACATTTAGCAGACCTCACCTATCCTGCCCAGAAGTGTGGAAGGCAGAATGCATCTGTGAGCTGAATTGCGGGCGGCAGATGCAAGAAAGGTACCAGGGTTTGTGAAGCACCCTGCAAGCACCGCTTATTTGAACGGGACTCAGAAAGACGTAGAGATGTATGTGTGTATATAAGCTGTGCGTTGGGGACATAACACTCAAGTCTCTTATTTTTAGAGAATAAAAATCAGCGTTAAAAGACTGAGAAGCCCGACGATGAATTAGATCACGTGATTAAGGGGCCGATTGATTCGCGAACAACACTGACATGATCAATTGAGGTTAGCACAGGCTTCGAGATGATTAATGGTTTAATGGTTATATTTAAGTAGAGGGTAATACGTATATGATTCTAATCTATAGATAGTCGTAGATTCTAGTATTTTCCTACCGCTTTGATCTTACAGTATACTCATAACTCGGTCGAGTTTAGTCACGCGATTACCCCGAGTCTAGACGAGCCCCAACGCTTCGTCAGGGGGGGACAGGGTAGAACGCTCTTTCGGGAAGAGCTGGCACTAAATGAGTTTCTAAGTTAAGAACTAGATGTTTTGAACTTGGCAGCTTGGTAGGGCGGTTGTTCTAGACTGCTAGCTCCATCGTCGATCCCGAACGCATCAACGCGGGAGCCACGGCTTATGACTTTCCGGTGAACGCGGCATCCACTTTCTGATTCGCATGGCTTCTTGCGGGGACAAGTTCGTGAAGCTTATAAGCGACCAGTGACGACAACGTGCTGGGCCCAACCACGTCTGGGCATGTTGGGAGTTTGTCACCATAACCAGTTCTCACCAGCGCTGTAATTGTATACCTGAAGCCTACCATCGAATCGTCAGTTCGACTGAGCGTCAATTAATCGAACTGCCGTCGAAGAACCGAGTCATGTTCCAAGGACTAGAGGGACGCCGGCTTCACTCCGAGCATGTGGCCTGGCCCTTTCTTACTCTCAGCTTTTTGGCAACCTCGTCTCGAGAGTATGCACCGGTATGTTCCTGCAGCTAGGGAGGGGGTTCTGGAACTTCGCGCAGAGATCCCTCGGCACGCGCCGATGCTGACGCATGTCTATGCGCGGCTATCGTGGGTGGCTTCGGGAATCGAGATCCATACACGCGAATGCGGCATAACGAGTCTCACCCGCGTGGTCTAGTGCTGCGGTAGCTGTTTGGTATAGCTGCAGGTCCAGGACTTGGATTCGGAGGGCTTCCTGGATAAGTGTATGGAACAGGGCAGCGGGAGAGTTTAGCCGATATGCGTAAGGCGGATGAATGATTGGAGAAGGCGACTAAAAGAGGTACGATAAGCTACCTGGATGGGGGTTTGGGTTTTAAAAGAGTGATGGATGGCGTGGTCGTACGGGCCTAGACGGAATATGAGGGGTAGATAGGCTCTGGATCCAGCAATTGTTCGGTGGTTTCTGAAGGTCGTGGACTGAGAATGACATGACCCGAATGAGAAGTCGTTGGATTACTTGCTAGCCTATGCACAAATCAGCTGCTGGCATACCTCGTGTCGGGCCTAAATGCTGGGAGGATTGAGCCCTTGTTACTTGCTCTTCTTCTGATTAGTTTCAGATCCACGCGTCCAGGTATCATGCTACTACCCCACCCTTTGTGCTTCGCAAGGCTTTTACCCCACGCTCTCCAAGAAGATCGACATCGACGGCGGATCCTGTACGGTGACGGCTGGGCTTGATGGTGGAGTGGTGCGGAGAAACACGAGGCTTGACGATGCAAGGCGTGAGAAGGGATAGCCATGCCGAGATTCCGACAGATGGGCTGAGATGGCAGTTCATCAACGGCCCGTGAATCTAGGCGTGAATCGATTGCTCATATCGACCTCCCCTTTCCATCGACGAAGTGCAGTATCCATGCAGCTCGATTGTCAGGCGCACCCTTGGTGTCGCAAAAGAGCCGGATGCAGCTACAATTGCGGTGGCAAAGGGGACGGCGGTTGGATCTGCACCTTTTCTTGCCCACTCCCGTCAAGTAGTGATGTCGGTGGACCGCTCCCCTGGCACTCCAGGGTACACGAACCCAAACCAGAACCAGGCCGAGATATTTGGCGCGCGGCGGGAGCCTCAGGGTATCGCGGCGTGTGACTTGTCACACAGGATCAAAGGCACCCCAATGCCCGATGGATCTCGGCTTACAGGTTGCAGACGGCGGAGGAGGGCATCGGAATGATTGGGCTCGGGCGTACTCCGAGATAAAGAGGTGGAATGATGGGCGAAACCGACGGCCGCTGCTCATCATTGTGTTCATTCCGCCTAAGCAGCACAGCAGATTTCCGCGGAAGATTCGACGCAAGGTAGAAGGACGGTGGACTCTTGCGACGAGGGGGATTGGGGTCGGGCCAACTCCGAGAAAGAGGAGAGAAGAGGTCTAGTCATGAGCAAATGCTTCTTACTTCCTGTATGCGTGCAAGGCAACACGACGAAATTCGAGACAGAGGCGCTGGGATAATGGGGCGTACGAGTACTTGTATGCTAGTGCAACTAGGCGGGAGCGAGCGTCAGAATGTGTATATCCCGCGGATGGTGTGTGTGCTAGGGGCTGGACAGGGTGTCAGTGTGGCTAGATAGGTGCGGCATTCGACGCCGAACCAGTGACAGCGGGCTGCGGGCGCGCTATAAGAACGGCTGTCGTCACTGCTGGGTTCCCGAGGGAGCTTTGATACGGGCTGGGCAGGAGCTTCATCCCGGCGCGGTGTCGGGGCGGACGTAGAAGATGCGGGTGGAGGACTTGGAGCGCACCACTATGGCCCTTCATTGGTGCGGAGCTTGCGTCAACCTAGCCCCGGCTAACGGCAAACAGCTTAAGGAATGAGAGCGCGGACAGGGCGCCTGGGTGGGTGTGCAAGGCGAAGGGGGGCAGGGGACCATTAAGGCGGCACAGTGATATCAGAAAGGCCTGGAGACAGACGGGGACTTCGGCGGCGACGGACACAGGGCCGGCGTGGACGACGGCGAAATCGAGAATTGCAAATATTGCATCGCCGGCAGTCGTAGGAGGTCAGGGAGCTTACCTGCCAGTCTGCCAGTGTCAGTGCGATGCTCCTCGGCCGCGACAACGACGTACCTAGACGGACGCAAAATAATACAGCCCGGCCTGTGTCGAGCCGCCACCTGGGCACCTCCTCCTTTCCCCCAGCATGCCACCTGCCTGAGCCACCTACCTAGGTACCTACGGTGCCGTCCGCAGGCTCTCCGCCTCGCCCCAGCCCAGAGCGCATATATGCCCAGCACACGCGCAGCTCCCACTATGCGCTTGCAACCCCCCGCTGCCCTCGCCCGCCGTCTAGCACCCAGAGGGCTCCCTAGAGCGTGCCTGCAGACCCGCAGACAGACCCGCAAAGACGCCGGCCCGTTACACTGTTGGTCCGCTCTGATTCCGAGTATGTGTGTGCCTACGGCTTGTGTCGAGTATCAACATCGTCGCCGCCACGTTTTCTACCTCAACGAACCGCCTTGTTGGGGACACTCACTTCAACAATCGCCCCGCCGCGACCAACTCTTGTGCAACACTGCCCGATTCCCAATTCTGCGCTCGTCAAACCTGGAGCACGCCGCCCGTTTTGTTACCACCACTCCCCTCTCTGACCCTGGCGCTGCTCCAGTCCGGCCACCATGAGCTACCGCAGCCTCGCCGACAGCCCAATTCTGCCAGCCCCGCCAGAGCCCGCCAGGGGAAGCAGATCCGGGTCGTGGAAGCAGACCGAGGCCCGCGCCGCCTCCAAGCAGAAACCGCACAAGAGAAAGCAGATCACCGCCGTCGCCTGTCAGCCTTGCCAGCAGCGGAAAAGCAAGGTATACAGACTTCAACGCTGCCCTGTGGCGCATCCGGATTCCTGCAATGGCTGATTGATCCCCGTGTGTAGTGTGATGGCCTCCGACCAGCGTGCTCGGCGTGCCAGCAGAAGAACAGGGCCGACTGCTTCTACGATATGAACGGCGACCAGCGGAGAACGGCTGCTCTCAAAGAGAAGATCAAGTTGCTACAGGATCATAGTGAAGAGCTGAAAGAGATCTTGCAGATCGTCTGCGAGACAAGTGATAGAGACGAAGCCATACACTTCGTCAAGCAACTCCAGCAAGCCAACTTCCGCAACGCCACCGAGATATTGAACGTCTTGAAGATGAAAGTATCCGGTTTCACAGTGGATCCTTCGTATCGACGTGAAGAAGCCATCGACACGGACTGTGAGGGGGAAAGCCCGCTGTTCGCAGTAGACATGCCATGGACGCCATCCCCACAGTCGCCCGTGAATTCAATGGCAGAAACACCTTGGGCGCCAGAGGTAAGACTTTTTAGCATTACTGAACGGGCATTGCCTTATTGAAACGGTGCCTCCTGGTGTCCACTGCATCGTCGGTTGGGACTTCAGTGAGAGAAAACAGAGTTCAGACTAAAATTGAGACGAATCCGGCTGACTAGTGACAAGACTGTGGAGCAGAAATGGAACCCACTTAGCACGTATATTCCGAGCCCATCGGAGGCCTCGAATCCCGCGTACGCGGCGTCCACCAACCCATTCCACGTGCCGTCTACCTTTTCGAGTGAACGACCAAGCATCGAGTGAGCGAACCTCACCGCATCTTCATTATGAGGGAAAGCTGACCAGACCAAGCAGCTTCAGCGAGCCACCATCGAGAAACAATTCGCAACCCAGCAACCGCTTTCAGAATCAACGAGTCGCCTGGCAGAATAAGATCGCAGACATCACTCACGTACGTTGCTTCGCCAACACGTCGCAGCCTGTAACTCCTGGAGGAACGCTCAGTATCGATGGCGCCCTGGTGCCTGTCTACCTAGTACGACCTGTGTCCGGCGAGTACAAAGATCTAATGAGCGAGAGGCTCCAGATGTTCATGAAGCAAAAGCGTCAAATGATCCAAGAAGGATGGTCAGTTGAGCAGGTATTAGGTCCCCTAGAAATGTATCCCACCGTGAACAGCTGCAACAGCATGACGGACTCGCACAGCATGACTCCCAATGTGTGCGAGTGGGTTGTCTCCATGATGAGCTGGATGAACATTGGCCGGCATCCTGAAAGAATGGCCATGACGCTTTTAGGCGTGCTGTTCCTCACGGTAAGAGGCACTTCCATCAAGGATATTACCTTTACTGACTTATTCCAGTGGGCCATCGTACCTTCAGAAAAGAACTACCAGGCCATGCCTCCCTGGATGCGGCCAACTCCAACCCAGATCATCGTCCCACATCCCGCCTGGATCGACATGATTCCATGGTAAGACTTTCCACCTACCTTGGGGCAGACATACCCCCTTGCACATTGCAGTGTACTAACCGTACACAGGCCCGAAATCCGCGACTTCTTCATCCGCTTCGCAGACCAGTCACATGGCATGGAGGTCTTGCAAACCTTCGTCTCGAGTCTCTCCGTCAACTGGAACTCGCTGCTCTCGAATGTGGCCGTCGAGATTCCCAACACGAACATGCTCGCGCTCAGCCAGTCGTTCGAGGTATATATCCGCGACCTGGGAAACTGGTCCCTCGACCCGGCCGTCTTACACGTGTACCCAGACCTCGCGGGTATGGCGTGTTTCGCCCCCATCGCCAGTCGCTCGTCGCGGCTAGACAAGATGGATGGGCAGTATATGTTTCCATGACAGTGACCGCATTCCCGGCCCCCTTGTGGTATTTGATCCCGTTGTTTCTGCACTTTGTACTAGTTAAGCATGCAAGGCGCCGGCATGTGGTATGTGGGCATTCAATGTGGGCTGGGACCACGGATTGCTTGACGACGCGTAGGTTTTTGGGCACGTTTCGCATGTCTACTTTCGAGACTTTGTTTCTCGGCTTTCAGCACGCAGTTTCGCTTTTCTGTCGCTTCGTCATTAGCAAAATCTGGAGTTTGGGGGTTGATTTAATGCAGTAGAAGAGGGGGGTTTCCAAAAAGGTGAGAACAAGAGGTCCACATTTGGAACCGCGCGGGAGGGCGGCCCTTCTCGGTCGTGCTTTCGCCACGAAGATGGCGGCGTGCGCGCTCGCTACGTCGCACGAAGATGGCATCTCGATGAAGGCTGGCGCCTGGATGGCTGAGGGTTGGTACATAAGGGTGACTAGAGACGTCGGGTGGGAGGAAGTCTGGTTAAACGGCCGGTCTAATGACGAAGGAAGGAACGATATCATCCCCCTCAAAGGGAAGCAAGCTCGTTTTGGTGTTCACACCAAACAGCAGCGCAACCTTTTTGGCTGTAGGGGTCTCTAATATACTGAATACCCACTGCTTGAGCGAGGCAGCAATGACTGAAGTGCTGCAGCCAGGTGCAAGGGTGAGTGCTAGCGGGTAGCGGCCACCTGCATGCATGAAGGATCATCTGTAGAATACCGATGGGCGGGTAGGGGCTAGGCTGGATTAGTTGGACTGCTGAGACGACATGCCTTGAGAGAAATCGTGCCTTCCTTCTCCATGGTCTCGCAGAGAAGAGGAATGTTGCCACAAGTGGCAAGGAAGGTATGGCATTCTAATATACTTACCTAGCGACGAAGGTGCTACAATTACTGCTCGAAACTGCAGCCATGTTAGCACAAAGAACCAGCTCAACGCAACCTAGCAGGCCGCAAACCTCACCACCAAGCGTCCAAAGGACCTTCAGGCAGGCCCATCGTGCAGCCAGAGACCACGAGACAGGTAACGAGCGCCGTATTCCTTCATCCATCAAAGCGGAAGCCCACTCAAGTCGTCGTGCAAGGAAAGGGTTCCTCGCGGGAAAATCTCCGTAGCTCACAACCACGGCAGCCAGATCCTCTACGTATGCACCCACCGGAGCCACTTCCAGCGCACCCCTCACGCGTCTGCAGGATTTTATCGGACGTCGCCATTAATGTCCGTCTCCCCGCCCCGCCTCTTGAACGACATGTCGACTTCAGCTTTGCGAACCCCTAACATACACCGCCCACCGCTTGGTAGAGTCGCTATCTTGTATACATCGGCTTCGGACAGACTTCACAACCCCACCGATGAGGTGTCCAGTGCCTCACTAGGCCAAGTAATAAGCATCGGGAGATACTTGAACCTCAGCTACCGGGGAGGCGGACTTCGCGGCGACGGCGACGGCGCCGAGATGCGGATATCAGCTGTTGTGTTACAGCACAGAGCGCGAATACGAACCTACAGGAAGGGCCTTCGCCGCTGCCTCGCGCCTTCGCACACCAAACTTCGCCCGGGCTCTCAGCCTCAGGGGTCACCGGCCTAGGCATCGTGCTCCGCTGAGAAATCCTGCAGAGCAGGTAGGTACACGCTCTCTAGGCTTGCTCAACTGTTCCACAGATTCCATCGCCCACGGAGGCTCTACGGCTACACGGTGATACTGCCACCAGCTCACGTCGTCTCGATCACATCAGCTCACCCCAAGTTTCAACCCGTCACAGCCCGTGGAAGCCTCTCTTGCCCAAGGGGACGTCTTTATGGACATGCCTCCACAGGCTCCCACAGCGGCGCCAGTGACACAGGCTTAAAACATAGCCTAATACACCGACTCTGCTGCGTGATGCGATCCACGCGCCATGGCAGACGAGCAGTACGATCCGCCTAGGGGCGATCTCTATCCCCTCGATCAGCCCAGCGTGCGGAGTATGTAACCCTCAAGCTTCAGCCTATCGACCCGCACCCCTACTCGATCGAAACCAACCCACCACCTCCTACCACTGCGTGCCAACTGCTGCCGTACCGCCTCAAGTGGCAACACCACATCCTCGAAGCAAAACCACCAGGCCATGGGCAAACAATAGGCGGATAACGGGTCATTATGTGCGGATCAGGGCATCAAAAACACACAACGATCACCAAGAGTCAAAAAGAATCACCCTTATCAATCCCACCTATCGTATCTTTCCCTTAACCCGCCGGCCTTTGGATCTACGTTATCGATAAGAAGGTCCACCAATAGGAACGCTTGAGTGATGCAAACTACAGCGAAAATGTCGCCTGCTGTGTATAGATCAGCACGGTTTCTAAACCTCAGTCCGAGCATTGCGCCGCGACGGCGCCGAGTTAAGGGAGAGATAACCGTGCGATGGTTCAGCGGTAGGCGTGGTAGAGCTGCGGATGCTGCGTTCGCGTGGCCGTTACGCCAGCCTCCTAACTGTCTTCTCTTCGCTCTAGGAGACCCTGTGTGTGTGTCTCTCTCTCTCTCTCTCTTAATAAGATTTATACAGTGAACTTGTCTCCTCGCTAGCACAGCACCCCCGAAATCTAAACACGCTAGACTTGAAAATCACCCATAGGAATTCACTGCGCCGCCCCTGCACGCGATTCGTCGTCGGCAGCAGCCTAGGTCTGCGCACTACATCTCAGAGGCTCGGCGCATGCAATACGCACCGGTCGGTCCGCAAGTAAGAAGCGTAGCAGCGTAGCAGCTACATGAAAGCGCGCCTATATACTTTTCCCCCACGAGGACGCGTTCCCAAAGCTACGTAGAAATACATATACACGAGCGCCAACTTGACGCCTCGCATTGCCTTCGACTCGAGCCCGTATACCCAAGAGCAAAGAGTTGCAAAGCGCTAATTGCTCTGTACGAACAAGGCTAGCTTGACGAACACGGGAAGGTATACGGTGGAAGATATTCCAGCACGTGGGCCGCAAAGTCTCCGAGAGCTACGAGCCAAAAACCTTAAATTGATTAGATAGCTTCTACCACTTCGGTGCTCTAATAACCGGTCACTAAGTTCCTGAAAGAAAGACATACGACCAGCACTCTAGTTCGCGCCCTCCTGCCGTCCTCTTGACTTTCCCTTAGATGGCGTGATTCATCGTCAGGGTCTCTCAATCGATGTCAGAAATGTTTGCCTAGGTGTTGAGATGTGAAAAGATTGCTATAGCTATGACTGCATCTACAATCCCGAAATATACCTCCTTCCGAAGCTTGCCGCATACAAAGAGTATGTGCGAGGGAGTGAGTGACTACAACCAAAAACTCCAGAGACAATGCCAGCCCCAGTATGGGTATCGTATCCTTTATCGTAAACCCGCAAAACCACAGCGCCAGCGAGCCAAGCGCGGCGCCCAATCCAACACCAAAGCGCCTCCTATATCCATGCAATGCCAGGCCTCGTATCTCCGTCTCCATCTCCAAACAGCCTACGCCCAGAGATCATCTCACTGACCCGTCCCTCCATCGCCTACTCCAAGTATCACCGGTCTTCTTTATCAGCACGCCGCCCTCCCCGCTGCCTCGTTGACTTCTTCCCCGCCGCCGCGGCGCCTTCCTCTTCCTCCTCATCCCGCCCTTTAACGAGATCCTCTTCCAACCCCCACTCCTCGCGGTCGTACCAGTCCTCGCCGTCGCTCATCTCGCCCACGTGCGCCTCCGCTTTCGACCACTTGAACACGTCCTGCCGCATGCGCTCCGCCTGCAGCATGCCCATGTACAGGTCCGTCGAGCGGTTGGCGATCTGCTCCATCTTCTGCACCACGGCGAGCAGCATCATGCGCGTGTCTTCGGCTTCGGTCGCGGGTAGGCCGTAGTCGCGGTCCGGGATGATGTCCATGGGGAATTTGTACATGGGGTGGATGGGGTTGAGAGTGTCTGGGGGCGAGGGCGGGGGGGAGGGGGATTTGGAGACGTGGGCGCGGGCGCGCGTCGTCATGCGGTGCGAGGTAGGCTGGGAGGTGGTGTCTGAGGCGTCGTCGGCTGGGGGGGAGGGGAGGTTGCTTTCGTTCTCTTGGTCGTGGTCGCCGTCGTGGGTGGTGCCGTTGGTGGTTGGCTGTGCTGTGTCTGCGTCTGTGCCGTTGTGCAGCTGACTAGGGTCTGGCAGGTGGCCATTTGTACCGTTTTGCAGCGTGGAGCCTGGGTGAGCTTGTGGGGCGCTGCCTGTTGTTTGGACATGGCCTGTGATGACGTCGGCACGCGATCCATGTGCGACTTCGATATCGACCATCTGCACGTCGAGCAATGGAACTTGTCGTGGAGCTGAGGTGGGAGGGGGAGTCCTGAGGCCAGCTGGATCCATTGAGGCCTCCGCAGTAGTTCCATTGCCCCATGAATGCTGTAGCTCGGTTAACGAGTTATTCCTGGACGGAGGCGTTGTCGCGGATGCGGTGCCATTCGTCTGGAGGCCTCCAAGAACGAACTTGTCCGTTCCAGTCTCCATCAGGCCGCACGGCACCCATGTGTTATCCCCTTGGAGCTTCGAGAGAAGGTTCTTGGCCCGCCATTGTGATGCCAGCTCGCGGCGCGAAATCGCTCCAGCTTCCTCGGTCAGGTGTGTGAGGTGCTTCGAAGTATAAGGAATCGACATGGAAGGGTGATTCTGCAGTTCAGCGGCCGAAGTCAGTGGAGCGAGGATGTCTGAGAAAGGGTTAGAGACTGTATTGTGTGGGTCTTGACTGGGGAGGTTTCATACGCTCTAGGTGGATGTCCGCGTACGGATTCTCCTCGATTGTGGTAAGGTCTTCCTCGTCCTCATATTCGTCGCCATACTCCACGATATCGCCATCGGGGTCGAATCGCGGTGGGTTTCGGTGCAGGATGTATCTGTGGTAGCCGGCGTGCTCTATCCTCTGCGCGTGAGAGATTGTGTTAGCGGGTGTTTAGGGAGGAGGAGCGCGGGGCAAATTTACCTTTTTGTACGGCGGCGCCTCTGCGTCGAAATCGGGCTTGCCAGAGTGCGATGCTGCTGCCTTTCGCTTGAGGCTATACATGCGGCTGTCGAAGGGCGTTTCGGCTTCGTCCGAGTCGGAGGCTAAGGTGAGGAGAGTCGGTCAGTCAGAAGTCGCGAGAAAGCCTAAACGAAAGGGCGTGGAGCTGCTTACAGTCATCCCGGCGCAATATGCGCTTCTTCATACTGAAGATTGTGTCGATAATGTGCTGCTGCTGTCCAGCCATCGTGAAATGCACCCGGGGGCAGCTCGTTGACAGGCGGTGCGGTGTGGGTATTGCCAGTGCAGAGAGGGAGGGTTCCCGAGGGTTTCCAGGCGCAGGAAGTGCGGCAGAAGGTCGCAGCAGCCGGTGAAAGCGTGGGCTTTGTGTATGGGCAGAGCTGCGGGCGTGGTGGTGGAAAGAAAGTGGACGGGGTGCGGGTTGGTGGAGAAGAGCTTCAATGGCAGACAAATCACATGACTTATGACCGAAACTCCGACGGCCCTGTAAATTGTGCCACCACGCGGACACAGCCACGAACGATCCCGCGAACAGCAACTCCCAGACCGTGTGCTCTATGATATATACTCTTGCGACGCGCTGCTGAAGCTCGAGGCAGGACCGCATTGGTTCCTGGCGCCGGCGTTGAGTAGAGCCTGAGCGAAGCCTGATGGATGCGCCTGCAACTCCACCATCGCCCTCGCAATGGATGCATATCCGCCCGAATATATTGCCCACAACCTCCCTCTCATAGTCCTCTCGGGCCTGGGATCAAGCCCAGAACTAGAGGCTATCCCGCCCGTTCAAGATGTGCTTCCAGGTCGCCGGTCAACACCCATCAGCTCTGAGCTACCCCCAGTCACTGGACAGCGCGCAGACCAGCTCCTGCAAGAGTTTCTGAGCACCGATGCAAGAGATGCCGCCTGGAACAATGTGACGGAGACTCGGAAGGGCGCCGTGAGAGGGTTCAGGATACGGCCTGTAGGGAGGGTAGGTCAGGCGCCCCCATCGTGAAAGACTCCCTACGGTGTGCTCACTACTATTCAGAACTTCATGCTGCCTCCTCGAAAGGCTGATCCTCCCGAGAACTCCGATGGGCTTTCTCCTCCTGGTAGCCCAACCATTGCCCCTACGCCTACATGGATCCTGCACTCTCCAGTCTCCCCGCTGTCGCCCGAGTCTGCAATCTTTCCCGACGGAGTCATGTCAGCTGCATGGACTATGAAGCACCAGTACTATATTCCATCCTTCTTCATATCCTTCTTCGACTTCACATCAGATCCGAGTCGAAACAGCTTACACGACAACCAGCTGAAGACGGAGATCAACAAGATCAAAGGACAGCTCCAGATCTCCGAACATAGGACTAGATACGCTGTAGTGCTGATCAGTGACAAGTCTATTCTAGAGGCTACCGATATAGAGGAAAGATTATCCACCATTAGGAGAGCTACGGGCTTGGATGCCACGAAAGGCCTCTTTTTTCTCCCTCCCAATAGCTCACGCGTGGAGCTTGCTTCATTTGCCCAGATGGTTGTCACCACACTCAAGCCTTTGACCACCGAGTACTACCGTGACTTGACGAAGCATGCCAGACGAAAAAAGGGTCGCAGTCAAATACCAGCACCGACCGCTCCGCCAACTAGAGGCACTTCTCAAACTCTGGCGCAACAGGGATGGGCAGTGCGGTATGACTTCAAACTGGGGGTTTTCGCCGAATACCGCCAGGAGATGGATGCTGCACAGAGACATTATCAGTCCGCGCTAGACAATCTGTTTGGGCCTGACGGTGTGTTTGAAACAACTGCTAATTGGTCGCCAAGATGGGACGAAAATCGATTACTAGCGGATGCTATTGCTATTCGAAATATCCGTTGCCTTCTCTGGAACAAGCTACCTACTGCAGCGGTTCAGGCTTGGCTAATATACAAAAGCAGAGTGCGGTCCCTTTTAGATCGGCGAGGTAAGGGGACTGCCAATTACGGTTGGGAAGCTTGGGAGTCCAGATGGGCGAAGGCCATGTCACAGCTCATTCAAAGGGCAGAACTGCCTATCTTTGCTGCTAAGGATTCTCTCCAAGATTCAAGCGTCGTCTCTGACCGTCCATTCACCCTGTACTCACCCCCAGAGAAAGTCGGCATATCGCAGGGCGAAAGATTAGCACCTTGGCATCTTCTACATCATCCAGGCTACTGGCTTAGGCTATCAGCCAAACATGCTCAGAAGCGCAGATTACTCGCCGAAGATATTCCAGACGAGGACCGTACACCCCCAGGTCTTTCTCCCGCCGCGCAGGTCAGTCATCGGTACACTACTTACGATCACTATCTCGTCCCAGGGCCGCATGTGGAATATGCCTTACCAGGAAGCAAAGGCTACGATCACTGCAGCGAGATCATTGATATTATGAACCAAGCTGCACAAGAATTCTACATCCGAGGACAGCAACGCGTCGTCGACCACTTGAACCTCGAAACCGCGAAGGAGCTCATTCATGCCAAGAGATACGCCGATGCAGAAAGCGTGCTCAGGCCTTTGTGGGAGGGAATGAGCTGGCGGAAAGAGAAGTGGTATCCTCTTGTTGGTGAGGTGACTTGGGCACTCCGAGAGTGTGCCATGCGTGTGCAAGATTCCGAGATCTTACTAGCATCCGAATGGGAGCTCCTTTCTAGAGCTTTGCCACCCAAGCCAGGTTACTCACATAATTTGATGACTTGTCTGGACACATTTCCTGTTGACGAAGGTGGAAAGCCTACCGTGACAGTTAGTGCCGACAAGATCGTATCTTGCCGTAAGTTACACATGCGTACTTAGCCAACTTTTCTAACCTGTCACCACAGTGGCGCTTACTTTTACATTCTTTGAGGGAGATGGGAACGTTGGCGAACCTCTACCCTCTCAGATCGCCGTGACCTCGAATGCCCGATCAGGCTCTGCGCCGCTGACATTATCAAAACTTATGATTCGATTCAAAGGCTGCCTCAGCGAGGTTCAACTTGTTCATACAAGCTCTACTTCAGAGACGAATGATCTTCCTGCACATTACTCAGTCATAAAAGAACTCGACCTCGAAGAGACGGCTGCAAGCTCGCGGTCGGATCAGAAACCACTCTGGAGCGGCGGTTCGGACCTGACAATATATCCTGGACAAACCAAAGTGTTCGCGTTTGCCATCACGTTTCGCGACGCCGGCGAGGTGAACGCTCTTAGTAGCATGGTAGAGATAGAGACGGAACGCTTCGACCTGGTTTGCTCCTCAACCATGAGCGAAGGCGATGTCCTCCCGACCTGGTGGATTAGAGGGTCTTCCGGCATCAAAGCAAGGAAGCTCAGTAGAACATCTGGCATATTCGTTCAGATACATCCGAAGCCTCCTAAGATGGAGATTGCCCTTCCAAATCTGCTAGATCACTACTATACCGATGAAGCCGTAACACTTGACATCGAGATCATCAACAAGGAAGAAGAGACTACTGAGGCGGTTCTGGAGGTCAGGCTCCTTGGGCTATCAACGGACACGCTAGAGTACTCCTGGATACCCCATGCAGACTCTGCGAACAACGAACCTGTCAAAATCCCAGCTAGCGATTCCGAATCTCAGATCGAACTTCCCGGGCATGTCGTTGGCCGACTAGAGCGCAATGCGAGACGGACAGAAACGATCAAATTCAGAGCGCCTTCCATTCCTTCCGGGTATGCTCTCGAGATCAGGGTTCTGTATCATCTTCTCAGCGACGAAGACATCCCAATCTCAAAGACGCTCACCACGGATCTAGTATTCGATGGCCCGTTCGAAGCCAGCTACGAGTTTTCACCACGAGTTCATCCTGACCCATGGCCGAGCATGTTTGAAGTTCATGAAGGCGAATCTGGCGACGCCGTATCGGGTGTCGCTGGTGGCATCGCTCAGAGATGGCATCTGAAGGCTAAGGTCGCCTCCTTTGCTGAAGAAGTGCTAGTCATTGAAGATACGGGTCTGGAACTGCATGAAATCCACGGCGGTGCCATTTGCGATATTTCGAAGGAGTTTCCCTCTGAAAACATTGATATACTTCCTCAAGAACTTCAAGAGCGATCGTTCAGCCTCGACATGCGTAAGATTAAATTCGAAGAACGCCGATCAGCCGCTCTCGACATGGGCCTCAGCATCACCTGGAGGCGGAAGTCAGGGACAAATTCGGACAGCCCGGCCATCATATCCATGCTTGCAATGCCCCGCCTCCACCTTCCTAGTAGCGAGCCGCGCGTTCTAGCCAGTGTTACACAGTCTCCAATTGTCAAGTCTTTCCAGACCCTGCACCTCGACTATACCCTAGAGAACCCGACGACGCACTCTCTCACATTCGAGGTTAGCATGGAAGCGAGCGAAGATTTCGCCTTTGCCGGCTCCAAACTTCAGAGTTTGATCATGTTACCTTTCAGCAGGCAGACAGTACACTATAACATCGTGCCCATGGTCCAGGCTGCTTGGATCATGCCACAGTTGAGAGTGGTGGATCGATACTTCAATAAGACACTGAAGATCCAGGCGACGGACGATATCAAGATGGACAAGAAGGGCATCATGATCTGGGTTGATGACGACGAATGAGTTGGGATGGAGCGGATTGGGTAGGCCAACCCGTGTTTGCTACTTGCTTAATGTGATGGGAATGGCTAGGCGTTGTAGAGGGACATTTCCGCCACAGCCTTGGTTTGTTGGTGCCAATTGCAAAAGGTTAGGCGTTAGACCGATGTGAGGGCGGTGATTAACTGAACGATCATTCACTGTACCAGACCGCTCCAAATCATTTTTGCACAATTCGTCATGAGCTGATCAAGACTGCGGCAGGAGTCGAAATATGCTCCGCGCTGACGCTCTTTCCTTTCATACGTCTGAGTGCTACTTCCGAGCCTTTTATTTCAGGGCGTTTTGTGCGTGATAACGTCCAGATCAATGGCTTTCATGCCTCTACACGGATTAGCGATCAGCTTGTTTCTGATGCGATATCTCCTGCCCTCCCAATTACCCTTTCTTTTTTCTCTCTTCCTCTCATCATTCTTCCAGGTCTCATCCACCTCATACATTCTAAACCCTACTCTGTTCAATGCTATTCAGCTCTTTAGTACCTGCATCTATCACTATTCCCGTCCCCATTCTCGCATCTTCACCTCTCTCAACCACCTCCAACATGGCCGCCCCCTCCCAAGCCGCCACCTTGTCCAGCCCAAACCACACCAACCCCTCCCCCCGCGTCAACATGGTCCTTGCCATCACAATCCCCAGCATGGTGCTCATGCTCGAATGCCTCGCCATCCGCTTCTACCACCGGCGTCTCACCTACCTCGGGCTCGACGACTGGTTCATGGCAAGCGCAGCCGTCCGCGCCCCTCTCGCTCCCTCCACAACCTCGAAAAGCGCTAACATACCTCCCAGACCCTCGCCCTCACCATCGCATCTCTAGCGCTTGTGAGCTGCCGCTTCGGGCTCGGCTACCCCATCTCCGCCATCCGCCCCGAGTGGGAGCGGCCTTTCAACACCGTCAGTACGCCCTTTGCACTGTGCACCGTCTCACACACACAGACAGACAGACATACAGACACACACACACACACACACTCGTCGCCCCTATTGACGTGGTTCGGATAGATGGCATTCACGTCAACACTCCTCTTCTACATCTGCGTCGCCCTGGTCAAAATATCCGTCTGCTGCACCTACCTCCGCCTCTTCCCGTCGCGCGGGAACCGCTGGTTCTGCGGCGTCGCGATGGGGTGCTGCTGCGTGCTTGCAGGGGCTGGGGTGGGACTCGTGCTCTTGCGGTGCTGGCCGGTGTGGGTGGGGCGGTGTGCGGGGATTCGGGAGGTGCTGCTAGGCAGCTCGGGGCTGAACACGGCGGCGGATGTGGCGGTGTATCTTTGGCCGGTGGGGAGGGTGTGGGGGGTCAAGTTGCCGTGGAGGGAGAGGGTGGGGTTGATTGGGGTGTTTGGGGTGGGTTGTGTGTGAGTCTTGAGAAGGGCGTTGGGGAAGGGGCAGAAAGGAAGGGAGTTAGTTGCGGGTGCGCGGAGGGCGCTGATGTGGTTCCTGGTTATGTGAAGGGGATGCGAGCTGACTGTGGAGTGTAGGGTGCCGATTGCTGGGGTTTGTCGGATGTATTACTTGGCGGCGTATTTTCGAGGCTATGAGACACGGAGTACGTCGAGCTCTCCCTCTTTATCCTACCCTGATCCTGCTGCATCCATACTCGCCTTCCAATTAGCTAACCTTTCCAGTCAACGCAGCAATCGTCTACGCTATCGCCGTTGCCGAGATGAACGCCGGCGTCATCTGTGGCAGTCTGCACAGCATCAAGCTCGTTCTTGCGTTCTTCTGCCCGTGTTTGTTCGCTCAGAAAAGCAACATCGGGAACGAGGACCAGCATGGGCGTGATGTCTCTTTAGTGGCTTTGAGGAGCGTGAGGCGGCGAAATGCAGACACTGTGAGTGGAAGTGAGAGTGGTTGGTGGGAGGATGGGGATGGGGACGACGA
Organism: Lophium mytilinum; assembly: GCA_010093605.1. Taxonomy (NCBI): domain Eukaryota; kingdom Fungi; phylum Ascomycota; class Dothideomycetes; order Mytilinidiales; family Mytilinidiaceae; genus Lophium; species Lophium mytilinum. The sequence continues at coordinate 424,336 of MU004188.1, read as the reverse complement.
AGGGCGTACTTTGGCTGCGGAGCCGAGTGCTGGAGACGCTATGAGGCATCCGTATAGGCAGCGAACATACTCAGATCCTCCACAGACAGCGTCGATGGTCTGGAATAGGCTTATGGAACGGCGGTCGAGGACTTGGTAGGCCGTTGAGATGACAAGACACGAGAAGGTTGATCCTGCGGTAGTTCATGATGTTCTGGTGTGGTGATGCTTGATGACTACCACACTCGCATCTGCACAATTGGAACTGTGAGAATCTGAAAAACTGGCTATCAAAGTGGTCGTAATTAATGGTACCTGACAGGGAAGGGCGTCACCAAAAGAGGCAGTTGCAGCTCCGCCAAGGCAACCGCAAGGGCAGTACCTTAGTCTATATCCATCGCTTCAGCTTCTTTCAACCTCACCTCGTCCTTGAATCTTGTTTCATTCCTCAGCAACATCACTGAAATGGAGGGTCCGAACTCCAAAGGGAAAGGGAAGCGGCCAAGAGTCCTTCCCGATGATGAGTTGGATGATGAGCAAAAGGAGGAGAGGAAGCGCTCTCGCCAACGCATCCCTCTGACAAACGAAGATCGAATCGACTGGGCCAAATCCGATCTCCGCGACCACATAGGTGTCGTTGCCGGGAAGGAGCGCCATCCAAGAAACCCAGTCCTCTTCTTTATCGAACTCGCGCCATACTCGAACAGGGGAGCCGCTTGTCAGCACGTCACCTGCAAGGACCATATTGAAGCAGGTTCCTATAGAATTGCTGTGAAGCCGGGCATGAACCTGTACAAAAATCCAGGTAGGACATATGGCTTCTGATAACTTACACCGCGAACTAACTGCTCTTATAGATTTCTACCATGTGCGATGTTTCGAGGAGCTGGTAGACTTTTCTCAAGCGGCGTACCTCGACCGCATCATACCAGTCACCAGGAACTACGTGAGCGTGAGAGGACTGAGTGGTATATCTATCCTGGATGGCAACAACTTCCTGGACGGAGGAGCCGAAAGACTCGTTCTAGAATGGAAATGGTCGATGAGGAAATTGATGGACAGAAGGGATGAAGTACCAATTACTACCGAGCCCGACTTAGATAACCTCCATCGCAAAGCTGGCTCGGCGTCCTATGAGTTCAAACCCATTAATGGCATGCCGGACCACGAGTTCTTCACCCTTTCCATAATGCTTGCTCCTATCGAAAGCGACGGCGTCGACGATCAAGATGAGTGGAACCTTTTTGAGCGTTACCTTCCAAGGGATTTCAACAATATCGAGGACTTCAAAAAGCCCCATAGCCTTAGCGATATATTGAGCGTGTGGAAATCGGATAAAGTAAGATACCACAAATTCTACTCGTTCACAGATAAACAGACAGCACATCGGCTGACAACTCTTCATAGTTCCTTGCCTGTGCCAATGAAGACAGACTTACCGATAAGGCTAAAGAGGAGAAGGACAAGTTGGGTGAGAAGGCCATCAGAGCTATCAGACGGCTTTCAGCAGTTCCGATGCCTGACATCCAATCAGCTTTTCGAAGTTGACTTGGTCAGACCGCATCTAACCATGAAAGTCTTCCATGACTGTGTTCTATGAGGCCTGATTTAGGACTCGAGACAGGTTTGAGGCCTCCCGCTGGAATTTGGACGATGTCTGACGATCTGTCGCCGGTCAGTGTGCAGATTAGGGTGGTATAACAGTGAGTAGGACACCACAATGTACACATAAATACCTTTATGTCTCGTTTAAGGAGCTGAACTGCTTATGTTTCATTTGAGGTGCTCCTTAGGATAGAAGGCGGATTTCCGAATTCGTAGGCCTGCTAATGTGCTGCTTTCTCAGGCAGGCTTTAGTCTCCCTTTCGCTGTCGCCGCACTTCTGCTGGTGCCTCTGCTGTATCATGGATTCAAGTTGCTACGCGTCGGTCGCAGAGAACATGGCCTTCCCCCTGGACGTCCTACTATCCCTATTTTAGGCAATGCGCAATTGATTCCCAAGACCGGCATCGCCCTCGAGTATTCTACACAAGCGACTCTCCGCCATTCGAATCTCTACGCGAACGGCAACGAAGAATGGGCCCAAAAATATGGCATAATATACAGCCTCAAGGTGTCCAACTCAAACCTCATCGTCATCTCGGACCCCGCGATAGTTGGCCTGCTGCACGACAAACGCGGCGTCCTCTACTCGGACCAGTCGGAAAACAAGGCGGCAATGTTTATCATAAGTGGCCCCATCTCGTTTGAGCGGCAGAATCGGCTCTGATTATTCACGGCAGCGCTTAGTGGACTCCATTCTTGATCTAGCTTCCATCTTTGTCCCGGCCCTAACTTCAGTTTCTTAGAAACTGTTTTCTGTTGGAGTGTTACAATGTCGCTTATTTTCCGGTCCCCCTAATCTTAGGCGGGGCGTGTTTTTTCATTCAATATCTCCAGATAGTCGCTTTTGGTGCCTTTTGTGCCTACCTTTCGTAGGCGCGTCGTTTACGGGAGCGCCGTGCTGGCAGGCCAAAGCATCCGAATATTGATTGAAGGAGGCATTGTACACAATTCACTATAATTGCTACCTGCATTGCTTACCGAGGGCGATTATCATAATTCAGCAAAGTGGTTCAGTCTCAAAGGATACTCACGTGCTCTCCCTCCAACAACCAGTCAAGACCACTATCAGACTTTCGCACTACTCCCTAGATCATCCAATTATCGATTTCGCCCGATAACACTCCAGCCAGCAAAACCGCACACGCCGCAATCCCTCGCTTCTCATTTGCGCGGGGGAGTTCAGTTCGCGCCAAACCCTTTCCACCCACCCCCACCACCTCTCCAATCAAAACCCGCAACGCCTGCCCGTGGTCGCGTGCCTCCAAACATCTCCCATCCATCCAGCAACCAAACCTACCTAGATATCATGGCCCTCTCCAACTCCAACTCCAACTCTACCTCCCTCCACCACCCCCTCACCCTCCCTCCTTAACCACCCATAAAAACCCGCAATGCCACGCCCCCTCGCCCCCCCAACCCCCGCCCCCTCCAACGACATCGCCGCCAAGCCCCACGACACCACCGCGACCACCCCGTCCGCCTTCGATGCGAGCTTCATCCTGCCCCCCGCCGCGCTGAGCAGCGGCCGCGCCAGCTCGAGCAGCGCCAGCTCGGGCGCGGCGTCGGACTCGAGCTACCGCCCGCTATCGCCAACGTCGCCAGCGGCCTCCAAAACAGCGGTACCGCGGAAGCGGCCTGCGCCTGGGAGCAGCGGGGGGGCGACGAAAGCGGCGGCGTACGCGCTGCCGCCGCCGCCGACACGGAGCCGGAAGATCATCCAGATGAAGCCGCCGGGGGAAGCGAAAGGCGGGGGAGCGGGTGGAGGAAGTGGGAGCAGTGGTGGTGGAGCTGGGACGACTACAGGGAAGAAGAAGGCGAGCGGTGGTCCCACCCCGACGGCGGCCGGGCGCAAGATAGCGCGCAAGACGGCGCATAGTCTGATTGAGCGGCGGCGGCGGTCGAAGATGAATGAGGAGTTTGGGGTGCTGAAGGATATGATCCCGGCCTGTGTGGGGCAGGAGATGCATAAGTTGGCGATTTTGCAAGTGAGTTTTGGTTTGGGGAGAGATTGTTTTTGATGTAATGATGGGTTTGGGTTTAGGTATTGGTATTGGTATGGGGGCTGACTGGAAGCTAATAGGCAAGCATTGATTATATGCGGTACCTAGAGCAATGCGTCGTCGACCTCAAGGCCTCGCATCGCTCGCGCAGACCGTCTCCTGCGCCAGCGTCGCCGCAGACTACGCCGCCGGTCCGGCGGCCGATGGATGATGGCGAGGATATGGATGAGGAGGTTGAGGAGGAGGATGAGGAGATGTCTGATGCGATTTCGCCGACTCAGATTCGTGCGCCTGTCACGCTCTTCCCACCACCGCTGTCCAACACTACTTGTCCCGCTCTCTATCCCTCAGACCGTAACCCGTCGGTCTACTCTGCGCATGCGTCGCCCGACCTCCACGCCTCCGATGTTCGCGCCCGCCATTACTCCGTCACCACCTCCCCAGCCCTCCAACCTTCGGACCCGCACCGGTATTCTCTAACTTCCTCGCTGAGATCTACCGCGGCCTCGCCATCCATCCAGGCATCTCCGGCTTTCAGCGCGCAGTCAGGCTCAGCCTTCCGTAATCCATTTTCAGGGTCTGTGTTCGGCCCGGGGCAGGGCGGCCGAGATACGTTTAGTCTGACGTCGCCAGCGCTAGGGCCGCAGCCGGACGAGCGCGATTGTGAGGATCGGGAGGCGACGGAGGCGTTGTTGATGTTGAACACGGATCGTAGGAGCTGGAGTGCGCGGGGGATGAGTGTTAGGGATTTGTTGAGTGGGTAGATGGGGGAGGAAGCTTGGTAGTGGAGAGTTGAAGGAAAGTAAAAGAAGCGGCATTGAAGATATGTTGGTGTGGAGAGGTTAAGATATGCTGCGGGAGGTTATTTGGGATTATTCTTGGCGTTCCATGCTCTGACATAGTGGGTAGACTTTTGTGGTGATTTGATTGAGTGCAATTCGTCATTGCACTTTTGCTCTCTTGTAGGGAATTGGTGTAGGCGTTTCTTGTGTTGGAGGAACGGTGGAAAACATCGAGTAATCTGTGATTAGTAGCTATGCAAGTGCTGCTGGACTGCCTTGTTAGTAGTATACTGCTCGAGCGTGAATCGAACCCTACGCGCATCTAGGTCAGTGATAACGATACAACAAGCCACTTCAACGTATCAGCATGCGGGTAAGTTCTATGTTTTGAATGGAGCTTCAGTATTTGGTCTGAAACACTATCCTCGGATTCCATTCCACGTCCCCAATCATTGTTCGCCCCAATATCTCCACCATCCCCATTCCTTTGGTCGGCCGGCGGACGTTCGATCGTGATTTTGGTGTTTTAGGGTACATCGCTGACGCATGGGAAGCGATACTAGTAGCCCGCAACGTAATGCTCGTGAGAAGGAAGGAAAGAGAACAAGATACACCGCCTATGCCTTGACGGCATATTTGCGCTGGGGGAAGTGCGTCTGCTTCTTCTTCTGCTTCTCGGTGACCTTGCCGGCCTCGTGGGCTGTGAGCCTTCGCCTCCGTGCGCGGGTTTCCTTAGGCTAGTGATTTGTGAGTTACAGGTCCGAATGAGAGGGCTGGTATATGCGTACGCGGAGGTCCAATGGCAGGTACTTCTTGCCCTTGTAGAAGATGCGGAGTTGTGCGCGTTGTTTGGCGTTGATGACGGTCAGGACGCGGGCGATGCCCTTGCGGACATCATGGATGCGGGTGAGCTTGCTGCTGGCACCACCGGCGACCTAGACGCTTGTCAATATTCGATGTTCTCTAAATCGGGTACTGGGCAGATACTGGGGAAACCTTTGAAGTTCGCAGGCTAATCAGCTCGCCCTTGAGCTCGATGAGCTGTTCTGTAGTTCAGTTTAGTAGCGGTCTTGTAGGAAGAAATCGGGGAGCGTACGGTTGAGGTCCTCCTTGTTCTTGCTCCAGAGAGCGGCGGGCTTGACTTTGGTCGAACTCTGTAAACCACAACGCAATCAGCTAATATTCTGGAGAGTCCCGTCTCCTCGAAGACTCTGGACTGTGTGCGCTGCGGTGATGAGGCGTCGTAGAGCTTGCGCTGTCCGAACATCCCTCATTTTGCGAGTCGTGGCAGTATCGAGAAGCTAGCGCTGGGTACGCATACAGGAAAGAGTTCCCATAGAATAGCAAGAGAGCGATACTGACCATCGTGGCGGTTGTCGAGGCTGCGGGTGGAATTGCAGTTGTCGAAGAGTTCGTCGTCGATGGCTGAGGACGAACTTCGTTTCGAAATTCTGAAGTGGGCTTGGCAGGCGGAGAATCGTGCGCCGGCAGCCGAGGAAGTTGCCCGTGCACAGCTTTCCTCAAACCGCAGGCGTCGTCACTGGCGACGTTGAACACTCCACTTACTCCAGGCTCTCACGGGTCGCGCAGCAACAAATCGACATGTCTTCGACCGGCGGTGGGTGGGCGCAGCTTCGGCAGCAGGCCCGCTCGTTAGAGACTCAGGTGGGCGCTTCCTATATCGATATCACAGATTCCAGATGCTGACAAGGGAGTTCAGACCGAGACGCTCTTCCATACATACTCGCAGTATGCCTCGATGACACACATACCCCAGAAGCCGTCGGAAGAGGAGCTACGAACCGAGAAACAACTGCAAGAGGTCCTTGAAAAGGTAGGTTGTAGCTCCCAACATCAACCATCTTCAGTGCTCACACACCTCCCAGCGCGAGGCCCTCATAGCACAACTTTCCCGCCTACTGGACTCTGAATCCGCCCTTACCTCTTCGGCTATGAAACAGACCCACGTCGCACGCCACCGAGAAGTCCTGCAAGACCACCGCCGAGAATATGCCCGTCTCCGGTCGACAATCGCGGATGCGCGCAACAAGGCCAATCTACTCTCCAACGTCCGCTCAGACATCGACGCCTACCGGTCCTCGAATCCTGCTTCAGCCGAGGCCGAGTACATGCTTGACGAGCGGCGGCGAATCGACAATAGCCACTCCATGGCCGACAGCGTCCTTTCTCAGGCATATGCCGTGAATGAAAACTTTGGGATCCAGAGGGAATCTCTCGCGAGTATAAATCGGAGGATTGTTGGCGCAGCGAGCCAGGTGCCGGGCATCAACAGCCTGATTGGACGGATAGGGGCGAAGAAGCGAAGGGACGGGATCATATTGGGCAGCTTTATTGCATTCTGTTTTCTGATGCTACTGTGGTTCAGATGATTTCGGTTGCTACAAAGGAGCAAACATTTGGCATGGCGTCGTGGGCGTTGGGTGTGGAGTTTGGAGGATACTTTATGGACAATCATATATGCTGGAGTTTGAATGGTGGAGAACATGCGCGACTATCGAAGCGCATCGTTCAAATTGTACAATTACATTTCTTCTTACATTAGCCAGTCGAAATTGGCATGTTTACAGTAGCGTCTGTCTATACTGCAGCAGTCGCAGCTGCGGATTTCACCTTCCCATCCACTTTTGACGCGCCACCTTCTAGCACTGAACCGCTATGCACCAGCTTCTGAAGCCCCTTCATCATACTTTCCGGTTCTCCCTCCTCCGCATTCCCGCTCGCCGCCCAGCGGATCTTACACTCCTCGTCTAGAAGATACACGTAGCCCACCCTCCCATTCAATATCCCAATAGTCTCCCGGATCGACTCATTAATCCCCTTCTTCACAATAAAGTACTTCCCCCAATCCTCTTCCGCCCTCTGTTTCCTCAACCGACCTTGAAACAGGCTCACCAGCCACGCCTTGGCATAATTCTCCTCAATGTGCACTTCCACTCTCTGAGCCCGGTCCTTATTCTTCCTCAGAAACTCCTGCAGTTCAGGGTTCTCCTCCAAACCGGTGAACGTCTTTACCTGGTTCTCCCCCCATAAGCTCGACCATACACTGACAATCGACACCTTCCCCTTCAGCACCGGCGTCGTATCAGTCGGCGACGAGGACGCCAAGGTTCTGCCGTGCAAGTTCGGGAAGTACAACGCAGCGGAGCGCTTAAAGATCATGGGATTCGCGAGGAAGGATTTACCTTCGCGGTATTTAGTCATTGTGAAGTCGCGGAAGTAGGGCTTGGATATCCTCGCGGCTCTACACGCAACAATCGTTAGCATCGCTATCCTACGCTTATGGCAGAGGAGCTGTAAAAGGATGTGCAGGCTTACAATTGCTTGCGCCTCCGGACATGGCGGTCGTAATCTGTAAAGTCCTTTTTTCGCTGCCAGAAGCCGCGGCCGTCGTAGCCGGTATTCTCGCCTGGGCGGGGAGGGTCGTGGAAGCCAATTGGGCGGCCGAGGGCGCGGGGGACGAAGCCGTCGTCATCTTGGGAGCTCTCTTCGGGGCGTTGGAGTCGTGGTTGTGTGGAGAAAAGTCGGAGGTTGGGTACGACGCGTGGGGCGGCGCCGCGGTGGGGAGGGATTGCGCAGCGGATACATGGCCGCGGTGTTTCGAGGGCCAACGATCGAAATGCTAGAAGGAATGAAGGTTTCAACATTGTGATGTGGGCTATACGAAGAAAGTCGTGAAGGCTGAGGTCGGTTGTAGAAATGAGCTTGGGATTTTAGCGGCAGCACGTCGGCATGTGATTGGTCAGAATCAGTACTATTCGTCCATCTTCCTGATTCTTATGAAAGGTTTCTGCAATGACATAGGTGCTTCGGCTTTCCAAAGTACTATTCAATCGGGATCTTGAATGGTCTGATTCCCTCTTCCAAACCCAAGAAGCGATCGACATGGCACCTTAGATTAGGTTATAGAAGTAGGTAACGAACTCTCCGCCCACCGACCAATGAGCGGCACTTCATGAACGATGAAGCTGGCATGATTGCTAATCCTCCCTCTCAGTTTCTGCTCTGCCGGTATTCGCTCAACAAAGGCAGGGTCCCAGGCTTCTCCTTTGGTGGTGCAGCTAGACTGTCAATATATTCGAAGAATACACTTTGATAATGCCATAGTGGGATGGGAATATACTAATTGCATATGGGCGCAATTACTTGTTAGTGGAGGCCTAGCTCAAGATGATTTTGAGTGCAACATGTATCTGGTCGACACGTGGACGATTTGGACTTTGCCCAATTCTCGAAGCACTCTCCTTGGGCCGCCAAAATGACTTCTGCACTGGATATATGGAGCCTTTATCGGTAGCTTGGCTTATAAATTTGGACGGCAGACTACAATCACCCTACTTCTCACCATAGACACTACCTTAACTGCTTCCTCCGTCAAGCTCTCTCTTACGCCTGCTCAACAGTCACCCCAGCCAATCTCTACGTCAGTGCTATTCGTTATTGCTAGATTCGCTACGCTGGGTGGAGATAGTGGCGGGTCAAGCGTCGTCAACCACGTTGATCCCGACTGGAATACCGAGTAGTCAGTCTGTGATCTCGAGAACTACACGGACAGGCTACGAGCTATACGTACGGGATAGAAATCATATTTGTGGATGATGTAATTTGCAAGGAACCACCACATGTAGTTGTTGACACTACAGTACGCATTAGTAATGACTACACTCGTAATGCTAGGCGTCCCACTACTTACTTATTGACATGCTGCACATCAGGTTCAATTTCCGAATGGGCTAGATACTTGCAATCTACTGTTCGGTATGCTTTCCAGTTGCCGTCCGGCATGAAGATATCGATTAACTGATTTCTTGCAGGGCTGTCAATTGGGCTCCCAATCCAGGAGATGTGGAGGAGTTCATGAGCCACCGTAGTCGCTAGCAAAGGGTCAGTGCTAGCACTATACAAGTTTATATGATCATACCTCGATTAGCATAGTTGTCAAGCCAATTGGCTTGAACAAGGTTGTTGACCGTGGTCGCAATGCGGTCGTCGAGCTTAGGACGAAGGAAGAAACTCGGGCAGAAGAACATGTGATCTATATACGGGTCTACCGTTGCAACCTGTCTGCGATTTAGAATGGACCCATGAAATTTCCGACTCAGAGCATACGCACGTAGGCTATCTTCGTCGGCTTTTTGGGAGTAGGATCCCCGTCACCGGGAGGGTCGCATGGGTCATCTGGCGGGTCTTCCTTCTCTGGGCACTATGGGAGTATCAGTGGGATGAGTAGAGTCATCACGGTAGCCAATTCTGACCTGTTTCAATTTATCGTCACAGCGGACTCGTAGCGTCCACGTCGTGAGCCATCCCGTTCGAAATTTTGCAAGTCTATCGATATTGGCTGATCACGATGAGTATGATAGCAACTCGTCCTGCTGAGGCGAAATCACTTGCCTGTCACTTGATCTTTATAGTCGCTGAATCTGTTCATAGGGCCAAAGAAGTCCACGGAGGGACCACTGGTCCAGGTAGGATCCTTCCACGCGTATTGATCGAGCCCAGGGTTACTGAAGTGGCGCGGTAATTAGATATATATCTCGATATGATCTCACAAACATACTCATTATCAGCCGAGTTTCTTTCCAATGGGACCATCCTCTCGAACTCGGTGAAGGCGTCTCTGATAAACTGAGGATCTGTGCATCCATCGAAGCCCGTCAGTCGGGCGGCCAAGGGGACTACTGAGCCCGTAGCAATCGGAGGTGTATCAGTCGAGATACCCGTTGGCTCTACAGCTGTTGAATCTGGAGCTGAGATGGATTGAGAGGTGAGTAACGTAGTGGGGGCGGATTGGCCACCCACTACGCTCATCACACCTAGTGCAGTGAGTGTGAGTAGAAGTAAAGCCATTCTTTGGAAGTTTCAATGGCTTCGTAGATGGGTGAGTGTTCTTTAGGGATATCTATAAGCAAGAACGAAGCTGCCACATGAGCTCATTGCTGTGGAGATGACATATGCCCCAGACAGATCACTCTAGTGAGATTGAGAGGGTAATATTCCTTTGCAGACCCCAATGCCTCTCGTGTTGGTCTTACTCGGGTCCAAACATTTACCAAAGTGCTGGGAGAATCGGCTCGGGGCATGAGGGATCAACACGCGTAACACCTGCAAGGTACAGGGACCTTGGGATCAAAAACGATCTCGGATTCGCCGTGTCTGTAAATGGTCGTCTCATTTTGGCGCGAAGGATCGGGAAGACGTAGGGGCGGGAGGGGCCGTGGGGGCCGTTGGTCTGGGGGAGAATGCTTGAATATGCTTGGCTGCGGGAGGATCCGCAAATGAAAAGCTTGTCGTAGCGGTTTCATCGTCGCTAGCCTGTACACAACGAGGAAAGAGAAGCGAACAGAAAGCTTGCCGTAATAGTTTCATCGTCGCTGACATATACACCAACGAGGAAAGAGATGGCAATCTGGGGCTGACATGTACACCAACAAGGAAAAAGATGCCAATATGGGCGCGATTCCTTCGAGCGCCTCATCGTAGCGGATAAAGTGCTTGTGGCTGTGGTCGAACCAGCACACCTTGCTACTCTCTTACCAGCTGTAGAGGTTCGCCTCCCGCCCCCAATCCTATCCTCGGTCTATACTCAGCTAGTCCGAGCTCGGAACATAAGATATAGGAGTAGACCAGCTTCACCTCAGACCTTCATCCGCCGTCCCAGGTAGTGACCTCTCCCAAACCTTACGATGAAGCTCCTCCTCGCCCTTAGCATCGCCGCAACGGCAAGCGCGTACACTTTGACATCAGGTCCCGGCTTGACTACTCCTTCATTTTCACCTGTTCCGCTTCCTAGCGGGGTAGCTGACACTACTGGTCTCCCTCCAGTCCCACAGCCTACTGGAAATGTATCCATCCAGTACAAGTTGGGGTTTGATAAAAGTTGCGACGGCGGCCAGCAGAGCGCTATTCTTGATGCCCTGAATGGTAGGTTACCAGTTATCCGCACGCATCTTGAATATTCCACTCTGATACTAACTCGTTTTTTAACCGCAGAGAAGCATCTCATCATGGTGGGTACTGTCTTTACCCGCCGATCGAAGGCCCGGTGTCTCCGTTCTCCAACCAAGGCTGCATGACTGCTCTAAGAGGCTGACCGACATCAGGGCTGTGATCCCGTGTTCGAAACTGACTTTAATTCAGCCGCTGCAGTGGACTACTTTGGGTACGTGACAACAGCTGCCTAGAATACGACTGCATTAGAGGTGGAACTTCGCTGACCTACCGCAGATTCCCCGCTCCGATCAAGTTCCAAGGCAACCGGTGGAAAATAACTAACACCCTCCGTAATGTGTATAGTTTCGGCAACGGCTGGTGGGCCTCGTCGACTCAAATCCAGGTGTTCTGCGGTATGCCCTCTCTCTTCACAATCCACACTGGCGCCGGCATTGATGAGCGATTGAACAAGGCGACAATTCGATGCGCCAGCCAGAAGGCGCTTATTGCACTACCCAACCAGGCTATGTGCACCTTGTGGACAACTACGGCGACGACAAGGACGGACTCATGTTTTGCGACTCTTGGTTCCGGCTCCCTACTTTGTCCGGGGCCATCAGTGAAGGTGGTTTATCGCACGAGTATTGGAATATTGAGAGTATGTTTTCCCATCTGAACCCAGCCTGCAGACTGAAACTAACCTCCTACCATAGACTACGAGAACCGCGCTCGCCACTGGATCAACGCCCTCCTGATGAAAAAGAACATCGGCACCTGGCCAACAGATCAGGACGGCGTTGGCGACATCGCGCGCCAACAATTCACTTACCCTGACTATGGACTGAAGTGGATGCTGACGCCTTCAGCCGTTAAGTGGGCAGCGAAGAATCCGATTGATACCATTGGAACCCTGGATGATCGCGTCCTGAAGAATGCAGATACATGGTCTTGGTTTGCGCTGGCTGCGTATATAACCACGAAGGATGGGGGTGGTATATATACCCCTGCGCCGTACGTTCCCGCCGGTCTCAAGTTCGATACGGTGGGGGCATCCAATGTTACGGGCTGAGTTAGTGCACCCTTCATACGTTGCGTATATCTGCAACACCGTGTCGTACTCGACTTTACAGCGCAATGGAGATAGCATGTATCAGAAGCTAGCGAGCCAACGGCAGCTAATTAGTATCATAACTCTTTTAACATCCTATATGCAACTTTAGCAGTGTAGTCATGAAGTTACTTATACGCTACATACGCCTGCTAGAATATGCTAGGTTTAATCTAAATCATAATGAGAATTTGGTTGCAGCCATAATCCTCGATGATCGGAGGAGAAGACGATCTGGAGAATGAGACTGTCTTCTACGTTGACATTGTGTTCGGTTTCCTGACCATGCACTGGGAAGGTTAGCCTCCAGCTTCAAGATCGACTCATACGACATCAAGACCCAAAGGACGACGTAAAGAGTCAAGGGATCCCTTCAATAGAAGCAAAGAAATGATGCCACGTACCCCATGCCAATCTAAGCCCTCTCCTCCCCAGGGCCCTCGATCAAACCAATTGTCCTTTACCAGAACGAAGCCGTATTTCTCATATAGAGGTCTTGCCACCATCGAGCTTGTCAAATAGAACTCTATGCCCAGTTCATCTGCTTTTTCTGCCCCCCACTTCACCACTATTGCCCCAGCACCTCTCCGGTGGTATTCGGGAAGAGTGGCGAGCGTGTCGAGCAACAGATATGGCCGATCGCCCATGATCTCGCTCTGTGCTTGGCGGAGAGGTCCAAGAAGTGCCATGAGAACCGGCATATTGACTTCTGGTGGGACAAATGGAGCCTCGTTGTTCTTGACAGGCACGTTTTCTGTCTCTCCTTTCTCCTCTTGCATGTTGTGCAACTCAAATCTCGCCGCGGTCATCATTTTCCCAGTCTCGACGTCCACAACTTTCCAATGGTAGGTCCCTGGATCGTGAAACTCTTTCTTCCGTTGCTCTGCTACCTTGGCAAGAGTCTCGTCGGATACCGGACGATGGTGGACGATGAGATTCGTTGGGCCCTGATACGCGATCGAGCGGATGCGCATCCATTGCAGGCAGTCGTCCACTTCCATTGGACGTAGTTCGATGGCCATGGCTGCTAGACTCTGGGTGTGCAGTGGCTTAGTGAATGGAAGCCAAACCAAACGTTTGGCCGATTCGTGGCCTCTTCGAGCGGAGGATCGGGGCGTCGAAGGAAGGCGTGAGTCATGCAAGATGTGCGTCAGGGGTAATTCATGTGGTCCGTGTGTAAAATCAGTACTGCATTCACACCTCCCCCTCTCCATTTTCATCAAGCAATCTATCCTCGGATTCACTGGTGAGCTCTATACTTAGGGGCTGTAAATGGTAAACCGGTACCGCAATATGCACACGCCCTCTACGAAGAGCCTACAACTAGATTTACTAGCATTTTGTACATTGAGCTTTTATTTCGCCAAGAGTTCTCACACTGGGTAGGTAGTACACACTTCCATTTTACACCTCAGGTGTAGTTCTTTTGCTTTATCACAAATCATTGAGCTCTAATTTTCGAATGTGAAATGGACAAACTTATAGCTCATGCAACCGCCTCGACCTCCCGCGCCTCCATCGTCACGTCAACCAACTTACTCTGTTTCACCCCCTCAAGCTTTACCCCTTCAATGTTCGCAACGTTCTCTGGCTGCCAAGGCTTATAGTCGGTGTAGTGGAATGTCCGATCCTCAAAAGGCCCATAGAACGTGGCTCGATCATATCTCTCCAACGGCCAGCCATGCTTCAACCTTTCCACTAAATCCGGGTTGCTGAGGAAGTAGCGGCCATATAATAGAGCGTCACACGCACCCGACTCCAGCACACCCCAGGAGTTCTTGTCATTCCAGCCACCAGCGGAGAAGAAAGGGGTCGAGCCCATGATCTCGCGGAAGTAGGAGAGATCCGTCTTTTCGAGCCCCCATGACGAGAGGAACGAATCCTTTTCCGAAACGCTGAAGATCTGCTCATATCTCTGCTCAGAAATCAGCACTCACCCTCCCGCTAAATACACGCTTCAAGATCAATCTCTCGTTGGGTCTAGTCACTCACCGGTTCGATGAAACTAACATAGCTCATCCCGGGCACACACCTCTTCAGCTCCCTACACAAGTGACCCCACGTCTCCACCCTCTCAGTTCCCCGCGCCTGATTGAACAGCCCAAATGGACTCAGCCGTATCGCCACATTCTCCTCCCCTACTGTCTCTGCCAATGCCTCCATCAACTCCACAACAAACCGACATCTTTTCTCCGGACTCCCCCCGTACTCGTCACTTCGCACGTTGATATTCGACGAAAGGAACTGCTCCGGTAGATACCCATTCCCACCATGCACTTCTACCCCATCAAACCCAGCATCCATCGCCATCCGTGCGGCGTTGCAGTAGTCCGAGATCGTCTTCTTGATCCCCTCTTTCGTAAGTTCGAGAGGGGGGTAGTCGACCAAGAGAACGGTTTCGTCGGATAGGGGTGGGAGGCGATGGATGGTCTTCTGCTCAGAGGGGTCGTCCCACGGTGCTGCGGAGGCGCTGACGGATGGAGTGCCCGTGAGATGGGGCAGCGTGGTGCGGCCGGCGTGCCAGAGCTGGGCGTAGATGAAGCCGCCGCGGCGGTGGACGGCGGCGGTGGTGAGGCGCCAGCCGGTGAGGTGGGAGGGGTGGAAGAGGCCGGGGACACCTGGGGCTCCTGTGGCCTAGGTAGGACAATAAAGGTTAGCATTCAAGGGACATTTTCGTAACAAAACTAGGCATAATATTTCACGTTCTTTGTACATACGCAACCCTATCATAACATAGAACACCACGATTTCTAGTAAACTTTTTTGAGGTAAAAAGATCCACCAAACTCACCTCTAGACTTGGTGGTATTCCCTCGGATATCAACAGCCCGCCCTCCGTCGCCCGCTGCGCGTAGTACTCCGCTACCAACTCGTCTGGATACCATATCCGATTTGGATTCTCTGGTGTTAGCTCTTCGTTCAATGGTATAGCGCGGTTTCGTGTGCAAGGGGCGTGAACGACGCGGTGCTTGAGGGTTATTTTGCCGCCAGCGATAGCAAGGGGGGCGAAGAGCAGGGAGTCTTTGGGGGATGAGGACATAATTTAGAATAGCCCATGTAGATTGGCGGATTTTAGAGAGGAAGGTTGAGTTGCGGTTCGCGCGGAAGAGTGTATGAATAATGAGAAAAGTGTGGAAAGGAAAGCGTTCAGAGACTCCGTCCTACCAGTAGAATAGTCTACAGCTAACGCTTCTAGTCACTGTACCTGCATATCCTTCGTACCCACCACGTGTTACCCACCCCTCCTTGGTCATCACAGCCGTTCCTGCTGTCGTCCTCATCCTTTCAGTTTGAAGTGCCGACTTTGACCCCGCTTGCCCCCGCTTGCCCCCCTCTCCATAGCTCCCAAGTATGTCTCTTATCGCGTTATCGTGAGCTTCCATAATTCGTCATTCGCAAGCGTGCTCACATATTCTGTGGTATCGGAATAAGAGCGCTGCTCCGATAGGGTCGGCTGTGAGTTGCCGATGGTGTCTGATTGGTTCAATGCACTTCAAAAGTGGTGGGTGTTGGAACTGTGCTGATGAGAAAGAAGGGGTACGCGATAAGGAAGAAGCAAAGATTGAGAGTGTTTGTAATGTGAAATTCAAATGGTCATGTGATATCTGGAAGGGGTATCTCTGTTGTTATATACCCCCAAATCGTAGGTCTCCCAGGTGATATCCACGAGCTTCCTATACCCAAAATGTAAAAATCTGATTGATATATACGCAGCAACGCGGGACGAAACCAGACCAAGATCGCGGTCGAATCTTCCCAGCCCCTAAAGACAGTAATAGTAAATAGACATAGCAGAAGTCAGAAATGCCCAGCCTCAGCCTGAAATCCATCAATTTCAAACCCACTCAAGTCCAACGCATCATGCAGCATCCAATCCTGCACATCCATCCCATACTGCCCACCATGACAATCCAGTGGCAGATTATCCAGCGGCGGCCCAAACGTAAACTGCCCCCCTTCCATGATCCCATTCCCAAAGTCGTGACTGTCGTACCTCTCGGTATTAGGAGTCGTGCTTAAGCTTAAACTCCCTTCGCTACTGGCTTCGGTTTCCGCTCCAGCCATATCTGCAACCATAGCCTCAAACTCTTCCTGGCCCTCCTCATTCTTATCCATTGTCCTGAGCGTCTGCCGCAGCGTAGGCCTCAGTTTCTTGATCGCCCGCCTTGGCGCATACTTGCCTTCCTCGATGCTATCCAGCACATTCTGCTTAATCGTCTCAAACACATCACGGTACTTCTTTGCGCCAGGCCAGCGCTCCGTGATAATGTACAGCACGATGCTGCACGCAGTCATGTCGTTCGACGCGGTGATGCTGAAGACCTCGCGCGGCGAGATCCAGGCGCAGTAGATTAGTGTCAGCCCAGCAAGGAAGACGGAGTGCAGCGCCATGAGGGAGAAGCCGACGGAAACGTTCTGGTGGAGTTTTTTGTAGGTCTGGCACACGCCGCCACAGGCGTCGGCGCATTTGCGGAGGAATTGGGTGTTTGTTTGTTGCCGAGAGAGGTGGGGATGGAGGAGGAAGCGCATGCATTTGTAGTAGTATACCATCTATGGAATTAGGGTCAGCGTTTGAGCGTAAATCTTGGGGGGGAGGGAGGAGAGACGTACGTAGTAGTCGTAACCATCCATGGACATGGAGTCTAATTCTACGTTTGAGGTTGTGTCAGGGTTTCGAGCGTCTCGGGGCATGTTCGCTTTCCATTGCTCTAGTTGCACGACGAACCTTTCGACTTCTGCCTCTGTTGCACCAGTAGGTTGGTCGACGCGGTAGATCGCTTGCTGTATGTTGGATTCGATGATTCTTAGGCGGCATATGTGGATGAAGCAGCTCATAGATGATGATTTGGAAGGAGGCTGGTCTCCCTGTATCTTTGCGGCACGATGTGCCTGCTCGAGTAACACAGGGTCTTCCACAGCTTCATCGACGTCCAGAGGTAGCTTTCAATTGTCAGGACGGATTCATTCGTCTCAGATGGAGGGAGGTACTTACTTCAACATCTATGTCCCTATCAGAGATCGCGAACGGTCTTCCTAAAATGATAGAGACTTGTCTATCTAGACAGTAACAAGACCAGAAGACTCTCTTCCTCATCTCCGACTCCATAAGCGACCTTATTTTTCGAGGAGTCCTTCGATGGAACCCCATATCAATGCACTGCCGCATAGCCAGTCCAACATACGTCCATGCGCCTGGACCTCTCGGTGCTCTCAAGCTGTATATCGAGAGAAGCAGCAGGACCTCTACAGATCGGATGTCGTGATACTGCAATATTTCATCCAAGTGTCGCAGCGCTGCTGCATGGTGCTCTTCCGGGAAGAAATTACCCGTTTCGCCGGTCGTCTCCAGGAATCGTCCCCCAATGGCATACACCAGGTGCAAAAGCGCAGTGGAATACGGATCGATTAGATTCAGCCTTTCCGCATGTAGCCTCCGTACATATGGGGTTCGTAGCACCGGCCATCGAGTCGAGATGTGCTTCAAGTAACCCTTGAGTAGCCTCTCCGCAATATCCGCCGGGACATGTCGCGCCTCCAGTATCCCATCCGGTGGACTTGCAACTGTGCACACCGACTTCGGGCTAAGATGTTCTTCGATTCCCCGTCCGTTCGTTGCTGTGAAGCTTTCTTTCGCCTTAACTATCGATCCGATCATTCGGCCCATCGTAATGTGCGACGATGCGCCAATATACCCCCCACTAGCCTCCAGCGACAAGTCCCTTAGTATCTCGACCACGGAGTCCACGCCTCCGAAATCATACAAATCAGTCCGACTCTCAGCGTGGTCTCCAACATCAAAGGATGTACTCGGCCGCTTCGTATGCCTCCTCACGGCTAACGCATTCGTCGGGGTCGGCGTTGTGCTCGAATTCAGGCCCCAGTCCTCAATCCCATTTTCACTGCCTGCTGCTATAATAACTGGATTCTTGGGCGGGCTACCACTACCAGCATCATCACCTCCACTACCGCTCCCGCTCCCATTCGCATTCGCATTCCCAACGGAACCCAGCTCCTTCTGTAATTTCTTCCAGTTCACCATACCCTCATCTCCGATCCCCTCTCGCACGAGGATGCCTTCTAGTTCCGCAACGCGGTCTTCGACGGCGCGAAAGTACTGTTCACGAGTACCGTTGACGGTTTTAGAGGGCATGATGTACTCGCAGTTTGCTTGGAAGTTGCGGCAGTTGGCGCAGGTGGGGTGGACGCCGTCGCATTTGTGCTGGGGGAGTTAGCTTTAGTATTCCCTTTGCATAAGTTTCATGCTCCAGTCTTATTGGGACTGTCGTGATTTCAACCCGTAGAGTAAGATTGCAAGTGTGAAGGACTGTGACTTCGAAGTGTATCTTGACTAACTGAATGCTCTGGGATTGAAAAGAGAAAGGCCTTGTAAAAGAAAGGGCAAACATATCTGCTTTCTCGTCTTACACCTCTGGCAAGCCACCGCAACCCTCGCCCTCTTCACTGGCCTTGGTTTGTTCATCGCAATCGCGCTGCTCGCGCTGTCCTGCGTTCTCATTACGTTCATATATGTCAAAGTCGGAATTCATACACTCATGGAATAGAAGAGAATAGAGACAGCGGCGAGAGGGATGAGAGGTATGAGTTATTTGAGGGACGTAATTAAGAAAGGAAGTATGCTTGCGGCTGCCCGCCGTGGGCCTCCCGTACCTATATCTCGGCATTGTCCCAACTCCTGCCTGCCATACTTGCGCAACCTGGGCATCTATCCAGGGTGCGGCACCGCGTTCTGGACCGGCACTTCACGTTCACGGGTCCGGCCACCAATAGGCACATCGGACTGCGCGGTTTGATATCCTAACTTATGGTTGCTGGGACGCTAGGTCCCGAGTCGAGGCCAACCCAGCCGGCAAGAATGGGTGGTGGTGGTCGTGACGGGGAGGGAGAAACGACGCGCCGAGGAATAGCCTGAGTCAGTAGGGCCTGGAGAGATAAGGATGAATGACAGGGCCAGACAGACCGAAATGCGGATGCATGTCGCCGCATATGCCGGAGCTCTCTTAAACCTAGTTTTTATGTGTGTACGACGGGATTGAAGTAGCGTTTGCGTTCGGCGTTGGAACACCAAGCGGCTATTCCCGATTACCGAATGAGGAAAAGCAGAGCGAACGTCACATGCAATCCACGTGCATAGAAGCCAGCTTCACGAACAAAGTAACCCTAAAATTCGGCGCTTCAAAAGTCTAGATCTTCCCTCTCTCCAAGAACACATTCGGCACATCCACAATCTTACACCTCAGATACTCGGCCAAGAATTTGCCCAGGATATCATACGTCGCGTTTGCCGTAACGCCCCGATCCAACCAATCATGTAGCAAGAAATGCACCGCCCATAGCTCCTCAAACTCCATCCGGTCAATTTTCTGTCCGTGGTAGTCTTCCCCTAGTAGTCCGATAAATGTCTCCATGCTCAGGAGGCTACGCAGCCACGCCCACTCGTCTTCGTGCCGCACGAAGAGACCAATGTTGCAATTGGAGCCCTTATCGCCTGCGCGTGCAAGGACGACGTGGCCGAGAGGTGTAGGAGTGGTGGGGCCGAAGGAGGTGAGGGAGACGGGGGAAGTAGGCGGGTATGAGGGCTGTTGGGGCTTGTGGGGAATGGTGTTTGAAGGGGGTGGGAGGGTAATAGATTTCAGGGAAGAGTTGGAGAAGTGAATTGTTTGCGTCGATTGGGGGATCAGAGTTGGGAAGTATTCTTGATACTGTTAGAGTATTAGTGACTGTTATTACGTGGGGTGCAGCAGGGGAACTCACTGGCATAGGTGACGCTGTTCTTCGGTCTGGATGATAGGTCGCTGCTGGGAAAGATTGCATGATGATGTCGAATGCTGGCCTCATGAAGTTCTCCACTGAGAGAGCTTTCGGATCCTTCGACTCGACCACAAGCCGCAGGTCAACTGTGGCAGCGTTCTGGTTCTTGGGATTCTTCGCCACGGATCCATAAACGGTGAGGTCAAACGTGGTAAACTTGGAGAGTCGCTCCTTTCCATAGCTATGCTTCATCTGAATATCCAGCATCTTTACCTTCTCTTCGATATCAAGACCAACTAGCGCCCAGTGAATCTCTGCCTTGTAGCCGCCGAATGCTGTAAGTCCGCACTTTGTTGTACTCGGGGGAGGCAGTCCAGTGATTCCAGAGAGACGTACCCGATTTTTTCCAATCTCTGTGAATTTGGCCTTGTCAATGACAGCGGTGACATCGCCATTGAGGTAGTAAGCGCCTTGAATCTCGTAAAGAAGCTGTTCTTTGCAAGTCTCAACATTGACAATTCCTCCAGTTCCCTCGACTTTGGTAATGATGACATCTGCATCGTGGGATATTTCTGCAATAGGGTACCCGAAGGCATGCATAGTGTCCCAATCCAAGCTCTTAAATCCGGTGTAGTTACCACCAGTCACGTAGGTCGAACATTCGATAAGGTGACCAGCAATGAGACTCTGTGCAAGCTTGTCGAACTCTGTCACCGCCCAGCCATGCCACCATGCTGCTGCTCCTATGATTGGGGATGCGTCCGCTACTCGGCCACATATGACGATGTCTGCACCAGCCCCAAAAGCCTTCGCGATGCCCATGCCGCCAAGATAGCATTGTGCAAAGATGGGCTCATAAGGCCAATCTTCCAATGACTGTCCAGTGCATACACTGACGAAGGAAGACGGGCTCTTCTTTAGCGATGCTTGGATTTGGTCAAGCACCGCGTCGCCCTCCACCCAAGCAACATTCAGATCCAGTCCCTTTTCCTTTACCATGGATACGACAATATTGAACAAATCTTTCGTCGCAACTGTGCCCGCATTTGCTGCTAGCTTCAGCCCCTTCTTGGCGATGTTTTCCAGAGCCGGCTCGAGCGTTTCGATGAATGTTGGCTCGTACCCAACGCCCAGACTGTTTACAATATCGTATGCTCGTGTGGGCATATTGACTTCTGACATCCAGTCTCCAACAAATACGTCGATGGGTTCATTGGAAGCGGCGGCGATTGCGAGGGCATCGCGGCGGTCAGAAGGGGATCCAGAAATGTTCATAATGCGGATCGGCCGCGGGGGATTGACGGAACCCATCTTGAAGACTTGGTGCTACTAGGGAAAGCTGTTGTCAGTAATACTGGAACAGATGTCTGATATTTAGTGACAGCAGTAGTTGATATGCCAGGAGCTGTACTCCAGTCTAGTCGCAATATCAACCGCAAATCTGCGGGACATTCAACATCCAAACCTCGTCGGAGACCTAGCCGTAGGGCCATGGGTAGTATAGCCCATAGGTTTGGTTCTCTCGAGCATAAAAACTCCTAGATTTGTTGTTGTTGGTGTTCAGATCGCGGCCTCGGCGGGTATCGGAAGGCTTCCGACGCGATCGGCTCTGCTCCTAGTACCCGAAAGTGGGTTCGACTAGGGCTCGACGGAAGAGGAAAAGCACCATTTGCTCCACGCCGACTCTTCCTTTGGCCTGCGGGAGGGCAGGGAAAGCAATTCGAGCAACGGGGGGCTGCGCACGCCATCCGCCCTATGTATGTCGGCGCACGCGGGTCGGAAAAGGGCAATTCGGTCCTGTAGTGGCTTCCGCGATGCAAAATCCTTCTGTCATACCGATTCTGTGACCTCATCCCACTACCCAAGCACGCAGGAGAGGCTCAACACTGCCGGCAACTTGAAACCTCCCGTTGCCTCCTGTTTGTATATCACTGTCATGTCCTCCTGGTAGCACGACCATCTTCAGACAGTCAGACCACCATCGTATCTGATTCCTCTTTCAGTATTTTGCATTTCTAATCCGTTATCTCGGATTTGTTTCCGCACTGTCGCAATGGCCACCGTTCAGACACAACCACAACCTTTGAGCATCAAGACAACATCGTGGCAGAGCATCCGCGGGCTACTGAAAAAGGCTCGTCGCCATCGGGCTAAACGTAGCAGCACAACGATTGTTGTCGGAGGGAAGAAAGACGCGCAATACGACTCGGCCGTAGAGATTGTTGAGAGCCCAAACAAGATCGAATATCCGCATCCCCAAGTCCACAAGGCATTGGTCGTCGCAGAGAAGGGCCAATATGAGCTGCGGCACAGCCATCCCGTCCCACACCTAGACGACGATGAAGTGATGATCCGAAGCCGCTGCGTTGGCTTGAACCCGATCGACTGGAAATCCGTGGATTACAACTTTTGCCTCCCTGAATTCCCATGGGTTAGTATCTTCCAATCAGTCAGCCACTGCAGTAATCTAACAGTCAATAGGTAACTGGCCGCGAAATGTCTGGTGTAGTACACAAAGTTGGGAAGAACGTCAAGAATCTAAGGGCAGGGGACAGAGTCTGGACAAGCACGTATTACCGCGACGTCCGAGCTGGTTGCTTCCAAGAGCTTGTAGTAGTGCCCGAGCACACGGTGCTACCAATACCTGGAAATCTAGACTTTGAATCTGCGGCGTGTTTAGGCGTTGCTGCACTTACCGCTGGAATGGCCCTGTGGAAGTGGTTAGAGGTGCCATTGCCAGAAACTACCGGAGCACTAAAAGAAAGCCATGAATCGGACTGGCTTCTGATCTGGGGAGGCTCCACCGTGACAGGGCAGTTCGCGACCCAATACGCCATCGCGAGCGGACTGAACGTGATCACGGTAACCTCTGAGCGAACGAAGAGCCTATCGCAGAGGCTTGGAGCTACACATGTCATATCTAGAGACGGCAAATCGGACGAACAGATCATATCGGAGATCAAAGCCGCTGCCGGGGGAAAAGTTACACGAGCAATCGATTTGGTGGGCCCGAAGACTGCGGCACTGGTTCTGCAATGTGTCTCGGAAACGCTTCCCGTCGAGTTTGCCCCTTTGGCCATGATGTCGTCGAAGCAGGTCGTCCCTAAGAATGTAACAGCACACACCGTTGAAATGAAGCAGTTCGTGCTCGACAGGTCCAACATATTCTACGCGGAGGAGCTAAACCGAATGCTTCAATCTGGGGAGCTGAAATTACCGGAGATCCACGTCATGGATGGCGGTCTAGAAGTAGTAGTGAGCGGATTAGACATGCTGAAGAAAGGAGATATGGGTGGGAAGAAGATGGTTGTGCGTATGCAATGAAAAGCCAACAAAAATGCATGGATCGGCGTTTAGCATTTGGGAAAGGCGTTGGACTATGGGAGGTATAGTTTAAAGATACTCTAAGACGTGGTACGGGATAGAATAGATGCCACTATATCGATACGATACGTCAAGAATTGCAGCGAGTCCCGAGCTAATAGGCGAGGCTGGGTGACCGAGAAAACGTTTAAATTTATAGAGCGTAACTTTCCCGGAATTGAAATTTATATGGAGGCTGAAGGGTTTAGGTGCCCTAGATGTTATTAATCTCACAGTCCTAGCGGGTGAGATCGATCGTCGTCCAGGTACACATCCTCTGAAAGTCTTCTTAAGAGACCGCATAAGACCGGAAATTCTGCCGAACTTGAAGAGCGTCAGCATCCAATATGCTCCTCAGTCTAGTATCCCCGATTATAGATAGCAGGAACGCGAGACCTGAAGAGTCCTCGAAGCTTCGGAGCAGCAGCATGTCTCCGTAATCCTGGCGCAGAGTGGAGCCTGTTGGGGCTCAAAACTACGGTGTCCCTACTCCTTCTTCTCTTCACATGGTAAAATATCCGCGAAGTCCAGTCGTTGCGATTGACGTGGTAGAGGGTTGGGGCGACGTGGTGGAGAGAGGGTAGAGCATGGTCAATACGCTGCCATTGTAAGCTGAAAGGGATACATTGATGCGAACAACTTGCTTTGATACGCATGTGAAGGAACTATAGTTCGGTTTAGAAGGGCGATATGCGCGCAATCCTTGCGTGGGAGTTGTTGATGGGATGGAGATGGTAGTTACTGTTCGGCAGAAGACGAGACGGGAAGAACGTCAGAGGGGACGTGCTCGGATGGACCTCAACTCAACTTTCACCATCAAACCTTTCCCAATACATCTCGGTTAGCGCTGTCTGTGTCGAAGAGATATTCACAGCATGGATCGATAGAGAAAGACGCGATCAGTCGACTTCGTCTATTCAACCTGCCTCAATTGTGGGATAAAATAGCTCTGCTGTCGGCGGCACAGCGGCTTACACGCAACGGCTCGATATAAAGGTTCTCTTGCATATGAAAGCTATCTTATTGCTAAGTCTATCCCGTTTATAACTTGTTAAGACGCTTTTTCCCTACAATTTAGGCAGTCCCATCTAGTCTCTGTCATAAGTTGGGACGCCTTTCTTTAGCATTCTTGTCGTTTGTAATCTCGTTGATATCATCTAACTATGTTCTCCAAAGAAATCCTATTCCAAAAGGCGGCAATAAATTGCAATGAGGTCGAAACTAGGATTAGCACCGTGATCTCATCGGACAGTTCCATGGAGAGAATTCTTTAATCTAAACTGGCCCCACGGTGCGAAGATCGCCGTGCCCTTCGCCATCAACTACGAAAAGGTAAATTCAATCTCTCTACGCTGCTCCATTGGTCTTCTTATCCAGCTTCTTCACGTCCTCCCTCTCGCGCTCTACCCTCCAGGTCTCCGGTCTCGGCAATTCCCACGCATTCGCACAAACGCCGTACGTGATGCCGCCGCCCCTCCAAATTGCCCTCAAGACCCCCGCATCTGCAGTTACTCCTGCCTCATCCACTGCATCCTCCCTTACATGAAACATCACTGCCTCAACTAACACCAGCGTCGCCGACCTCTTACCGCTCTTCCCAATGATATCGTGCGATGAATGCAACTTGCACTCCACTGAGAACGCACTCTCCCCCACATGCGGCGCCTTCACCACCTGACTGGCCACCGGGCTGAGCCCAGCAAGCTCCCACTCAGACAGATGAGGTGGCGTGTTGATAGAAGTGTAGTTCGCCGCTTCAATGAACCAGTCGCTAACAAGACTTATGCAGCACTCCCCGCTCTCCAGCACGTTTCTTAGGCTATCGTTGGGGTCCTGGCCTACGAAGGAGAGCGAATAGAGCGGCGGATCCTGGCTCACGGCCTGAAAGAACGAGAATGGCGCTACATTCTTTACGCCAGTGCTGGACACTGTGCTTACTAGGGCGATAGGTCGGGGAACGGTGGTGGAGATCATGAGCTTGTAATTTTGGACCGTTGTGCGGTTTGGGCCATTCGGGTCGACAATCCGAAGAGCGTGTTGGCGCCAGGAGGAGTCAGAAGCGCCTGTGCCGGGAAGCCAGTCTGGGTTTGGGGTTTTGGTGAGGTTGAAGGGGGGAGTTGGATAGGAGGGGCGGGATGCTTGGACGGCTGGGAAATCGGCGTGAGGATTACGTTTTATGAGGGACTCTTTGTCTGGGGCCTCGATGGGGAGGGAGTTACTGGAGATGGTGGTTGATGATGGTGACATGGCGAACAGTATGTCGGGAATTGCAACTTGCGAATTATGTGAGCCTCGAGCAATGAGATGTAAATAGATTTTGAAGATCGAGTATTGGACTGAAGTTTGCGAATGGTAAAATTAGAGTGAAAACTGCCTTAGGCTTCTTTTAGCACCTCAGAGCTTTGCAAAGGTTTTTCTGGTTCATATGGAGATTTGGAATACGGTTTTCGAGGTTCTATTATTGTGGCGGGGTGCTAACACTGGCCCCTCTCTCAGACAGCATTTCGGGTAGTCTCCCGGTAGTTCACTCGACCTACAGTTATTCGGTCCGTCTGTGCAGAAATCGATATCTACGCGTAGATCTCTGTACTGTAGTTCTACACGCGGCCCAAGGGTAATAGGCAAATCCGTAGAAGTTTAAGCTTCTGTAATTGCAATTAGCGGTCCATTATGACTCCATTTAAGGAGACCCGAAGATTTATCAGGCTTATCAGACCTGTCATTTCTTAATTCTTAGTGACATACTAGGGGACCGCAAGTAGTTCTGGTGTACATAACCCAGATGAGTGGACGTTATAGAGTGTAATTATATATTTATAGGCTGCTACTTTTGTTGAAGGAAACTTGCTAGTTGGGCAAAAGTAAGTTCGATGAGAGTGTACTTGAGACGGCCCGACTGCTTTTGAACTACGAAGTGAAACGCCTAAATGGTAAATTGCTCGCTAAGGAGATTCTTTGAACTCTTGCATCGCATCCTTCATCAATCAACAATTGCCATCGTCTTTTCTTTTCCATCGATCTTTCGTCCCTGACTGGAATTGTTGCCAACCTCGTTACCCCCCAGGGTTTTGGCAACTTGAGAGGCATGGCTATAGATTCACAAGAACGGCAGCAGAAAGCCGATGGAGAGCTTCCCGATGGCTTTGAACCCGCCCGTCCACGACATCAGCCACATCGCCCACGACAACCAGATGCACTTCGCCATTAATGGCCTTATTCTCAGCCTCTTGGTCTCTTTAGGCGCTATGAAAATTGTGTTCTAACGAGCACGGGCACGATATGGACCTTTCTGGCAGCGCCCTTTGTATGCACGCATCGGATGCCTTCCGCGAGCATAAGTTCACGAGTTGTAGCAGCCACAACATCAGCTGTCGTCACATGTTCATCGATTATACGAGAGCTATGCGCCTGGGATTATAGGTGACGAGGCGTTTTTCTAGATAGCGACGTTACTAGCAACGAAATCTCCTCACCATTCATGCCGCTTTCGAACACGTCTTTAGCATCAACCTCCGCGACTGTATGCTCTCAGGAGTATATGTTAATTATGTCCACCATGTCACACTGCGCTGGTGTCTCACTAACCGACTCTTTTACTATGTCTAGAATCTCTAGCTTTTTTATCAGCATTATGGGGATCCGATCCTAGCCTCACATTCCGCGTACGTCCAAGACTGTCAGTGAGTAGCGGTGAGGGCTACGACAGGCGCACGGCACCTTGTATATAGCCTCACCTCCTTTCAGACCCCTCTCTCCCCTGCATCATTATTGTCCATTACACCATTTACACGGTTTACCGCTTCTTATTCCGCGACAAAGTCTATTAAAATTGAAGTGAGGGACACAGCGCCATATGGGCGACTCACGATGTTCTTCCAGTGCCAGTTGAGGAGCGATATTATTGGCCCTTTTCAATTACTGATTTGTCGAATTCAATTTAGCAGAGAACGCTTGGCGCTTTTTTCTCGGCGTTCCTCACCAAAATTTGTCTGAGAATCGCGAGGAGCACCACCTAATTAAATGTTAACCTCTTAACAGCCCTTAGATAACACAAAGGAAGGTTATGTATGCGTGCTTTCTACTTATAATAACTTTAATACTTTAGTAATTAAGGGGCTCTTCTTAGGTGCGAAGCAGACGCGTTCCTAGGTAGAATAGGTAGCAGGTGTCTAAGACAGTTGTTCTAGGGCACTAGAGTACTTAAAATCCTGCTAAATAGCTATATATTATGCCCGAGGAGCCTTGCTCATAATTATCTAGCGAACGTTGAAAGGTTGACATTTAATCAGGTGGTATTCCCCGCGGCTCTCATACAAATTTTGGTGAGGAACGCCGAGAAAAAAGCGCCAAGCGTTCTCTGCTAAATTGAATTCGACAAATTTTACCTGCGTTGCGGCATTCTTGAAGAAGGAAATATGCCAACGCGTTTGCGCAGATCGCCACGGGAGTAAACGCTACAGACTTGTCCGCAGGGTCTAGCAATCTTGCTACTAGACTTGATGTTGGTGGTATCATTGGGGAACTTTGTAGCCGGATTATTCACCGCCGGTATTGTAGCGTTTCTCTGCGGCGAACTCGGTGTTAGTCTTTTAAAAAGTTTACCACAGCTACTTACAGATTTTCTCAGGTCCGATATCATGTCTGATTTCCCATGATGACAAGGGCTACATCCGGCTTATTCGTGTCGCCTATAGCGGGTATCAACGTCTTTCATTTATAAGTCTTTCTCTTTCTCTCCTTTACTCTCAGTGCTGACAATACGAAGCTACCGTACTTAACTTCATGGGCGAGAATGTCTCAGTCGAAGGCGTGGTACCACGTATTATGGAATACGAGAACTAAAGTGGCGCATCTTCAGCACAGGCAGTTGACATTAAGCCACCCCGTGCCATACTACTTCTCAATCGTGAACGGCACCACGTCATGGCTAAATGGGGAACCCACGTTGACCTACACGTCATTTGTAGTTGAAACTTCTGTCATTCAGGTCACCCCAATTCCTGTGCCGGAGCCTGTTATCGCCTTCTACGTCAAACGGGCAAGAAGGCAAAGATATCGCAGAACTGCATCACGCACTCAATCCTACATATTCAGACCTACCCCTGAGTTAACCCAAAAGCATAGCTATCATTGCTACAATATCACACGTCTCTCCCTACACATGCTCCCCCTTTGCCATCAACATATCCCACGTCCTCACAACCCCCTCCACATCCCTATCCACCGTAAAATTTGCCCCTCCACACTCCACTGCCTCCACATCCCCCCTCAACGCCTTCACATTCCCGAAAAACTTCCACAACACATCATCCCGCGCACACATCACCACCATCGGCGCCTGGATCCGCATATACAGCCCCACCGCATCCTGGTCCCACACACTGCCGTAAATCAGCATCCGCCCCCGCCACGCCCGCGCATGGTCTAGGAATTCCCGCTGCTGCAGCGCCAAATCGCCCCCCACCCCCATCTTCTCGAGGTACGTCCACGTCTTCAGCAGATGGCTGCCGTCGGCGACGGGTGTGTTAAAGGGGTCGAAGTAGGTTTTGCGCATCTCAGCGCGCTCGGCTTCGTCCATGACGCTGGCGCCGACGAGAAGGACGGAGCTCACCCACTCTGGGTACTCGGCTGCGAGCTCGGTAGCTAGTGCGGCGCCGGAGTGGTGGCCGATGAGGTGGACTTTCTTCCCGGGCTCGCAGAGACCGAGGGATTGGAAGACGGTCATGAAGAGGGAGACGTACCAGCCCGTGCCGCGTTTATGGATGTCAGCGACGTCGGAATCGGAGGGGTCGAAAGAGTTGCCGAAGCCGGGCATGTCGGGGGCGTAGCAGGGGTGGCCGAGGGATGAGTAGTGGGAGATTAGGAGGTCGTAGCAGGCGGAAGAGGAGGCGGATTTGTGGAGGAGGATGAGGGGGTTTTTGGTGGGAGAGGGGTGTAGGGCAGTGCGGTAGTGGATCTGGCCTAGGGGGGTGTCGGCGTAGGCCTTCTTGATAGGTATAGACATTGCAGGCGAGCAGTGAGTGGGGTTGAGTATACGAGTGGAATACCAGGCAGATGTAGTATGTAAGATACCTTCAAGAGCAATTTGAGTAATTGCTGTGCTAGCGACATGACAGATATGTAGGAAGCTCCGAGCTATATGCGACGGATGCTTGCACTAAAGAAGTTATGTACATGAATGTAGAGCGCTAGATAGGGTTTCGGGTCGGAACATTGCATCCGGCCGAAAATCGAGGGAAATTGGACCAGAGAATGCTTCGTGACTGAAAAAAGTACAGACTGAGAAAAGTACAGAATAGGAAATGCTACGCCTTGACTTCCTCTCGAGCTGCTGGGAGCTTGTCATTCAGTACTGGCAGCTTGATACTTACACCATTCGTCTTGGGTTTCACCGCTTTCATTGCTTCGATGCTGTCGCCTTCGAAACCTCTTCCGTACTTGAACTTCGCTGCGTAGTGATCTGATGAAATGCCCTTCTGACCCTTGACTCCCGTCAGATTTTCTCTCAGGGAACCACCTGGGACTGTATAGTCCTCCCACATGAGCCCTCTCTTCACCAACTCTGGTCTGAGAAGGTAAACGATGTCCTCAAAGCTGCCTGGTGTCGTTATGTACGCGATGTTGAAGCCGTCTACATCAGCCTCGTCAATCCACTGCTCGAATACATCCGCAACCATCGCCGGCGTCCCCACTGGCGCCGGGTGGAACCCCCCTAGAGCCATCTTCTCACCCAACCGTCGTGGTGTCCATGGCTCAGTATTACCAGAGACGTTGTTGAAGTTCTCGAGGAACGAGTGAACAGCGTCATCCCCAGGTGCATCTTTGAGCTCAAACACCTTGTCCAATGGGAAACGGCTGAGGTCGATACCTGTGTATCCCGAGAACTGTGCTAACCCGCCAATTACGTCCGCATTTTCTTTCGCTCGCTCGTATTTTGCTTGTGCCTCTTCTAGGGTTGCCCCCAGGATTGGGGAAATGCCAACGAAGAACTTGAGCGATGCTGGGTCGCGACCCCGTTCGGCGGCTGCGGCGCGGATGGCCGCTATTCTACCTTTCGTCTGCGCTGGAACGAGACCACCGACATATATTGCTTCAGCATGTTTCGATGCGAAGGCGCGCCCAGCCGTGGACGTGCCAGCTTGGAATATGACTGGCGTCCGCTGTGGTGAGGGGTGGGTGTTACCACGGGCGGACATCTTGAAGTATTTGCCTGTGAGGGTTCTGTAAGTGTGTGTCTATGCCTCACTATTAGGCTGGGAGTACAGACCTTGATGTTCAATCCGCTTGACTTTGCTCGGTTCGAAGGCTACGCGTCTCTCCCGGTCCCAGACCACCGAGTCATCTGCCCACGAGCTCTCCCAAAGCTTGTAGACTATATCCATATATTCATGTGCCATGGCGTAGCGCTCATCATGGGGTATAACATCCTCAGCTCCCAGCGCCTGAGCAGTACTTTTGCTCCAACTCGTCACCACATTCCATGCAATGCGGCCTTTGGTGAGATGATCTAGTGAACTGAACGTCCTTCCCAGAATGAATGGGGTAAGATAGCTAGTACTACCCGTCACACCAAATCCGAGCGTCTTTGTAACGGCTGCCATGGCGGGAATGACGGTCATTGGGTCGATAGTCGCGAATTGGGTGCCAGCCCGAAGCATGGGATCAGAAGTGCCTTCATAGATCTCGTGTGTGGTATAGCCATCTGCGAAGAAGATGAAGTTGATTTTGCCTTCTTCAGCAAGTTTGGCAAGGTTGATCCAGTAGTCGAGCGTGTCCTTCGTGGTGCCTTTGTCGCTTGGGTCGCTGCGATGAATTAGAAAAGTTTCTGATTATACGATTACAAGTATATGACGAACCGCCATTGACCCGGAGACATGTGACTACCTGTGCAGCCATGCTCGAAGAAATTTAGGTAGATCTGCTTCTTTGCAGTAGTAAACGGCATGATGGATGGCGAGATTAACAGTTAATGAGCAATCGCAGGAAGACAAGAAAGAAGGCAATGCCTAATATCTTGAGGCTTTTGACGAACCTGAAAGTCCTTCAAGCAGGAAAGAAGATGCAAAGTCACCGAGATTCATAGAGTGGCCCAAACCTAGGACACGCTTCGTGGTTTGTGTAATGGCGAGACATAGCGTCGGAAGGTCTCCCCAACGGAAGGCCTGCACGCGACACACCCAAGGAAACCATCCTAACCTCTCGATCGCGCACTAGAGGCTCACGGATGCTAATCTAGATGGCGGAGCGATGGCAGGTGGTGTATCGGGAGTGTGTTCGGGAGTCTTCCGTCGGAGGTCGACTAGGGCGAAACAATTCCCCGCCCCGTCTTTTATCCAAATACCTACACCCTTTCTCTCTTTTCTATCACTTAGTTCAATCTAGCCTCTTGCCCATAGGGAATAACGTGAATTCGGTGGCGTAAGGTCTCGTGACTCAGAAGCTATGTCACGAGATTTAGCTCCTAATCTCACCAAGTACTTCGACTGTGGCTCTTTGATCAGGCTCCAAGGATACCCCAATCAGATACACTAATACATACAAGCGTGATGAAGGGAGGCCAAACAGTGGTATATGCGTGTGCGCCCAACCCGATGACCTAGTACTATACATGGTGCGTTTTAAAACTCACTCCACTCAGGCTCCGAAGATTGGTCTAGACCTCGGAATCTCGTATCGCGTAAGATAAGTATATATACGAAGCCGGGATAGTTCTCCTTTCGCTGAATACAAAGCTATATGATCAGCACTTTAGTCTAATAGCTGCGGAATCCTCAAGCATATGATTGATAAGGAGGCTTCACGAAGAAGCCTATACGAAAGGAGAACATCGAATTCAATCCAAGAAAATGCTATATGACCACACACGGAGCTCATTGCAAACGTCTTGAGTCCTCAGTAACAACCTTCTCTTTCATTGCTTACGTTTGAAAAGATATAAGTCTAGTCCATGTCAACGTTGAATTAACATGTGTCAAGTGCCGTATGCTCCTTCATCACCACCATCATATCGTAAGCCATATCGCAGCCTTATGTATTCTCTCATTGTACTCACCTCTAATTCAAATCCGGCGTAGTTCAGTGGCCAGAACGCGATTACAATATCACACCTTGAGAGGCTGTTTCCGGTTGGACCGTTAACGCCTGGGGTGCAGCGTGTCCAGGACATGGGTCCAGGACTGCTGGTGGCAATTGAGACCTGAGTTCGATTCTCAGCGCCGGAGAGACCTCTTTTGCTTCTCCGCTTTGATACCTCCTTTTTGCCCCTCGTGTCCATTGCTTCCAAGCATCATACGCATCAGACTCTCCAAATGTCCAACCAAAATCCTGGCTTGGTTAAGCGGTAGAAAGAAATCTTAGCAAGGGCCGTAAACCTTGATTCTAAGGCGGCAGAGCGACCCCAGGGGAGACTCAGTCGAGAAAATTGTCCATTGACCAATGACCATACCAGCTTAGCCAGTTTGATAAGAACCTGGGTTCGAATCTCTGCAACGGAAGATGTGTCTTTTCGTCTCAGCTGCTATATATCTTTGCTACTCATGCCTCTCGCTTCTAGGATTATTATGTATCTATTATCTCGTTGCTCCTTCAATAAAAATCTGGTTTAGTTCAGTGGTAGAACGCAAGCCTCATAGACTTGGTTTCACGACACGCGATATTGCAGCAGCTGTCTCGGCGCTGCAGAAATCGCTGTTGTCCAGACTTTGAAGGATTCCCGCAATGGTTGAAGCCTGAATTCGAATTCTCGGGACCGGAATCGGTTTTTGGGAGGTCTCGTCTTTTGCTACCTCGAGGTTGTCGTTAGGATATATAGCAGTGATGCGTGAAAAGCGGTGTAGATAAATCTTGAAGT
Organism: Lophium mytilinum; assembly: GCA_010093605.1. Lineage (NCBI taxonomy): Eukaryota > Fungi > Ascomycota > Dothideomycetes > Mytilinidiales > Mytilinidiaceae > Lophium > Lophium mytilinum. Next base: position 390,928 of record MU004188.1, on the reverse strand, counting down.
TCTAGATAGCAGTACGGGTAGCTGCAGAGATGCCGTCACTCCCCGAGTTCCGATTCGACGAGCAATCGTGTAACTGTCAGCAGCGTTAGGTACGGGATGCATAGCAAATAATTTTACTCAATTGACAATCTTCTCCGGTGTAGGTCATTTGGTTAGACCGTGACCTAATCCATTCCCTTCTTGGGGGGAGGACTTATTCTGTCTTTCCTTCATCTAAACCTCATATACCGGGACAAAACCCGCGTTCGATCCACGGCACCAGACACCACCTCTTTCTTTTGGCGCTAACAGGTACTGACTGGTACTGGGTACCCGGTCCCAAGAGCCTTGCTTTTGGGGCGCTGACGACGATTTGTGATGACACAGCGTCTCTGCTTTTTCTTCATAATTGGAGGTAACTGCAGTAAGGAAAGATGGTGGACTAGGGAATGGTGCTCACGCCATAGCAGTATGATGGAGAGGTCAATAGAAGGTGTGTTACGTCTAGATAGAAATGCCAAGAAAAAGTGCTAGTCTACCTAAGAGAACTAGGCAAGGGGACCTGGAGATGGAAACAGGGTGATATTTTAGAGTCCCTCATGCAGAATTTGTATCTATACGCGCACCTTCGTGGCAACGCCAAATATAAAGTTGATCTGAAAGCAATTGAAAGAGAGAAGTGCTGGGCTTGGCAGAGAGGTATATGTGATTGTTCGTGAGTGGAGAGATGACGTTAGGAGCTAGCTCCACTTGGGAGGGCTTACGGGCTCATCCTAGCATGTGAATCTACGGTTTCTAGAACTCAACACCACGCTTGCGCATCACCAGACACTCTCGAAGACATCCCAGCGATCGCATCTCCCGTTCTTTCACGCAGCTGTCGCCCTGTCCGCCGTAGCTGCTGATGCGCACTCCTACAGCCTCCACGTCCGTCTCCCCGCCTTCACCTCCGCGTCCGCCAACCCTTCCCGCCTCAGCAGGCTCCCGGTACAATAGGAGCGGGTAAAGCTTCAGCGCAGCCAACCGGTCTGACCGGTCTCACGTCGCAAGCTCGCATGAGCCTTGCGCCTCCTCATCTTCCTCCGGCCCCGTCAATGTCGATTGAATGCACCCCTTAAACCCTTTCTTGCGGGCCTTCTTCCGTAGCACACTCCCCACCCAGTGCGCGCCGGCTCACCATCACGTATGCCGCTCAACAGTCCTAATACTTTGAACCATCCGCTAACAGGACTCTCTGCTGCTAGGTGCTTTTGGTTCCTACCACCGAAGTCCTCCTTCACTCCCGCGATCGCGAAACGCACGCCCTATACTCTGATCTAAGTAGCTCGGAGGACTTCCTCGCAAGCCATGTTATCAGGGTGCCGGGCGGAGTCAAGGATGGGTCGAATTTTAGAGAAAACCGGGGCAAGGCGAAGCAGTACTCGACGGCGAACGGGCGCATTCTGGTGATAAAGGATGCGTTCGTATGGAGCAATAAAGGTACCGTCGCATCTGGACAGCGCGATCCCCAAAGTATTGCTAATAGCAACAGGTTTCAAAACCCTTAATCAGGCCCAGCTTCTTGGCGACGCCATCTACTATCCCGATTCCTTCGACGCACAGCCATGGCTGATATACTACATCTCGCGACCGTTGGTCGGCACGTACGAATCTATACCCATCATAGCCGCTACCATCTCCGACAGCCCCACAAAGGAACCAGCATTGCAGGATGGAACAAACGGTGCGAACGGGACCAGCGCGTCGAGCTCCGCTATGCCACGGAAGACTGAGATCAAGTCGTTCGGCGATTTGCTCAACCATTTCCCCATGATTGCGCGACAAATGCAACCTGGGCTTAAAAGGCTCTTTGAAGAGTTCGGAAAGGAGTTCGAGAAACCGCTGCCATCGATACCAAATAAGCCGTCTCGATCGTCATCTTTGAATTCCCTCCGCAGAGCGTCTGTGTCTTCTACGGAGAGCCTACCGACATCGCTACAGAGCACTATTTCCCATGGGCCCAATGGTATTCATGCTAGCCTCGAGGTTGACGAGGAAGAGGACTTGATGAGGCGTTCTCTAGAGACGGCTGTTACAGCCGCCATAGATCTCTTTCAGATGGTTGACAAACAGCAGCTGTCACTACTTGGCGCTACGACTGATCTTACTGGACCGCTTGTTGAGCGCATGATTGAACGCTACATCACAGAACAGGTTCATCATACAATCCTTTTTCCGAGGCTTTGCTCTATTAGAAGATTTGATGATTTGGAATTGGAAGCCAGGATCCGTCAGATGGTGGACGTTGATATCTCGCAGGTGGGCATCACAATTGGAAACGGACAAAAGGGCAAGCGTGAGCTGGCAATTCGACTGTCAAAAGGCGCAGAGATTTTCAAGAAGATGGGCGTCGCTGGAGGCCCTCAAGAGATGGTCGAAATCCTACTGTCAACCCAGAAGCACATCACGATGCCAGACAAGCCTGCCGACACATCAAGTTTAAAACTTGACGCCAACGGGAAGTCAGACTCCGAGAAAGAAGATCCCATGCTCATGATCAACGCCGACACACTTGTCTCACTCCTTCTGATAGTTGTGATTCGATCACCTGTACGGCACCTCCAGGCACGCTTGTCTTACATGCGCCATTTCATCTTTATCGATGATGTAGAAAGCGGAGAGATGGGCTATGCATTAAGCACATTCGAAGCTGTCATCTCATATCTGGCGAAAGATGCTGGTGGTCTAAGGAAATCAAGTCGCAGAAATAGGAAACTATGGGAGGCGACCATCAATGGAGACATTTCGGAAATGCAAAATGTCTTAGAGCCAGATAGGTCATTAGAGTTCAATGGGAACGAAGAGCACCAGCCCGAGGAAGACGAGTCTGTCATAGCTAGACATGTTCGGTACAACAATAGCGACACCGACTTGTCATCCATCGGAGGCACTACCTTGAACGGCGATTACCATCGGCACGAAAGACGCCATAGCTCATCTCATAGTGAGCGGAGACTTCAAGCCGGCCCTTTGGCTCATATTTTTCCTTTCCAGAGAGCTCCGTCCCCCCCGCCAGCAGAACGTCCAAAAGCGAAGAAGAGGGTATCGATGGACACTCGAAGTACATCGAGCTCCTCCATGTTTTCCTTCCGATCTCGTACGAACACAATCGACTCGCACAGCAGTGGTATCGAGGGAGATACCTCTATTGAAAGGCTTACTCAGACCCAAAGCCCAGAAGGAGAGTCGGTCCTGATGATGGCTGTCGAGAAAAGCCAGGACAAGGCCTTGAACTATCTACTAAGCCTATCTCAATACTATTCGCCAGACGCGGTTCTAGAAGATTGTAGCAACAACGGCACTACTCTGCTCAGTGCCGCGATTCAGTTGTCACACGCTAAGACGACGGATCTGATTCTGGACTTCGTTCTCGATAATTCTCCCAGTGAGAAAATTGTCAACGAATATATAGCTATTCAAGACTCCTCGGGCAGATGCGCCGCACATTACCTCTTCAACCAACCGCGACTAATATCACGAATTGGGCATCTAGTGCCATGGAGGCTAAAGGACAAGAACGGTCAAACACCACTTTTCGCCTTGTGTAGATCGTACGACCATGACGAGTACCGCTGGATGATCAACGCCGCTATTAACGCGGCAACGGAAGCCCAAGGCGACGGTCAGAAGCTCCACCTCGACGAACATATCGATGCTAAGGGCAACACACTCCTCCACATCATCAATGATCCGGCTATTGCTATAAGGCTGCTATATCAAGACACGGATGTTAACGCCCCTAATGATAAGCATTTTACGCCGTTGATGGTTGCGAGCAAGTATGGGCGGACGGAGCTCGTGCGGCAATTGTTCCAAGATGCCCGAGTCGACCCCTCTGTCAAAGATGTACGGGGCCTGACAGCTGTAGAGCTTGCTAAAGATGACGATGTTCGCAATCGCATTGACGATCTCGTTCTGCTTCAAAGCGAACCAACTTCGGATGGACGGATTACTACAGTTGTTCGTTCATTCTTTGTCGAGGATGGAACCGTGCGACTGGTCCTCAAGTCCGGTGCACCAAACGACAATTCCACCATTACGGTTACCACATGCCGGAGATCATTGGTCGATTTCGAGAATCTCGCAAAATGGTTAGCTCAAGAACATCCGGCGTCTTGGCTTCCCTCCATAGCAAACTTACCATCACCGTTCCTCATACCCTCAAGACCGTCCCGCGCCATCCTTCGAGACATTCAAATCCGCCTCGACTCATTCCTCAAGCTACTACTCACCCACTCCACCTTCTCCACCCACGAGATGGTGTGGGAATTCTTCCTCGTCCCGGACATGGAACCCTCTCTGCTCCAAGAGCGCTCCTCCCGCAAATCCGAAATTCGCGCCGAACACGTGCGTGACGAATACAGCCCCGTCCGCGATGTTCGCGAGGTAGAACTCTTTGTGCAATATGCCCGCGAATCCGTCCGCTCGGTCCACCACTCCACGAAATCGATCCTTCGTCGCACAACTAAACTGCGCACCGCGTCTACGGATCTCACAGATTCTGCCAGTATCTCGAGCCAAGCTGTTCAGTCCCTCATTTTCCTACCCCAGGAACATCTCAAAGCGTTCGAAAAGTACACCAAGACACTTCTGCAGAGCGACGCGAGCCCGATGACGAGTTTCTACTACAATATGCTCGCGATCTCGTCGACCACGACTGCAGTACTTACTGCGCTGAATCGTCCATCCACCCTGATTTCTCAGATGTCAACGACGCAGAAGGCGATCGATCGCCACAGCCTCTCCTTTCGGCGCTCAGATCGCTGGCCCTTGGGTCTGCTCGACGACGCTCGCCACCGTATTCAGCGCGATGCGGCGGAGAGGATGGATAAGAGCCTCAATGAGCTGGATGGGCTAGGGCGGGAGTTGCGGTACACGCAGCAGGTTGTTGCGGGGGAGCTGGCGGCGTGGCAGGAGCAGCGAGTTGCGATGGGGAGGAAGGCATGTCGGGAGTTAGCGCTCAAGATGGTGGTCACGGAGCGGGCGAGGTTGGAGAGTATGAAGAGGGCGCTGAGGGGCTTGGGTCTTGGGGAGGGGAGGCCAGAGAGGGGAAGGAGGAGGGAGAGGGGCGAGAGGGGCGGCCCGGTGAAGCAGGGTAGTCTGGTGGTGGCGCAGGCTAATGGGAGTAGTACCTGAGTTAATGAGGGGACATCCAGTTCGTAGGTGATCTTCGATTGTATAGATATAGGGGAAGGTGTTTAGGGTAGCGGCGTTTTTGGGGCCGACCGCTACGGATGGTGGGCAGGTTCTTTGAGATTGGGTTAGCACCTTGACTAGGCCGGTAGTCATAGTATCTTAATACCAGTATGGACGATTGAGAGCGAGCCGGCTCTTGAGGTACCTCTTCAAAACGGTGTAGTGTAAATACTCACCGACTTGACCGCGTGGAAATTGTTGATCAGAGACGGCGTAGATATAGGGCGGCCTACGTCGGGTTTTAATTGAGACACCGCTTCGGCCAATTATGTTAACAAAACTGCCTAATCTGACCGCGCGAATCTCATTTTATGAACCACGGCGTGAGTGTAGTGCGTGCTACGTGAATATAGGTACCCCTTTGTCCTCTTAGTTGCAGATACCTACCAATCTGACCGTGTAGAACACAGTTTTTAGACGTTTTGTATTGAGTGTAGTATCTTTTGTACAAATCGTTGCTACCTTTCCCTTTTTTTCCCGAGCAGTGCCTTCCTTGAAATCTAGGGGCAGTTATTTCTGTCACGTGAATTGCTATCGTTCATCTCCAAGCGGAGAACTACACAGCCACCCGCTCAACTCCACATGCAAGCCACGCTTTTCCATCACGAAACCGAGCCACACTCCTCTGCATCAGCTCAGCTCCGAAGTTCCTCTTAGCACTGCAGTGGGATGGAGTCGCGCCAATGCAGCCATCGACCGTGATCGAGAGCCATGACGTACTGGCCCATCTCTGCCCCCTCCGTTTTTGCAGCCAGCAAGCGCCAGGTCCCAGAGGAATCCATCACCACCAGCGACGACGGTGCCACAGACCGCGTTGGACATGCCTCCCCGCGAACACCTGGACATGGACCAGCAGAAGACGAGGACGCGCAATCAGGGAAAACCGAGGACTCGACTGACTACTTCAATTTGGGGAAGCAGAGGGACACGCGGATAGGAGCTGAACAGAGAGCACCACAAGCGGAATTGAGGAGGCCGCCAAAAGAATGGGTTCCAGAGGAGGATTTATCAGGAGAGATCATTGGGATACGAGTGACCCGTAGTGGGCATATGTTTGCAACTATCACACGCTCAACCCTCACAATATGGCAGACCAAGGTAAGTTATTGCGCTCTGAAGCTCATCCAGAACTGACAAAGCTATAGCCTACTGCCATTCTAGCATCCGTCCTGCGCTCTGAGCACTCCCTTAAAACCTATGGGCCCAATGTCACCCTCCTACTTCGCCCTGATTCCGCTATCTTCGTTGTCCAGACCACTCTTGGATATCTCATTACCTACTCATTGGCCACGGATCCAACATCACGCGTATACAGGACACAATTCGCAAGCACCACCCAAGGGCATTCGAGGAGACATAGCGTTGGGGGTCTCAGGACACACCGCGCTAACGATGCAAATGCGGGCCCGGGCGAGGGCAGCGGCGTCAGAGAAATTAGCCTGCGGTTCCGCATGGTCATAAGAGTTGATGCCGGGATAGCCAGAGCCCTTGCTCTGGACGATGAGCTGATAGTGGCAACGGAGAAGCCCGCAGCTATACAGTGCATACGATGGGCCCCGGACAACACGGGGAGCCAGACCAGCACTGAACTCTTGAGCCGGATGTCATGGTTGGGCAAGAAGGCCACGATTGCTGAGATGGTGTATGACCGGCCAATGAATCTGTCCGCCTGGATAACTGGGGATGGGAAGGGGTTTGCGGTGCAAAGACTTGCAAGGGATCGATCGCAGGATCCCAAGGCACAAAACCTATTCCGCGGTTACGCATTCCACTCTCCGATAGGCGAAGATGATCATGGTACCAAGGCTGCCATTAACGCGCGGTTCTCCCTTCTCGCAGTCGGGTGTGCAAATGGTGATATATACGTGTACACGGCTCGGGACTACACGGGAAATATTCCTTTGTCCCACAAGCTTCGACCTAGTTCAAGTTCACACGGAACGCTCAATATCCTCTGCTACTCTCCTGACGGATACTGTCTCTTTGCCGGATATGAGAACGGCTGGATGATGTGGAGTGTATATGGCAAGCCAGGGGCTAGCAGCTTTGCCGCAGACCGCTCTCTTTCCGAAGCCAACGAGGAGGGTTGGTTGCTTGGAGTTCAAGATGGGTTCTGGATTGGCGGCGGGTCAGAAATTGTCCTCCTCGGGAAAGGGGACAATCGAATTTGGTTGCTCGAAATGGCTCGCAATGCAATCACTGGCTGCTTCTCGTCCGCCAATGTCTCTCGATCGCTCATGCAGACCAACGCTGGCTTCATGATCTACCGGGGATATGACTTACCCGACCTGACGACAATCTCTGCAGAGGTCTCACTCTGGCATCATGTCCAGATTCCAGCACACTACCTGATTGACCAATGGCCAATCAGAAGCGCTGTCATCTCATCTGACGGCAGATATGTGGCAGTTGCAGGCAGGCGGGGCCTGGCGCACTACAGCGTCAACAGCGGGCGCTGGAAAACATTTGAGGACCCCTTGATGGAGAATGAGTTTACGGTGCGCGGGGGCATGTGCTGGTACCAGCACGTGCTCATCGCCGCCATCGAGTCCAGCGATTCCCATGAAGTAAGCATCGATTCCATTCCTCCGTCTCACCAAAGCTAATGCTCGAGAACAGATTCGGATTTATTCCCGCGAGCTATCACTAGACACTAATCATGTAATGCATGTAGAACATCTCCCAGACCCAATTGTTCTCATGGTGCCCTCGGGAGAAGATTCCCTTCTCGTCTATACACACGACAACGTGCTCTATCACTACATTATAAGCGTTGCAAATGCAGCGGTCAAGCTGGTGCAGGTCGGGCAAATCACGTTGAATGGCGTTATCCGGTCGCCGGCACGAGTGCGCGCCTTGAGCTGGATACTACCTGAGGAGCAGCTACGTACGATCACACACTTCGCCACACACAATGACATGCTGACGTTTGCAGACAACGGTGACCCTTCGCAAGATGTGGCTGTTGCTTCAATTCTGTTTCTGCTCGATGGTAAGCTAGTGCTACTGCAGCCCGCAACGTCAGAAGCGGGGGAGCTGAAGTACGAGATGCGGATCATCGCGCACAACGTCGAGTACTACGTCCTCATGCGCGACAACCCCTCGTTCAACCTCGAGGCGCAGGACGACTCGCTGCCGCCAAGCCCGTCTGCAGGGCTGGTCATGAACGGGGTGCACGGCCACGATCTGCGAGATTCGTTGTGGCTGTTCGACGGGAGCGATGTTCGCGTGTGGATCGATATGCTAGACGTGCTGTCGTCTGCGTCAGTTGAGCTGGGCCGAGATCTGCCGTCAACGGTCAAGATCCCGGTGGACTTCTACCCCCTGTCGGCATTAATAAACAAGGGCATCTTGTTTGGAGTCGAATCGGAGCTGGTCCAGCGGAGGGACGTCAGCTTTGGGTATATGCGCTTTGTAGCTCGGGTGGGTACCGACCAATCATGTTGTGTAGAGGCATTGCTGACCTGATCGCAGACGCACCTCTTTCTGCCCGCCCTCCTTCGGCACCACCTCGGGCAATACAACTCACCAGCAGCCCTACACTTATCGCAGCACTACCAGCACCTGCAATACTTTGCCCATGCCCTGGAGATCTTACTGCATGATGTTCTGGATGAAGAGGTGGACACGTCGCCCCCTCCCGAGCAGGCCTTGCTGCCGAGTGTGCTCTCTTTTCTCTCTTCGTTCCCGCAGTATCTTGATATTGTGGTGCAGTGTACGCGCAAGACAGAAGTGCGCTCGTGGCGGACGCTGTTTTCGTACTTGCCACCGCCACAGGAGCTTTTTGAAGAGTCACTTCAGAAGGACTCTTTGAAGACGGCGGGTGGCTATTTGCTTGTCTTGCACACGTTCGAAGAGCTCAGCACGAGCTCACAGCAACTAGTGCGTCTATTGCAACGCGCGAAGCAGGAGCAGGACTGGGACTTGTGCAAAGAGCTGGCACGTTTCCTGATGGCGCTCGACGAGTCTGGTGGCACCCTGCGCGAAGCACTGGAGCTGGTTGAGCTGCGGTCTCCGACAGGAGAGAACGGGGAACCGGGCAGTGGGGAGCATAGCTTCATGTTCGACCAGATGCGTTTGAGCGTGCCAAGTCGGCGTCGCAATGGCACGGCAGTGGGCATGGGCATTGATTTCTCGGGCCGTGGATCGAGTCGCAGCACCAGCCGCAGCCCAAGTAGCGAGCACGGCAGTCCGGGCGCACACGCGCGCGATGGTGAATACAATTGATGCCTGCTGTGAGGCAGCTGATCGCCTTGGGCGTACGAAAAAAGGCAAAAAGTGGTGCGACGACTCGAAAATAGGACCTTGGTCACACTTCAACGCATTCACCGCTTTCGAATATAGCTATCTGCCAATCTTCTAAACTGAGCTTAGTCTACTCCCTGTGTATAATCTCCGAAAATATGACTACGACCTAGTGGTTCGTTGTGTAGATAACAGACACTGCTGACCGAGGCTGCGGAGCACTGAGTCCTACTTTTTCCGTGTCCACATGTCACCGGCCGGCTTCAAACTGGCTCAATTCAGAACGGTCCTCAGCTCGCATGGTGCACTTGCAATCACAGTGCGGGCCCTAGAGATGCGGTAAGCGGACGGTAGGGACGGTGGCTGCAGGTAAGCCCTCACGAGAATGGTCCGCAGTGCAAGGCCCAGATGGTCGAGCCCTTCTATCGGGCTGGTGTCCCCGCGTAATTATGCAGCATCCCTGACAGCTCGGCCGGTGTGCAGCGGGCAGCGAACTGCTTTGCTGCTCTCTTTCTTTCTCGAGGGCCAGGGATGGCGCAGGCAGTGCAGTGCAATCGGCCGTGGCATGCAGGGCGCGTTCCAATGATACGGGCTCCCACCACTGCTGCATTGCGTCAAGCTGTCGAGCTCCGCCCTCGATGCCTCAGCGCCTCAACGCCTCATGCAACTGCACCCTGAGTTGACGCGGTAGTACAGCACCATGACGGCGGCCTCCCACGCCGTGTCGTCGTTAATCGGCCTCGCTGCCCTTTATATGTAGGAAGCACCCTGGAGATCGAGCCAGCAGACGCCCCATCGCCCACCAACCTTGCCGCCAGCCGCTGCCGTCTCACTCATAAGGCATATGCCAGCCCCAGATTATATTTTCCGACCATGACCCTCCCCTTCAGCTGGCCACTCCCCATCCCCCTCCACACCTCCGCAAACATGGCCCCAACCATCGCCGCGAGCCTTGCTCCCTACTCCGTGTCCGACGACGCGCGCGCGGCAATGCGCGTCTCGCCCGCCTCGACGGATGGCTCGCAGCAATCGTGGAGCTCATTGGGTGCGCCCCCAGCTCGTTTCCTCCGCTCTGCCATTCGCGCTATTCTAGCCCACAATTCTCACAATTCTAACTGTGAATGCTACCAGCCTCCGACAGCCCGAAACCACGAGCCGGGAATGTAAAAGCTGCATCGCCAACGAATACTTCGCCGCTGCTATGGATCACTGCGAGCAATCCCATAGGTTTCAAGCAGCCCAGAGCTATGAAGAAGATCCGTACCTGGGCCATGAACGACCACTTGAGGAAGAAAGGGAAGCGGATGAGCGCTGCGAGCGGGCTGCGTGTGCAGCAGCAGCAGAGACGGCCCAGACTGCACAGTGAAGACTCGAATGCCTCGCAAGTGACTGAGAGCGACGATGAGGTTGAAGATGTGATGCCGTCGGAGCTTGCCTTGAAGCTTTTCCACGGAGCATCGAAACCAGAGCACTCGCCCACAAGACCCACGTCGAGTCATGAAGAAGAGACGAACTCTCTCGCGATCCAGACCCCTTCTCCTGGACAATGGGGCAACCAAATGCTCTTGTCCATCCCTGAATCTCTTGCTGCGTGTCAACAATATCAACCCCTCATTCAACCCGCTCGAGTAAATGATAGGCTCCCGTATGACGGACTTGACATGGAGCTCCGTCTTCTTGAGAGCGACCTCAATCCGTTCATCTTTGCGTCACAGAGGCCCTCAAATCATGCTCGGAGCAGCTTTGTATTGGAGCCGCCAGAGCGGGCACTTGGGACACCCGTGGATCCCTTCAAGAGAATGTTCCAGAGTTCTCATCCCGGGGTGTCTGTAGAACAACTGAAGTTTCACTGCATGTTTCCTCTTTTCTTCTAGTACTATAGACGCGCTAACAAGATCCCAGGCAGTCGAGCATTTGGCACCAAAGCAATGGGCCAGATTTGGATACCAGCCATCACGTATAGACGAGATGCCTTCCTCAGCACACTGTGTATTGCCTCCGCCCACCTAGACGCCTCACGTTACCGGCTCACTGAGAGCGTTGAGAGTGTAGCCCTCCGTCAAGAAGTGATCAACCTTATCAACCGCAGCCTCCTCAACCCAAACTCCCGCATTGACGACTCCACCATCATCGCTGTTGTCCAGCTCATCTATAGCGAGGTCATCGCGGGCAACAATGCCATGCTCGCTTTCCACGAGAAAGGCATCGAGACCATGGTTCGGCAGCGAGGAGGTCTCGAGCGTTTGGGTGTGCAAGGCGCCCTTGCGACCATCATATTAAGCATATCGTTCCAGTCCGCCATCCTCCGCGAAGCCCAGCCCAGTACTTTATACCTCCGATACAGCTCGCGTGTGTCATATCCCGACATTGTCTCAGGGAGGAAGATCCCAGAGTCGCCGCTTTTCTGCCCACGGCCGGATTTTGAGACATTGGAAGTCAATGACCTATGCAAGCCACATACACTTTCACTCTTAAAAGACGTGAGAAATATGACGGATCTGTACCTCGACACAGCCTCCAGCCTGACCACCACCGAAGGCCGGAGAAAAGAAGAGACGCTGAAAGCATATCTAAAGAAGTTTATCCAACTCCCCAGCGCCAGCGAACTACGCGGTCACAACCCAGAATTCGGCGACATGATCTACGAAAGCATCCGCATAGCCTCCCTCATCCAAGCGACCGCCATCGTCAAGCGCGTCAAACTCTCCGAGGCCGTAACCATCGCCGAAGAACTCCTGAAAAAGGATCGCGGGCACAAAGCTGTCAAAGCGAGCAAGCGCGCCAGCACCAGCGCCAGCGGCAACACCTCCCCCTTCACCATCTCAGCATCCACGACCACTACCGCCATCTCAGCAGCCACAGCGGCCTACACGCCCACGTCTGCCCCGGCTGTCGCGTACCCCTACGCCGGCAACGACTTCTTCTTCCCGCTCCCCTCGCCCTCCACACCGTCCGTGCACTCGACTGCCTCGACGCCCTTCGGAACGCTCTATTCCCCACGCGAACCCCAGCCCGCCCACGCCTCCCTCCTGACCGCCCTCCACCACGCCATCCTCCGCACACCCCACCAGACCGTGTGGTCCGACCTCGCCGGCGTCCTGTTTTGGGTCGGGCTCGTTGGTGGCGCGGCGGCTCGACCCACCACGCCGCAAGAGAGCATAGAGCAGAAAGCGACGCGGAAATGGCTCACGGCGCTCACGGTGCGCTGCTCGATTGTGATGGCGTTTGAGCACGGGGGCGCCGTTGTGGGGGCGTTGAGGAGGTTGCTGAGGGTGACGGAGAGGGTTGGGAGCGGGTTTGGGGAGGTTGTGGGGGATAGAGATGGGGAGAGGGAGGGGCAGAGGGAGATGGGGAAGGGGAGGGCGAAGCGGAGGAGGGTTGATGAGGGGGTTGCTGGGATTGCGACGGGGTGGTGAGGATTGGGGATTGATGGCATGGTGTTTGGGTACTAGGAGCTTTGGGGAAGAGGAGGATTTGTTGGGAGTTAGGCGTTTGGGGCGAGGAAAAGGATAAAGCGACCGTCGATCTTTGGGGGTTTTTCTATTTCGCTTCTAAACCATGTATTCTTCTTATGTTACGGTCATTGGAGCTGGAAGAAGGGGAATAGCTAGTGCGCAACACATCACCATTACAATATACCATCGTTACTGCTATTCTCAGCCTCACGAATATCCATTCATAACCATATTTCATTATCATGACATTGTTCTGGGTATTATATAAGAGTGGCCTCCGCCTCCCTATCCCGTCCTGTCCCAGTCATACCCATAACTCCAATATCGCAGTCGAAGGGTACCAGCAGAGCCGATCTAACCGAACTGAACCTTCTTAACCGTACCGTCCTCCGCAGTATGAATGTTCAGCCTACAACACCCGCATTAGCGCAGCCCATCATAGCAGGATAAGGTGGGGGGAAGGAGGCATACCGGTCCGGCTTGAAATCCATACTTGCCATATCGCCCTCCTTGATCACGCGGTGTTCCTTGGGCAGCTCCTGCTTAGCAAATGTCTGCACATCTACGCGTTAGCTCGTTATCTCGCCATCTCAACAGTATGCAGGAGGGCGGGGAACTCGGAGCAGGCGGAACAGAAAATGTAACAAAACTAACGGGCGCACGCACAGTCGTATCACTCGTCTCGCCAATCTTCTTCCCCATCAGCTTGTTCATCCAGTCGTCGCCGCTGCTGCTAGCGCCGTCTTTGGACTGCAGACCGGGCACTACGAGTGGCATGGTTGCGGGACGGGTGGTGTGGAAGTGTATCTTTGGCGGAAAATGGAGTTTTCGGATCGTCGTGGTGGGTGGATGGTTGGTTTGGTGTGTGAGGTTAGGAAGTGTTTGCTGGCGAGTTCTTATATGGTGGTGGTTGGAGTTGGATGTGGCCGCTTTATACGCATCACGCGTCGCGGTGACGTAGCCAGGCGAGGGAGGGGCATGGGCCAAGACTGGCCCCGCCTTTCGTATTAGGAGGGCATCGATTAGGTATATTAAACGCGGAGGCTGGGTTCTAGGCAGCGGTCTAGAGGAGAAGGCGATGAGGCGATGGCGCATGCATTGCGTGGATGCTGGTGCGGGTTGCCTTGTCGGTGGGCTTGGAGAGGGGGCGTGGACCGGTGAGGGAGATGGGCTGGTGGGTTTGATGCGTATGGTTGTAGGGGGGTGCTTTTATGGAGGCAATGGTGAGTTTTCGGAGGCATTATGGATATAGATGGCGATAGATAGGGGTAGGGGGAGTCACTGATGGTTTGCGGATGTTCATTACGTGACTGTTGTGAGCAAAGAGACTGGAATATATAATTCCCTGGGTATGAAGTTAACAACACTCAATCGGACATTCTGAGTTGCTCCAAACACATTCAACACTAGATCATAGACTCGTACAGAATCCACCAGATTTGCAATAACACGCCTTCCAAATGACCTAGCTATACTAAATCTGATGACAGAATCCGTAACAATCTACAACGGGGGCATTCATGAAGGAGCAAGAGTCTAAGTTCACCGAAGCCATGGGGCCTTCCTACAAATTACGAGAGACTCTGGGAGACGGGACTAAAGAGAGATATGAGGATCGCCTTCTCGTTATTCTAGACTAATGCGAGAATTGGGAGGTCTCGCTTGCCCTTTGCCCAGGTGATGGTCGAAGATGGTGTGCTCAAAGCTGGGTCTTGGGGATCCCGTTTCTCGTTCTCGACGACTGTTGTTGATGAAACATCTCCGGTGGTGTCGTCGCCCCAGGTGACGGTTGTGTCTGGAGGAGTGAGGCCAACAATGCCTCCGTCGATCGGCACGACCAGATCTGGACCACGCTTCTCTTTTCCAATTGTCGTTGTAGATGTTACAGTGTCGTCTCCCCAAGTGACAGTAGTGTCTGGCGGGGTGAGGCCGACGATGCCACCGTCAAGGGGAATGACTGAATCCGGATCCCGCTTGTCCTTTCCCCAGGTGATAGTCGTGTCGGGAGGCGTTAGACCGATCACGCCGCCGTTGACTGGAACGACTAAGTCGGGGTTTGCACCTGCTTCGCGCCTGTTCTTGCCCCAGGTCATAGTCGTGTCGGGTGGTGTGAGGTCGATTATACCGCTGTCTACGGGTGCTACTAGATCTCGCTTCCGTACGGTTAGCCTGATATTCGTCGATAATAGAGTTTGATGCTAAGCCGGCAACCGGAGAAGTTGTATAGGAGTTTTGGCGGCGTACGAATGAATACATACTTTGGAGACGGCTTCAGGTGTTGGAAGTCCCTGGACGTTGAACAGCAATGGACTCGTAGCAACGAGCACTGTATACCTAAATCGCATGTTGGTTCTTCTCAAGAGTGCTCAAAAACGATGTGGGGGATGGACAGTGACGACAACTTGATAGGAGACCTCTCGGGCACAGGCGGGCTTCATATACATTAGCTATGCAAGGAATAACACCGCCGTGACCCGATGTCGAGAGTTATCTTGATACCCAAACGCGACATCCAACTTCCATATTCTGAAAACAATAAGTCTAGGCTTTCGTATAGACAATTTAGATGAATGACTTTGCAGCCGTTGAGGCAGTCGCGGCGGATGGTATCGCATGTTTGCCTTCCAGAAGGGCTCTGGTCATTCCATTGCTCGTGGTGCGAACAATCTACGGAGATGACAGAGGCCTCGAATGGATCATTCGCAGAAAATGAGAGGCGTTATCGTTTAGCCACTGAGTTGGTAGCAAACGCCCTTGAGAAGCTTGCCTGTGGAGGTTCAGGCCTAATGCGCGCTCCCCTCACCCATGAAGTGCTCTGGGACACCTGCCGTATGGCACGTTCTGGAATGTTCTTGTGGGACGTCGCGTACATCTATCGAGAGTGTTGTTCCATGGAGGTAAAGCACGGGTCGTTTCCGACAAGGCAATGACCAACGGTCTATCCAGCCATGGCGTGATCGCTGTAAGACCGTTGCGATCCGGCTCGACCAAAAGACCTACCTCCGATAGAACCTATGTTCGAGCGATAGTCCACTCGAGCGTTGAAGCTATGCTGCATGGATAGTTCCCGAGTCTTTCGCGACCAGGCCGGTGTTAGTCTATGAGATGTAGCAAGAGTTGAAGAAGCCTAGGCTTCGAGTCCGGGGCGGCAACAACGCTGCAAATTAGGTATCCAGAAGAGGTACAATCTCTAGAGTGGCCCGTCGGTAGCTCTCCTTAGGGCCTGACGGTTAATTGAGTGCACTTCATATACCTGCGAAGCGAGACAGGGTGTGGCGAGTAAATTAGCGACATGGCCAGATGACCTCTAATGAAAGTGATTATAGCCATACTAGGAAAATATATATTGCAACGAGCCCCTAGGCGGCTTGTTCATAGATCGTAGATTGTGGCTCCTCTCCAAGCGCAAACCGAGATAGAGACCCGTAGAGGAAATGATTTTCTATACTTAGTACGCAGGGTGTCCGAACTCCCCAAATTAAGCTGCGGTGCGGAAGCATGAAAGGCAGCTTAAACTGAAAGGCGTCAACTGCGAGATGAGGAGACCAGGGTAGAGCAAGCCAAGGAAAGAGTCTACGTGATTCTTCCGCTAAAATAAATACAGCTGTTTTCCTGACTTTTGGAACCTCATGGCGTTCTTAGGGCAGAAAGTCTCGGGCCGGTGATCTGTAGATAGCGAGCAAGCATTATCAGCCAGAGGTATCGTCAAGAGATCTGATCCGGGTACTTCCTCGCCAGTCAATGTCAGTCATGGATTTTGGTGCGTAAACGAGGCCCCTCGGTGCAGCCTTAATGTCGTGCTCATTCTTCAAGTCTTCGAGCTTAATCGGAATCTTCAGCTTGCAGACCGCATTTATCTTGTAGGCATAGTCGTATCCATCCCAGTCTTTGTGCCCCGAATTGAATTCAAAATTGCCAAGTCCGTCTTCTGGTAGCGGCTCATCTCCAGGCTTTCGCGTTCTTGCAGGGTCGATTTCGCAGACATACTCGATGCTCGAGTGTGGAGAGGTTCGATAAAACCATATTCGTTCGACAGTAGGCGTTATGAGATATTTTCGGAATTCGTATGTCTTCGATCCGTCGAAGATCTGGCTCATGTAAGGGTCCTGTATGGCGAGGATGACGTCGCGGTGAATGGGGCTGTCGTCAGCCTGCTTGGCTCCTTGGACTTCCGATTCTGCCATGTTTGCCTAAGTCCTTGAGGGAGATTTCGGTGTAAAAAAAAGCGGGTTCAAGCTTCGTTCATGCTGTGAGTTGATGCTGGGGAGTTTGCAGAGGTCGCAGGGTTCTCAAGGCTGCAGTTTCGCACCCAGTAGGTAGAAGTAGTCACGTGCTTGTTCCACCATAATCAATGCTATACTCTAACCTCAACAACCAAGATCCCGGAGCTACTGAGAACAGCTATCACAAGCGCAGTAAGCAGCGAACCCGCAATAATCGCATCCCATTGCCTCATGAGTCTCCTCGCATGAGCCTTGGTATCTTCCAATAATATCCATTGTCCACGAGCTCTCCTCGCAGTTCGGAGGCCTGGTAAGCCGTCCAGACTTTGGAAGTTGGAGTTCTTCTGGTACCCAAGAAGTGCCCTCTTCTCATTCTAGCGTTGGCCCACTTATCCATGGTCGGACGGTCTGAAAACCCTCCTACGGAGCCCATGTTCTTCTCTTCGTCGTGCGTGTTCTGCCCATCGTCCTCGGTCTCGGACTCCCAGGGAGTGGTAGCATTTTTAGAGTTTCCTATCAAAGGAACACCGAATCCGCATGATGTTTGAAGCTGAGGAGAAGTGTTAGCTTGCTCGTCTTGAAGCTATTAGAGAGGATTCGAACCTTGTAAACATCTAGCAAGATAATAGCTCTCGCGCCTGGCAAACCCACTGAATGACCCATCTTGGCAGCGAGAGGTTCAAATTTCTTATCTCCAAGCTCAATAACGGTTCCTCGACAAAACAGACGCATGATCTTTGGACTGACTCCAAAGCTGCAAAACATCACTGTGACTCTGCCATTCTCGTATACATGCGATATTGTCTATGATGATGTTCAGTAAGAGCTAGAATACATGCGTGGAGAAAATTTACAAACCTCACACCCAGACCCTGTGGCATCGACGTATGCCATGGAATTCTCGCCCCGGACTGCAAATGAGCGCGAGGGCTGACCTTTGGGGCTCAAATTTACGTGCGTTCCAGCATACGGGGCAGAGGCGACGTAGAAGAGGGGCTGTTTAAGCATGAACTCAGCATGATCGGAGTTGATTGAAGGATAGAACTTGACCATCGTGGCTGAAGGATTTGGATGGAATTTGACGAAGTTTAGGAGAAGAAGAAGAGCTGCTCGAACGAATTGAGGGGAGAAATGCTCATGGGCTTAGAGACTGACTGACTCTGGCATAGGCCCAATTAGGTGATCGACAGCTTACCAGGTCCCTGTCGCCAAGTCAAGGCTCCTGGACTTGTGGATACGATGCCCTTTTGCCAGCATTCTGGAGATGTTCATAGCTTCGCGGAGCCTGTGGGAACGCTGCATGGGGCTGGCGTCAGCAAGTTATATCAGCTCTGTTTCTGGAGGGATTCGAAGATGGATTTTTCTAGCTATCAAAGGCAGCATTGAATGATGACGAGATGGTTCGTTGGATGAAAGGGGCCAGAAAGCGCTAAAGCACGAAAGCTACCCCTGAGCAACCCCGCATCACGGCGCTATTCCCCTTGCGAACCGTACACCTCAACGCTTCACGTCGCGTTTTGTGGAAGGAGGTAGCAACCAATGCTTCGGGTCCAGTTTTCCATTGACAAGGGCTTTTTATGAAAAAGGGTTGGACCGGTCATAGAGCAGAAAACTAGTAAATCGGGGTCACCTAGTCAGCCTAGTATGTCTTCCTTATACTTCATAGACTTCCAAATGGGCATACATACGCTAGGATCCCGTATGGCCTTCGGTTCTGTCCATATGGAAGTCCTAGTACTGTACACTCCAATCAAAGAATCGTCCTTGGATCCTCACATCTCCACCATTTATAGAGGTATTACACAGTATTTCTCATTAGCTATGTAAAACACCCTAATCATCCCCATATTCCCCAAACCGCCCAAATATCTATATACTCGAAAAGAACCCCCTCAACCCCTCAGTATGCAGACCCCCAAAACACCCCAATGCCGCCCCCGAATACAATTTACCGAACACGCACATGCAAAAACAAATAAATCAAATGGAGTTTTGTCTTACCAGAACCCCCCAAACGTATAGTAACCTTTCAAAACGCCATGCCCGCTCCAAGAGAGATCCGATCCACAGAGACTCCCGACACGCGCAAGTTTGAAACAAGAACCGTAGACTAAGAGAGAGAGAGAGGAAGAAAGACACGAAGGAAACGAGAAAAAGAGACAGCGCACATACTTCGAAACGCACCAACAACGGCGCCAGCAATGCCGTTCAACCGTCCACTCTCATTGAGCAATAGACCAACAATCCTCTTGATCCTGATCCTGATCTTTCTTTGCTTTTTGCTTCTTAAACACTGACCCACCCCCCATCGTCCGGGCCTGTACCCTCCTCCCACGCGCCCCCCACATTCCCAAGCCCGATCCCGCTCTCACCCAGCGCCATCCCTTCGCCCTCGCCGCGCTCAACCCACTCGACATCGCTGACGTCCTTCCATATACGCTGGAAGTACATCCGCAAACTACGCAAGCCGCGCAGATAGCCCCTATCCACGCCATCCGGGTCCTTCGGCGGGCAAGGGATCGAATCCGGCAGCGCATCCTCCGCGGTAACGCAATTCGCGAAATCCACAATCTTGAGCTTGATCGTCGGCGGAATCACCGACTTCGGCGGTCCATCCTCCCCTGCAGCACGCTGCGCAGGATCCTTCTCTTTCTCCCCAGCCTCCCCGTCGCCACGATCATACAACATCAGCAAACTGCTCGCATAGAACCTGTATCCCGGCAGTCTACGGATCATGTTCTCCAGCATCCTGATCTTCTCCAAGATGACTGGGATATGCCGCCGCGCCGCCGCGTTCCCGACGCCGTCGAAGAAGAAGCGTGTCAGCGCATCCTGGAACTCTTTCCCGGCTTTCAGGTCGCGGCCGAAGTATTTGTCTTCGAAGACGTAGGACTGTGATTTCACGTTCCACACCTGCATCCCACAGACGCGCACGCCGAGCCCGCGCGACGTCGTCATCTGGCACTTGCGGCGCTGGGAGCGCTGCTTCTTCTCATCGGCCTCGATGCCGTACTGCCGCGTGCCCATCTTGAGGTCCAGGACGCAGGGTTTGGACATGCCGGCCGTGAGGTCCTCGAGGAGGAGGAAGTGCTGCACGCGCTCGTCGGGCTGGAGCTGGGCTTCCTCTGGGTTTGAGGGTTCGAGGGGTTTGGGCTCAGAGGTATGAGGCTTGCTTTTCGGGCCTGCGGTTACGGGTGCTGGCAGCATGGTCGCTATGGGTGGGATGGGGGCTTGCGGCTGGGCTGGGCCCGGTTCTTCGCGGATGCCGTTTAGTTTGACTGCGCCGTTTCGTGCTTCGTCGTCCATGGTGAAGAGCTCGTCTTCTCCGTCGCCGCCATAGCCGTCTTCTTCGTGGTACTCCAGGCCTCGTCTTTGCTTGTGGTCGATGTCGAAGGGACGCCGTAGCCCGCCGCCAGAATGCCGGCGTCGTGGGATGGCGGATGGGGATGAGGATGGCCGCATGTCTGTATCACTTCTACTGAGGGCCGCTTCGCTGTCCGAATCAAAATAGAGGCGCTCTGGAGGCGAGGGCCGTGATGCGTCCCCTCCGTTGCCTGGGAAATGCCGCTCCGCTTCCGCTTTCAATACTTGCTTGCGAGTGCAGTCTTCATCGAAATGTGTATTGTGCAGCTGGCTGACATCGGCACTATTCCTACGAGCCGTCGGCGCAGAGCCCACGATTCCTTTCGAGTCAAGCCTCATTTTCCTCGACGGGATGCTGTGATGCTGATGGCTGTGTCTCGAGCGATGATGGATGGGTGGTGGCGCGAATACTTGGCGAAGGACTTCTTCTTGCAACTTGGTGTTGATGGTAGTAACACCCCAGCTTGCATGCTGATGGATCGGAGGCCGTGATGGACTCTTTTCTGAAGACCCATTCATAGTCATATCACTCTGATATCGTCGATGTATCTGTGACGAGGGAGACGAGTTTCCGATCCAAGGATCGGGAGTACTGGACCGAGGAGGAACGCGAAACAGGTTATCCGGGATGATGTGGCGGTTGTTCTCGAAGATAACCTGAGGGATGGAAGTCGTGTTCTGTGAATGACTAACCACCCTTGGAGCCTCTTCTTTGCGATCTTCAGGACCCCTGGACATCTCTTTGGACGAAAGCACTGACTCGCTACCCGTGTTGGTCTGCGATGCAGATTGCACTACTTGGTCCCCAAAGGCTTCGTCCTTCCTCTGGGTCTTTTTACGCTTCGGAGCTTTGCGATATGTTACATTCAAAACGCCAATGTATCTATAAAATTTGACAGCATAACGTTAGCATGCCTGATTTACTGACAATGAACGGGTGTCCGGTGCGGGCGAGCGCATCTTGCTGATGTTTCAGCTTCAAGCCACGGAAAGGATGACAAAATTGATCTTACCGGGGTAAGAAATCTAGCAGCTCCGGATGATTGCGTTCAACCGTCTCGTAGAACTCGTTTTCTCGGTTGTTGAGCTGTTTGCATACGGCTCGGCGAGAAAATCGGTACACAGTAGTATGCCCGCCAACCTGATGGTCGTACGGCTTCAATTCGACAGCCCCAATCGGAGCAGGTGGCTGAGTGGCAGTATGATGTGGCTTACGCTCGGTTCGCTTGATCGATGGCGCTGTCGGTGTGGTTCCTAGATCATCAGTGGCGCTGGATTCGTACCCGCGATAAGAGTGAGACGATTCTGCGAACGATTCATAATCAGATTCGGAAACCGACGTGGCTCCCGTCGGCGACGTCAATGGGTTGTGAAGCTCGTCCTCAGACAAGGGAGCTGATGGCTGTAGGTCACCGTGCAGGTATTGGTTTTCATCTTGGGATTGCAGAGAAATTTCTACCTCTTCAGGAGTTTTTACAATCTCTTCGGTGCCCCAGCCTTTGGGTAGTTTACTCGCCGATACGAGGGTTGGCCTCCTTCTACGTTCCCCTTCAATTTCTGCCTTTCGAATCTCTTGCTCTGGAGATATTTGCTCAGAAGATCTGTGGCGATGAGGAAAATACAATGCCGAGGATATCTGTTCTCGCTCAGACTCTTCTTCGTCAGATACCGGTGACGGCTCTTCGCTATCATCCCGTACCGGAGGAAAGTAGTCAGCAGCGTGGTCATGTAGTGAGGTTGGCTTGTCCTTTGCAGATGAGCCTCTTGGTCTCTCAGACGCAGCAGTGGGCAAGCTTCTGGAGAAGGAGGTGCCTCGCTCAGCGCCAGGAGTAAGATTGTGATGGCTTCTAATCTCGTCAAGTAGCCGCAACGGAAATTCTTGCTGTGCTGTGTTCGCAATGGTATTCTGCAAATCAAGCCCTGCAGCGGTGCCGAGAGTCAATCTCGGCTCGGATGGACGACCGCGAGACACTGGTTCCAATGATACAGGATCACTACTGGACTCATTGCGCGCAGTTCGGGACGCATCTTGTTCTTGCGATTCTTGCGGCTTGCCTTTGTCGTCTTGCGTCCCATCGGCGTCGGATACAGGACGGGGTCGGAGGCTTTGTAGTGAAGGCGGAGTGTCCTGGGCTGGAGCTTTCGCTGGCGGCAGCTTTTTCCCAGTGTGTGGTGCTCGAGAACCTTTCTCCGTTGATTGGCGTTCCTTGGCGTCTCTTCTCCTTTGCTCCTCTGCGGCATCATTCTCCTTGAAGAGGCCTAAATAATGACTTGCTTTCCGGCTCCTGGGAGCAGGAACGTGCTCAGCTTTCAGCAGTGTAGCTTCGATCTTTTTGTCCACGTGAGAGCCATCCCGGCTTTTGCTTCTGACAGCAGCAGATCCAACCGCACCCAATGTAGCTTTTCCTTCACGCCAAGACCGATATCGCATGCGTTTATCATCGTCCGTCGCCAAACCCAGGGACACTCGCGTGCCGAAATCATGGTCGTGGGGTGTTGATGGCCGCTGAATTGGCGAATCGACGGGACTCATGAAAGGCGGCGGACTAGCTCGGCTACCCGAATGATTCATGCCCGTATGGCGGAGATTCTGTGCTGCAGAGTGGGCGGCTGTTCCAGTATACTCGCCCGAAGGAATAGCAGGCCGGTGTCTATCGCGGCGAGGAGGGTCTTTGACAGAAGGGCGGTCAAGCGGCGGCAACAGAGGTTCGGCCATCAGTCGCCGAATGGGAGAGGCTGCCATGTCTGCGATACTTTCAATTGGCTCATTGTCGGCGGCAGCGTCTGAACGAGGAGAGAGGGTTGGTGACGATGTGGGACTGTCGTGGTGGGCGTATGTTGTGGCGAAGATACTGTCGCGTTCCGACAATTGGGGATTTCCGTTGGAAGAGGTCCACAGAGTGTCTAGGGCTAGGGGTGCAGTCTTCGATCGGCCGGTCTGCGCGAGTGTCTTCAATTCGGGGCCCTCGAGCAGAGGGGAGGCAGGAGTGGTGGGTTGGGCATTGCGCAGACGGACGCCTATGGACCTCACCGAGGCGGAGGGTGAGGTATTTGAGGGAGCAGGAGAGGTGTGCGACATGGAGGCGACATTGGTCAGTACTGCTGCTGGGGCGTGGGTTGAGGACTGGCAGGAAATTCCCCGTTGGTGGTTGGGCGCTGGTCGGCGTGGGCTGCGAAGCTGCCAGAAGAGGCGCCGATAAGCTGAGCCGGAGCAAGGACAGCCAGAGTACAGGGACTTGCAAGCGGTGCCTATGGGGCTCCACGAGAGGGAGGGCGGGTGTGCTATAGGCGGGCGACGGGCGGTGGAGGTCGCGAGTGCAGGTGTGCGAGCCCAGCAGGTGTCTGGGTGTTAGAAAACGGGGCCAGCCTTAGATGACGTTTTTTGCCGCAGATTCTTTGACCGCACTGCAGCACCCTTCCCCAACAGCTGCTGTCCATGACTCTACATATCAACTCGCAGGCGCTGCCACGCGCTGTATCCCACTACTACCGCCTGCCAGCGACGACTGCGACAGCGGCGCCCGCCCGCCATCACGATGCCCGCGACGTTATAAACCAGGCACTCCCGCGGCCCTCTCCCCGCGGCCAGCCCAATTCACCGCCTCTCTCCGGCCATCGACCTTGCATCGGCGTGCGGAGGGTAACATGTGGTTGGCCGTGCACGCAGTCCGTCGAACTCCAATCGATCGCGAACGTGCAATGTATGGACAAGGGCCTATCCCGAATAGGCCGGGAGACAGGCCAACGCTGACGTCCGCCTCTGCCTCCGAGTCGGCTGGCTCGTCGGTCCAGAGGCTATCATCCGGCAGCCCGTGTTTGCTCAAAGCGGGTGCTCGGGAGGGATTCTACAGATCACAATAATGCGGGAACATCGCTGCGAGAACGGTGAGACAGCTAGTCTGTGTGAGGAGAGCTCGTAATGCCTTCATGCTTCATGCTGCTGGCAGATGGGCGTGGACGATTGCTGTCCATCGCGCCACGTGCTGAGATATCTATGGTGAACACCAATACCTGTCCCAGAAGGTACCTATACGTGTGCCTCACGGCGCCGACGTCCGAGCACTCAGCTGTCGTCACGCCATCTGGCGATATCAGAATTGAAGGAGAACACCAAGACCCCGGCGCCAGGGTCATCATGACCCGCCGGATAGTACGCCTTGCTGTGAACGCTTGACCGAAAAACAAAACAAAACAAAAACAGATGAATCTAACAGCTCTCCAATGACAGGCGATACGGAGCCTGATATCCCTATCCCAAGTTGCCCAAAAGACTGGATGCCCTCTCAGCTCACGCTCGAGTGCTCAAGGGACTCATGTGCAACACCGAGTCCATGAAACTGAAGTCAACATCAGGTTCGGACTGTTGCGATGGCTGTGATAAATGTTGACCGTGTGCAAGATAAGGAGAGTCCTTTTCACGCAGCCTAGACGACTTTCGAAGGGAGTCTGACGGCGCGTTCGAGCTTGCAGAGGATAGCTTCTCTTGAAGCGGAATTCGGTCAATGGCGGATACAATCTGACGAGAAGGACGGCTTTGACGGGATGCATGAGGAGCCTCCTGGCCTCGTCCACTACGCCGCCGTGATTTTGCAATCTCCGGCGTGTATTCCTGATCTTCATTGTTCAGATTGCGTCCACTCTTGCGACGTGATTTTGGTGTAAAATCTATTTCGTCATCTGCCAATGCACGTCGACTTTTACGGCGCGATGTCGACTTCACCGGCGTTTCCTCTGCACTCAAATCCACATTCGGAGTATTGCGGACCCCAGCGGCGTCGAATAGTGCCTGAGTATCGAGGTACTCCGTCTCGTCGTCATAGGGAGGGCCAAATCGCTCTTGCACCCTTCTCTTCTTTTCCGTGCTGAACGCAATTGGAGACTGGGCCTCGAACAGTTGTTGAGTACTCATAGGCTGCTTTATTTCCATAGCAGCTTGTATATGCCGGTTGACCACCCCTGTCTTGAAAACCGAAAATGGAATAATACCGCTGGTGATGAAGTCGATTGTCGATTCAACGTCCTCATCATTTTCTGACTGCACGTCCGGAGCACTGTGAATAGAATCCACAATTCCTCGAAATTCCCGCTGAATCTCCGGAGATAATGCATTGTTTGGTGTTTGTGCCTGCTTTCGTTCCGAACGGGTTCTTGGAACATCTGAGGAGTGAGTAGACGCAAGTTGACCTCTTTTGTTACGCGGAGGGGTTTTCGGCTCATTGAACGCCTGCTGGCCCGAGACATCCTCTTGTGGGAGATCCCCATCATAGATTTCCACGTCTGCCCTGATATTGTCGTTCGTAGTAGGTTCAGGCACAGGGCTCATTACATGCCGCTTTCTCTTCTTTTTAGCCGATGCACCAGACACAACTTCTGTTTCTAAAGCAGAAGATCGTGATTTCCTTTTCCGTGGACGACCCTTAGGTTCCTCCTGAGCCGCTGGCACGTGGATGATTTCTTCCGCCGCGAGAGTTCCGTCGCCTATGGGCGCACCTACCGTAACAGCGACTTCCGGGGGTTCTTGGAATGGCATGTCGACCTCTGTAGCTTCTATTATTTGAGGTGGTGCGAGTTCTGTTACTGCAGCTGGGATTGTGTTCTGGACCCGTGACTTATTCTGGCGTGGCTTTACCACAATAAGCTCCATAATATCTCCCTCGTCGCTGTGAGCATTGGCCCTCGAGATCCGAGCCGTCTTTGATTGATGCGTGGTGGAAGCTTCTGGCACGAGAGACCCTTTCTTTTGCTTATTCTTTTTCTTCGAACGGATAGCGGAGGGGTCCGGCAGATTGAGCGTTGTGGGTATTGCCAAAGGGACGGTGGTTGTTGCTTGGTGAGTTGCAGAGTCCACCCTGTTTTCTCCTGTCTTACGCCGATTTGGTGCGATATTCGAAGTAGCTGCTGTGACGAATTTCTGGGAGCGCGATTTTTCCCTCGGCGAGTGAGGCTCTGGGTCCTGAAGAATCTCACGCTCAGGGGCAGGCTCCTGCTCAGTTTCCTCCACATGCTCGTTTAGAGGTGCCCGTAGAACCCCCGATGCATCTAGAAGCTGGTGTACGTCGTTAAGAGCAATTTGTGGATCATTATTTTCTCCAAGGCCTCTAGTACTCCCCTCGGGATCATGTGTCGATAGTGTACTAGGCGTACAGCCCATTCCTACACCATTACTTGCCTCTTTTGAGGCGCGATTAGATGGAACGGTTGGCGGAGGTAATCTTGCAGGCCTTAGTTTTTCCCTCCGTGGGTGTGTTTGTGAACCCTCCGTTGCTTGGGAAGTAGCTTCGATAATCTCAAGAGCTGCCTTCTTCTTGCGCTTCTTTCCTGATGTTGCCGGCTCCCTCTCCAATTCTAAGAGTGGAGTGATTGTGGTATTGTCCCTTTGTACAGGTAAAGGACTATCTGTACTACGGTCAAGGGTTGGTGGAGGTGAGAGTATAGGAGCTGTTTCAACTGTCGAGGCGACTCTAGGCAAGCCCGTGGTCGCTTTCATGTTTGTAATGTCCGTGCCATTTTCTATCGCTTCCTCGTTACTAGGCAGACTGTTTGTAGTAACTCGTGGCTCAGAGATTAAAGTGGACGGCCGGTTCCGCTGCGAACGCGGCTCTGGCTGGGTTTCGTTAACGACGACTTGCGAGGAGTCGAAATTCATTCGCCGCGGTCCCTTTCTCCGTGGAAGAATATCTGGTTCATTTGCATGAATGCCTTCTGGAGCATGGACTCGCCCATTATCTCTCTCCTTCGCCACGTCTTTCTGGTACCTGAATAGGAAAGGCGATTCGATATTTGGAGGGTTTTCTCTCTTCTTACTCGCCAGCTTCCTCCTGCTCTCTTCCTTAATCTTCGACGGATGGCGGTGATCCTTAGTAGCTAGGATCGGCGGAGCAGTAGTGGGGTTCGCAGAGCTCCTTTCTCCCACGGGCATCACCATGATATTATCGGAGCGTTTGGGCTCGTTTAGCATATGCCCTTCTACATCTTGAGTTTCTAGGTGACTTGTTTCTTCGCGCAAAGAAGCAGCAGCCACGATGCCCTTAGGGAGTCGGTGATTGACAGCCGTGGTTTCAGAGGCCGCCCTATCGTGATCTGCGACCGATTGCTCCAAGGATGGACTCAAGCTTCGCAAGTCGCCATTCCGGGTCGTTGAAGTACTCGAATGGGGTACCAGGTGAGGAGTTGAGACGACAATCGTGTCAAACTCTTGAACGGGACGGGGCCGAGGAGTTGCAGCACTGGAGCCTCTACCAGTTGACGCCTTTGCCCAAGGATTCTTCCAGCCCTTCTCCAAAGGTCCCCTCAGAGACGCTGATTGTATCACTGGCATCTTTCCTTGATTGTACCCTTTCGCAACAGCTTCTATCCTTGGCTGCTTGGCCGCACGCTCCCCTTCAACTCCCACGTTGTTTGACGCCCGACGTGAGGCATTCCGACGGGTCGCCGGCACGGGATCATAGGTAATGTTGGTTTTGGGGTTGCCAGGGAGCGGTCTGGTGGCTCGGGGTGCCCTTGAAGATGTAGAAGAGAGTCGAGGCATCCTTCCCTGTAGATATGCCCTGGCAATTGACTCAATCCGTTGCTTGCGCTCAAGATCGTGCGCAGATGTTGCTTGTCCGTTCCCGATCGAATTGGCCGAACTCCCAGGGTACCCAGACACAGGCTCGTAAACTACATTCGACAAGAGATAGTGAGGAAAGCGAGTGGCCAGATTGGGCATTGCAACGCCCCGCTGGAAGGTGTTTAGCTCAGCCTTATGTTCCCTATAACCAGGTATTCGAGCATGCAGTGGAGACAGTACCTCTCGCTCCCACTGTGAGGCCTTGGCTAGCTATGTTCCTGGATGGTGGAGCCGGTGGTCATGATCGACGCTCACGACCGGGTTGGGGGTAGAGCTCGGCGAAGGAGCAGTCATAGAACGAGTGAAGGATAAATATTAACGGGAGGACCGGTGGGCTCCGTATGAGCTTTGGATTGTCACCAGAAAGGGCAAATTTGTCGAGGAGGGGTAAAGGTGGTGAATACGTCGTCGAATTTGAAGTTACTCGTTTGCGCTTTCCGTAAGTTCGCGCTTTCCGTAACCGGGCCAACGGTTTTAGCAGCAAAACGGCCACCACGCTCCATCAGTACTTTTCCCCACCACCAAGTCATGATTATCGCGACGGCACCACTCCCTCGCCCTTGACGCGTCTATTTCTATGACTTTCTGCACATATTGGGCATTTTAGGGAGAATCGGCACCCAATTGCTGTTATTCAACCCAATTCTTTCTCGCGGCTCCGAAGTAAACAAACCTCCGCCGCCGTTCCACGACTCTCCGCACCCACGACCTCAAGATGCAGCCCTGGTTAGAAGACCTCTCAGAGGACTGGATCGCCGAACCGCAACCTTCTTCTCCACCTGCTAATGCGACTCCTGATCTCAGGTCTTCCGCAACACACAATGCCGACGAGCTGTCATCTCAACCTCGAAGCCGCCTCCCACGATTTAGGAATTCTTCCGGCTCTTACTCTGCGGTAAAGACGCGCCCAATTCAGCCCAAGAAGCAGAGAGGGCCCCTATCAGAACGCACTAGCAACGAACAAAACATCCTGCCAACTTCGTCTCCCATCCCGCACAAAGACAACAACATGATACGGCCACAGCCTGCCTCCCGTTCTGTTTCCGAATCGTCTACTGGGTCTGTCGTATACAATGGCACGGTTGCGCAAAGGCCCGTAGAAGCGTCGTCTGGGAAGGCTAGAATACATGACACGCCGGAGTGGAGGAAGAGGCTGATCAAAGGCGACATGGGCTATGGGGATCAGAAGGACCTGTTTAGCCCAATGGGCCTGGAGAATATCTTTCAACAGCCAGCGGGGCCGCCTCAGCAAGTTGCAAAGAAGGCGAAGAGCGGACTACGATTCCTTGATCCCGGAGACGCGATCCCGTCCAGCCCACCACCATGGCCATCCGCCTTAGACCGCAATCCTGTTCATAACCAGCCCTCGCGGAACTCTTCGCATGCGTCAAACGTTACCGCGAACGGACATACGGAGACCAACGTTGATCAGGCCTTTCTTGAGGCATCTCGTACCGCGAGTGGGCAGCTCGAATTAGAAAACGAGAGCTTCAGCCCTGTATATATCTCGAAACACAACACAGTAGATGGACGGGTCGATTACGCGGCGGTGGACCTTCACAAGTCTGATATTGTCGAGCGGCTACGGAAGCTTGCAGTGCATCAGGAGGAGAATAGCGAGTCATCAATGAACAATACAGGCTCAACAGAAAATGCGGAGGGCTCCTCATATGCTAGACTACAAGAAGACACGCTACCAGAAGACCTGCCCGCCGGAACTCCAGATGTAGCGGATCTGGGAGAATTTGTGAGCACGAGACGAGGCGGATACTCTGCAGATGGGTCGTTTCGGAGGCGCCCACTCACTCCGACTCCCGGGTCGCAACTTCTTTCAAACAGCGAAATGGAAGGCTCTGTTAAAGTGCGACCCGGGCAGAATCCCGAAATCACTTTCAACGATGACGAGGGAAGCGAGGCAGACATGAGGCCTCGTGCTCCAAGCCCGCCGCACGTCGTTCCTATAACGCCTTCTCGTCGACAAAACGCCAAAATGCCTAGCCCAGACAGGACCCGATCGTCAGGAAGCCCGCTGAAGCTGTTCGACACACACGATACTTTCACGAGCAATAGACTTCAGAGGAGACTCAGCCAGCTAGAAGAGAACCCCATCCAGCACCATGCGGGTGTCACGCAAACGCTTGAGAGCGGCTCCCCTAGAAGAATACATAAAGAATCTCGACTTACTTCAGTTGAGGAAGTGAGTATCCAAAAAATCACCACTCTCCAATCGAGGAGGGAAACCTTCGGACAAGGTCATCTAGATACCTATCAGTTCCCGGACGAGATCTCATACCTCTCTTCTGGCGACGGCTCTTTCGATCATGGTACAGACCCTGAAGACTCCCCTGATGCAAGCATAGCTCCTCCGGGCTCGCAACCTCAATTTCAATTCCGGACAGACTCATTACATCAACTGTGCAACAACTCCAATTTCAGAAGGAAACCGTCCAGAAATTCGTCCACAGGTCATATGACAGGGCTGAAGGGGCAGATTTCAGAAATTCAAAGACGTTATATGAATGAGCCAGCTGAGCATGCCGGCGACTCCGTCAAGGGGGAGGAGCAGATTGACTTTGAGCATGCTGAGGGAAAGCGCCCTCCGACTTCTCCTCGCAAAGACCCTACGCCCAAACGACGTCGAACGCTGCCCGCGTTAGACGCAGAAGAGAGCGTGGCAACCGAGATGGAATCCATTAAAGAGAAGCATATTGCTATGCAATCTGTGATTGGGAGGAAGAGAAAAGACGCCCGTCAAGGCGGTGCTCAAAACGTTGCGGACCCTGAGATTCTTGCTCGCCGCCATATTCTCAGGCCGCGTAATCCAACTCCGAGCCAAAGACGACGAGAGGAGATTGAAGCAGAGATCTACGAAGCGACCGAAGCGTTCTTGATGAGCTCTCCGAAACTCCAAGCCATCCAGGAGCATCTGAATTCACCGGGTGTCGGTAATAGTTCTCCAGAGGCAGCTCAAGCTACTGCTGTTGCCGGGGAAGTTGCTGCATTCAGTCTGAAAGTCGCCCAGGGGATGAAGGATGGTGCGCGCAAACGCTCTGTGACCACGCAGGACTTTCTTGATGAAGCCATGAAGATCATGGAATTCATCCGTACCAAGGGAAGGCCGATGAGCGGGCTCGGGAGTCTTGAAGAGACAGAAACGGAATCGCCCAGCGCCGGTGAAGACGAGACTCCCTCAACCCCACTCACATTCTCTAGACCACCGAGTAGGGAGGGTGCAGTAGGAGGGTGGAGGATGCCACAACGCCAGAAAGAAATCGATGCTCGCGTTGCCAGCCACCTGCAGAAATTTCAGGATAAGGATTCTGATGAATTCATGGCGTCCTCAATACAATCCTTAAAGCTTGGTCGATCAAGGGAATTCGAGCATGGCACAAATGAGAACGTTGCTGTTCAACAAAACAACATTCGGATTACGAAGAACGTCAACCACGGCCAGTCCGGATATCATTCCCATGGGTCGTATGGATCCATAGAATCGGGGCCAAGAACTCAGGGATCTCAACCATCTAACGGATCTTCTTTTGGTAGGACTGTCGTCACCAACACTTCTCGTCGCTCCGATCATGTAGCCACCTTGGCTCCTGAAGCTGTCGCGCATTTGATTCCCGAGCAAGTCGCTGGTATGAGCTTTGATCGCGAAAAGGGGATATGGGTGAAAAGTAAGAGTCCCGTGAAAGAAAAGAAATATTTTGCGGATATCAGTTCTACCAACGAAAGTGAGGACGACCCGTTCGGAAACATACCTGATCTTACGGTGGATGAGATGCAGGAAGCTCCTTCCAAGGAGCCACGCAGCGCCCAAATGCCAGACGGAGACGATCTCGAGGAGCGACCGGAACCAAGCCTACAAGACGACACTAGACCGGAAACACGGGATGGCAAAGCGATTCCACCTGTAGACAGCAGCTCTGTCCCATCGAAATTTTCCAATCTCGCATGGAGTGGACCTCAAGTCGAAACTCGAGCTACATCCTGGAGTGAGCAAGATGCTAATCTTAGAGCAACTGAGAAGATCTACGTACAATCAAGGCTTCAGCAAACGAGGCAAATCCAGAGAGAAGACGTCGAGCATGAGATACAAATCAACGAAGGTCGCACTACCGCACCGATAGGTCCGACTAATGCGCGGCTTCGCGATGTTACAATCACCTTCTCGTCCCCTTACGCACCACGCATGCATTCGGACGCGTTCAAACTCGGTGAGGCTGAGCATGCGAGTCAATTCGAAGCAAGGACTGCGAATGAGCCTCGAAATTCGTCCACTATTAAAACCAAGTCGAAGAGTACTTTCCGCTCAGGCGCCGTACCATTCTTCGCGGCAGCTGTCCCACCAATCGATGAAAACGGAGAGATGCCTATCGTTGACGATTCAATTCGCCGCATGAAGATGTCAGTCAGCGTTTCCGCTCCACGGTTGGCTCGACATGGCCAGCATGCTCTCATTCCGACACCGCCAACTCCAGGGGGGGTAGCAGACGTCACATTCATGCTTAGCGACTTGCCGGATTTCACAGTCAACCAGGTCGATGAGCGGGAGCTCCCGGACCGAGTGATTGTCAGGCGAGATGGCTCTATAAGACAGCTAGAGGACCGCTATGCTTTGGGAACAGCCGAATTGGTCAAAGCTTTACAGGATGTTGAACCCGATGAGCCTTATTGGGAGGATCTCCGCGACTTAGACTTGCACGACAAAGGACTTCCCAATCTGCATAGGTTGGACGAGTTCTGTTGTCGAGTTGAGGATCTCGATGTTTCGAAGAATGGTATCAGCCAGCTCAACGGCGCGCCTTCAACTATTCGACGCCTAAAGATACAGGACAATGCTTTAACAAGCCTCACGTCATGGAGCTACCTGATGAACTTGCAATATCTGGACATTTCTCAAAATGACCTAGATAGCCTGAAAGGCGTTAGCAAACTCATACACCTCAGGACTTTGAAGGCCGACGATAATCAGATCGAGTCTTTCGACGGCGTGCTAGAAATGGATGGATTGATTGAATTGAGTGTACGACGGAACAGAGTCGAGACTGTGGACTTCGATTTCTCCAAGTTGTAAGTTTGGTGTCTTCCTATACAGTTGGAAAATACTGACAATAGTAGAATTTCCCTGGTGGATCTGGATCTGTCTGGAAACAACATGTTAGAGATAAAGAATGTTCACTGCTTGCCACAGCTTAGGCATCTGAATCTCGGTGAGTGTACCTATCTTACTACAAGTAAACATAGCTCATATTTTTTAGACGATAACTCCCTGCGCGAGTTCCCGATTTCGGACCCCAGCTCAACACCTTGTCGGTCCCTCCGGTCATTGCGACTATGCAGCAACACGCTTGAAGTGCTAGACGTCAGCAAATCGTTTCCAAGCCTTGAGTCTTTATACGTAGACAAGAACGGTCTCACTGAGATCACGGGCTTGGACAGTCTGAAATACCTGCGGACGCTGTCGGCGAGGGAACAGTACGTCGAAGGATTGTCTGGGGCATCGGACACGCAACCGCTGGTACGCCATTCGGATATTCGCAACCTCTACTTGTCAGCGAACGCCATGCCGACGTTTGCGATGAATCACGACTTCCTCAACCTCCAGCGGCTGGAATTGGCGGCGTCTGGCCTGCAGTCGCTTCCATCAGATCTTGGACAAATGGCTCCTAACATTCGCTTCTTGAATCTGAACTTCAACGCGTTGAAAGATCTACGTCCACTTCTCAATATCAAGAGACTTCAGGAGCTCTTGATTGCTGGCAATCGGCTTGCCCAGTTGCGCAAAAACTTGGCGGTGCTGTCTAAGTTGACTTCGTTGACAAAGATTGATCTTCGCGACAACCCTCTCACGCTCGGATTCTACCCTCCGGCTATAGAGAATCGGTTAGTTGCCCTCAAAGATGGAGTCTTCCAAGGCGAAGAATTGGAGCCGTTTAGTCTTCCCGCGAGCAACCGGATGAGCGACAACAAATTTCTCAAAAACCTAGACGAGGGAACACGGCTCAGGCGTCGCGTGCATGAGATGATGATGGCGACCAATTGTGCCAGTTTACAGGACCTTGATGGCCTGCCTTTCGATTCTCGAGATGTGTTGAAAAAAGATGAGGTTTGGGAGCGACTGCGGGATTTGGGTATCATTAAAAAGGCGAAGCGGTGTCCTGATGAGATCGAAATAACGCAGGAAACGGGGTGAACGCTTGGCTCGGGTCTTGTGCCACTTTGTCTCGGGTAATAGATGCATACTGTTGGTGTTCTCGGGGAGTAATGGTTTGTTTTTGGGCCTCCGGTGTGGGGTATAATGTATCATGAGGCATTGTCGTTACTAGGCGTCGCGGATATATTTCAAAAGCCCTCCTGGCGGTTGTATTATCATGAATAGACATTTGGTAGAGCTTCCATGTTATCTTCCGCGCTTGCAGTGGTGCGGTGACGCATTGAAATAATCTACTACCTAGTAGTCACCCGATGTCATGTTGTCTCGAACGCGTGGGGTGGGGTCGGAGCGGACCCCCAAACTCAAATGCCTCTCCCGTGATCTCGACCACTCTTTATCAACTTCACATGCCCTGCAATCCTTCCACCATGTCCTCCAACCCCAAATCCGTTTCACTATGGCCACAACTACCGAGGACGAGCGGGCAGAGCAGCTCGCTCAGTCCGCCACCGCCGCCGTAAAGGTAGGAAAATTGCCAGATGCCGCGCGCGCGCTTCGCGAAGCAACGTCTATCGCACCACAAAACCAGAAAGTCAAAGCCGCGTGGGTCTACTTGAAAGAGGAGGAGAGCAAAAGCCCGCTGTTGGACATCTGCACTCAATGGGTGCACAGCCGCGATGAAAATGATGGCGAGAAGGCGCTGAAAGAGATCAAAGGCGTGCGGCTAACTAACGAAGTCGCGGAGCATGCCATGAGCATCTTGAACGCGTACAAGGGCGAATGCGACACCCTTGATCACGTTACTGGAGAGTTATTGAAGTATCAGACTGCCCAAAATGTACTGGCGACGTTCATCAAAGATCATCCGACTGAGGCCTACTACCAATTCTTCGAGCGAGGCGACGATAGCATGGACGGGCTTCTCCAGGTGCTTCTTAACCGCGCTGCTTGGCCTACAGATGCAACCTGGATCCAAGGCCATCGCGACTCTTTTATGCTCTCGTTGGCGATGATGATGGAGGAAGCTCTGGACCATCCGGAACGTGCAATGAAAGCCATCGCCCGATTGCTTGCTGCGCATGCTTCCCATCTGAAAGGCATCATCGACTCGGACAGCTTCGATGTCATTCTCGCAGCGCTAGATATCCGACTACCTAACAGCCTGCGTAGCCAGGCAACTCTGGCTACCATCAAACTTCTCGAGCTTGCTCCAGCCACTGCTCAAAGCCTCATTTCCAAATTTGTCACGTCTCGAGTTTCAAGGCCGACTACGGATGGTCTCACTGTCGCTTTTTCTGCTGCCGCAGCTATCTTTCCAATCACGACATCTGTTGCTGCAGCTCTGTTTCTCACGGAAGGCTTCATCAGCAGCTTAGTCCCTCTCGTGCAAAGCAAAAAGAGCGTGAGATTAGAGCAGGCTGCTCTAGAGCTAATCAGCGCAGCTTGTGTCGACAAAACATGTCGAGAAGCTATCAATCGT
Organism: Lophium mytilinum; assembly: GCA_010093605.1. Taxonomy (NCBI): domain Eukaryota; kingdom Fungi; phylum Ascomycota; class Dothideomycetes; order Mytilinidiales; family Mytilinidiaceae; genus Lophium; species Lophium mytilinum. Next base: position 355,182 of record MU004188.1, on the reverse strand, counting down.
CACTGCAGGGAATGGCTAGAGGATGTCGTCGAAGCTGGTGTCGACCGACGGCGATCAAATCTGGCGGCTTTGATCCTCATGAAACTAGGCGAGGAGAAAGCATCCGGCACAGTTCCCCAGATCGTTGTTCCAGGAAAGGTCGACCAAGATGATTTGATATCAAGATTCAAGGGCATGGTTCTCAGCGCTGATAATACCAGCAAACAAGACTCAGTCGAAGGTCTCGCGTACGCTTCATTACAACCTAAAGTCCGAGAGAATCTCGCAAACGATCACCCATTCCTACTCCGCCTCATAGAAACAATGGCCGACCCGGAAGCAGCGAAGCCAGTCTTATTTGGTGGCTTGACAATCTTCGTCAACATAACCACCTACCTCCCCTTCCAATCCGAAGAGGAGAAACGTATGGCCCAGCTAAAAGTCTACGCCAACGCCTCCAAACCCTCCGACCCCGACCCCTACGAAGACGAATCACACGTCACCACCCGCTGCAACAAAGTCCTCGCCTCAGGCATCGTCCCCCTCCTCGTCGCCTCCAGCAAGCGCGCCTCGCCCAGCGTCCTCTCCCAAATGCTGCATATCCTCCTCTCACTCTCCCAAGAACAAAAGCACCGCGGCCTCATGGCGCAACAAGGCGCTGTCAAGCTAATCATCCACATCTGGGACCACATCCACGCTGAAGAGCATCCCCAGGCGTCCTCCTACTCCCCTGCCTCTAACCGCGCCGCCGCCCACGCCCTGGCTCGCATCCTCATCTCCGTCAACCCCACCCACGTCTTCTCCGCTGCATCTGCCCTTCCTGCAACCAACGCCATCCGCCCCCTCATCCTCCTCCTGAAACCAGATCAGGACGCCAAATCTGCGAACCTCCTGCAGACGTTTGAGGCACTGCTCGCGCTCACGAACCTCGCGAGCACGGACGACACGAGCCGCGACACGATTATTAGGCTTGCGTGGGACACGATTATGGACGATTTGGTGCTCTCGGAGAACACGCTCGTGCAGCGTGCGAGCGTGGAGCTGATCTGCAACCTCGTCCTCTCGCCTCTCGGCATCGAGAGATTCGCCGATGGCAGCAAGCGCGCGGGGAACCGGCTGCATATCTTGCTGGCGATGGCGGATGTTGAGGACTTGAAGACAAGGTCGGCGGCTGGAGGAGCTCTGGCTATGTTACTTGGTTTCGACCCTGTTGTCGAGGTGGTGCTGGGCAAGGAGCGGGGTGTGCAGATTCTGCTAGGGTTGTGTGAGGATGAGAATGAAGATGTGCGACATAGGGGTGTTGTGTGTGTGCGAAGCTTGGTGGGAGCGGGCGGGGAGGTAGGGAAGAAGGCTGTGGAGGTGGTTGGAGAGAAAAATGGGGTTGCGATTCTTAAAGGGGTGTTGACGAAGAGTCGACGGCAGGAGGTTATCGCGACGGCGGTAGAGGCTTTGAAGATTCTTGTGGAGAAGGAGAAGGAGGGGAGGATCGTTGAGGTAGAGGATGAGGTAGACTAAAGGAGAGTTCGGGGTCTAGATATGGTCTACTGTCGGGGTAAGGTATGCGGGTTGAGCATTGACGAGCAATATGACCGACTATCAGGCTATGAAAGAATACATTCATTCGAAGTATGCGAGCTATGGTAGGTGAACAAAAATGGAAGCATTTATTAAGTGTCAGATACAGAGGATTGAAATCTTCGAACGGAATCTTGGCAGTTTGTAGTCCACGCTTTTCTACTCTTACTCATGCCGAGCCTTACGTATCTGAGTAATTTGGATATCTTAACCATTGGAATGGAATCTTAGTCGCTTAGAAGACGCCAAGAATTCATTTGTCACTGTGTTCTTCACCTTTCACCACTCAATTTCACCATGCCCTACCTTTCTGGGAACTTGTGTCTCTTGCCATATTGACTTCAAGGACATCATCGACTCCCCGATGACTAGATTCACGAAATGCGAGTGGATCTTGCTGGTTGTAATCTTACACACTTCTCTTAAAGTCTGTCTGTGAACCCGTTTAGGATAGTCCATCCTCAATCAGTATCATGTGACCCAGCCTGACCCGCTGCCTTTTTTGCCTTCTTGCCTGTCTGCTTTACATTTGCCCGGGCGAATTAGCCCTCCTGGTGCCCCTCCGTCACAGGCCCACGCTGCCGTCTCGTTCGCGGGCTTGATTCGTTGAGGAAGTGTTGCGCATGGCCAAGTCATGCCATAATGCAGCAGTCCTTCAGCGCCACGACGCCCTTTCTTCAGAGGGGCGTCGTTTCGGCCCAATAGATCAATCAATGCCTGCTGAGAGTGCTCAGCCGCAATCCTGTCAGGGCCGTCGAGCTGGCGAGGGCATGTGGCCGTGGGCGGTCGTACTTAATCCCCGCCTGTAGCCCGCTCTTCGAAACTTCTCATTACCGCTAACGTCTTATTTCTTGCTTTCCGCCTTACTGCCGTATCCAAACGGAATTCGACGAGGACCCAAGGACGACAACCCCACGATTCACGTGGTGAACGCAACAGACAATTCCCAATCGTCAAGGCTACGTGGAACTTCTTCGATTGCTTGGAACGCACCGGACGAATTTGAAATAGAACTTCTGCCAGTCGCTTTTGGAGTTCCCTGCTAGTTGGATACTTCCGGTGACCTGGAGCCAGACCAAATCGAATGGTTTTATGAGTGGAATAAGTTCTTAGTCAGAAAGGACCTACTATTTTGCGGAAGCTAGTGTTTGAGAGTGCCTGTTAATAGTCATCCTTCCGGATTTGGACGGATTTCAGTACCCAAGGCCCCCCAACCCGGATTGGAACAGCCCTAATTGAACCTGGACCGGAAGACCTCAGCAGTGCACTCAACGTAGGGCGATTTATTGGGAGTTAAAGCCCAATCTAGGTCCGAACCTCCGTGGTCGGGGTATCCAAGCCTTAAAACTCCCTAGGTATCTCTCGTGCTAGATACGTACCTCCCCAGTCTCCGAGGTGAATCTGAATATGTCTGTCTCGCCTCGGATGATGCTGGACCGAGGTACTCAATCGCCTTATGTTGTTTGCATCCCGAGCTATGCTCGTGCTGATGGTTCAGACATAAAGTATGTTACTGAACCATTAGCACGAGTGAGTGGAATTCACATCTAACCCTAATCTTCAAAGCGATAGTGCCAGGCATAGTACTTACAGATAGCCGGAAATCAGACTTCAAGTTACCACGCTCAGCACGAGTTCGAGTACCACCCGGACAGTTTCGGTCAGCAAGCTTATCCTCGTAGCTTGCCCGATGGATTTGGTTTCGACAACAAAGATGGGCCAGGGCTTGAGACCCAGAACATGGCGGAAGCTTCGGAGGGGTATGGCTTCTGGCTCTTCATCCGGTATTCCTTCAAATCGGCTTACTTTTAGCAGTGCTCTTCCATCAGTGTTAGAATTACCAGCAGACCTAGAGGTTCACCCCGGATACGAACCTAACATAAATGACCCCCCGCGCTCCTTCATACTTGCCCGCACCAAGCTCGGCTACAAGATTTCATGCAGTTCTTTCGTCAACCTCATCGAAGACGATGAATGCTGCAGCAACCCCAGCTGCAGTAACCCCAGCTGCTTAGCACCCTGTCTCCCGACTGGGCATTTATTCGAAGCTCCCGGTTGCGACTTTCAGACCGTCACGCAAACCGTGCAACCTTTCCAAAACTCAAGCTTCGATCTTGACACCTCAGCACAGCTGCCCTTCGGAGCCTTTTCTGCCGAACACGTTCATGGTTCGTGGGACATGCTCAGCAAACGAAATATTCTGTCCCCAAACGGAACTGAAGCCGGGAGCGCTGATAACAATCTTTTGAATTGTATGGAGATAGATTCAGGCAACCGGATGGTAATGGTAGCGGATACTGCGAGTCCTCCGTCGTTCTCGGATTCTCTCAATGAGTTTGTTACTCGGACACTCCTTCCGAGGGTATAGACTAATTCGAAATCAGTAATTTATTGGAAGGACTCGATCTTGCAGAGCCCCAAAACTTCACATTCTTCCCAACCAAGCAACCTCATGAGCAAGGCGTAGAACCTATTCTAGTTCTCTCTGCGGAGTAAGTGAGCCCGATCCACAATCTGACTTTCATTCGATTAACTCGATACAGATCCGACGGTCATACTCTTGGCCCAGTCAGTAGCGATGCGGATTCTAGATTCGCCTTAGTATCGCCACAAGCTTGCGGGGAATCCATTCGAACAATCTCGAGTACCAGGCGCAACCGAATGACGGCCGGGACGCAGCATGACCATTTATCTAATTATTTTTTTCCTCGAAACGAATCCGCAGTTTCCAGTCTGCCGTATGACCTGACGGAGGAACAGGTGAGCCTGTTCATTTTGACCATAATCTCATATTCCTAACTCTTTAGCAGCTTCAGGAGATCCTCGAAGTCTATCAGCCGTCTGCCGTGAAGTCGACTCCGCATCACCTTCCGCATTCTGCGGCCAGGAAAGCGCAAGCGCGAATTGCGCCGCCGGAGGATCCTTGCGGCATGCATAGAGATCTAAAACGGAGACGACCATCTCACATCATTGAAGATGAATATGAAGACGGAGTTGGAGATGAAGCTGAAGACGAAGATCAAGATCAAGATCAAGACCGTTCCTATCAGCGGTCGAACAATAAAGTCCGGCGAAAGGGCCAACGTTTCACGTGTCCGCACCCTGGCTGCTCCGGGCGGTCCTTTGGTCGACGTGCGGATCGAGACAGACATGTACGCAAACACAGCGCGACCGAGAGGACTTTCGTATGCCCGGAGCCAGGGTGCGTCAAACGGTTCTATCGTAAGGACAAGTTGCTGGACCATACAAGGCAGGGCCATCGACCGGTGGCATCTTGTACTTGTAGAAATGGATGATAGATTCAGGCCAGGTTTTAGGTGGAAGAGATGGTGCATTCGATCTCTTTCCTTGCGTAGTGCTCATGGGTTTTCAATCTTTCGATGTTGGTGATATTTTTTTGGAAATTCCGAAGTCTTGCGCTCGTTCATAAGAAAGCGGGATGGCTTCTGCTATTCGATTGTAGGCTTCTAATATGGTCTCATTGCCACTCTTGTGCTTCTAGTTTCATACCTTTCCCTTCGTGCGCGTCGTTCTGATGAATAAGTCTCGTATGCTCTTGTTGTTGTTAGTCATGAGTATCACTAAGCTCAGCCCAAGACATCGTAACAAAGACCCTCTGATTTACCACGGATTCCGTCTTACGACTAACCGACTTGTTGAATATTCATGCCATTAATAGATTGATGTCTCCTCCGCCCTTGCTTCAGCTGAGATTATTTTTAAAGCAGAACGCATCTCAATGCAGGTTTAGAGCCATGTCGCTTGGGCGAAGCCAACTGAGGGAAATAGTTCTCTTATTAAGGCGGGCAAACACCTAGATGGGGTGCGTTAAATTCGCAGTCGCGGGTTCCGATGCCTTGATTGAGCATCTTCTACCCGCACCCGTTTGCTTGGGGTTAGATCTGGCAGCCGGCGATAGGAGATGAAACGTTGTTATCAAGATCGCCGCGCTACTGCTGTGCGGGTAAGCCGCCTGCGGATGACGCTGCAGCTATCGCATGCGGGTGATTCGATTGTGCAACAGGGAAGGCCGACTGGTGTCTTGGAACGTGGTAAACGAGGGCCCCAGCTGCTTGGACGAGCTTGATGTTTTCTTTTTCTGTGAAGAAGTAGCTGCAGCGCAGTTGACCAGCCTGCCATTAGTTGAAGATGAAGAAGCAAGCAGTCAGGGTTGATCGAGAATTACTGCAGACCGACGAAATGTCCCATGTTTACTGCTAAATTAGACACCCGTCCTAGACAGAACCCGATCAAGGCTTTAAATCAAAACTCATAAGGCGTATAGTTCCGTCGCTATAGACAGTGAATTTGACATGTTCTGACTGCGGAGCGGCTGGGTGGAGATAGCGTGTTGCATTCTCACTGCCGGGCTGCTTCCCCAGGCCGGCGCGTGATGCATGCTTCAAGGTCGAGGCGAGGGTTGTGGAACAGCTCTTCACGCAGAGTGCCGTGAGGCTCTTCTTTTTGGGGAACCTTTCTTCTGTTAACGGTAGCGTTAGATGCACAAGAGCATGAATTCGGGGCTGCCCTGAGGACGGGACTGGGATTGAGCGATGCCACGCTCTCGGCTAGAGATGCTGCCACGCTGCTTCGTTGAAACGGCACGATGGAGCGGTGAAAACTGCTGATCATCAGTCGATATGGGCTCGCTATCGATGGAAACACGACATAGGATCCAGTAGCGTTGATTGAGCGAAAAGGCCGCTGTTCTGAGTTGCACTGTGCTTGAGCGGCTGGTGGCTGATTCAATCGGTGGCACCCGGATGCGACATAGAAACCTCGTCGGCGGTCGCGGGGCAAGGTTTTCCTGGATGTTTGGCGGCCAAGTAGTCCAAGAGGTCCAAGAATCCCAAGACAAACGGGCGTATCGCGACAACAGGCCACGATATGCCCCTACGTAAAACTATCATCGGTCATGCCGAACGGCAGCTAACAGGCAAACGAAACAGCTCATGGAAGGAGACAAGGAGTACAGATTTAGGTGGCAATATGTAAAATACCAAGTCAGGCGCCGTGAGGTCCTATGGGGAAGAAGCTGTGCTCTGGCGGCGGTGGGGAGAACGGTGGGGAGGTTGGGGAGAGGTTCGGGACGGGAAAAGGACCACTGGGCACGGACATCACTCAAAATTCACCACCATGATCATCAACATCCGCACCCATTTTGCACTCGATCCACCGTAAGCGCAATGCGGTAGGTGGTCCACGGACACCCTCGAGATGCAGACTATTCACGCGGCCCACGATCGTTTGGAGACCCCGATGCCGGCCAGTGTCTGGGCACGCATCCTGCTGTCGTGCCCCCTCCACTGACAACCTCATGGAGCCATTCACCACTAGAACCTTAGTAGGGTCTGTCCCCTGTAACGGCCGAGCTCTGCAGCTTGTGCTCACAATGAAAAGTCCTCAGCTCCACCCGCACTTATCTGCGTCTTCCTACTCCCCACATAAACCTGATCCCCCCACCGCCACACCAGCTTCTCACCCTGGCTCTCAATCCTAGCTCATGAAGTCATATTTTTAATCTTTCTCTATATCCTCAGCTATTCAATTAACCTCCCGAGGACCATCGTCCTAGAAGATTGCGGCCAAGATGGCTTCTTCCGGGGTTGACTATGTCAATACGTCTACTCCCTTCGACGACAAGAAGCCTGATTACAAGAAGGAAGGTTACGACGACGAAGAGCGGCCAGATTCTATATCAATTAAGAGGGGCGATGCCACCCAGCGCAAGCTGAAGCCACGACACATCCAATTGATTGGTATCGGTGGAACCATTGGAACCGCTCTATACGTTCAGATTGGCCGTGGCTTGATCAATGGCGGCCCCGCAAGCCTGTTCATCGCATTCACATTATGGTATGTTCTTCCCCCCCCCTGAATATTCAAGTTTCGCAAACTTTATGAGCGGTTCCAACCTCGAAAATACGTCAGACCGGTTCAATTGATGGCTCTATCCTGCGAGCTTTGTTTTGCGCACGAGTATACTCACCATTTGACGTGAACAGGTGTTCGTTCATTCTTGCTGTCACTCTGTGTATGACCCCTATTTCCTAGCGACCTATGCGATTCGATGCATACCTAAAGCGCAAACAACGCCTCGCGACTTGAACCTACAAATTTCAGAACATCCGAGCAACTTGATTATCGAAAGCAACCTTAAGAATCCCATCGCAGACCTCTAATAATACATCTAGGCATGGCAGAGATGGTCACTTACCTCCCAATCTCCTCGCCTTTCATCCGGTTCGCCGGTCGCTACGTTGATGATGCCTTTGGAGTAGCTGCAGGCTGGAACTTCTTCGTCTTCGAGGCTATGCTGGTACCTTTCGAGATCGTGGCATGCAACGTTATCATTCACTATTGGAGTGACGCTGTCCCGGCCGGAGGGATCATCTCAATCGTAATTGTACTATACGGGTAAGGTTCCCAAGATCATCTAGCCTATTCAATGATTTAAGATTCTCCAAGAAACTAACCCTCAACAAGTCTCATCAACCTCCTAGCCGTCAAGTGGTACGGTGAGAGTGAGTTCTGGGCTGCTCTGGGAAAAGTTCTTCTCATAATCGGTCTCATCATCTACACCTTCATCACTATGCTTGGTGGCAACCCCAAACACGACCGCTTTGGCTTCCGCTATTGGGTCGACCCGGGCTCCTTCACCGAGCTCTACTACGAGGGCCACCTAGGCCGCTTCCTCGGCTTCCTACAATGCCTCATCCTAGCATCCTTCACCGTCGCAGGCCCCGACTACGTCTCCATGGCTGCCGGCGAAGCAGAGAATCCGCGCGTCGTCATGCCACGCGCCTACAACTCCGTTTTCTACCGTCTGACAGCCTTCTTCGTGCTAGGCTCCCTGTGCGTCGGCATCAACGTCCCCTTCAACGACGCCGAGCTCATCGCAGCCTTCAAGGACGGCAAGCCCGGCGCCGCTGCCTCTCCCTACGTCGTCGCCATGAACCGCCTCAGCATCCAAGTCCTACCCGACATCGTCAACGCCATGGTGCTCGCATCCGCCTTCTCCGCAGGGAACAGCTACGTCTACTGCGCGTCGCGCTCGCTATACGGCCTCGCGCTCGAAGGCAAGGCGCCGCGCTTCCTGACCCGCTGTACGCGGCAGGGCGTGCCGATCTACTGCGTGCTCGTCGTGCTCGTGCTGGCGCTCCTCTCGTTCCTCCAGCTGTCCGAGAACTCGGCCGTCGTGCTGCAGTGGTTCGTGAACCTGGTTACCGCGTCGCAACTCATCAACTTCTGCGTCATGTGCTTTACGTTCATCCGCTTCAAGAAGGCGTGCGATGCGCAGAGGCTGAATCGGAATACGCTGCCTTATAAGAGCTTCGGGCAGCCGTTTGCCGCGTATTATGGGCTTACGGGCTGCTTTGTGATGACGTTTGTGGGCGGGTATCCGGTTTTTCTTAAGGGCCAGTGGGACTTGCCGACGTTCTTGTTCTCGTATATGATGATCTTTGTGTTTCCGGTGCTGTATATTGGCTGGAAGCTGATCAAGAAGACGAAGTTCAAGAGTCCGATGGAGGTGGATCTGTACCAGGATCTGGAGGAGATCGAGGAGTACACGAAGAACTTTGTGCCGACGCCTGACAAGTAAGTCTACTCTGGATATTGGTGTTTTGGGATCCGTGGCTAATCTGTTTGGTGTAGGAATGCGGTGGATAGGTGGTTCAACAAAATTTTCAGCTAGATACCCACGCTGTGGCGTTCCTGTAGAGCGGGAGGTGTGATAGATGGCCGCTAGACGGCTGTATTTCTAGGCTGCTCAACGACTTTTTTGCTAGATTCGATGGCGGTATTGCTTAGGTTAGCAGATATGATGGCTCTGGCGTTTCTATAACGGCAGAGACGAACAAAATATTCGATTACAATTGAGCTCAACGTAGCGATTCGTGTTACAGCTGCTGTCTTACCGTACCTATCATGCCAGTGTTTCTAAAGACGCGTCGCGTCGTGCACGCCGTGGGGTACCGTGCGTCTAGCACAACCGCCGTCTTTACGGTTCAATTGAAAGCAGAGCTGAGAGGATTATGAAAAGCTATTCGGAATAGACATGGAAACCAGCCGCCTACGCATCCAAGGGGTATCATGAGAAAGTGATTATTATCAGATAGATCAAACTAGGAATGTGGGTATCTCTTCAAGCAAAACACGCTTCTTCTTCTCGTCTGCCTGCTTTTTCGCTCTGTCTGCCCTACGCTTTGCAATACGGGACATGGAGTCGTCTGGTGGTTCTGGAGTTTGGGAGATGGGCGTAGACCCTGTAGATTTCTGACTTCTACGTGGTTTGAAATCATCTAGGAAATCTGAGGTGGAGAAACGAGATGATGATGCCGGTTTCGATGTTGTGGGCGATGGTAGTGGCTTCCTTGACATTAACGGCTGTGGATTTGGTGGGTCTGGTGGACGCTTTGGTGGCGATAAGGGGAGAGATTTACTGATATTTGAGGCGCCAAAGACTTTCCGATTCCGGGACATAGCCGGCCTCACTGGTTGTCGTAGTCTTGCTGGAGCGTCGAGGTCGTCGCTGTCATCTGATGCAGAAATGCCGTCGAGTTCTTTCGCCACTCCAGCTAGGATGCTGCGATTCGATTGCCTCGCGGTCGGAGTGGTCGTTTCTCTTCTCCGCCGCGGAGGAGATAAATCTCGTCGCTGTTTCGGTTTCGCCTGTCTCTGACTTGCAGTCAGAGCGGCCGAAGGAGGCGGCCCTTTAGTGAGGCCCCTCAAGTTCGACCGTTCTGGTGAAGATGGGTATTCGCCCTCTTCGTAACCAAAAGACTTCTGTATCGAGTTCCATTGGGCTTTGGCTTTCGCTTCGGCGCTAAGGCGATTCTTTGTTTCCGCTGGCACCTTTCCATTCTGCAGAATTGGCCTGCCACCAGCGGTGGGTTTGGTCTCGACATGAAGTTTCCTCAATCGCGCATATTCGGCTTGATGAAGGTGTTTAGTGAAAAGAGTTGCAGTTGCTAAGAACTCATCCTCAACCATCATCCAGTCATCGTCCGCGCCGACGCCTTCCTTCATATATCTGAGCTTTGTTAGCTTCACGCGTCTTGCAAAATGAAGCTCACTTTAGCCTCACTCTTTTGGCGGTGGCCCCTCTTCAGCTGATGAGCGGATGGGAGAAGACGACATTGCACGTTCTGCTAGGATTAGCGCTGCTCATATCCTTGCATCTTGATGCTTTTTACCTGCTCTTTCTTTGCCTTTCCTCGCGTTTGACGCGCCAGCCCTGATGAACTCATTTTCCTCCTCTTCATCAAACTCTGGCGTAAACACTCGCTGCCTTTTCGTGGGCCTTGATGTCTTTGGCCCTTCGAAAGAGGTCACTGCTTCCTTTTTCTTCGCTGTGCTCTGGGTGAGCCATGGGAGTTTGCGCGGCATCGTCTGCGTTAAGATGTTAAGATGCAGGAGCGGCAGGTGTGCGCAACTACTCTTAGAGGTTATGAACAGGAAACCTCCCTCCTCCAAAAAGAGTTTGCGATAGAGCAAGCATCGCCGACCTTTCACCGCAAAGAGTGAATGGTGAGGGGTGCTCAAGTGGCGCGCAGAGGATGCGAGAGCCTGCTAGCCGTTTCTAGCCTAGCGCAACCGTTCAAAACCGACTTACTGTCAACATCGGGATCGTCAAAGTTGCGCCCTTCTGCCTGTCCGGACTTCTACGTCGGGTCACCTTCGAGTCACAGAATCTGCGATGTTCTATCTCGATTCACCAGCTCGGACGCCTTCCTAAGGTATGGATAGCCGCTCCTCTCAAGTGGACATTTAGACAGCGCTGTCTGGTGTGGCCCAACAGGTTTACAGACCTTCCACAACGATCAACTCACGTCTCAATCAGATCTCTGAGAGTGCATCAAGACACGCCTGCCAGCGTCAGCCAACAACGTTTCCTTCGTCATTGCCTTCGTTCAGCAGCCAGACCTGTCAGCAGAGGACAAACCCGCCCTACGACATTATGACACCTGGCGTTACTTACATAGGGTCTCCTCTTTCGTAACTTCATTCTCTTTTTCCTTCACAATGCCTTCTTTCTTTCGTACGCCAAGCGACGACGCTTCCTCTTCGGACGACTCCAGCGATAAGGCACCCAAAGATGCCCAAGACTCTCACGATTCGTACAGCGAGCAACTCAATGATCTATCGCGTATCCAGACGCTTAGCACCAGCGGTGCAGAAGAAGGAGAAGATGTACCACTGCGTCCACGTGCGGGTCCAATGAGGCATCCTAGTAATCGGGAGAAGGACCTCATAATCCATGCCTTACTTGAAGAAAAGGCACGCAAAGAGGCAGCCGAAGAGCTAGCGAAACCACCAGATCATCCAGATGTTGTAGCCTTGAGCCAGCAAAAGTACAGTACTTTGTCACAAGGCCTCCACACCTACGCCAACGTGTCCTCGGAATTCAGTGCAGAGAGTAACCGCACCAAACGCGAAACAGTACGACAAGGGCTTCAACTACTATCGAGAGCGCAGCCTGGATCTTCTGCTCTCCCCAACACGTACACTTCGGCTGCTGGTAGTACTACGGCACTTGCGTCAACTTTTCGGAACGTTCTGACATTTCCGGGAAGCTCTGGGTCGAACTCACCTCGAGAGCGTGCCATATTCCATGGCCAAATCCCGGATTCACTACGTCCACTACTAGGGAGCCAATCTGGGTACAATTCTTCGCGCTATGCCCAAGACTTTGAGCAGCAGTGTCTACTCGGCAAGGGAGGCTATGGACGCGTTTACATGGCGAAGAATAGACTCGATGGGTTCGATTACGCGGTAAAACGTATTCCCTTGAGCCCAATGCGTATGAACAAGATCCAACGTGGTGGCCAGAAGGAACTAGAACTCCTACTAGAAGAGGTACGCACTTTAGCACGACTAGACCATCGCAACATCGTACGATATCACCACGCCTGGCTGGAAGCTTCCGAACCAGACGCACTCTCGTCGCAGTTTGACAATAATCCTAAGCTTTTGGAGGGCCCCAGCACCTTTGAAAGCTCAGAACTGTGCTCAGAGGATGTCACTTCTGAGGACGAAGAGAGACTTCCAACAGTGTCTGGAGCAGAGTCGAGCGATCATCTTTCTGAAGATATCTTTGATCGTTCCAGTACCCCTCTGAGGGGTTCGAAAAGCCAAAGCAAAAACGCCGATGATGAGGACGCCGATGAGACCATTCCGAGAGAGGCATTTGCCTCTTACGAGCAGTCAGCACCAGAGATGACGCCAGATGTTTCGCAGAGTAATGTTTCCCTCTCCCAAGAGACAATCCTGTACTAACCAGAAGTAGTCCTTGGCAATACTTTTAGGCTCACCTTTACTCTAAACATCCAGATGTCTCTCCATCCTCTCACGCTAGGGCAGTTCCTCGCATCGGAGCATTCAAATGAAGCGTCATCAATCCACTTGAAACATTGTTTCCACACGGCCATATCCCTCCGCATCCTCCTCAAGATCCTGAAAGGGGTCTCCTACCTCCACTCCCAGAATGTGGTTCATCGCGACCTCAAGCCTGCCAACATCCTCCTCTCTGTCTCCCCTAACAAGAGAATATCCGGTTCGATTGACATCACGTCCTGCCACCAATGCTCACACGGCGTCGAATCTCCCCACTGCGTATACATCAACCCGAGGATCGGAGACTTTGGCCTCGTAGGGGCACTCGAAGACGCGATAAATGTTGGTCAAACTCCAAAAGCTGTCGGAACGGAGTTCTACAGACCGACGCAGACGGGCCCAATGAGCGAGAAAATAGACGTATTTGCGCTAGGTGTCATCCTTTTCGAGCTTTTGAGGGAATTTCCAACTAGGATGGAACGCATCGTGACCCTACAAGATCTCAAAGTAGGCCGCATGCCGAAAGACTTTGTGGAGCGGGTGGGGGAGGGTGTCGCCGGCTTAGTTGACAAAATGGTGGACGCTGAGGAGGCAAAAAGGCCCTCGTGCCTTGAGGTCAAACATTGGATTGAAGAAATTTTGACCAAGGAAGCGTAGGATGGGAGACACCAAAGAGCGTCACTATTGTAGAAACCTGTAACTGTATAATACCAGCACCGAACATCATGAATGGAAGAGCTGCCTCTTTCGATTTGCTAGTAAGGTCGCGTGTTCAGATCCCCTGGGCGAACTCAAATTTCCACCTAATGATGCAAAAGACTTTACACATTGAACTGCACGCGCGTTTCTTCCTTCCGGCTTCTGATAGAGTACCAGGTCTTTAACTTAAGTATACGCATATCCCGCTACTCCGGCTCCCCTTTTGCTCACTCAATACCACTGCAAGAAGGACCCCAACTAGCCTGTAATCCGGCCAGCCAAAGTGCAGCCCAGATTCCACTGCATCAATCTTTACATCGTGCTTGCACTTTCTAAAGCTCATGGGAGCCCTACAAATAGTGGCAACAGGGTGTGCATAACCGTTAAGGAAGCCATTCAAAATAGGCCCCAGATTGCAACACCTAAATTCCATCGCTAGAACTCCACTCCTACTCGCTTGAGACCACTATGAAGCGGACCCCAGCTAGCTTACATTGGATTTGTCAGGAGGAAACCCCTTCTCTACTGCTGGAACCTTGAAAGCATGTGCTAACTTTCAAAAGCACATTGGGGGCCCACATGCAGTGCCAACCAAGGGTATATAGGTCCTCAAGAAGCCTTCTAGAACTGGGCTACAAGATTAGACACGTGAACTCTAAGACTTAGGCTAATCTCTTGCTCGCACGGTACCACTGTGAAGAGGACCCCTGCTAGCAGGTACTCAGCTAGTAAAAGGATAGTCCGGTTTCCACTGCATGGTGCCTTGCATCGTATTCAGAGCTCTTTCGCACGCGATACCAACGTCAGGAGTGCCCCGGCAAGCTGGTAACTAGCCTGTCAAAGGGGAGTCCAATTCTCACTGCCTCATTCTCTACATCGTGTGCGGATGCATTGCCCTACCAACACCACCGTCAGAAGTGCCTCAGCAAGCAGGTAGCCAGCCAGTCAAAGAGTTGTCCGATTCCCACTGCGTCGTTCTCTACATCATGTGCGGGGGTCTTGCCATGCCAACACCGCCATCAGGAGTGCCTTAGTAAGCAAGCAGACGGTCTTCCAACAGGTAGTCTAATTCGCGCTGTGGGAACCTTGACATCGTGCTAGGATATTCTTACACTCATCGAAGTACCCCAAACAGTGCCAACAGGTGCTCAAAAGTCTAGTTTGAAATGGAAGAACTACTAAAGAAGAAAAGCAATGATGCAGTCCCGAATCAATACCAAATACACCTAGTCCGATGATGGGGTATCTCCTCCTCGCCCTCGTCCTCCTTCTCCTTTGCTAGGTCGTACAGAAAGAAATCGATCAAAATAGCGTTGACGTTTGCCTCCGGATGGTCTCTGACAATCTCACGGCGGAGAAGCTCTACACTCCAAATGCTGCATCCGCGTAGCTGCAGCTCCCAGCTATGCCCACATTCGAGCGTATCCAGCCGGCGGATGCGAGACTCGAGCGGTGGGCAGTAGATTAGGCAGCCGAGAGAATGGAGGATTTGCGGTATGCGGTAGTCTTTGCACACATTAGACGCTGTACAGGGATTGGCCGAAGGTGAAAAGGAAAGTACCCACCAGCAAACATCGTAATCTTATCGATGTCATTGAACTCGCCGTAGCTCTCACCGTCAAAAGCAGCCCACAGGTCCGCCACGAAAATCTGTGCACGCTTCAAGAATCTCACTTGTCGCCTCTCGAACTTGTGCTCATCTCTGAAGCACGGAAAGGTATCAGCTAGCATGTTGACCAGCCCTGCGGCGGAGTTCTTGGCGTCCTCGATAAGCGTCACGATACTGCCGTCGAATTCCTGTCCTGTCAGTCTGGGGACGGAGAAATGTGCGGTTCACAAGGATGTCTACATTTACACACTTCGACTAGGATCTCGCCCGCTTCGCGTAGGCATGCGACGCGCTCGGCGAATAGGGGGACTTCTTCGGATGTGACTGATCGGAAGACGGAGCGGAGGACTTCCTCGGTGCACTCTTCTTCATTGGCCCAGAAAGCCGGGGAAGTGATAGGTATCTCTGGGAGTCATGAGCACTGAAGTGGAAACAGCAAAGAGAATGTGAGACAGTGATTCAAAGTACCTTCGTCAAGCGCTCGTTGCAGTGCAGCCACCAAACTCCAGTACCCTGTCCACCTCTTCTCTTTGTACTCGACTGCAAATCTCTCCTCCGCGTTCTTCTCACTCCAGAAGCTAAAGTTGAGCAAGTCCATTGTGAAGATGAAACTGACGGTAGCTACGTCTTTACTCTTTGGATGAAGCTCGTGCTCTGACCATGTTTTGGTACCGTAAGAGCGCTCCTGCATGGAATCCCAGATAGCAATGGCAGCGTTCTTAGTCCCGCGCATATCGAGTGCTACGTCGATGCTGTTGTTGTAGATGTACTCTGCATCTCGTAGCACTTTCGTCTCTGGCGCTGCATTGGGATCAGCAGGCCCAATACCAAGTGACTTGCGGAGGAGATCCAGAAGCTCGAGGTCAGGCTCATCGTCGGACATTGTGTTACCAGCGGCGAAAAATGTTGGTGATACGTCTGAATATGAATGAAACGTGGGAGACTTGGTGTGATATGTCTTTTTTTCTCAGCGGGTTTCCAAGACTGGATGTTCCTTGCAACGGGTGATCCAAATCAAAGGAGATTGGGAAAGCTGACTACGCGCGTCTTTATTCGCTGCGAGAGTCTGAGAATACGCTCAGCTTGACTGCAGACGACAGACACAGCGCAGCATCCATTCAAGCTCGAGAGACAGCCCTGACCGTGTTTTGTGCCTGGTCAGGATTGTGCAGCTGAGCCGTTCAATCGGGCCGGGTCTCGCACGGGCCGATTTATGCGGCTCTTACTAGCGTTGACGCCAAGCGGACAGGCGATCTCTCTCGCGCGCCTGGCGCCCTCTCACCTTTGGCTCTGATCCGGACCCCCGACAACCTCTTCACTCCGCCTAGCCCCTCCAGTCTTCCTCTCATCTACCTTCATCCTCCGTACATGTCTTAATCAAGTCCACCCACCAACATCTACTCGCAATGGGGCGCGATCGATATCCAAAACAGAGCCTTGGCTCTCTCTACAGCCGGATCAAGGACGTAAGAGTTACGGTGCCGCAACAGCTATCGCCGCTTTCGCTAATCGAAGCTCTAGTCGCGTGTCCTTATGGTCGGAGCTGGTGGCATCGGCTGTGAGCTCCTTAAGAACCTCGTCCTGACCGGATTCGGAGAAATTCATATAGTGGATCTGGATACGATCGATCTGAGCAACCTGAATCGCCAGTTCCTCTTTCGCCACGAGCACATCAAGAAGTCAAAGGCTTTGGTACGTATTTGGAGAACCTTGGAGCTGTCTTGCGCGACAAGGGCTGACGAAGTGACGTGCATAGGTTGCCAAAGAATCCGCAGGGCGCTTCAACCCGAACGTCAAGATAGAAGCGCATCACGCCAATATAAAAGATCCCCAATTCAACGTCGACTATTTCAAGAGCTTTGCCGTCGTTTTCAATGCCCTAGATAATCTGGAAGCGCGGCGTCACGTCAACAAGATGTGTCTGGCGGCCGACGTTGCCCTCGTCGAGAGTGGAACCACGGGCTTCAATGGCCAGGTTTCGGTGATCAAAAAGGTGAACTACACTGGGGAATAAACGGGCACATTCGGACACAAGAGGCTTACTAGCAAAGGGGAAAACGGAATGTTACGATTGCACGCACAAAGCAACCCCCAAGAGCTTTCCGGTCTGCACGATCCGCAGTACACCTAGCCAGCCGATCCATTGCATTGTGTGGGGGAAGTCCTATCTCCTCACCGAGATCTTTGGCACGAGTGAGGATGACTCTCCGGAGCTCGACCACTCAGAAGACTCCGAAAACCGCAAGGAGCTCGAGAAGCTGAGACAGGAGTCTCAAGCGCTGAAAACCATACGACAATCTATGGGCTCAGAAGATTTCCCCCGCCTAGTCTTCAACAAAGTCTTCAAAGAAGACATAGAGCGTTTGCGCTCGATGGAGGAGATGTGGAAGACCCGGAAGGCACCACACGCGCTGGATTATGATGGGCTATCACAGGAGGCACTAGGATCAGGCTCTGCTATCGCGCAACAGGACCAGGTTACCTGGACACTAGCCGAGAACTTCTCCGTTTTTGTCGACTCGATCAGACGATTGAGCAATAGGCTGGAAGACCTGAGAGCCAGCACGGAGGCAGGGAACGCTCCCCCAATTCTCTCTTTCGACAAGGATGATGTGGATACCCTAGACTTCGTCGCTGCTACTGCTAATCTCAGGTCCTACATATTCGGGATCGAGATGAAGTCCAAGTTCGACATCAAGCGTAAGTCACAAAAGTACGTTCAAGACGCCTATCCGACACTAAATATAAACAGAAATGGCTGGCAACATCATTCCAGCTATTGCCACCACAAACGCAATGACGGCCGGTCTTGCCGTTCTCCAAGGCTTCAAGATCATGCGCGACGAGCTGGACAAAGCTAAGACAGTGTTCCTGAATCCCGGAAAGGGATTGACCGAGAGGGCTACTCTACCTGAGCCGCCAAGAGCCCCAAATCCGGACTGTCCAGTGTGCAGCGTTGCGCAAACAAGACTTATCGTCGATACATCACGTGCTACGCTCAACGACTTGGTCGAAGACTTTCTTAAACTGCAGATGGGATATGGAGAGGAGTTCAGCGTCAACAGCGACGCAGGGACTCTATATGACCCGGAACTTGATGACAATCTGTCTAAGAAATTCCCTGAACTTGGAGTCAACGGCGACAGCTTCATCACCATTATTGATGAAGAGGACGAGAACCCTCGAGTAAATCTTGTTCTTGCTATCTCTGATCAGTCGCTACCAGAAGACTCGAAGCCCATCCACCTTCCCGAGAAGTTGAGCATCGCGCGGAAGCCGAAACAGACTCCAGCACCACCAGAGACGAACGGGAATGGCGCCGTTACTAATGGAGCTGCAAAGCGCAAGCGTGACGTGAATGAGGCTGAGCTCGAAGACGAGCTCATCCGGAAGCGTGGCAAGGTCGTCGAGGAACCGTCCAAAGGTCTTCAGAACGGAGATTCAATCATCTTAGACGATTCCGCGGACGGCGCTATCGTGATAGACGACGATTGAGAACCCCGCTTCATCCCTTGATTTAAGACCCGCTTCCAAGAGCTCGTCTTTGAGAGCTTCATCTAGTCGCTACGGGAGCTTACCGCCGGAGCTTGGAGTAGGCAAAACCAATGACGACGATTTGATGGGGTCTCATATCCTGGAGAGGCCATCTGAATGCGGCTCAATCATCTGGACTTGGCACTCTGGGCTTTTCTTCTTTTCACTCATGTATATCAAGATATCGGGCCGGAAGGAGTTTCAGGTAGCGCTAAGGCCGCCGTCAAGGTTTATGACGCAGTTGTTGGCATACTGGTTCGTAGCCAGGAACAACGCTGCGTCTGCGATTTCGTCTGCTTGACCGAATCGTCCCAGGGGTATGCGCTGGAGCATTTGGCGGCGGACTTCGGGGTCCATACCTGCATTTGCATGTGTACATTAGTTTCTTTGGCCTTTTGGTGGGGACCACGATCTCGAGGCGGTTGGATGGTTTGAGATGGGGGAGTCAAGTCAGGTTGGTGGCGCGATGGTTACGCACGGAATACCCCAAGTCTGAACCCGACGATAGAATACAGAAGTTGCTTACCTGCTGTCATGTCTGTTTCGATGTACCCCGGCACTATAGCGTTCACGCGGATTCCTGTTGGACCGAGTTCTGCGGCGAGCGCGCGTGTGAGGCCTGTGATTTCTCATTAGCTTCCTGATTGATCACCGATGTATTCGTAATTTGTGACCACAACGCACCTAATACTCCCGCTTTGCTCGCACTATACGCCACCGACCCCCTCCCGCCCTGCACAGCTAGCAGGCTTGCTAGATTGATCACCACAGGACTAAAATTCCCTTGCGTTCTTGGCTCAGCCCGCAACAGCTTCTTCTTCAGTAGATACCGCACCGCTAGCATCGAGCCCGTGAGATTCGTCTGTACGACTTTCTGCACATCTTCGATACTCGACCGCACCAGTAGCCGTATCAGCGTGACGCCCGCCGCATTGACTAGGATGTCGACCTTCTCGTCAAGCATGTTCGGCTCTGCCCAGATTTCGCTGGATGAGATATCACCAGCGATGCTCCTATGGATGCCGTCTGGGCTCTTGGGCAGCGTGTCGAGTGCACCACGCCCAATGTCCTGATTGCGGGATATAACGGTGATGCGGCAGGAATGGGCGGCAAAGAGGCGGGCAATGGAGAGGCCGATGCCGCGCGAACCACCGGTTATGAGGGCGTGTCTGCCTGAGAGGCTTTGGGAATGAGGAACATGCCTAGGTTCCGTGTTTTCTGGGGCTTGCGGGGATCGCGATAGAGAGAAGGAACGTGAGGGGTGACGAGTGCAATTGGGCGGGAAGATGGTACGGCGTAGGGAGGGGAGTCGCGGGGGCATTTTGAACTTTGAGATACAGAGTTTCTTTGGGCACTAGAGTCGGAAGAGATGTATATCATATATGCTCCTATTCTTCGAAACGGTGAAGAAGTCCGGATGATAGATTCTCCGACACACGATATCACGTGCTCACGAATCGGCCGCTAGTGTTGCCTTCGTTTTCTTTCATCTCTGTGCTGATCCACCAACGCTCACCACCACAACCATGGCTCTCAACGGGGAAGGCCAGACGCAGTATGTGACGCTGGTGTCGAGCGACGGGTTCGAATTCAAGGTCCTCCGCTCAGCCGCCTGTATCGCACCTACGATCAAGAACATGTTGAACCCAGCCAGTACGTCCCTATTCTCCGCTCAAACAAGGCTAAAACTGACACCACATCCCACAGCTGGCTGGCAAGAATCACGAGAGAACCGTTGCACCTTCAAGGACATTAAGTGCGCTTCTCACCACTCCACACGTTCCGTCCGATGAGTTCTCGGTCTAACGCGAGAGCTTTGCAGCGGCATCGTGCTCGAGAAGATCTGCGAGTACCTATACTACAACGAGAAGCACGAGAACTGCAAGGATATACCGGATCTGGATATCCCACCAGAGTTGTGCTTGGAGCTGGTGATGGCGGCTGATTATCTGCAAGGCATGGCTTCCCAGCGACGGTTGGCTAAGGTGCATGGACTAATTTCGATGCAGTCTAATCGTTGACCCGTCTATTTTTAAAGCCTTGGATCTGATACGCTAGAAATAGTTTGCTCAAAGACTAGGATGCTCGATCCGAGAGCGCGACGAGTTGCTACAACGACTATAAACTCAATTCGCAGCATCGACCCGGTTTTACAAGCTCTGGGAGGGCTTATGCCGATTGTGGATGCATCACAGCAGGGATGAATATGGCGTTTAGCTACGGCACATTGGTAAAGGCGTAGTGGTGTTTCTGTCAATGAGTATACCCGCCCTTGTGGCACGGTTCGTTTTCACAATCGAACATTTTCTACCTTCCTTTCACTCTCATCGTTCGAACCTGCACGCCCAATGAACCTACCCTGCATTTCATGAGTGACCTGGTATAGTAGCAGACTGGCTGGTTGTGCTCCCGTATCTAGAAAGACTCTCAGATGCTCATCATTGAGTCACACGCCATATCGGAGCATCTCACGCACTAGAGCCTAAGTCCGACATCTTAGGACACTTCCGCATCACGAGCATATACATTCTTCACTTTACCCTATGGGAGAAATTGTCTATAGTTGATGCAAGATTGAAACTTCCCTTCTAATAACTAGTTTGCCTTCTCTTTCTATGAAGGTTAGATTTTTAAATGAGGGGGACATTCTCGATTTCACGTGGTACTTGTGCATTTTCGTAGTCTATTAAATTATTACCCTTTCAAACGTCTGAGGACTTGACACGTCATGGCGTCGGAGACCGCAGAAATTTAGGCCATCGGCTGCCATGAGCTCCTCTGTTACGCATGTGAAAGTCTCTCCTGATGCATCCCGCCCATTCACCGAACAGCCATTCAACTCAACCGCTAGCCTTTCCTTCGTGGCGCCACTGATCCACTTCTACAGGTGCCAGCTCTATCAGCCTCCAAGCAGACCACTAGATTCAGCGAGTCTTCATCTTTGTGAAAGCTGGTGGCATCAAAATACAAGAACCGTTACACAAATGTGGATAGGTTCCTCGAGACGGTTTGCTAAGGCTTTAGGATCACGCGGCTGGTAGGTAGCTCACGTGCCATCCGTTAGGTCTCTCAGCTGTTTCTCTGCTCGGAGGGGTATAAGAACCGCGTCCCTCTCGTCGTCATAGGTGAGGTCAAAGGTTGAAGGAGGGCTGCACTGGGGTTCAAAACACGTTCAACCAGCTAAACATGGCTGGTGCAGCAGTTTCTCCTTCAAAAAAAGTGACTAACACCAACACCAACACATGGTGTCTGGTGGATGCCGTGGTGGATCGACAGGTGAATAGAAACCCTGAATGGAGGTCGAACCGACATATCCGCTCCTCCATGGTGGTGAACTGAGAAGATGGCCGGAACGATGGCATGGTGGTGCTGAAGATCGACTTCACTGGTAGCGAACAACAGCACTTGGTAAGGATGATATTCATAGAATCTTGTCGCTGATGTGTGTCGTCCGGAAATACAAGAGGGACTGACGTGGCATTTGGTTATGCTTCTGCAACGTATTCCAGTCTCAGATGCTGGATCTCCGAGTTGGGAGTCATCGTTGATCTTGTACGCCCCTTGTTATAGGAGGTGACGGTTGAGTGTGGATATGGGGAAACACGTTGGATGTCGGCAGAATGTATACCCAAGCTAGGTCGGACGCCCGTGACATGGAATATTTTGCTGAGAGCCTCAGCGACTTCGCGAGGGAGACGCAACCATAAGATCTACTAAACTTCACGTCATTTCAACGAAAGCATGCACAGGAGTTGATAGTCTGTCCTTGCGTCATTAGGGCTGCTTGTCAATTCATCACTCATTTCTCGATATCTAGTCTCGTTTGCGGCCATGATGTGATGTGTTGGGTACTCTGGGGTCGTTGAGAAATCTTGAGGAAGAAAGAGAAAAACCGTCTTGAAGCCAATTGAAGAGGGAGATACGGCCTTTGAAAGAAGAAATAAAATAGTCCATGCCTGTCTTGAAGCCGTCCGTGAAACGCCGATGCCATTGAGGAAACCTTTCAACCAACTCATAAAATCTCTTTGCCCCTCCAACCCTCGTAAGCTTCCGTGAATCGCTAGACCAGCTCTTGGTCATACAGTACTTATTCTGATGTCGGCAGAGAAGGATTCGTCTAGTCGATATCCATATCGTCCTCAGATTGAAGCCTCGGTGCAACATGAATCGTATAGCGAGGTCCTTTCCGTGCCTTCAGAGGTTCCAAAACGAACTCATAGGACTGACTGAGCTTGTCGCACAGCTCTTGCCATGCCCGAGCCCCCTTGATACGCCTACTCGCCTCGAGCCCATAGCTAACCTTGTCGACCCGGTACTGCCACTTCCTCGTGTTGATCGTGTAGTGAGCAAAAGGTGCTGCTCTAGTAGGTGGATCATGGTAGCGCCACAAGCGCATGTCTTCAATGTTCCCCGCTCGGAGCTCTTCAATCCAACCCGGGTCCTTCAGGATCGCGAGTTTCTCCGCAAGGGGCACGAGTTCCGCATGTTCGTCAAGTTCCTCTCCGCTATTCTCGCAGCGGAAACAAGCACCTTGGATGTTGCTGACTTCGATGGAAATGTCTGGATGCTCAATAGCGAACATGACGTATGGCACGAGCTCAGGGCCGGAGAACCTGTAGGTGCAGATGTGAAGGCGTTTGATCCATTGTAGGCTGTCGCCAAGATCGGTCTGCCATTCTTGGAAGCGCTTGACCCACCGATTCTCTTCGAGATCACTGTTCATGTAGTATTTGCTGAAGTCGTTGTGCAACGTGAACAAGTTCTCGCCGTAGTAGATTGACTTCGCTTCGCGGTTGATCTGTCGCGAGACTTGCAGAAGAGCGACCGTGGGTGCATTGCTGAGGAGTTTGGGTTTCGGTCTTGGGATGCTGGGGTGCCCTTTCCTAGTCTTCGTTATGCCCCACCTATATAGCAGGGCTGGGGGATCTTCGAAGGTTTCCTTCCGCTCTAGATCGGGGCCAATGTCGAGGTAGACGAGGAGTGGATTTTTGGATACTAGAGCTAGGCGGTAGATGATGTTTCGCAACTCGCCGGAAAGGCTCATGAAACCCGTCTTTGGCTCTGAAGTACCATCATTGAGCTGGACAGTAGATTTCTCTGGTCCTTTCACAATTTGAGACGCTGTGGATTGTATGATCGAAGAGGTTTTGCCAACCAGAGACGGAGAAGCTTCGGGTTTGTTCGTGGGTCGAACTGCCATTGCTTGGTTGACCTGTTGCTCAGCCATAGTTGCTAAACGGGAGCTCTTCTTGTGCGTTTTCTTTTTTGGCGGTTCTGCAACTTTGCGAACACGGTTTCCGAGCTTGGTTCTTCCCATATTGACCGTTTTGGAAGTAGAAGACTTGGTTATGATTAAGTGAGGATTGCGACTATCGAAGGACACGAGTTTAGCCTCAAAGCTAATGAAGCCGCAATTCTTAGGTTTCGCTGCCTCGTCTGCCTAGACGCTCAAGAGATTGTCTTCGCCGATGAGGCTGGCGAGGTGAAACAAACTGTTCTACCCCCAACAGTGTAAGGTGGCTATAGTGTAGTCTTATGTGTCATTAGGAACTCCGCTCTCCGAGCAGGTGAGGTGGAGGTGAAGATAGAAGTCGCGTAAGCTAGGCCGGTCTTGATGAGGTTAGAGGTGACCATGTGGTGAGGCTCTGCATGGGCCACGATCTGCAGCAAGGACCTCGGGCCGGCGCGGGACTCCCGAAGCTTGGCACGATACCGAAGGCCCCTTCCGCGAGACGAGAGTTAAAGTAATGACGACACGATTTTAATGACACTCAGAACCTTCCGCTCATTAATCTCCTGTCCAAATCCCGTCCAAACTATCTATAATAAACCAACCCAACTGCCCACAGATTCCAATCTCACAAACCGCAACCATGCCAACCCTTCTAGAAACCTACAATCCGTCCATCCTCGCCATCCCAGCCTACTATATCCTCTCCGTCATCCCCCACTCCTACGCCATCCAACTCGCAACCAATGGCAAGCCCCTCTCATGGGACAATCTCAACCCGCGCTCCTCTACACTCAAAGCAAACCTCAAGAAGACCCTCGACGCCGAGACGTACGCCCGCTATGAGCGCGCCGAAGCATGCCACGCCAATGGCATGGAAAACCTCCCTCTCTTTGCATCGGCAGTCATCCTGGGCAACATGGCCGGCCTGAAGCGCGACGGTATCCATGGTCTTTCCGGCTTCGCGGGCTTGTTTCTGGCGATTCGGGTTGCGTATACCGTTGTGTATCTGAGGACGACTACTACCGGTCCAACGCTGTTGAGGAGCACGCTCTGGGCGGCCGGATCGACGCTGTGTGTGCGGGTCATGCTGGAGGCTGCGAGGGCGCTGAGCAACATCACGTTGGTGGTGGCGTGAAGAGATACGACACAGCGACATGAGCGATATCCCTCTCTCTGCTAATGGGCTTGCATGCCGGTGTGGAGTGGAGGCAATGTGGAGGGTTGAGGGAGATCGTTCGACGAGGACGACTGTTCGTACTGTGTATAAGCTTTCTTCAACAGCGGTTGGGCATCCTTTCGAGGACGCCAACGTGTATACTGACCTTGCTTTCAATATCTGGAGCGCTCGGCAGCTTCGCGGAGGATCGATGGCGACTGGAAGCCCTACTCAGGACAGTCGACCTGTGTATATCAAAACTGTTTCCCTACCTGGAGCCCTAATAGCGTCATTGAAGTGATGTTGAAGTGCTGTTTCAGCTTGATCGTACGCTTGACCTTCGACAACTTCGTAACGTCGAACATTACAACACTTTCTAGGTCGTCTGTGTCGGTACATGAAGGCCAAAAATCTACCAGACCGATCTGGAAGGGCCACCTTTGTTCGTGGAAGGGTCAGTCTGACCGCGTTTGCGTCTCCGGCTCTGAGGCGCCATCAGGAAGAATGAGAAAGGAGAGCAAGGGTAGCATTAGCATCACATCCTTTGCACGTGGAAGCACATAGCGTTCGCCAGCCAACTATCGATACTTGGGAGAGTATCGTTATGACGGTTGCAGGTTGTTGTGGATGAAGTTTGAGGAGCGAAAAGAGCCAGGGATCCTTACCAAGACATCGGCACCACGTGACCTACTAATTGAACCGACTTGACTTTGACCATGGGACGGCCTTGTAGAAGCCTAATGATTCATACTTTATGTTCATTACGTGTATCTCCATATCTCCATTGATAGGCTAGATGTGTCACCATCAATCAAAGGGGAATAATCTAGCAAACTGTCGGGGCCACATGTATATTCATTCATCGTCTAGAAGTATATTCAATACTCAAGTCCTCTTCCATCAGAGCTATTCAGGTTTAGCAGCCCCTTGCTGTTAAGATAGTCGACTATCGCAACTACAGATTCCTCAACGCTCTTCAGATCACTCCTGATGTGGATCTCTGGTGATTCTGGTGCCTCGTACGGAGCCGAGATGCCAGTGAAGTCAGGGATCTTCCCCTCTCGTGCCTTCTTATATAGCCCCTTGGGGTCTCTCTGCTCAGCCACCTCGAGTGGAATGTCAACAAAGACTTCAATGAATGGCAACGGCTCGTCGTCTGGGTTCGCTGGGTTCTTTGCGGCATGTAGATCACGCGCAACCTGTCGGTCCTTCCGGTATGGCGAGATGAACGAGGTTATGGCAATGGTCGCGGAGTCAGCGAAGAGTTTCGCGACCTGCATGTTCAATCAATAAGAGTTCCTTGCGAGAGACGTCTAACGTAGACGATCCAAAGTGCCTACCTCTCCTATCCTCCGAATATTTTCATTGCGATCCGACTCAGAGAATCCCAGGTCTTTGTTCAATCCAAATCGCACATTGTCACCGTCCAGACGGTATGCAGCTAGTCCAAGGTGGAGGAGATGCTGCTCGAGCGCAGTTGCAATCGTGGATTTTCCAGACGCAGATAGCCCGGTGAACCACAGTGTGAAGCCTCGCTGTTTACGGTTGGTTTGGCGCTCGCTGCGAGAGAGTGACGGATGCCAGGTGATGTTGCTAGTGCCCTGTTAACAAAGTACACGATTGAGTAGACGCTGGCGGGGTATTCTACTCACGTTGCCATTGTGGGAAATTTTGCTCAAGTAATTTGTAGTAATGAGCGTGTCCGTGGGAAGTCTCGAGGCAAACAAGGAACGTGAAGGGCCCAATGGCTTTATATTGCAGGCGGAGTCCGAGTTCGCTGTGAGACGGACTGGTCCACTGGCAGAATTTCGACATCGGCTTGGCGCTGACGTGCTTCTCCGCCTTCACGATTTGCCAGGGGTTCCTCGCACGTGCCTCGTAGGGCTGGGCACGACACGTCGGGATGTCTTCCTCCATCTCCTTATCTGCCATCGCTCACCCAGTCAATTGACTTTAATTGAACATCGAGTCGGAAAAACGAATTCCTCCTGGGCGATGTGACTGTCATGGCTGGCCTATTGTGCAGGTGCCCTGGCGCCTCTTACTACCTTTTCCCCCGCAAGAATGCTTCGCGGGTCTACCAAGGAGAAGTATGCAGAACTAATGAAAAACACGAGTTGAGTAGCTAGCAATCACATGTAGAGACTTCCAACTTGCCTTTGACTTCGTTTCGATGGCTTGCGGGCACAGTTTAGTCATTGCGCAAGTGCAAGTACCTCAATCTCAATTCAATCACTCAACGGCCAGGTATACTATGGATCGAGACAAGTGCTCCTCTATACGAACTGGTGCCTTAAGGTCCAGTCGAAATATATGCAAACTTGCTCTGCTTCTCAGCTCCCTATTGTTCGAAGAAAAAATCGCCAAAAATCTTAAACGCGGCGCTCAACACAAATTATAGGGGATGGCTGGGAACCACGAGCCGGATCTATTCCACCCCCATCGGGCGACCTCAGGCAATAGGCAAGGTGTTATGTATCCCATTACTCGCTTCTTGCGAGGATAACGCTTCATCACTTTTCAGTGCGTCCTGTCAATTCATTCCTGTAGGCCAAGAACCACGAATCTTTGGTACACGCCGCTGGGCATCCGTGGATCAATCGACCGCAATAGCGACCCTGGTACAGCAAAGTGATAACCACAGGACCAGAATCAGAGCACAATGCGCACACAATACGATCCGAGCACAATACCTACACAATACAATAATCATCTCTCCCACACATAAATCTCACCTTTACACGTACACGACTCAACCCAACACACACAACTCTTCGCACGCACAGTCTTCACACGCACAACCCTTCGCAACGCTTCAACCAGCAAAAGCCCAACTTGCAACTATGGCATTCTTCAACGTTCGCGCCACCTACCTAGCTATTCTAGCCGCCATCCTCCCAAGCCGTCGCCAGCAAGCCGTCGCTACGACCAACGATGTCGACAAGACCGCTGCTACTCCCACGAACAATGTCGCCGAGAACGCAGAACCCTCAGGCGCGGCTTTACACGTCCATACCAGCGGCTTTGCCGATGAGGAAGAAGCACCCACCGACTCCACGGCGACGTCGTATACAGATTCCGATAGTGCCATCTCGTCATGCTCAGAATCATCCTTCCAAATTCCCCGCGCGAAGGCAGCTTACTCCACCCCCGCAACCTCAACATCATCGGCAGAGTCCCCCCCAAGCTTCTCTCATTCGACCACGGCCCCGATCCCCATCAAGTATCCTCGCGACCACGAAGCGTGGGTATATCCACACGCTCTGGAAGCTCTTCGGCGCTACGAAGACGACATGGAAGAGGCAGAACAAGAAGATCATGAAAGACTGGTACATCGGTACGACGAGGGCATGGATGACTACGGGACGCAGAAGAGGTGGCGGAAAGGGAACCTCGAGTAGTTGTTCGACGCTGCGTGAGAGGCCTTAGAGTAGTAGTAGCGTTTCGAATAAGAGAAAGAACAGCATTTTAGATCACGAGTAAACTCGTGAGGCCACTCCAGACAGTGTCGACATGCGATATCGTGACTGAGTGATATGATGTGGTGTGATGAGGGAGGAGGGGAGGGAGATGAGACTACTAGGGCTCTGTTCTTGCGCCCGTGATACCGCCGTGAGGAGGACCCTGGCTAGTAGGTGGGTGCGAGGTTCAAAGCTAGGCTGGTTCTGGTGGTGTTGAGCTTGATGTCGATGTGGTGTACTGATTCTAGGTGTCCGTTCAGGTAAGCGAATATTACATTGCTATAGCTTTATACCTGCTCGTCTAATAACACTGTAAGGGGTGTCCTAGGTAAGATAGAGCTGGTCGGCTAAATAGGAATCCAAATTCCATGGTGTTGAGCCGATGTTGATATGGTGTACCAATTGTAGGTATTATCTCGGGCACCACGCGTATAATGTTGCTGCAGCTTGATATTTGCTTGTCTAATAACACTGTAGGGGGCGCCCTAGACAGTAGATAGCTGGTCGACTAGATAGAAGTCTAAATTTGATGGTGTTGAGCTGTAACATGCCCAGTAAGTAGAAAGGCAGCCTAATTTCTATGGCGCCAAACCCAACTTCGTGTATGGAGTTCTAAAAGCGTACGAGGGTAGCTCAAGCGGTGATGAACGAGTGTGCATAGACTTAAGACGAGGTACTGTATTGGAAGTGTTAGAGTACGATCATAGATTCGTGGACTGCCGCTTTCAATAATGAACCCTGCCTACGCTTCTTCTGCAGCTAGCGGATCCTTCTATACACCTGCCTAGACCTCGCTTAGCCCTACAAACTAAGCTAGGTCGATATTACCGTGGGATATGCAGGTCCCCTCCGCTTCCATTGATTGGTCTCTCGGAAATCAGCCACTTTTAGTCCGTTTTCTTGAAGGATCTCTCCGACTGATTTACCTCCCGATATTCTACGATACCGAGTCTTTTTGTGACTTGTTAGTCTCAAATGCCAAACCTTGAATATTCCATCACAACGATCCAAGTCCATCACCTGCAAGAGGCATCAGGCCGGCGCCGCCCCAAGGCATACGAAACGCGACCACGCTGGCCTCGTATCGTGCCGCCGTTTCTATTGAAATCGCGGTCCCGTAAGACGCCGCCTCCGTCCATGGCCCGATCGCAGGCCCCGATCATCCCTGCTGAGATCAATTCCGATGGCGCCTCGTGGGCCCAGGCCGACCTGGCATGGTTCCCTGGTACAACATCACGGCAGGTACACAGCGCGGCAGACGCAATCTTTCCTTTTGGCGGCGTCGGCTCCGCGTAGCAAAGCGATCAGCCTCCTACATCATTTGTGTCTTCCTGTGATGGGTCACTAACACGGCCTGATATGCGTCGGCACCGCTCGCCTATGGCTCTCACCGTGTACGGTTGCCCTCTTTGTGACTGCAGCAGGGCTTGTGCATTGGTCATAAGAGTGTACATTTCCCGTCTGGACATTTCTTACAGCTTCCTCCATTCGTTTCCTTCGCAATCTGCTGGCACTCGCCTTCCACCATGAGCGCATTAGTCTAACATCGATGCACGCTTGAGCCTCTGTACAAGTACCAGGTAATTGAACTTCATAGCCAGTTGACAGCCTTTCTCTTGTTTCCCGTACTATTATTCTATTGCACCATGAGTGACACAGATATCTTCAGGATGACCGACCTGCCCTTTCCACTACCTCCGAGGGTTTCCAGCAAGGCTGGCAGCCCTATCATGCCTTTCAATCCGTCCAAACTACTACCGGAGAAAAGTCCAAGCTTCGACGAGGCCGCATTCATGCCTCCGGACGCGCCGTCTTCGCCAGACAGTTCGCCCGTGCACTCCATCTTCGATTCCGCGGAAGGCGACCCCATGGAACCGACAGAGCCAACAGCGCCCACACAGAAGGCCTCTCGAGAGCAATTGCAAGACGAACAGCCTGGATACGACCTCCAAGCTCCCCCTCCTTTCATTTCGCACGCCAATGGTGAAAGATTGGCGGACAAGCTGTTCTCCGCGAGCCATCTCGATCTAATAGTGCGCGACGATGATTTAGCACGCCCGTTCAAAGCCTTCATTGATAGATACAGGCCAATGTTGACATCAACTCTATCACAGTACATTGATTCGCAGAAAGCCACATTTGCGGTGCAATATGCGAATGCCGTGATAGAGGAAATGGGCTCCAGCCGGGCTCCGTCTAGAGCAGCCGCAACTCTGAGTTCATCGTTCCATTCAAGGGCAAGAGTTGCTCTAGAAGAATTGGTCACAGATGCATTACCTGCGTATATTACACATCGAATGACTTCGGTGGTAACGGAAACTTTGGTAAAGGAGATTACCGGTAACAATGCGCCTATCATGAGGCAGCTTGTACAAGGCCTGGCGGAGGTATTTTGCTTGACGGACCCGTCTATAGAGGACAATCCAATCGTATACGCGTCTGAAGGTTAGCTCTAGATTTTCAACCTTCTGTAACGCCCACTAATGACTAGCAGAGTTCTTCAAGACTACCCAGTACGGGAGGGAGTACGTGCTTGGCCGAAACTGCCGCTTTCTTCAAGGTCCGAAAACTTCGAGAGCAGCGGTCACACGACTCAGGTCAGCTATAGATGGTGGACAAGAAGTTTGCGACGTGATACTCAACTAGTAGGGGTTTGGATTGTATACAAATATGCATGGATTCTAACGATATTTCAGTAAAAGAGACGGCACCCCCTTCCTCAACCTCGTCCTAGTCGCGCCCTTATACGACAACAGAGGCAAAATTCGTTACTTCATCGGCGCACAGATCGACATCACCTACCTTGTTGAAGGTGGCCGAGGCCTCGAGTCTTTCCAGCGGCTACTTAACGAAGAAGTCAGCCGCAGGGCCTCCATCAACTCCCTCTCAAAACCCTCCTTGAAAGACCTCGCCGAACTCGGCCAACTCCTCGACAACGACGAAAGGCACGCTCTGAACTACGACCACCACCCCAACAGCCGCAGCGACTCCGGCCGCAACACCCCCGTGCGGCCCAGCACCGCGCGCACCACACGACGCTACGTCGGCATGGACGAAGCAGAGGCAGAGGCGAGCATGTGGCCGCCGTCGCAGTTCGGCCCTTCAGGGCGGCTGCCAGGTGTGTATCAAAACGTAAGTCAGCCAGTGTGCTTCCTCTTTTAAATACACTTTTCATCCCTTTGCTCGCTCCCGCCGGTCCCTTCTTGTCTCCTTTTTCTCCCAATTCTTCCCAGCATTAACAAGAGCGCAGTACCTCCTCGTCCGCCCCGCCCCCTCCCTCCGCATCACCTTCCTCTCCCCCGCCCTCCGCATCCCGGGCCTCCTCCAATCCCGCTTCCTCTCCCGCATCGGCGGGCCCGCGCACGTCCGCGAGGGCATCACAGAAGCACTCACCCAAGGCATCGGCGTCACGGCGAAGATCTCCTGGCTGCACAGCGCCCCGCACCCCGGCACCGCGAGCTCCGAGGACTCAGAAACCGCGCCGGATCAGCCCGCGGACGGGAAGCCGCGCTGGATCCACTGCACGCCGCTCATCGGGTCGGACTCGAAGGTCGGGGTGTGGATGGTTGTAATGGTGGAGAGGGAGGAGGTGACGGGAAGGTTGAATCGTGTGGAGAGTAACCTAAGAGATGGCGCGCCGGGGATTGTGGGGACGACGGGGCAGTATCATTTGCCTTTTAGGGGCGCGGCGGGGAAGAAGTTTGAGGGGGGGAAGTTGTATGCGGACTACCTAAGGCGAGAGGGCAAGTCGGATGCGCCGAGTGAAAGGAGTTTGCGGAGTGTGTCTAGTAGTAATGGGCGGTAGATTGGACTGCTTCTTGAGTAAGTGGCTGCTCGGCAGCCAAGATACCCCCTATAGTGGCGTTGAGTGAGCAACATTGGAGTTAAGCAGTGGCAGACTCGTGTGGCTAGACTTAATCTTCAGTATCATTACATCTCGAGAACCGCTCAAGTCACATCGAAGCCTCAATTACCGAACCAATATCCGCAAGCGTTGAAGTTGACGAAGAAACCTTCTCATTCTTCTCTAATTGACTGCAACTAGCCCCTCCTTTCGATGTGGTACAGTTGGTCAGGTTATCCTCCTCTACAACCAATGCGTCTTGCCAAACAGGGGTAAAGACGTACAATTTTAACCCTTAGTATTAGACATCCTATACTATGCCTTCTCTCCCATTTTCTTTTGCTTCGCAAGTATCTTTTCTCTAGGTCTACAAGCTCGCTAATTCGCTCACTCCTTCCATCGTTTCTATCCGGTGTGGTGTAGTTGGTCAGCAAACGCGGCGGCTCTCGTCTCAGGAGCGCTCTCTCCTGAGAAGAGAGAAGCCGTGGGACCCAAGTTCGATCCTTGGCGCCGGACTTCGTTTTCTTTTGCGCTTGCGTACCTTCTTTTTCTTATCTAGCAGTCTGTTGTGTTGTGTATATAGCTGTGCTAGTTTGCCCCAGCAGCCATCTTGTCCATCCGGTGTGGTGTAGTTGGCCAGCATATTGCCTCTGGCGAGACCCAAGTTCGATCCTTGGCGCCGGACTTCGTTTTCTTTTGCGCTTGCGTACTTTCTTTTCTTACCCAGCAGTCTGTTGCCTCGTGTATAGCTACGTTAGCTAGCTCCGGCAGCCATATTGTCCATCCGGTGTGGTGTCGTTGGTTAGCATACAGTCCCATCCTGCGGGTAGAGCTGCACCCAAGTTCGATCCTTGGCGCCGGACTTCGTCTTCTTTTGCTTTTGCGCACTTCTCTTTTAGCTGGCACACTCTATACTTTGTGTATATAGCTACACTAGCTCGCCCCAGCGGCCATCGTTTCCATCCGGTGTGGTGTAGTTGGTTAGCATTCTCAACCCCGATCCGAGGGCTAGGTACCTAGTAACCTTGGGAAAAAGGGGCTGTGGACCCAAGTTCGATCCTTGGCGCCGGACGTTTGTTTTTGTTTTTGTTTGCTTACTTACTGCGGGGTAGATGGTAAATGGGGTGCTGGTGGAGCAGATAGGAGATCTTGAACGTGGTGAGTTGAGGGGTAAGCTTAGGGAGTGGATAAAGTTGGTTGATTCTATAAGAGTGTCATGTGAATTAGGTGTAGATTAACACGAGAATCTTGTAATGAAGTCCATATTGAAGCCCGCAAACGTAAATTGTTCATGCTAGTATGAATGTGTCGACCAAAGAAGTGAATAGAATAGAGTTTGAGATATGGAAAAAGGGGGTGGCGATATATCTCCCCTTGGTATTGGGCATTGAGAGGAAACGCCAATCGTCCTTCTCCTGCGCTTAATGACCCGGATCTCATGCTTCTCTGAAGCCAGAAATTCGTCGCTCGCCTGAGTCCCAGAAAGGCTTGAGCGATGAATGCCAAAGCCTCGGAGCAGCAGCTATCACATGCCTTCAGATCCCACCATCAGCCACGGATAATCCGCGAAGCCGCCAACCCAAACGTCAGCGTCAAAATAACGGGCTTTACCATGACTCGCGACACTAGTCCGCTGAAATTACCCATACACCACCAACTCACCCTCCCAGATGAATGATCAAATGAGGTCAGACCAGGTTTCCGAAAGCGACTGAAAGGGAAGCCTTGATATTACCATCCGCATGGATCCGAGCTCGCTACAACCTTAACGAGCTGCACGGGCATGGATGATGACAGGATAGTAAGCTTGTAGGGCTGACGGTTAAGAAAATAGCCATAGGGCTGATGCAGGCCTAGATCGCGGAGCGTAGGGCTGATCGGTGAAGGCTCGGGTAATGACGGTTGGACGTTCGGTTATGCAGATGTAGGGGTGGAGAAGAGAGTGCGTGAGATGATGATGCGTGTGATATATTCTAGAAGTGATTTGGTTGTTTGGGAGGGAGTATAATAAGGGGTAATAGGGAAAAGAAAGTCAAGAGAGGAACCTTAATATGACTATTATAGGATCGTGTAGACATAGTGGATGTACTGGCGTGGTTTCTTTTTGGATTTCTTACCGATCGGTCGGTGGTAAGCCTCTTGGAGGCCTAACGCACGTCTCACGTCTTGTTTTTGACGTCGAATAAGGGGCTTGTCTTTCCGGAGAGCCCTGTAAGTGGCTTGGGTGACGTTTGAGGTGGAAAATTCGGGATTTGGAAGCCTATCTGGGTCTGTCTGATGAGGAGAGTGAGCTGTTGGATTCCAAGATCTCCATGCCTCGCTGATGTAGAGCTGCTATACGCATCGACATCTGGTTTAGGATGAGAGTGGCTATGGCCCGTTCTCTCCAGGCAAACTGCCTTGGCTCGATCCACGAATATACGGCCGCGGAACGCTCGGTACTGCCAATAGACCAGGACTCTGATACTGCAGCGCATCTGGCAAGATACCGACCAATGGTTCTAATCAAGAGGTCAGCATACCAAACTACCTACTCGCTTCCCAGTTCCTCCCCCTCTATCAAAGCATCCATCACCTGTTCGCATGATGACCCTAGGCCAAAACACGAGTCGTTGGCGTCTCCAAGGTTCGATGGCCAGAGCCCTCTTCTCGAACGTGTGACAGAAGTATGCTCGTAGGCATCGCTTCAAGGCATGTCAGCTGTCTCGCATGCAGCCCTACGAGGCTCCCTTCGCAGCCATAGCGGCGTTCTCTAGAACCAGGCTGCCGCCCTGCGAGGCTGGGGGCTGCGGAGGTCGCCTACGCCCGTCGCGCCGCATGTGGAAGGGAGCACATGCATGAAGGATGAAAGACTAGAGATGGTGTTAGCAAAGTTGGTTCGCAGGACTCCAGAACCCTGCGTTGCAGACTTCCAAGGTTCAATACGGGTGCCAATGGCGGAGCGCTCGTGTTCTGGACTCCCCTGCTACCCTCCATCAACCACCCTCTGTCTCTCCGCGGTTCCCATACCTCCGCGTCGTCAATCTTGCGATCCGCATGCACGGCGTATTGATCTTGCATTGAGGGATGCTGCGCCCGGACGGCGGGCGTGCCGGAGTTGCTTCCAAATCCACGCACCAAGGAACGGCGAGACAGTTGACGTCTCCTTTTAGTGTTGAGACAGGAAAAGCGCGTCTTCTTCGAGCAGAATTGCGTCCACTTCGCCACACACACACGAAGCAGTGCTGATGCGGTCGCCGACTTTCCCGGAAGCCTGCTCTTGCGCGCACTCACTCACGCACCGAGGAGTCTACTCCGCAGTCCACCGTTTGAATTCCCTCACTCACCGGTCTGTGTCTCGTAAAGCACACTCTCATCACATCAATAGAACATGCCTCTCCTCGGCTCACGCGGCCGCAAATGAAACAGAAGCGCAACCCTCCCTCGCTCTCTCCACTCACCGTTCTCGCCGCGCTCCACTGCACCCCCTCCCTGTCAGCCACCCACACCACACGTGGTGGCTTGCACGCGGGGCCCTATCACGGCCGCAGGTTTGGCACGCTCGTGCAGGATTGCGGGGAAGGGTCAATGTCGACAATCTGGCATCAAGCCGACGCGCATCCCTGCCGCCCATCCACCACGGGCCACCTCCATCACATTCCATGCATCAAGAAATTGGGCGTCTACTCTCGCCCGCGCTGTTGCTGCTAGATCGCTGAGCCGAGGGTAGCCTTGACGACAGAAAGAAGAATCAGCTAGGATAATCTTATCGTGAGTTGGGATGAAGAGAGGAGATCACGAGGCCGAGAGGGAAGAAGCCGGGCTGCACCCATCCATTGCATACCGACTAGGATCCGGATAGTGTTATCTATAGGCCGCGAAGCAACGCTAGCAACGACTATTCTCGATAAACCTGCTTCGAGCCATCATGAAACAATGCGCCCCATGGCCAGACCTTGGACGGGCTATCCGTGACGAGGTTGCGAAATACCCACCATCAGGCCGTCGAATTCTTAACTGAAGATAACAACATTCACGCTCCCAACCGCTTAACGAGCTCAGCTCGCCGTCCCAATGCAGCCACTCGACCTCAGAATCGGGAAATGGTGTGATTCAGCCATGCCGCTTTCGACGCACTCTAACCCGGTAGCCTCTCTCCAAACCAACTCTTCTCCACACCTACCACCTCTCCAACGCCGGTCCCTCTACCTACTCTTTGCAGCATGCGCATGGCATGATCCACTGCATCCCCGTCCCCACTCTCCCACCTCCCCAACTCCGCAACGCGGCACAAAAGCGCGGCAGATCAGCATTGCATAACGCAGACGCTCAGCCATCCAATCCTCCCAACCTGCACCCTCCACGGACCGCACGGCAGATCACCACTGCACACGCACCTGCATCCGTCCTCGCGCCGCTAAAACGAGGGTCACAGCAGCAGATGCGCTCCAACAAAAAGAGGGTTCAGTAGATATGCTCTAGGCACCCCGCTACCAACCGCGATATCTACGCGCCCAGCTCTCACAACCCCAGCAACCGTCATTCATGTCCATCTCGGCCGCTACCCGGCGTTTTCGCTTTCCAGAAAGCGCCGGGTAACCTCTGCCCTCCCCTTCGCTAAACGGCTAGCCGGCTGGCAACATCACCTGCATGCGTGCCTACCCCAAACGCCACGCCCATCACCTGGCTCGGGCTGGGCTGGCTGGGCGGGCAGTTGGGCGCTGGAAACGCCTCCGCCGCCACCGCCCGCGGAGCCCGTATTTCAAGGAATGCGGTGTGGCAGTCGCCAACTTTCCTGGATTTCACGGGTCTGGAACCGCGAGTCGTGGTGGGCTAAAACGGCGTACCGAAGGGCTAGCTAGCGTAAGCACCAAGTTGGCCCGCCTAGGCGAAGTATAATAGAGGTGGGATAGCCGCTGCTTGCGCTCCTCGGTCTGTTTCCAGTGCCGCGGTGAATGGATGGAGTGTGGGATGCTGATGTTGGAGGGGGTGTATTGGGGAGATGAGTAAGCTGGGTCTTCACTCCATCTCGGTTGCGTCCGGATGGAGATCCGTCGCGTGGAGGGTAGGGGAGGGGGAGGAGGCTGGGGGTTGATGGCGAGCGAGGAAGGAGGGACGGGTGTATGATCAGCGATACTGTGATTAGTCTCTCAAGGAGGGGGAGGTGGGAGAGCGTCGGTGAGGTTGCTACCCGTCCATCGATCAGCGGAGAGGGTAGTAGAGCAGCGCAGGAGAGGAGAAAGGAGGTTGGGGATTGGGTGCTCGCGCAGTCAATCGCAGACGCAGCGGATTTGTTGGCGGCTTGGGTGTTGGAAGCTGAAACGAACCAGGGAGCGCGCGGACGCGTGATGCCCTTCTCGAAGCTCATTCGATTGTTGCTGTGGAAGAGGGAAGGCTGGAGAATGAGAGCTGTCACTTTCCTTCCCTCCAACCCTGACAGCTCCGACACCACCCGACTATCGTGAGTGCGACTGACACCACTGAGGCCGCACGCGCAGCAGTACGAAGACGACATCTCCGGCATCAAACTGCAACCCGCTGCGTAGTGGATTACGTGCCCTCTTCGTGAGGGTGTTTGCTATATTACAGTGACGTCAACGCCCCATTCATTCCTAATGTTTGAACACGCGGAGGCGCCTCCGAAACGCCCGTATTTCTCCATCCGTTTTGTTTCAGCTGCCTGCCTGTGCCTCGAGTTCGCGAAGTTCGCCTCACACACTCCACCCACCTTCTGGGCCAGGTCACTGACGCGTCGAGATATTGCTCAGCCCCATCCCACTCCAATACAGATACTAAGTAGGTTTAATCGTTCATCCAGGCCGCGACCCTATTCCCTCCAAAGCGCGCCGCGAAGCGCAGGCCCGTCGAGCCCATGGGGAAGTACGAGACTAGATACCAGAGCAAGGCGACCAGCTGAGCAATGGCAGCGACGACGGTGAGGATGGTTGAGTGCAGCTGCAGATGTCACGCGGACGGCATTAGTTCGGGCACGAGACCTGAGTGGGATGGGTGCAATCGATAAGCGCGAAACGTGGGGGTGTGGGAGGCTTAGGTCTGAGAAGAGGGAGAGAAGGGGGGCCTGAGGGTGTTTGCTCTGGTGTGGTCAAGGCTGGAGGGAGAGTGCAGGGATGGGCGGAGCTTAGGAGAACGGGAGGGTGTAAGGCAGGGTGGAGAAACAGGGGTGGACGCTTTATTGAAAGTGCAGGGATCTGCGTCGGGACTGAAGGTAGGAGACTGACTTACGCCGAGCGAAAAATAGAGCGTGAGCGCGATGCTGCCGAAGTATGCCGCTGTAAAGGGCAATCTAGGGCCTGAAATGAGATGTTGCACTGCGATGGTGCATGTTTAGCAAAACAGGGATGTCTCGAGTGGAATAGACGCGCTCACTGTATTGCAAGGGGCCCATCATGACGGCCCATGAGGCCAGGAATAGGAGCGAGCCCATGGTCCACCTGCATCCTCGGCGATTAGCATTATCCTCCTAGTGTAGCTGCGCACGACAGGTGACGACGGAAGCAGGGCAAAAGGGCGAAGTTGAGATTAGGTAGGCCCTTCTGCAGTGCCCCGAAGCTAGCACCCGCATGATCGAGTTTGAGGGGGTGTGGTTCGTCTCTGTCTGACCCAGAACGTGGCTAGAGAGAGTCATGATGCAAGTAGGACGCCACGGGGACACAATGGCGCTCGCCGCAGGGCTCACAGGCAGGCGCAAAGGGGAGAAACAGGGGACAATGGAAGGGCATCGAAACATACAGGATGGCAAACTTCCGCGGTTTTACGATGAAAAGGGGGGTGAACATGAGGGCGAAGCAGGTAGCAAACATCGCTGCTGCTGCAAGGTTGAGGCCCCCGAAAACTAGCAGGCGATCCCACCTGCTCACTGCGGCAAAGTGTACTCGTTAGCAAGCATTTCTCCGTGCGCATCGAGGATGTGCAGACGGGTGGACGGGTATATGCAAGCCTCATGCAGGCAGAGGGAGCAACGCAGGAACTGCCCTCTTGTCACAGTCGCTCAGCGATCGGCGCAGTGCACGTCCAGGTCATGCTGCGGACGGCAATTGAGAGCAGACCAGGCGTTGGGGCAGAGAGTCAAAGTCACTTACGCGCAAACCAGCCTTCCTCCTCCTCCCTCCTTGTCGGCGCTGGCAGCGGCGCGCCAGGCCCTTCTCCCGCGGTCGGCAGCCTAACATAGCCACCGGAACCAAAGGGGTTGAGGCTCTGCAGCCTGTTGAGAATGGGCGTTGACTGCGACGAAGTGTTGACGGGAATGTCTGGGTCTCTCCTACTCCAGCCCAGCGAGTTCATCGAGTCGCGGAAGTTGGCCGACGCCATGCCGCAGTATGTTGCCGGGTACGGTTTGGAGATAAGACACGGCTATCAGGCGGCGATGAGGCGACGGTCTGGCACAAGGAAGGGAGCCTGCTCCAAGCCGGCTGGCACAGAGGGCTGTGGGGTAGATCAGAGCGACTTTTGCTGAAGCCGCTGGAGGCGCACAGATATAATGCTGGTTCGGAAGACGGGCCGTCTGCAGCTGTGGTTCCTACTCTCCCAGATGCGCGGCGGTGGTGCAGGACGGAGGGTGCAGAGCGGCGGTCGAGCAGTGGGTTTGCGACGGGACGGAGGATTTCGTGCAGATGATCTCCGCCTGGAAGCAGAGGCAGGTGTCCAATGGCAGCGGCAAGACAGGTCTTAGACAGCAGGGTCGGTGCAGGCGGCTTGTGATTAGGTCGAGGTGCGACTTGGGGAGGCCGCCAAGAGGCTGAGGGCTCGCCACGGGGTGTGGCAGCGGAGTGGCAGCGGAGGTCGGGGCGCGTGTGGCGGGTGCGAGGCGTCGATTGGCCTGGCGGGGGGTTCGAGAGGGTGTGGAGGGTGGCAGTGAGGTGGGTGGGAGGTTCGGGAGGTGTGGTGGTGAAGGCCCAGGGCTCACGATGGCGTCGCGGTCGGGAGTGAATTGAGGCCGGGGTCGTGGCCTGTAAGCTAGAATAGCGGGCCGTCTCAGGCGCATTACGCAGTCACTGCCGGGCCTAAACCTCTCTGCTGGCGCCATATTGCACCATACTGCAATGGTATGCACAGGGAAAGCAGAATGGAGGCTGTCGCGGCTGCCATCTCTAGTCCAGGGTGACTCACGGCGCGTTCTGAGACCTGCCCTTCTTCGGACTCTTCGGGCACCCATCCACGCCGCAAGTGACCAAAGAGGCCGCCCTGCGTGGTGTGGAGGCCTCGCAGCAGTGAATGAGCCACAGCGCGGCTGCTATATCAACTGCCCATGTCCTCGCCGTGGCCAGCGCCTCTTGTGCTGCCAGTTCGCATCAGCTTCCGCATCCGCATAGAATAATCACTCCCTACCGTCCGTCCCATCCCATCAGCATCCAGACGACTCTGAAGCATAATCCTCCCGTACGTCACAGCCGCGCCCTCCGCACCAGGCCCCAAGCACCAAGCACCCGCGCATATCCATTCAGCCTGCGAAGCCCTCATCGGCAGCCACGGCACTGCGGCAGCCATTGCCAGTCGCACCCCGGGCGGCCTTTGTGCCCTCAGCTCGCGCCGCATCGTGAAAAAAGACTGCGGTGCTCGGCCCGCCTCTCATTCGTCGCCGGGGCTCTCTTAGCACCAGCATCCCACACGACTCCTCCACCGCCTCGCTGCGTACGCTGGCCTGAACAAACCTCGCCGCTCTCCCAGCTCCTTTTCCGCAACCCTCTCTTCAGCCTCCTGTACCCTCCTACCCAACTCTCACTCTGTCGACGGAAGCACCTCAATCCCGGCTCGGCGCGCATCCTCCTCACCCGCAGTGACAAGGCCAGATCGAGCACCGAGAGCACACCCCGGACCCTCCCCCGCCATCGTCACATATTTCCACCCCAGAGAGTGACACAGACAGCCCAGGGCCCCTCCATTGAACCACATCGCCGGCCAGCGCTCCACCACCCTGCCCCGAAGACAGCGTCAACCACCTCAAAGAAGTCGGCAAACCTGTCCTACCCACCCCTCCCGACACCACCGACGACTCGTCTCGTTTGCTTCCTCCGACAGCCAGAAGCACCTAGCCGCCGGCCCCCCTCAGCGGCCAATCCTCCGTCGGCCTGCCCTCCGCGCCTGCATCGTGTCTTGCTTGCTGTCCTCGAGGTGAGTCCGCTGCTGCTTTTCACTGCTTCACCTGCCGCATCTGCGCGAGCCCTGGAGCTTGAGCGTTGCGCACGCTTTCAATTCACCGCTCGACGGCCAAAATAGCCTCACAGGCACTATCTCACGCCCGTGTAACGCCCCTACCGACCGCTCGCCGGCCCGCTCGCTGTAGCACCCAACCACCACGCCAAAGGCGCTGCGCCGTCCGCCCTGCTCCCCGTTGTCCGTGGTATTGTGCGCCACTTCACATGCAACCAGCCTTTGCGCCGTTGGACATTGAATCTCTGTGTGCAGAACCCCAGCTAACAGATTTGCCTATCCAGACCGTCTCAGATCCGCAGCCACGAGCAACGCACCTGACGGGACACACGGCATTACCTTGTCTGCCTACCTCTGCGCGACCTCCACCGGCTCAACGTCATCCGGCCCCGAGAGCAGCTCCCGCCTCGACGGTAGCACCACGCCTCTGCCAGAGTCGCTCTCTCCCGCGCCCTTCAGTACAGCCGGCCAGACTGTGTCTTGGGAGTCCTTGCCCATTTGCCTCGTGAAGCGTGCAGTGGAAACAATTTTGTCGGCCAGATTGCACGAGCACCACAGCCCGCTGAGACAATTGTGTCTGGTGAGCTTGACTTCTTCTCTGGGAGCGCGGTGCAGAGCGCAAAAGGGCACAGAGAATGCGGGCCTAACGTCTCTTATGCAGATTTAGAGCAAACTCGAGCACCACCCGAAGACAAAGCCTTTGCCTGTCACCAAGCGAGCCACGGCCCGCCTGCCCGCACACCCACACAAACTGCTTCTGCGAACCCTTATATGGTCACGAACCGGTCTCGTGCTGCAATCACCCTCTCTCTTGCTACCGTGCATTCCGTAGTCACTCGGTTGGGTCAAAGAACAGATCGTTTCAGATCGTCCACAGGGACCCAGCGGCAGGGTCTAACGCCCACATTCCAAGGGCTGTTGCAACCCTCAACTAGTTATGCCAGTGGCCTGTAAGTCTTTATTCCGTGCATCCCTTCCCTGTACCGAAGAGTGAATTGTCATGCGACAGTCGCCCGAGGTCTATTTCCGTCCACTTGCAGCCCATCCCATACATATCAAGACCCAACACCACTGTCTGCATCAACCCCCTTCATCCTTTTCTCAACACAAGCATCAACGTCTTCAACATGTTGCGTGAAGGAGTCCTGCTGACCGTCTCTCAAGCTGACGCAATCAACACATATCATTCTTACAATTGGCCCACCAAGTCCACGAAGCGGGATCTTCGTCTAGGCAACCCTTCGGACGAACCGTATTCGTTCTCCAACAGGATCAACATGACCGGCAACGGATCACCCCAGCCATTCATCAAGGAGGAGTTTGATGAGATGAGGTTCATGGGCCAGAACGGATTGGACATGCACCCGCAGTTCCCTGGTCAGCAGTTCGGGAACTCGCATGACAATATCGGCGCCATTAATCCATCCGACTTGACCATGAGCGGGAGCTTTTCTATAGGCCAACAGTATGGCACCTCAAACATGAGTTCCAGCTACCTGCAGGGAAACGCAGGTATTCCCGACGACGAACTTGCCGACCTCGTTGGCCCATCAGGTTTCAACGATTACGGAAACCAAGACAATATGGGCCAGAACCAAGGCGGCTACTACCCTGCTACTTCGAATGGCGGTGTGTCGATGAGCCATCCGAATATGCAAATCTACTCACATACCCCGGACGACCAACCAATCCAGTCTCCCTTCATGCAAAACAACTTCGACTTCTCGCAGTACCAGTCAGCTCCGCAACGAGTGGCTTTCCAACAAGGCATGCCAACGCCAAGCATGCAGAACGGATCGCTCGATATCAACGCCCGTGCTCGAGCTAAGATGCCTGGCGGTATGAGTCGTAACGGCTCCGATACTCGAAGCCCCATGTCGCCGAAGACACCAGCACTAGGAGGACTCCATCTTGGCACTCCAGACTCTGGCAGCTTTCCGTCTCAGCCCATCATGGCAAACGCCATGAGCCACAGACACCAGAAATCCATCTCTAGCCAGTGGGACAACACCCCAGGCAGCGCTCACTCTTGGATCGACTCTCCAAACCAGTCACCTCACACTGGCTCTCTCCATCACCAGCAGATCTCTGAGGTACTCGGTACAGGAAAACATGCTTCCCTGCCCACTAAGGTTGACATTGGCCAATCACAGGATGCGAAGAAGCGTAGACGACGCGAGTCACATAACCTTGTCGAACGTCGTCGACGAGACAACATCAACGAGAGAATCCACGATCTATCGAGACTAGTACCAGCCCATCGCCTTGATGACGAGAAAGTCCGTAAGCACATCAGCAATAACGGACCACTATCACCCTCTCTCACTGCAACGGGAATGTCACCGCCGCATGCTACTTCACTCCTAGCCGGTGGAAGTGGCAGACGAGCCGCCGGAAACATCACGCAAGGGCTCCCGATCGAGGAGAAAGACAAAGGCCCGAACAAGGGAGACATTCTCAACGGCGCTGTCAGCTGGACTCGAGACTTGATGTGGTTCCTTTACAAGAAGCTCCAGGAGACGGATGAGATGAGCGCTCAACTGAAGCAGTTGACTGGTCAAGAGTGGCCCACCGATGAGACGGAAGAAGAACGCCGCATGCGAACCGAGCTTGTCGATGCTGTCGAGAAGAATGGTACTAGCACATTCAAGTATTCTCGGGGTCCTGGTTCAGGTCTACGTGTACCGAAGCACACCAACATTGCTGGCGAGCCTATCCATCAAATCTCTCCACAAAGCTTGAGCCCTGGCATGCAGAGCGGCGGTAGTGGGCACAACTCGGGGGGCAACGGCGACCAGTTCTGGATGAATCACCAAGGCGGTAGCAGCGGCGGATCATTCAGTCTGAAGGAGGAAGACGAATACAACGGCATGGAGATGGGTTGATTCCTGCACTCATCTCACATACATCGATCTTATCCGCTGCTACACGCATCGACGCCACTCATTCTTGCTTATGCGATTTTGCGCCATGATACCCCGACGATACCCCGCACACATTTGCATCAGGATCCATTTTTAGAGTAGGGAAGGCACAAGAGACTGAGAGTCAGGCTGTCCGCCATATTGTGTTCTTGAATATCAATGACAACCTCCCGATATCTCTTTTGGGACATGGACGAAAGCAACAATTTTCATCACGGAACTTGTTCTCTGCTCAAATCTGCATGCTTGCATGGCTTTCCCTCTCCCACGCTTTCCTTTCATCATCTTCGCC
Organism: Lophium mytilinum; assembly: GCA_010093605.1. NCBI lineage: Eukaryota > Fungi > Ascomycota > Dothideomycetes > Mytilinidiales > Mytilinidiaceae > Lophium > Lophium mytilinum. The sequence continues at coordinate 310,392 of MU004188.1, read as the reverse complement.
GCATAGCCTGGCTGGATACCAGGCTTTTGGAGGCGAGGGACTCTTCGCACACTTGCATCCGTTGCATCATACCCATCCATCCATCCATTTCCTTTCCTTTCTTTTCCTTTTCCTTTCATCACTAGGAGTTAGCCTCAGCACCCTCTTGGCGCACCTCGGCGTTTGTCACTGGGCATATCCGGGACATTGGTCGACCCCTTGCTTCATCGAGGAGTCGTCCTAGTCCGCGGCCGGCGTTCACTCCTCGTTGTAGGATTCTTTTGTCGGCTTTCATATTCCCTTTCTATTCTCTTCTGACTCTTTATCTAATTTGGGGTTGTTGTTTCACTCATCTCGGGCTTAGCAGGATCGGTGGGCTGGCTTTGCCCTGTGAGGGGTTTTCTTTCCCTTCTCTTTCTTTTCTTTCCGCTGATTTCGGTCATATGGTTTGTTTCGTGGGAATTTCTTTTTCTGCATACGAGTGGGCTTTTGTATGCACGGGGATCTTCATTTTGTGGGGTTTGTTTTTTCTGGGTTTCTTGGGGGGTTATTGCGCGTCTATTGAGTTCTACCTATTCTATCTACCACTGAAGCCTTTACTCTACTCCACTCATGTCGTGTGCTACTTGTTGACTCCGCTGTCTTGCGTTCGATGTCTGTCTCTGAGGGGAGAGTGCCTGTTCCCGATGTTGTTGCGATGAGCCGCGCTTGCATCTACTCATCGCATGCATGCATGATAACCTCAACGTTACTTACTCGAATGAAAGCAACCTCCCACACTGATGCCTTGAACCAGTCTCTCGTTGTCACCTATGCAAACAACTCACACATCAAGCTATCGTAACCAGCCCACCAAAGCACTCTTGCTCATACCACTGCCATCCCAGCACCACCGGCGGCCCCCCCCCTCCCCACCGCGGACCGACCGGTCCCCGGCCCTCCGACCTCTGGCCCTTTCCCTCGTTACTAGGCGCCAGCGCACTACATTCCGTCATGAGGGCGGGCTGCCAGATCCTGGCCACGGCGTCGACGCAAGATCGCAAGCATGGCAGACGGGCAGGGGGGGTTTGTGCAGGGGTTACAGACCCCACCGGCTACACTGCCTGAAGCTGTCGTATAGTAGAATACACGTAAGTTCGACAAAGTGTCGGTCAGGGAATCTACTAGGGGAGGGGACGGCACGGCAGACGGGCTAAGGTGGGTCGCCGCTTTTTTTTTTGCGTTCTGACAGTTGACAGGTGCGGTGTTGGGATGCCGTGGTCGCTGGAAGGGAGGGGGGGACGGCAGCTGTCAGGCTGGCGGCGTTTGGTGGGATGTCGGAGAATTTTTCGGGGGGTGGGGAGGAGGGGGGGTGAGTAGGGTAATGCTTGCAAACATTAGGAGTTAAGATTTTCGAAAGACGCAGATATGTTGCCTTTCTTGCAATACACTTTTTTTTCTTTGCAGATAGATAGTATACAGATATTGATACATCAGCCCTCATCCCAACACGTTCGATCACTCCCCTGAAGATCTGTCTTTGATTGTAGATTGAGGCGTCCATCATCGAGCACACCCACCACGAGCGGCACATCCCGCGAGGTTGGGGGGAGGCACCTACTATCGATAACAACGCCAACGGTACGCCCTTCCGAAACGGCGGACGCTGAGCGTACAACGTTAGACACAGCGCCCAGACCCACTCTCGTACGCCTTGGGAAGAAGCTATTTTTAAACCCACCACAGCGTACTTCACGGCGCGTCGCGCAAAATCGGCCGCGGTGACTCATTGACAGGACTGCTCGACAGCAGTGGGTAGGGGACACGGTGGGACGCGGAGGGAAGTTGCGGGCGGTGGCGACTAGTACCGTAACACGGAGACATGTGACGTGGCTGTGTTCTTTGTGCTGAAGAGAGGTGGGGGGCGCGGAGTGGGGAGGTCTTGAGGAATGCGAGGTGGAGGTGGAGTCTGTGGGCAACGTGAGAAGGGAGTGGGTAGGCGGCTCGTTCTCCTACCCGCCCGAGGGAGCCGGCGCTGGGTACGGCGCAGATGCTGCTTCAGGGCGGCATTCCGATCGTGCATGGCGGCGACTTTCGCTACGACGACGAGGAGGTTGGCTGTGTGGTCGCATCGGTATTGCTACTTCCGGGCTGCGAGGTGGTAGTCGGCGATTTGTCCTGTGTGGTCGCGGCATCCAGATCCTGGAACCCGAGATTCTTCATTGAGTCAGGCGCCATGAGGTTGCTGTCCAGGAGGCTTAGCGTTAGCAGTGCAGACGGAAGATACTGAAGACAAAAGAGCTAATTGTGGAGCGTAGCGGACGTGGACTGTGCTCGGCACAAGCCGAGCGAGTGATCACACGGCAGCGGCAGCGGTGCAACGGAAGGTTTGTTTCAAGTCTGCTGGACGCAAGGGATAACCTCCCTACAGCCTCTATCCACGCCCAAGCCTTCCCATCCACCAGAGACGGGTTTGCTGAGGGTGCAGTGATGAGAGGCAGCAAGGGCTGCGGCTGAGACTTGACAGATGTGGAATGCCAAAAGGTTAATTGTGACAGGGTGGTATCACAGGCAAAGAGGACGCAAGGGGGTGGCGGGCTGGTTGGTCTTTCCAGCGGTTGGCAGTGGGAGCTCGAGAGCGACGCGAGCGATAAAGAGGTGGCATCGGTACGTACCGTTCCATGCGGCATTGCAGATAGGACTTGGACAGCCCCCGGCATTCCGGGTCGTTCATCCCCCGGTGCGAACGCAGGCAGCGTAGGTAGGAGGTCATCATCGCCTTGCACTCGCCTATGGAATGGGTCGTATCAGCTGCCGTCTGCTATCATTCATGTCTCAGAGGGTGTGAAGAGGTGGCTTTTGTTGGGCACGGCAAGGGAGAAGGGTGGTCTCTGGGATGAGGAGGGGAGGTACGGACCGTCGTGATCGAGTGGGAAGGATCCGCGTTCAGGTCTGCGATGGGGGACGAGGTCAGCTGAATTGTTCCGATGTCGACTTGGAATCATCAACTGAGCCGGAAGAGGCTGCGATCAACGCGAGAGGGTGGTGATGGACTGCCATGGTGGAGGGGTGGGTGGGATGCTTGCTGGACAAACACATACGGGGTGGGCTTGAAGACCTTCTGACCTCCTCCAGGGCCGCCGAAAGAACTCATGATCGCAAGTGTATTCTAGCAATGCTCTCTGAAGGCAGAGTAGCTGGTAGCGTTGCTCGAGGAGTGCTGTTCGTGGTGGTCTGATGGCTACAACTTTTGCTGCGCTTTCGTTAGAGTTTGGTCAGTGCGGGAGTGGCGCCCGGGGTTGCAGATCTGATCCGATTTGGAGATCGACAACTCCTGCTGTGATTTGACCGCTCGACGCAGGGTCTGTTAGCGGCCTGTCATCTCGAGAATGTCTTGTTCATGCATCTGAGTCTGTGGGACACGATCACCTTGATGGCATCTATACTCTAGGACGCCCTGTTATCTCCAGCGAGGGGCAAGGGCGGCGAAGGGACGGAGTAGCTTCATTCGAATGGATATCACAATCGCAGAACAACTCGATATCTGGAATAGCTATAGTCCGCATTGATTCCATAGATTAATTGTTCCTTGGGCAATGTGAATGTCTGAAGTGTGAAACATTTCGACTGCTTTTAGCAGCATCATGGGTATCCTACTAAACATCTATATCAAAGAGAGAACTTTTCAAGGAGTCTCAATCAGACGTGCCCGATCTCAAACACCTTGAATCACCAATGCCTCACCGTCAACAGCCATCCCCCTTCCCTAATCATCCCAATAAGTGCCCCGATCCTCTTTCGTTTCAAGCCCTCACGCAACGCAACATCATCCAGCGCGTGTTTCCCATCGAAATACTTGAGCAATGTCGGCCACATCTCTCGGAGGTCCGGGTCGCGAAAGGACGCGCAGATTTGTTCCAGCCACCGTGCTTCAATCTCATTTGCTTTTTGAGGCGAGAGAATGAGACTAGGTTCGAACTTTGAGGATGCTGACTCCACGGCTGTCTCTTGCGAGGGCGAAAAGGGCCCCGCCATAGTTGGCGAGACGATACTAGGAGGTGCTGAGGGCCGTGAGGATGAAGGTGACAACTCACGTATTGCTGCGTTGAAGTGGAGCGGTGAGGGGCGGTGTGGATGATTTTGCGATTGCGGTGAGGTGGCAACAGGTGCATTTGAAGTTGCAGGGACAGTAGTGATGCGGCTGCTCGTACTTCCAGCATCAGACGAAGGGCGCGCCGGGGATCTATAAGGCTGCAAACGCGGAGATAGGATGGTTGACGCGTCCATGGCCTCCGTCTCTTCACTATGAGGCGATCGACGGAGTGGCGTTGCTGGCCAGTTCCCGCTGAGCAGAGAGCTCTTCTTCACATGTCCAGTCTCGCCGCCAGATAGGACAGAGTCGCCCACTGAAGCGATCGAGTCGTTGTCTTCGTTATGTCGCGTAGCCTCCATCTCTGCTGCTTTCTTCATAGACGCTTCACGCTCCATAATTGCAGCTACCTGAGCTTTGATCTCTGCCGGCACTCGAACCCACGCAAATGTTCTCAGTTGCGTGACCCAGCCTCCTCGCATGAGCCATGCCAGGATATCCATATACACCTGTCGGTGATCTGGACTCGGAATATGGTGGGCATACGGTCTAGGTGGGCCTGAGAGTTTATGCAACATTTCTGGCAAAGATGGTAGAGCTGAGAATCGTGTGGCGTATGCTGAGACAGCCTGTTTCAGGGCTCGCATGTCAGCATTCGGCGAAACAATGTAGGTATCTCTTTGATGGAGAGGAGGAATCAGGCGTGCTCTGCGCCAATACACGAGGTGACCGGCGATGTATTGAATATCCTGCGATGGAATCGAATGAGCTATGGAAAGCTTATGGAGAGACTTCGTAGGAGTAACGCTACGAATGTAGAAGGCAATAGCGTTATCCTTTGCGTCTCCTTCAAGCTCTTTCACAAGCGTTTCAATGTCTTCAAGGAGTAGAAGTGCGTAATGCTGGGTGAAGTTGAGGTCGGGCTCATCTTCATTGACGATGTTGGCGGTCGTTAGCCATAAGCCAGGCATTTGTGGTTCCATCGCGGTGGGAATATATGGAGTAGACACAGCCTGAGGTATTTGGAACGATGTGTCAAAGGTAGCGTCCAGGTGAACATGAGCTATCTTGTCGTTGGAAATCGAATCGTATATAGTTGCAATAGACTTCGCAAGAGGAGAGCTGGCTATGATCTTATGCCATGCTAATGACATTGGGTCTCCTAGAGAGAAAGTGTGATTAGTTTCAAACCTACAAATAGGAATGTCCACTGTCGTCTTACCATTCTCTACAGCTCTTGTTTTCATCGCCATTATCTTTTTGGATTCCTTCCAGACGTAATCAAACTTTGCTTGCTCGTATTTGAGGGCCTTTGCGTACTTTCTGACCACGTTGTCGTACATCTCCTTCACTCGCAGCTGGTACTCCAATGCAGGAGGGTTAAGCACAAAGACGATATTGAACATAGTCATATCAGGCGTTGACCCGTTGGTCGATTGACTTCTGGTATCCGAACCCGCCTCGGACACTGCCCCAGATGCAGCTCCAGACATCAAGCCATGCCCGTATCCCGGTTCGAAGCCCTCCGGGTACACGAACTTCTCAGAATCGGGCTCGTCGAGATCCACGCCCTCGTCCTGGTCGTAACCCTTCGAATCGTTAGCTTTATCAACCGCATCCTGGCCGAGTTTCGTGCGCATATCCTTATTCCCATACCGCCTCCCTTTCTTCCACCCTCCGTCCTCCCTCACAAACATGGGTGCACCCACGAACACGATCCCCTCTACACCCAGCTCGAACCGCCTCTTATTGAATGACTTGCCTGGGGTCAGCATTTTCTCTAGCGCATCCATCTTGAACCCCAGCACAGTCTCCCACTCCGCCCTACCCCCGGCTTTGCCTTCTCGGCCTATCCCATTGCCTTTCCTCGAGCTATCCCCGTTCATGTCATCTCCCAGTCCGTCGTCGTCCTCATCGAAGCCCTCTAACGCCCTGAACCCGCCGGCTGTTAACCGCGTGCGATGGCTGTGGACGCTTCGAGACCCACCAGCGCGCCCACTCCCGCTAGCACGACTTCCGACTTCCTCGTCATCACCAGCGCCGTCTTCGGTGCTGCTGTCCCAATCGCTAGAGGTGCTGTCGGTATCGTCGCTTGTCGAGGTCGCGGTGCCATACCAGGCAGCTGGGGTGTTCGCAGCTAGAGACGCGGCGGAGGGAGAGGCTGGCGGGTAGTGGAAGACCAAGCGAGGTCCGAGGGAGCGCGATTTGGTGACTAGGAGGATCGTGTGGAGGGTAGAGGAGGGGGGTAGCGGGGGAGGCATTTTGTTGAGGTAGGTGTGAGAGGCACGCTGGGCGAAGGGCGGGTCATAACGGTACACAATGGCTAAAATCGCATACTTGAGTTACAGAGCAGGCAGCTGGAGCTTGGAAGGTCATGCGTTAGAATAAAGCAGATAGTATGCTGAGTCGTAGATCGTTGGTCTGAGGAGCGTGGTGGTCCCAGCTTCGAACTCTCTTCCAACGTCGTCTACGAAGTACCAGGAACTCTCTCGTTAATCAGCCAGCCCATCAACTCCACTGCCCATCGAGACCTTCCACTCGAATTCGCTAGCAGTTTTCGAATTAGAACATGCTGAAGCTATGTAACATGGCTATATTGGTATCAGTAGTTCCAATACTTAGCCAACGCAGAAGGGTATTTCTAAATGACGCGTCTTCCCCTTATCCCACGATAACCTGTCTCGACGCTGGCTGCGAGCATGACGAGGCTATTTAGCATTAGCATTCCTCGAAATTTGCTTGATGGATGGCTTTCGTGACAAACAACCTTGATGATTTTCTCCGTTGAGACGCGGTTTCAGCGTTTACTACAGAAAAGTCACCGTGTTCTTGCTACGGTCTCCAACAACAAAAGTTTAAAGGGTTTAGCTTTGTTTTTTCGCAAAGGAGTCCCCATTGTTTTCATTTGTCAGTACGCTGTGGAATAGTCATGTGGGGTATCATGGCAAATAAATCCAAATTCACAATTTACGGGGCCAGCCCGCTACCAAGGTTTTCATTATTCAAGCTACCTGACACAGCAGTAGGCTCAGGGATAGTTCAAGGCAGCTTCTCACGATGTCAAGCAACGTATCTTTGTATGCGGAATAATCTATTACGTGTAGGCTACAATCCCCATGGGATCGCTGAAGGGCAAAGTGGTCTTGATTCACGGTGCCACCCCTATCCCACGTCTGGGTTTCGGTACCTAAGTCTTTCTACCTCAATGTCCCTCAGATATGGATTCCACCGCCTTCTCGGCAAATACTTCTGGTCGCACGTCAACTGGTTCTTTGACTCCAAGGCCACAACTGTCCTCGGCAATGCCGCATTGTCAATGGTAGGATGCGGTATAAACGTGGAAACAGTTTTAGACATGCTCTTTAAGAGCTTGAAAATGGACTTTCTCCGCCCACTCGAGCATCACAAAAAGGTCTTGCGGCTCCGCTACTTCAACTTGGGTTTTGCCTATCAAGAGCTTGGGGACATGGGAGAGGTCACGGCCCCACATTGGCCTATGTATGGTCAACTAGCGAAGCGCTGGTGACATCTTCCTAGTGAAAACATTGAAAGTGATGCCGGAGGTCATGGCCGGATACCGCCAACCGGTGAAACGAGCAGAGACCAGAATGGTATCGTAATTAGATAAGGGCTCCAGTCCACACAGGTACAGCGGCCAGCCCATAGGCGCCGTCGAGACCTCAACATGTATCCAGGAATCTTGGATTGCCAAAGGGAGAAGTTTGTGTACGTTTGCTGTAGTCTGAAAGCTTACAGCAGTCTATCGGAGAAATGTCAGCTCTAAGTAGCATTGCATAGCCTCTGCTTTATCACCAAAATCAGGTGCAGAGGTGTGGCAGGTGGGCGAAAGTTGACATGTCGGGATTAGTGCAACCGCTGCGGGTATGCTTCCCCGGACAAGTTCACAGCACGGGTTCCCCGCAATACACTTACGCACTTCTGGTTCTAGCTCAAGTTTAAGGCCTTGCTTTGGATTTTCGATAAAGCTACTGGTGGCCAACCATATTCAGATGCCAAAATCCTTCAAGCATGGCTCTCCTTTCGAATGAGTCAGGGCGTATACCCCACATCAAAACTGCAGTAGCTAGCATTCTTGCACTTTATCTCTTTGGTTTCATTGTCTACAGACGCTATTTCCACCCTCTCGCGAAATATCCAGGCCCGTTTTGGAACTCGGTCTCCGGCCTTCCGGCAGCATTCGTACGTAAGCCCCCGATACAGAGAAAAAGTTTCCTAGCAATTTGTTTGGTTGAAAAACTACTCAGGAAGTATTCCGAGACAACCATAGTGGTGTCTTGGAATCCATCGAAGAAGTGTCTCACGCAACGATTGTTTCAAGAAGTCGATATCGTTTTCCTCATTCTGGTTCTGAAAGATTTGCTAACTTTATTGCCACCTTAAGTCCCTCCTCCGGGGCCGCTTTCCTTTCGACAACAAGAGCTATCATGAGAAATATGGCCCCGTCTTCCGCCTTGGCCCCAACGAGCTTACTTTCAGCTCGGCCCAGTCCATGCACGACGTCTATGGCTTCCGCCAAGGCCACCAAAACATGAAGAAATCACCGCTCCACACCGGACCCGTGAAAGTCGGCAGCACAACAACACTCCAGTATGTCCCCGACGACGCCGACCACGGACGCCAGCGGCGTGCACTGAGCCACTCGTTTTCGCAGCAGGCGCTGATGGACCAGGAGCCGATTGTGCAAGACTACATGAGCAAGGTAGTGTCTAACATGCGGAAACTCGCAAGGAAGGAGGAGACTTTTAACATTTGCGACTGGTTCAATTACTTCACCTTCGACACCATGGGAGACCTGGCCTTCGGACAGAGCTTCGGGTGCTTAGACAGAGGGGAGTATCAGGAATGGGTGCACATGCTTTTCCAAACGGTCAAGGACGGCATGATGATACAAGCGACGAGGCGCATTGCAGGCACTGGGACGTGGCTCCAAGCGTTCTTACAGAGCCGGATCAAAGGCATGGGGAAAGCAAACGCGTATCACGTCGAGCACACGCGCGAGAAAGTCCTGAAGCGGCTCGAGGCGAAGGAAGTCGACCACCGCGATTTCATTTGGTATATCCTCCGGCAGCAAGAAAAGTTTCCCCTGAAGCAGGACGAGATCATCGCGAACTCGGGCCTGTTCATCGTCGCTGGTAGCGAGACCACAGGAACTGCGTTATCCGGTCTTATCGCTCGCTTGATCTGGAAACCATCCTGCTACGAGAAATTGACGACAGAGATTCGCGAGGCGTTTAGTACTGAGGATGCTATCACGTTCAAAGCGGTGTTCGACCTTCCGTACCTGAATGCTTGTATTGAGGAAACGCTGCGCATCCATCCGCCTGTGCCTGCAGGACCCCCGCGTTCAGTTCCGCCTGGCGGAGATACCATAGATGGCTTTTGGGTTCCGGGAGGCACGACGGTGTCTGTGGGACAGTGGTCTGCGTGCCACGATCCAGCCAACTTCAGGAATCCGGATGAATTTGTACCGGAGCGGTGGATCGGTACGGCCTACGACAGTGACGTGAAGAAGGCGGCAGCGCCATTTTCCTTGGGTCCGCGGAATTGCATTGGGAAAGGTCTGGCTTATATGGAAATGCGGATAATGCTTGCTAGGCTGTTCTGGAATTTCGATGTTGTTTCTGTTGATGGCGCACCGTTGTGGAATCCGGAGGGAGGCATGAAGTATAAGAAGACTTTTATGGTTTGGGAGAAGTCGGTTATTATGGTTAAGGTTGTCGATTTGAGGGTGTGAGAGGCTGAAGACTGTTAATGACCTTGACGGTTAGATAGCTCATAGCTTTTCGATGGGGACAACCATACCTGAACTCATAGCAAGCATGAGGTCAAATCCTAGCAATGTTCCGAATACTGGTATGCGGACATGTAACTTATTAGCCTCAGCAATTGCGTGCATAGTGTCGTCTTTGATATAGTCACCATTTGGCTCAGTGTGTCGTACTCTTTGAAAGTACCCTTTTTAATACCCATTCAAGAGGGATCTAGCAACAAAAACATGATTTCTTTGAGGTCAGGTTGATTAAAGAGGGGAGAAGTCTATAAGACTGTAAATAGGGAGTTACGAGAGATCTATGCTGAAACAATGCAAACCGTTATTATCCCTAAGAGGGCACTGTATTCTAGAATAGTGAACTCATTTCTGCAGCCACGGGTTTCATCATTCCTTGGTGCCGTTATTATGCTAGGGCTCAAATGATAAGAATGTTCCAGTCAGATTGTTGCCAACGAGAAGGAGGAGACTGATATGTCGTTATGTTAGCCCCATTGGAGCAACATCGTGCCGCAAGCTCAACAACCAAACACTACTCGGGGGCCCGTTCTCCTGTGAAGACAATCCATGGTAATTAAAAAGTCATGAACGTATGGGGAATCAGACGCAAGGAAAACATCAGGAGAAAATGATGTTGGAATATGACAATCACCTACAACAATCACTGCTGGTAGCAATCTTGGGTGAAATCCTGTATGTTAGCTCGTCTTCAGCCCAATATCAAATGCTACGGCCTGTATTCAACAAGTTCGGGGTATCTCTGTTGGATTAGGACAATCACCACAGCAAGCAATCACGGTAGCAAACTTGGGTCCATTCTTGTATGTTAGCTAGCCTTCCACCTGATATCAGACGCTACGGCCTGCAATCAACAATCTCGCCTCCATATCAAGAAATTTGCGCTCTCTTAATGCTCCGCATCACCATATAAACTTGATACTTACCATTCTTTCCTTTTGATATCTCCACCAGCTCCACCCGTTGTAGCGGCTCATCATCAAGTCTTCCTAAACGGCCATCTCGCCCAGCTTTGATCCCACTATTGCGCTTCTTATAGTCTTCTTTCACTCCTTCCAATGGGGTTCGAACGCTCTTTGATTTTGATGCCCTTCCACGAGACCATGAGTCGCCTTTGCCCAATTTGCATACTCCATTGAAAGTTTCCCTCCACCCTGTGGATCCACTGAACCGGTGGGAAGGTTTCGAGGAATCTATCAACCCAATGAGCTCCCTCTTTGTTTTGCTGTGAAGTTGGGGGAGAGAAAGAGGATTTTATAGTTGGTGGAGGTTGGGAAGTGGGAGAGAAAGGTGATGAGCACGTGACTTTTGCAAAGAGGGAGGAAGGGAGTCAACTAGGGGGTAACTGTTCTCCAGTCTCTATAATGATAGGTTAAGCATCAGTATCCCAGATGAAATAGAACTGAGATACACATACTTCAGGTACATTTGGGCGAGTTGATTGACGGATCGGAATATACATGGCTTAGGCCTTACGCATTCATGAAGACACTGCTAATCCCCCCTTCAAGAACTCCAGGTTAGTAATGTCGAACCACAGCAATACATTCCACTCGAGCACCATCCAACATCTGTCATGTGGGTTAGACGAGGTATAATTCCGATCCAGCTATCTTCACGTCGGTAGCTAGAATACAGCAGTTGAAGCGTAGCCGCCTTGAATCGTTCAGCTTGTCCGCATTTTTGTGAGAACATCGACTCCCTTGGATTGGTGTGAAGTTTGTATTTTCGAACCCCGCCTATCGCCAACGCAAAAGGAAAAGCTAGGTCCCCCAAAACAATGCATGCACGGTGATTAGGAAGGATCCCGCTCAGTCCTGGACGATGTTGCCCCTCTCTGACACGTAGAGACCGTCCAAGAACTTTCGAATACTAGGGAGAACGATTTGTTAGCAAGCCGTTCAATCCGTTGACTGCGATATCCCAAAAAGCGAGCTCTCTGTGCGAGGTATCCCGACAAGGTAACGTGCAGAGTATAAGTGGAGGAAAATGGCCAACTCACTCCTTATTCCGCACCTTGCAAATCTGCTGAATGCTCGCCGCACTCTGGCTGACATTGTCCAAGCTGTTCCCGCTCAGCTCCAGCTGATCCTTGACATTGGCGCTCATGGCGACATCAACGCCCTCGTGCATGCGCACCCGCCGGGTGATCTTCTCGCCGATAAAGTTGCGGATCTCCACCTCGGTGATGCCGTCGTCCTTCTTCTCAACGTTGACGTTGATGGGGAAATGGGCGTAGACGTAGCGCATCTTGTACAGGTAGCCCTTGGTGACGCCGATGATGAGGTTGTTGATCAGGGTGCGGACGGTGCGCAGCGAGGCCACCGATTTGCGCACGCCATGGAACAGCTCGATTTTGATCGTGTTGGGTAGGGAGGCGACTTTGCTGAAGGAAACGCTGAGGTGGGAGAGGTCCTTTGTGAGTTTGCCTGTGCCAATTCGAAAATCCAAGATTAGCCGCAATTTCTCATCCAGGCATTCCAACGTATGTCCCAATATCGACAACAGTGAATCCCGTCCTCCAGTGTGCGAATTGGATAGGCCGTACCTCGTGGTCCCTCGACAGTTACGATCCTCCGCTTGATACCGATCTTGACTATATTCATGGTCAGCGCCTTGTCCAATCGCCCCTCACTTCGGTGTCGCCAGAACTTACCACCCTCTGGAATGTCCAGCAGCTCTTCCGACTGGATGTACCTCATCTTGGACGTGTGTGGCGGGACGGTCTGGTGTAGAGGGGAGTTAGGCCAAATCGTAAAGTTCGTCGAAGTCTCATGGTGGGCGATTTTCGCTTAGAGGGCGCCCAGCCGCTAGCTCTGAATAGGGAAAGGCGCATATTTCCTCCAACTGCGTCAGGGCCGTCTATTCTGCGAAAAAACATCTCATGTATGTAGACGTAATTGTCAGAGAAGATAGGTTTTCCAAGTCCCAACATACATTCCTTACAAGAATTGGTCCGGTGGATTTCGAAGCACGAGACAATATAAATTTCAAAGATCGGAGCATTCTTCAAGAACACAGGAATTTCAATGTCACAAGGTCACGCCAGACCATATACTCTTAGTTCACAAGGACAGCTCTCCAAGAGCACAAAAGTAGAGGTATTACGGGCACAAGACCCAGCTCTATTCATCTCCACCAGACCTGCCTCACAAGCCCTTGCTATATAATTCTTTACGACCGTCTCGTCACCAACTCGCCTCTCACCATCCCATCTGCGCTTCAAGTCTTTGAAGAAAATAGGATCATCTCATCTACACGGCCATGGTTGAAAGGCCGCTAGGGATGCAACGCCAGAAACCCGCTCCCAGGAAAACACCCAAAACCCCACCCATCTTTTGTGAAGAAAAGACGGTTTATGCACCCCCTTGGTAGGATGAGAAAATGCCGTTGAAGACAATTATAAACTTTTGGATATCATTCCCAGTTCATGACCTCGTGTTGAAACATTCACACATGCTCGAAAGAAAAGGAGAAATTAGTAGCGGTAGCTGTGATAGTGTTAGCGTCGGTGTTGCTGGAAAGTAGCGAGGGTATGCTTACATGTCGCTCTTGTAAGGGCCGTTCACTGGTAGACCAAGGTATTCAGCCTGGACCTCTGACAGCTTGGAGAGCTTGACGTTCACGTGATCCAGATGTAGCAGAGCAACCTGCTCATCCAAGATCTTGGGAAGAACGTAGACACCGACGTCGAGCTTGCCGGTGCTGCCGAACTCAACGTACTTCTTGCTGAAAGCCTCATCGCTGGCCTTGAAAAGCAGGATCTGGGCAAGGACCTGGTTGGTGAAGGAGCAGGACATGACGAAGGAAGAGTGACCGGTGGCACAGCCGAGGTTGACGAGACGGCCCTCAGCGAGGAGGATGATGTGGCGGCCGTTCTTCATCAGGTAGCGGTCGACTTGGGGCTTGATGTTCTGAACGGACTTGGCGTTGGCCTTTAGCCACGCAACATCGATTTCGATGTCGAAGTGGCCAATGTCTGATTTCGTTAGCTCGAGCCATTGAGGATTGGGACTGATACATACTGCAAACAATGGCGTCGTTGGGCATAGCCTCGAAGTGAGCGCCAGTAAGGATGTCTCTGCAGCCAGTCGTGGTGACAAAGATCTGGCCCTGAGAAGCAGCGTCCTCCATGGTGGTAACCTGGTAACCGGAGACAGCGGCCTGGAGAGCGTTGATAGGGTCAATTTCAGTGACAATGACACGGGCACCCATGCTGTGAAGAGCCTGGGCACAACCCTTGCCGACATCACCGAAACCAGCAACTACAGCGACCTTGCCAGCAATCATAACATCGGTGGCACGCTTGATGCCATCGACCAGCGACTCACGGCAGCCGTACAGGTTGTCGAACTTGGACTTCGTGACTGAGTCGTTGACGTTGATAGCCGGGACGAGGAGGCCGTGCTCTTTGTTCTTCAACATCCGATACAGGTGGTGCACACCGGTGGTGGTCTCTTCTGAGACACCGAAGCAGTCCTTGAGCATCTCAGGGTACTTCTTGTGGACCAAGGCAGTCAGATCACCGCCATCGTCGAGGATCAAGTTCAGCTTTCCGCCGTCCTTGAAGGCCGTGAGCTGCTGCTCCAAGCACCACTCGTACTCCTCCTCGGTCTCGCCCTTCCACGCAAAGCTAGTTTTATCAGCCACGGAAATCTCAATGTAATCCAGAATTTACGTACACAGGGACGCCGGCAGCAGCAATGGCCGCGGCTGCGTGATCTTGGGTGGAGAAGATGTTGCAGCTGGTCCATGTGAGCTCTGCGCCGAGGAACTTAAGGGTCTCGATAAGAACAGCGGTCTGGATAGCTACATAGCGGATTAGCAACAACAACAATGCCTCTGAAACGGGAGAGCGTACTCATGTGAAGGCAGCCGGCAATGCGGGCACCCTTCAATGGCTGGTCCTCAGCGTACTTGGCCCGGGTGGCCATCAGACCAGGCATCTCATTCTCGGCCAACTCGATCTCACGACGACCGAACGCCGCGAGGCTAATGTCGGCGACCTTGGACTTGTGTGCGGGAGCGGTCATGGTGACAATTGAAGAGATTGAAGATGTGTGGAGGGTATAGAGGGTGAGGTTTGTGTTTTAAAGGAGTCGGAGGAGTGGAGAAGATGAGGGTGAAATGTATTGAAGGGCTTGTCCGGCTTTTTGTAGATTTAGACCCCGCCAAATTTTCCACCAGACGGTCCCACCAACGACCCCGAAGAAATCGCCCCCGTGGACTGCCAATCCTCCGCCGAGGTCTCAACACCATAGTAATTACAACTCAGCTTCGTTTCTCTTCGCAATTTCTTTCTTCCTCTTACCTCTCATCAGGAATTCTCAATTGCCAGCGGTTTCTCTCTCAATTCTTGTCTTTGGATCAACCTCAATTGGGCCTGTCACCTTTCCGCCAAACTGTCAGACGTCAGCACCGAAATCCGATCGGACAGCTGCAACCATCCTTACTAAGACATATCCTTCTCTATGCTCCTAACTCTGGTAGAGTTCAGTCCGGATTTCTTGGCTGCAATCAGTTCCAAAATCGCCGAGCTATGTTCACGAACTTGAAGCAATTCGGGGAGTATTTGTACTCTCTATACGTATATCTATAAGACACTAGTCAGGTACCATCATAAAACCGTCCGACCACACGAATCATTTGCTCAGAATGATTGAAAATGTGTCCGGGATGCTTCCGCAGCCAAACCGTCCTTTCATCAGTCAAACTCCGCGATCCACTCTCTTCCCACAACCCGAAACAACGCACGACTTCCATACCCCAGATCTCCAAAATACCATCATTCTCCTCACCCCCTCAATCCCCCCTCTTCCAGCCATCGAGACTCCCCAAATCCCATCGGTCGCCAACTTCCCTTCCCAAAAAAATGCCTCATAGCGCCATCATATCCCGCACGCCCCAGCATCCTCGTACAAGCGCGTAACCCTCTCATCAAGCCGACGGACCCCCCAGCCGCCCTTATCAAACACCGCCGCCAGGCGAGCTGCTCGCAGGGTGCCATGACAGCTGGCATCAGGCCCACCCCAGATGTACACGACATCTAAACGAAGTAGAGAATAGAATATACCTCACATGTGCAATGCGCGCGCTGTGTCCACAACGCGCTGTAACGAGTACTTGTGCCACCGTAGAAGTCGCTGCACGCCCTTACTTCCTCAGACGCTACTGCTGCGGCGGCGGTAGGAGAACGCTGGAAGTACTAGCACCGTCACAATCAGTTTGACCTCAAAGGATAGGATGGGTATACAGTCTACACGCTCCATTCCAATCTACATTATATACTTCTCCACCCCTGCCATTCTTCCTACCCAGTAGCGCACACTAACAATACCTACTGACCCACACACTCACCCACTCACCCATACATACTAAAAACTATCCTACCGCGCGTTCTCGCTCGATGCCATGCAGACCCCACCACCTCACCCGTCTCTGCAACCCCGAAGATATCAAACCTTAGCCATCCTGCCAAAACCCAGATTCCTTTGAATGACTCGTAGCCACAACACAACAACAAAGCCAGCGACCCATCTTTTAAGTGAACCCAAGAAGCAGGACCCATCAAAAACCCAACATGGGAAATGTCGATTTAATCTCCGGAAAAAAACAAGCATTTACTGAAACCCCCCCGTGCTAAGCTAGACCAAGAAAGTAATTTAGGATGGATGACACACAGAATACTTTGAAAACATGTAAAACAAGGGAGGACTAGTGGAGGGAAATGGTATAGACTGCCTCAGCTCTCGACCGCATCGGTCGAATTCGAAGCTTGCTTGTATAGAAAGATACCCATAGCCTTTTACAAAAGAAAGAAAGAAAAATTGATGGTTTTGAGAGGACCCGTCGGGGGTGGGCTATTAGCGTAGCCCAATGACGCTCTGTCAACACTGCCGCGTTAGTTTTGATGTTTCTTAGATGTGAAGGGGTGAGGGTTATCGTTGCATACCATCTCCAGCGTCCAGACCCTCCGGATCCACACCTTCAGCGGGCCGTCCACGCCCTCGACGTCGTTCAGCTCGACGCCCTCCCACCAGCACCGCCTCGCGGGTTTCCGCCAGAAGAGGAGCAGCTTCTGCGCCATGCCCACGGCGTTGCTATTAGATAGGTCGTTGCCTTTGATGTCTGTCCGGAGACGGGCGAGCGCGATGCTGCAGATGACGGCTTTGTTGGGCTCGCCTGCGCGGTGGCCCCATCTATCGTCGTGGTTGAAACCGCTAGAAGTATGAGATTAGCTCATGTTACGCTCACTAGTGAGATTTTGTATTCGGTGAAACATACCCAGCGGTCAACATCTCGATGAGATGCTGCTCTGTGGTTCCCGGCTCCTCGCTCTTTCGAAGCCCAGAGAAGATGCCGTCTTGCTTCAGCAATGCCTTGCCAGCGGCACGCTTGACTTCAATCATCTCCGTCTGCTCGATGTCTCGTCGTGGCGGGATCGCGTAGAAGTCCAAATCTTCCCGCAACACAATAATGCCAGCGCGGTCTTGGAGCATGTCGCGTGCCGACCCATGCATAGGCTCGATAGGGACTGCTTCAGCGTGGTTTTCGGAGCTGCCGAGCGTGGTGCCGGCGAGAGTGGAGGGGGAAGGGGGTGAGGTGGGGATAGTTTGTGCAACGTGCCGGAAGAATTCGAGCATGTACTGCAGCGAGTTTGGATCGTACTGGGAAGAGTATATGTTGTCAGATAGATATAATGCGGGATTGGAGAGGTGCTTGAGGATCATGTGGATGGAGTTGGGGCGAGATTGGGGAGGAGTAGGATCGGGACTAGAATTGGAAGTACCAACATCTACCGGGTACACATCGCCATCATGATATGAATTCATGTGCCCATCTGGTAAGAGACCATTCGGGAAGAGTGAGAGAAGCACGAATTCGGGGAGGGTGAGGAGTTCATCCCGAGAGAGAGTGAACCGCGTTCCACTGGCTGATTTAGTATTATTCAACGAGGAATGTGGCAGTGGTTCCTACCGTAGTTCCAAGGTGATGTTCTCGTCAGATCCGCCTATGAGTTCGTCAGCTATGGTTCCAATATTCATTTGTGCTTGCCCTACCTCCAAGCGTGTTTATTGGCGGTCCGCCTCCTTGCGACACTTGAGTTATAATACTCGCGGGGCCCCCTGTGGACGCCATAACGTAGGTGAACGAGTCGAGTGGGCTTGATCCTTCGCTGTACGGTGGAGGAGGCTCTCCGTCGTCGAGGTCGCGGCTGGAACTATCCTTGGTGTCGCGGGGAAGCGCAGCTTTGACAGCGGCAGCGGCAGCTGAAGACGATGACTCGGTGAAGGGCGGAGCAGGAGTGAAGGCCGGGAGAGACTCGCTGGCACCGCTGGTAACAAAAGGCTTGTTGGGATCGTGGGCGGCGCCTTCGGTAGGGAAATAGAGGGATGAGAAGGGAGGGGGATAGGGTGATTCGCCGGCGGTGGTCAGCGCGGTATGTTCGGTGGCGGGAGGATCGACCGAGTATGGCGGGCGCGCAGAATCGCAGTCGCGGGACGCTGGACGAGAACTTAAAGGAGTGACGGGTACGGACAAGCCGTCGCGGGAGTTTGGCTGCGACAAGATGACGGTTGTGCGGTGAACGTGAGGTGGTGGTCGCGATGCAGGGGCGAAGTGCTCCTGGCGGTCAATTGGCAGGGTCGGCGGCCTCAGCGGGGGCCACGCAGCATTGAAAGCGGAGGAGGCAGCGGGAGCAGAGCTGTACGGAATGGTGTTGGCGCGGGCGGTGGTGGTCTTGAATGATGTCGCGAGCTGGAGGAGGTCAACAAGAAGGCTGTCCCAGACGCTCTTCCCGGCTGGCTCGTGCCGCCAAGGGCATGGGGCGTAGAGCGTCACTGCCGCCCGATATGCGAGCTAATCACACAAGGACATTCACTCAAATGCGGAGCGAATCAGTGCAGCCATACTCTTTGCCGTTTCATCTACTTATTTTCTACGCGCGCTCAGTGCGCCTGCACCACACCAGCCTCGTTTGCCTGCGCCGTGATGCGGCGCTTGTAGTCCTTCACCGTCCCGTCAAAGTGCTCGATAGTCCCGTGGTCACATACCCACAAACTGGTACAGACGTTCTGCAGCATGGTTACGTCGTGACTGACCATCAGCACACCGCCTTGGAAGGCGTTCAGCGCGTCTGACAAGGCGTCCATCGCCTCGATGTCCAGGTGATTCGACGGCTCGTCCAGCACGAGGATGTGCGGGTTCGTGAGTGAGAGACAGGCAAACGCCACACGTGACTTCTGCCCTCCAGACAACAGCTCCATCTTCTGCAGCCCCGTCATGCCCGTGATACCGAACGCCCCGAGATGTCGCCGGTACTCTTCGTCCGACTTGCCCGGGAACTTAGCCGCCATAAACCCGACGGCGCTGGCGTTCAGGTCCAGCGCGTCGACGTGGTGCTGCGCGAAGAATCCCAGTCTGAGGCGAGGATTCTGCGAGATCAAGCCCGTGCTGGGCGCCAGAGCGCCGATAAGCAGCTTGAGCGCCGTCGTTTTACCTGCGCCGTTGGGTCCTACTATACCAATACGCGAGTCAAGCTGAACGTCGAGATCGACATTCTTAAGCAGGACATTCCCAGGAGTGTATCCAAACGTCACACCGCTCATCTGGATGATAGGAGGAGACAGCTTCTCAACTTCGGGGAACTTGAAGTGTACCGTGTACTCGTTCTCTGGTTTGTCCAATACTGGCATCTTCTCCAGCTTCTTAATCCTGGATTGGGCTTCAGACGACTTGGCAGCATTGTAGCGGAACTTGTCAATGAAAGCTAGACAAAATTAGCAACGTGCATGAGCTATTCTGGCAGCACGTACCTTGAAGATGGGCACGCTGGGCCATTTGGTTCTCATATTCCCGCACGGCCGTCTTACGACGTTCCTCTTTGGTAGCATAGAACATGTCTGATAATGTTAGCGTTGAGAAATATCGGTAGGGGAGGTGGCGTACCAAAGTTAGCGCCCTTGTAGTAATCTAATCGCTCGGAGTGTTGGTGAATGATATCAGTAGCAACTTCGTTTAAGAATGCTCGGTCGTGAGATACTACAAGTACAGTGCTGGGGTAAGTTTGCAGGTAATTAGACAAGAAGGTGATGGAGGGGACGTCCAACATGTTGGACGGTTCTGGTACGATGTTAGTTACTTCCTTAAGGATCTGGAAGAGCAAACCTACCGTCGAGCAATAGTAGATCGGGCTCGCAGAAGAGGGCTCTGGCTAATGCCAATCGCATTCTCCAACCACCCGAGAAGGTCTTTGTAGCAAATTGCTGCCTCTCCGGTGAGAAACCCAGACCGGCCAGGATACTTGCCGCACGAGGCTCTGCCTTGTCGGACTCCATCTCAGAGAGCTTAGAGTGGATATCACTCAGAGTGATATCTAGCCCCTCTCTTTGATGGTCTAGCTTAGCGGCTTCTGCTGCTGTGTCGGCCATGGTGGCCCGTTCCGCCTCGAGTTCAGAAAGCTCGCGTGTGATTTTCTGATTCATTAGATATATCCACACTACGAGTGGAAGAGTCTTACGTCTTGCTCCTTGAGCAGATGCTTCCGCCAAACATCGGCATCGAGGACCGCTTGCAAAGCTGGGGTGTCATCACCAGTGATCTGATATCATGTTAGTGTGCAATGCGTGCAACGTGGGCGAACGCTACCAACCTCCTGTTCAACGTGCAGAATTGATATGTGAGTGGGGATTGCGACCTCTCTGCGGCTGAGAGCGCGGAGTAGCGTAGATTTACCAATACCGTTCTGACCTACGAGACCATACCTGCGGCCATACGCCAGAGTAAGGTTGGTGTCATTCAAAATTCGCAGACCGCCAATCGAGAGATCGATGCCGTCAATCTTGACGTCCTTGCTCTTGGTCTGCGAGTCCGCGCCGAGTTGCAGCGGGTTGACCAGCATGAAGAACTCCTCGTAGGACTGGGTCTCATCGGGGATGTTGAGCAGGCGGGAAGCCTCATATTCGACATTTTTCATCTCCTTCTTGTCCTGCTTGGCGCGGATTTTCCGCTCGGCCTTCTCCAGCTTCTTGCGGTCAACCCGCGACTCTACCTTTTTGGCATTGGCAGACTCGAGGTCCACGCCGCCGCCGGTCAGGCCCAGCGTGGAGGAGATGTTGCGGGAGGAGCCCACGTGGATGGCCTGGTCAAGCCTCTTCGCCGACGGGGCCATCTGCCTCTTCTCGCCGTTGGCGCCATTAGTGGCGCTCAGGCGTGAGATGAACTTGTCCACCAGGCCCTGGATGGTCACTTCATTCTCTTTTGACAGATCTCCGGATGCGGACAGTAGGATGGCGGAGATGGTGGAGGCGGCCTCAGCTAGTGGCGAGGGCGCGTTAGGGTCTGCATCAGAGAGGAAGGAGTTGGAGGCATGGGTCAGGTAGCCGACGGAATAGTCTGACAGGATAGGGTCGATATTAGGGATTTGGGCCCTGATTTCAGCCTCCATGGTGTCTGTGTGGTGTCTGGTCGTGCTACAATCGCGTAGGCTGGGTGGGCGTGGGCGTGGGCGTGATAATTTTGGATTTTGGCGAACGAACCGCAAGGGTGGGGCTGATCACCACCTCCCTCCGCAGCACGCATAGGTTCAATCTGGAGGTGGCTCCGAAAAAGCACGCCACCACTAGCAATCCCGCGCGCGCCGACCGCCAGTGAGGGACTGCTGCCAGCTGCGGTGGAGGGCAAATCTCGCTATATGTACCCGGTACGTACTCGACGAGCTGTAAGGGCGTCTCGTTGTGCAGAACATGTCCGGCTCCAAGCTTCCAGAAGGGCTGAAGAAGCGCCACACTGGCCAATCACGCGTGTATCAAGTTGCATCAGGTTGCCTGCTCAAACACTTCATGGTTCTGCTCCTTTGGTCACATCACAGTACAGATCGCCCCCGATCCCCTCACGCCGAGCGCTGTGCAGGCGTGCCGGTGCACATCAAACCGCGGCCCTCAGCAGGCTGAGCAATCTGCGGGCCAAACGCGCTATGCCGGCCATCTCCACCTGGCCATCGTGCATCTCCCAGCCGAGAACGATACACAGCAAGGATGTGCCCGCAAGACGGCGCCCTCTGCAGCGGTGGAACCGCGTCTGGAGCCCACAACAGAGCCAATGCCCTCTTCTGTGCGGCCTCTCAACCGCGCCAGCACTGATATCGCCAGCGTCTGCGACATCCGCAGCGCCCCCGTCCTCGAAACAGCGCTCCCAGCAGGCGTTGAGGCACAGAGCGGCTGCCGGCCAGGAATCAGGGAAGGCTGCGGTTTGATACACGTCCGCCGCGCCGCATCTAGCCCGCTCTGCCTCTGCCGTTCCGATGAACCTGGCACCCCGGTGTGGTTTGCCCAGGACCGCCTGCTAGACGCGCCGGGGGAGCTGCGAGCCAGGATGGATGCCGCCAGGGCGACGAGGAGGGCCTCCTCCCCCGGCCATTGGTAACGTGGTGTTGAATTGACCTCAGCCCGACGGCTGTCCGCCGCGAGAGAGTGACGCCTCTCGTCCAGGCTCCTGGTCGTGTCGGATGGCAAAAGCAAAACACGCCTGGGCGCTGCCATTTGCCAGAGGCTGCTCACCTCACGCGCTTTGGGGCTGCCGACCACGGCTCAGAGCTCTACCGCCACCAGAGCCAGCAGGGACAGGCACGCTGCTCGTCTGACGGGCTGGCCAATGTGTTTGGCGATGCGAGCATTCGCCCGCCCTGACGTCGCGCCGGTGTGGGCCGGATTACCTACTGACATATACAAGATGCTCGGGGGAATCACGTATCAGCGCCCCCAAGTGCAACACGATGAGGGGCAGCGTGCGGATGCTGCAGCCGATGCTGCTGAGTCCTGCTACTAGGTCCATGCTGCGAGGGCGAGGACTGCTACTGCGACTACTATGTACTGCGAGATTGCTACTGTGCTGCCAGTGCTGGTGAATGTCAATGCTGGTGAATGCCGTTACTGTGAATGTCGGTGCTGTGCATGTCGGTGTCTGGGCTGTTGATATCGCAAAAGGCGGCCGTGTGACGCTGCTGTCGTATACCTGGAGCAAAAGGGCCGCACACCACAGGCCCCGCTGCTAATGACGCTCCAGTGCAGACACGGGCGAGACAGTGGTAAGATGCTGCGAGGATGCTCATGTTGACGGAGCATTCCAGCGCGCCGGCTTCACGCCAAGCTCGTCCACAGGCTGGGGCCCTGGCTGCTTAGCGGCCTCTTTTGCAGCGTCGTCGCTCGTTTGGCAGTTCACCATCTGGGGCAGGCCGGCCATCGAGAACGCTCCTGTTTCTGCTCTCCACTCCCTCATCCCCGCCTGAATCCTGCCCAAGAGACCCCCGACGACTCTCCGGCTGTCACTCCGGCGAAAGCGTGCCTGCGTGCCCTCTCTCCCGCCGTCCAGCCCCGAGTCGAACCCTCACCACCTCCCTGAGGATGCCATAATGCCCACGACCACGCACCGCGTCGTCACGAGTCTCCTCTCGATTGTGCCTTGCATGTCGCGGCGGCTGGGTCTCCAGCGAGAATGAAAACGGTTCCAACGGTAAGCCGCCTCCCCCCCACCACGCTGTCCGGCTCCATGTTTCCTGCACGCTGCGTGTGTTGTGCTGTTGTGCTGTCGTGGATGCTTCACCCATTTCTGGCATCTGGCGGCGCCCTCTCCTTGCCCAATTCCCACGCACGCGCATCCGAGTCCCACCGCCGCTGAGCTGACCCGTCCTGTGATAGCTCTGTGCAACGACAGTGGCAGTTGGTGCTTCCGCCGTGGGACTCGCCTTTGGCCGACTCGACCCTCCCTACGACGCGGAGAACAAGAGGAAGACGAACCCGGCCCAGGTGCTGGACGTCCGCCCAATGCCTTCCGCCAGCCACACCACCACGGCGACCAACTCTGCCTTCTCCTTCAGCTCGCCCTTGCCCGTCACTACCTCGGGCTCGACTCGCATAGCAACGCGCCGCAGTCACGATGGGCGCTTGACACAGCGCAAGCTTGCGAGGAGGATGACGAGCGGCGATGCGGTCGCCCAGTTCCACGATGCTACGAATGATGGCCATGCCCCCTCGGGCGATCACGACCTGAACGACTTCGATCCCACCGCGACCCTTCGCTCCCGCCCGAGCTGGCTGAAGAAGCGCCTCTCCACCATCTCCACCTCGCAAAACTCGAGCCGCAACTCGAGTCCAGGCCCCATGTCGCCTTCGGTTTCAGCCTCGAACGGCTCCATGGCTTTCTCCCACGATGGTTCCACCGCACCTATAGTTGGCAAACGCTCGCCCTCTCCCTTGCCTCCGAACAAGCTCGTCAAACGTTCCTCATCCGTGCGAGGCGCTCGCGATGCTCCTTCGCACTCCTCCGGCTCCCGCATGCCCTCCCTTCGCCGCCCCGCCACGAGCCATCAACGCTCTGCAACTCTCTTGCGCCGCTCCAGCTTGACAGAACTGCCGATCGAGGACGACTCCTCGTCCGAGGAGCCACAGCACACCTCGCTGCCAGACTATGGAGTGCAGTACACACAATTCTTCAGTGCAAAGGTATCAAAAGAGAAGACGCTATCCAAAAAGCGGACCCCGTCTGGCACTCCCAAGGCCATCAAGCGCATTTTCCCCGATGACACGCACAGACCGACCCTGCTATTAGCCAAGTCGGTTTCAGCATGCTCTATAGAAGTTGACGACTCTTCCAGCCAGGACGGTGATAGTGTGTATATCGTAAGTAGGCCCGGAACGCCCGCCGACATGGCCTTGTTTGTCACTGGGAATGAAGGCGCCTCCAATACTCAGCCAGAGAAGTCTTCTAAGCAAATCATGGCCGAGGAAGCCGCGCAGGTGGCCCGTCCGCGGCGATCCTTCTCGATCAGCGATTTGCTCTCGAGAAAGCAACAACCACTCAAAACCCCAGGCACCAAGTTGACAAGAAAGTCGAGCAAGCGAGTAGTCTCAGCACCTCTGAATGCCATGGGCAGCAGGCAGAGCGTCACGTCTCACGGGCAAGCAGAGAGGCCATCCAAGCGACGAGACTTGTCGGACCCTCTTCTTCTCCGCCGGGAAATATACACATCGCACGGGGGTGACTCGGGCTATAGTGGACAACGTTTCGATTCATCGCCTCTACCACCACTGCCTCGCTCAAATGGCACCCCACAGCACAACAGCCCATCGGCCTCAGGAGAGCTACACAGCTCACGGCGAACTTCGGGCCACGTCCCTCGCTCGCCCACCCTGGTACAAGGTGGTGCCCGCCCTTCTCGCAACTCGGTCGCTCCCTCCGAGCAAGCCTCGACATTAATTGGATCGGACAATGAGGCTCGTGGTATGGGATCTGGCGATGAAGACGAAACCGATTTCCAGAGCGACACCGTTTTTGACTCCTTGCGCACCACTACTACCGGCGCCACCCAGAGCACATCGGGAGCACGTGGACCCCGCATCGAGACTATCTTTGACGAATCACCGCCGCAGGTCTCCAAAAGCAAAGTCACAGCCCTACGAGACTTGCTCCCAAAAGGAACGTTCCACGACCAGACCGTGTCCAGCATCACAGGCAATCATAGCATCACCGAGGAAGACGAAAGCGTATCTACGCCGGTGCGAACAATCATAGCGGACAGGATGGAGACTGAGTCACCGACGACTGCGCGCATGAATGGGAACCCGTTATTTCCTTCCCACATTCCATCGTCCCCCCCAGATATGCCTAAGCCGCTTAGCTTGGGTACGCTGGAGTGGGACAACGGCGCCGAGGAAGAGGAAAACAGATGGTCATTCGAGGAAGACGACGAGGCAAGCGACGGGTGGGACGACGATCTTGATCGCATGCCGGCCACTCACACCGCCCTGCCTTTATCTTTCAGACGCCCCCGCCTATTGGATCACGCATCAAGCCCAACCTTCGCAACACCACAGCATTTGCACATCGACCACGCTGAACGAGATGCAAGGAGCACGATCTTCGATTGGTCAGAGCAGCAGCCCACTGATAAAAGCCCAGGCAATCGTACACCGCCACGTCCCAAAACCGTGCATGGGAAGAAAGACACCGATGGTCGAGGCAGCAGGTCTGTTGGTCGTCGGGCACCAAGTGCCTTGCATGCCCGCAGCCAGAGTGTGCCAGTTGTTCCAGACGTCGCTGGCAAGCGTACCACAGTTGTCACCAACAAGTTTGGAACATGGGGCGTTGGAAGCAAGGGCGTCACTGAAGACTGGAATGATGATTTCGAGTTCACTGACATCAGCGAATCTCCCTCAGGCCGCGCCAACGGAAATGCGCCCCGGATTGACAGCAGCATGTCGATGATTGTCCCGAAGACGATCCAGGAACAGCAGAGCAACGTCCTCGCAAACATCGGACTACTAAGAGAATGGGGCTTGTTGATCGAAGAGCTAAAAGAGAAGCGTGGTCGGGCCGTCATGCTGGGAGTGGTGGAAGGACCAAATGCCAGCATGTGGGAAGAGGTGGATGCAATGATTGAACTCGCCGACCAGGAAGCAGAAGAAGCCCAGGCCCCTCAAGGGCTCTCGCCGCCGTCGTCTCCGGGGTTTGACCTGGATGCGTTTGATGACGTGTCAGGGCCTAGTCCCAGTAACGGACGAGGGCGACGCAAGACCAGCCTATCAGCGAAAGAAGATGCCGTCCACCCAATACCTCACAACACACGCCCACGACGAAAGTCGATTCTTCCACCTAACCACGACATTTTCGGTGGTCCGATATCGTCGCCTTTACCAAGCACCAACGAAAACCACGTCGAGCTCAACCACAGCCAATCGACGCCTCCAGCGTTCAAGCTACCCATCACCCGGCCACGCAAGGACTCGGAAGCAAAGGCGCGATCTGTGATTGAAGCTTTGCAACAGCGGAAAAGTGTTCATGAACCAAACACACAACTGCAGCCGGTTGCACCCACTAAGAAGGTTCCTTTCGACACGGCAACTTTGCGGCACATTGTTCCATATGTGCACACACTAATGCGCAAAGTCAAAGATGCGCTTCGAGAGGCGGAAGGGCTTCATCTAAGTCCCAGCACGAGTCCGAAAGAGCCACCGTTCAGCAAAATGTTCCAGACAGAGAACGACTTAGCCACGCAAATAAAATTAATGACGGTCATGTAGATTTCGGCTACGATGTTTTATGCATCAAGAGCATGCTGGCACATGTATCCAGCGACCATTGCCAGCCACGAAAAAGGAGCGCCTTGGAAAAGTGAAGGGTGGGCAAAAAGGGTTTACTATGGGACTTTTTTCCCTTTCACAGCGGCATTCCATTGAACGAGCTTTCCATTCGTGATGGGCTTTCAGTGTGACTTTGGGACTTTTTGTATTTTGTTCTTTTCCTTTTGGCACGTTCGCCTTTGCGTGCTTTTCTATTTTATTTTGCATTTGAGCGGCTTGCATTTTCCTGTGTTTCGCATCGAGAGCAACGGATCGTTTGTTTGGTTCGAACCTTTTTCATTTCTCCCTGGAACAGAAACACTTCGAAGGCCGCGGCGGCGCAGCACACACACAAAAGGGATTGCATGGCATGGCATTGGCATGGCAAGGTTTGTGACAACTCGATTGGATTGGGACCTACACGTCAGACTACCTTTCTTCTTGTCATGGGAATTAACTTTTGGCGATTGTGTGCTGGGTGTCTTGAGTTCTTCTCTTCTTTTTTTTGAATAGAAATGTCAGACGCACGCCACCGAAGAATAGCGGCGATATTCACCTGTACAAAATCTGGGTGTTTGGTTGAGTGCTTGGAGATGTTGGGTCCTTTGATTGCCTCGAGCGAGTGAGGGAGGGGTGGAAAAAATAACGACTGTTAGAGCTACTAGCATATATATCAACGCAAGATTTGCTCCCTATTATAAAAATAAGTTGAATTGCATTGCTATATAATGACACCGTGAAGAGCCCTTGCTAAGGCCGTCGCCTGCTCCAAAACTACTCAATGATCAATATTTGCAAACAAAATTCGATGCCCTTGACCCTCATCCCTCAACTATTAGTCCCCAAAACTCATACCCCAAATCCTCTCGCCACAAACCGCTGCTGAAACCTTTATGTTGCCGCCAGTCAGACCCATGAGCATGTGGTTCGGAAGACACCACTTCTTTCAGACCTCGGATCCAGGCCCCATCCCTGGCTGCTTACTCGTGACGGTGGATCCGATCGCTCGAACCGATTATAGATATCCTAGCCTAATTCAAGGCAATGGGCTGGCATGCAGGTGCGGGGGTTTGGAATCACCCTTTTTGGCCATTTTGATTTTTTGGGCGCGTGTGGGTGAGAGGACGCGTTGTTGTCATAACAGAGACCGGTTGGGAGAGGGTGGGATGTGGTAAGCTAGCATTGTAGGCACGATGGGCTTAGAAACGGTGGCATACACTTGTTTGTCGCTGTTTGTGGTGCTTCAATGCGTTTTTGAAAATTCAGATGAGATGGCTTTGGGGTATGTGGAAATTTGTGGAAGCACTCCAAGCGGTGGCAGACGGCTGGACGGGTGCACATATATATAAGACAGCGTGGTGATTGGGTGGCAATAGAGATTGGCACTCTCTGAATCCATCTCTGCGCTCTTGCACGCTTGTTTGGCACCGCTTGAGGTCCTCCGGGTTGATGTTGCTATTCATGAAATACCAGTTTTGGCATGCCTGATAGCTCTCTGGGCCACCTCAGACGGTGGTGAACAATGGTTGGCTAGGGTGGCCCGGTGATGGTTGAGCGTGTTTGTGCTTCGTGAAACATGATGTTTATGCCGCAACTGCCAACAGGCTCCACTAGAAAAGCCTTTGTTTCACCCTCCTTACTCCCCACGATGACGCAGTCGACCATCTCACACGCGCCCTGTTGCCACCACCGGAGGGTAAACGGCACGAAATTAGCTTCGTACGGATGCTTGGCTTCATCATGACAGACGGAACGGGCAACTGGCTGGTTTGCTAGCCTTCATTCTCTACACGGCTTAGCCGCCCCTCGGAAATTCAGGAGTCTGACTTCGTTCACGAAGCCTGGATCTCGCTGTTTACACGCGTTTTTGACTGTCTCTACCTAGCCATGAAGTATTCGTACAGCCTCGTCGCGTCTTGCTTCTATGCGATCGCGAGCGCGCAATCCATGCAGACGTGCTCAACCACCCTCTCCCCCAAGAACGCCGCGCCATCCGTAGCACCCGGCTGGGATGTCAAAGTCGTGGCCACTGGCCTGACGAGCCCGCGCGGTATCATATTCGACACCAGCGGCCATCTTCTCGTCGTACAGCGAAACACTGGCATCGTCAGCCTTCCCTTGACCGACAACGGCGGGTCCTGCGTGACTGCTGGAAAGCCGACTGTTGTGATTAAGGATAAAACCGTAAGTGGAGCCAGCCACCAGGCTAATGAAATTCTCCGCCATGGCCTCGAATGCTGATCGCGATTTCTTAGCTCAACCATGGAATCGAGCTCTCTAGTGACGGAAAGACCCTCTACGCGTCCTCTGCGGACATCGTTTACGCGTGGGACTATGATGCCGCCAACAGCAAGAACACGTCGAAGCCCCGCCAGATTGTCACGGGGATGAGCACTTCGGATCACACTACGCGCACCTTACTCGTCTCGAAGCAGGTGGATAATTTGTTGCTAGTAAGCCGTGGCAGCACGTCGAACCTCGATCTCGAGGCGGAAGACATCAACACCGGACGCAGCCAAATCAAGGCGTTCAACCTCACCAACTCGACTGGCGCGTATGACTTCAATACCAACGGGCTCCGACTGGGGTGGGGCCTGCGCAATTCTGTTGGCGTTGCGGAGGAGCCGCTCACGGGTGGCATCTGGTCTGTGGAGAACAGCGTCGACGAGATGGAGCGCGAGGGCAAGAACATCCATACAGACAACCCTGGGGAGGAGATGAACTTCCACGGCTACCTCAATGGCACCGAGTATGCCCCTCAGGGCCAGAACTACGGATACCCGTCTTGCTTCGCCGCTTGGAACGTCAGCACGATTCCGCAGAACGAGGGAATTGAAGTTGGCACGCAGTTCGCGATTGGCAACCAGAACAGCACTCTCAACGACACAATTTGCCAGAAGGAGCGCATCCCGCCGCGATTGACGTTCCAGGCGCATCAGGCGCCATTGGATCTCAAGTTCAACGCCAACGGGAGCGAGGCGTGGGTCACGTTCCATGGGAGCTGGTAAGCAGCCTTTCTTTGACTTAGTATTAGGACATACTCACACCTCGCCAGGGACCGCGCCGCCCCAGTCGGCTACAAGCTCTCACTCATTACATTTGCCAACGGTTCCCCCCTTGAGCCCTCGAATAGCACCACCGCCGCCGTCGACATTGTGGCTAATCAAGACAACTCCAAGTGCCCAGATGCCTGCTTCCGCCCTGTCGGGCTGGCGTGGGATACTAAGGGCCGTCTTTTCATGAGCTCGGATGCCACGGGCGAGGTGTACGTGATCACGAGGGCAGACGGCGGCGCTGTAAACGTGCAGCCTTCGAGCACCGCGTCGCCGACCACGACGGGCACGGCGACGGGCACGGGGCAGGCGGCTGCGAGCTCCACGAAGCCTGGTGCGGGTGTGAGAGAGAGGGTGCAGTGGTGGGTGCTGGCTGCTTGTATGGTCATGGGACTGTTGGTTTAGGTGGGTGTATGTACCTTTGTATGGTAGGTAGACAATCCGGAATCACTTGAAATCATACATATATCTTAAGCACGCCTCGTTCACCCCTTTATATCTGATGTGGCCTCGGTCTCAGCACAGGACGCATGAGGTAGGAATATGTGCTATGGCTGAGACATGCGAAGATGAGTTACGTCTCATATTTCCTCAATTCAATGTCAAATCATCGTATATGAAGACGCAAGAAATCATCTCTTTGGACTTGTACACATCTCCTTATATACGCGATCGAGAAAGGCTACTGTTACATGTGCGCGACGCAATAGCGCCCAATTGCGCACCGTGTCCAGATGCCGCTGCCCTCGCGTTCGGTTGCGCCACGACGACCTAAGCTCCCCTTTACTGGAGAATCATGCGGATGGTTCTCTTAACTGCTTGTGGCAGGTAGTCGTTTTAAATACATCTGCAAACATGTTCCATGGCTGTATAGGAGACATGAAGAGTCTTGCATTTGGGGGTGCCAAGACTTCCCTGCGTCTGACCTGGAAAGGGGCTGAAGACACTTCATTATGACTCCGCACACAACAAGCCGACCTTTCCAAAAGTTTGGCAGAAGGTTCTTCTTGTTATCGATAGCTGCGGTGCAGAAGTCAGGTATAATGCATTCGCAGATGCGGGTTTGTACTCCAAAATTCGTCTGTCGCAATCCTCCTCCGCCATGAGTCTTCTGGTGCGATATGGAGGGAAGGTGACTCCTATTAACTTAAGCATGCTTGAGCTCTTCTTAGCCGTGTATATATCATGCTTCCATAGGTCTTTCTGTCTCGAATATCAGCTGCGTACAGTGTTACCTCCGTGCTAGGTATGCGACTTTCACTTTTCGCAAGACACGACGGAATCTCATTCGAGCGCTGCCTCAATCGTGCCTTTCAAGCCCTATACAGGATCATACGAAAGGGTGCATTCGATCAATCGATCAGGATCTGCAGCACCATCGCATGCAAGCGCTGCGAAGGCGTCGTGAGTGGACGACGTGTTCTGCGGTGGGAAGGCTTGGCGAGGCGGCCAAAGTCACAACCACCGAGTAAATCCACGATCCCCAGCCACCGGCTATAAATCTAGCTTCTCACTTATAAGAATTTTTTCGCCGCCCTTCTTTCCTTTCTCTTCATCCTCTCGACCTCCATCGTCCGTCCTCAATCTTCTGTTCACCATCTTCTTTTCATCACCTGCCTCTTGACCAACCCGTCCCTTTTTGCATCTTACCAGTATCAATCTATTCACACCACGCTCCTGCGTTGATCGCATCTGCTGTGGCCTCACACCTATTTCCTTACCGATTCATACATTTCATACACCACCGCGACTCCGTTGCTGCGCAATAGCTTCGCATCATGGCCTTCAATCTTCTTCCCATCGAGGTCAGTCCGCTCACCCCCTTTCCTGCCGCACACCTGACTGACCTTGCCGTCGCAGCTCAACCAAGAGATTGCCCACTACATCGACAGCGACAAGGACCTCTGCGCTTTCGCCGCCACTTGCCAGGAGACCCGCAATGCTGTCCAGTCCGATGGCGGATCCTTCTGGAACCGTCGCTTCAGGTCCCGATTCGCGCTGGAGCCCGGACGTCACGACAACGAAGTGCTGAGGAAGAAGTACCAGCGCCGCCGCAAGTGGCTCCGACGCATGAGTAGCATCTCGTTCAAGTATGGCCACGGCAAGAGAGAAGTCAAGTCGATGGCCGTCATCACCGAGCTCATCAATGGTATGTCCTCCATTCTCGTCGCCGCTTGCGGTCATGCGATCCCTCACTTGCGCGACCTTTGCTAACAACTTCAATTGAAGAGTCCTTCAGTGGCCAAGTCCTCTACGACGAGCATGGTCGCCGCACCTGTCGCAATCTCGACGAGCTCTCCAGGTTCATCGAGACCAGCACCACTCTGTCCAAGATCAACGAAGTCTCTCTCCCACGGTACACTAGCGGCACTGGCGTCGCAGGCAGCTACAACTGGACTCTTGCCGCCATCCAGCTGATGTACTCGCACGTCTTGTTTGACAACAGCCGCATCTGGAACGAGGTCTACAATTTTGAGCACAGTCAGCAGATGGCCTACGCCAACGCGATCGAGCAACCCATCTTCATTGGGCTCGACCGCCAGCTCATCAACATGGAGTTCATCCTGCACCTCATGAACTTCTTCCGACACCACATGATGCACAAGGACGAGAGCCACGCCTTGTACGAGGCCTACAAGGAGCTGAGCGCGGTGCAGAAGCCTTCTGCTTGGGACCGCAAGCTTAAGAACCATGACCAGCACATCGGAAACGACTGGCGAGGAACTTATGGTAAGCTTCTTCTCTTCCTCTCCACTCTCTCGCCATCGCTAACCGTGTGCACAGCCTACCTCGAGCCCCAGGAGGTTATCGCGATCCGCGCTATCACCGACGGCACCAACAAGAAGAAGAAGAACACGATCTTCATTGACAAGAATGTCGACGGTAGCACTGGAGAATGCCCCATCCAGTCCCTCCACCTCGATCCGGTAGGCATGCGCTCCACGGACTCTGACGACTCTTCCACGGATGGCGACAAGAAGCCCATCCTGAAGTCCTCCACTCTCCCTCCTAACATGCTCAATATGTTCTCTTCTATCCTCAAAGCGCACCCGACCCCGAAGGAGGCGCGCACCCGTGCCCAGCACCGCACTCGCTCCACGACCCCACCGCGCAAGCCGCAGCCAATCTCCATCGAGGGCGAAGGCAAGGATGACGGCACATTCTACGCCTCGGGCTGGATGAGCGATGTCCCCGCGCAGGAGAATATTGAGGGCTGGAAGCGCATGAGCTTCATCAAGTACTACACCGACAGCTTTGGCAACGTGGACCAAGGAGCGCTATGGGGGTACGAGGGCGTCGTGCTGCCTGGCGGGAAGCTGTGCCTGGGCAGGTGGTGGGCTGTTGAACAAGAGGCCGATGAAGAGTGGGAAGAGGACGACGAACTCTACTCTGGTCCTTTCATCCTCTGGAACGTCCAAGCCAAGACTGCTCCGAAGGAGGCTTGATGGCCTGCCATCGTCTGCGCGACGCACACGATTGTGGTCGATCTGCACGCTCTCGACGACTTCCGCTGTACTTTCGACAAACTCTTGCGACGTCTCGACGACCTCATACGACCTCTTCCTCGACTCGACTCCACATCACTTCTCGTCATCCTCCGGTTACCTAATTCCTGCGTTCCGTCTGCGACAGAAAAGCACCCTATCTTCACGAATTTCCTTCAAGATCTACGATCTCCGACATTCCTTTACCAAAGTTCATCGGACGCCTTGAGCTCACCACAGCCATTCCTTAAGTCTGCTGCGCAGCATCTGCATCTCAATCCCCAACCCTAATCATCACGGCGGCGCTTGGTCAACTCAACCGCGTTCCTCGCTACGTCAACAACACAGCACTTACCTCATGGCTTGGAATTTGGAACGGTTGGACGAACGAACTCTATACCCCATTTCCTTTCCTGTTGGCTTCTCACTTCGGTTTCATATGCGTTGTCCCTTTTTGCACACATGCTTACTCCTCGATCCGACTTTACGACTGCGATTGTTGCATTTGCTTTTGCTTTACTTGGCTCCTCTTATCTTGTGTTTCCTGTCTTCTTTTGCATAGCGGTGGCTCTGGCATGGTATATATACCCACCCACCCCGCCTCAACTAGCTTGGTCGTGTGTCGCTCCCACCGGGAACTGGATACCGAATCTCGTTGGTAGGTAGTTTGGCATCACCCGAACGATACCTTTGGCGAATAGGAAGAAGGCGACATGTTTCCTTCTGCGAGTATATAGATGAGGGTTCGGTTTGTTCGTAGCTAAGTTGATGAGATGAAAAATCATTTGCAATTGTTGGGTGCTTGTGTTCGCGTGATGATGATGTGCTTGATGTGATTGAGTGAGTGAGCAAACGTAGTGCCCTCTGAAAGCGTACTTATATTGATCAAATATGGAGAAGATGCTGTCTATGGTGGCGTTGGAAAGAATGGGTATGCTTATTGGTGGCTTCTTCCGTATCCTGGCAGGATGCTCTATTGTAGGCATCATGGCTCACTAAACGTCTTCACCAAATTACCCCAATATTAATAGAGTAGGAACCGAATCCAAGCTCGATTCAAGTAACCTTAAAAATTGTCTAATGGTTTGGCTCACCCTCGTCATCGCTGATGCAGACCAGTACCAATATCTCCCCCTGCTTATCGCCATCGACGAGGCCCCCTACCAACTGCATTCAAACTCATGCCGCCAGCCCTCCAGATGCCTCCAGACTTTTGGATACCTAGACTCCAATTGCTTACTCAAAGCTGCTCCTTGATAAAATACACAAGGCCAGGCCTCGCCACTACTCCTCGATCGTCTTCACGCACTCCCATCCGCCACTCAGCCGCTCCTTCCATAGACTGACCCTGTTGTCGCCCGTGCTGACGGCGAGGACGTTGCCGCTGAGGCTCCAGCTAACGCGCCAGGCGACGGCTTCGACGTTGAGGACGGTAGATTTCCATTCGCCTAGTGAGGTCAGTAAGCAAATCGACCCGAAGATTGGAGCAGCAGAGGCCCAATGATGCCAATGAGAGATGCAAACAGAGCACTTACGTAGATCCGGGTTCGAGCTTGTCCAGATACGCACCGTCTTGTCCTGGGACGCCGATGCGATATACGCCTTCGACAGAACCGTAGGCGACCACGCCACATCGCGCACCCAATCGTTATGGCCGACAAGATTCTCCCCCAGCTGCGCGTAACTGTTCGTCTCCGGGCTATTCTCACGTATCAGCATTCTCCCCTCCACAGCTCTAGCAAACCGGGCACACATACTTGAACTCCCAAACCTTAACCATGCAATCGCTTCCCCCGGTCACGAACCTCCTCAACCCGCCCGCGGAGGCTCCTCCAGCGCCGCTCCCCGCGAGCATCGCGCCCGGCGCAATCGCCGGCGCCCAGCTGACGGCATTGACGCCGGTCCCGTGCGCCTGGATGAGCTGGTGCTCCCACGCGTTGTTCTTGAACTCGAGCACGCTGACGTTGCTGTCCGAGGAGGCGCAGGCGAGCAGGCAGCCGGCTTCGTGGGGCGCCCACGCGACGAGGTTGACCGAGGCCGTGTGCAGCGAGAAGTCGAAGATGCGCTGCCAGGCGGAGTTTTGCTCGCGCCAGATGAAGACTTTGCCGTCGTAGGAGGCCGAGGCGAGGATGGAGCCGTATTTGGGGTGGGCCTGGGGAGAAGGGGTGTTAGTGTGAGGTGTGGGAGGAGGGAGGAGGGGGGGACGGACCCATGATACGCACCATACGGCGCCTTCGTGACTGTGGTTGAGCGGAGTTAGAGGTCGGCTTCGTGGAGGGCATGAAAGTGGGGTATAGAGGGGGCTGCGTACCCTTTCAATGTCTCGGTGAGTCTATGCGATTCCCCCTCTACCTCAAATATCTTGATTGTCTTGTCCGATGAGCATGTTGCTAGTCGGCGCCCGTAGTAGTCCAGAACGGCATCGTGCTGCATTTCGTTCAGTTTCATGATCAGGGAGTCCTCCTCCACGGTGGCAGAGCGCCGCCTCTGCATGTTGGGTATGAGGGCCATGGTGTCGAGCGAAGGTGTGCAATTCGAGCTGGAGGGGTGGGTGGTTGGGGGAGAGGGAGAGGGCGTACTATCATGTCATCGTGACCCGAGTTTGAGATTACTTGCGCCTGGTAAAGTGTTAGTGAGGTGAGTCCAGACGGCAGGAGCGGAGCACGCGAACTTGCCATGGCTGTGGGAATTATTGGGGGATTGTTGTGTTATTTGGCATCGGGGGAGTTGCAATGGGATAGTTGCGCACTGTCCTTGGGCTAGTCTCGAAATCAGATTAGATCTTGCGACCTCATGTCTGACATATTCATCACCGTCGCCTCCAACATCACTACAACTAATTACACCTAGGGATACATTGCTGTGTTATATGGAACTCGGTACACAGAACTAACATTTCACGGGCTAAACTCTTGTTCTCTCAACACCACTGTGAGGAATAGCCCAGTTGGGAGGTTTCCAGTCATCCAATACGTGGCTTACTTTTCACTGTATCGATGTGTACATCGTTTTTGAACTCTGCAAGGTCCATAGAAGCACGCCAAATGGTACGAAAGGGTGGTCGAACTTGTCTCCAAGATTATAGCCATAATCCTGCGGTATTTCGATGATTAGTACGAAAATTTCCAGTGAGCCACACGGACACTTCATACTCTTTATCCCAGGTCTCTGTCTCCACGGTGTGTACCTTGGGGTGTGACTGTATGCCCCACTTCAATCACGGAAGGTTTCGCCTAACGCGAATAGAATCAGTTCCTGATGTTGCTTGCTGTCCATGGTTGAACATCAGAACTTGCTAGCTCTATTGGTCACCACTTCTACACATCAAAGCGCACTTTCGCGGGCAGCCTTTTGGACTGACGCTCTTACCCTCTCACTTACTTTCACATACCAACCCTCGAACTCATAACACCCTCTAAAATTCACCAAAACACGTCTACCTCCTCACTACGTTCAAAATATGGCGACCAGCCAGCCCAATATCCGCGTCGTGGCTCCGACCGCGACACATACACACACCGTCATCTTTCTCCACGGTCGCGGCAGCACGGCCACCGAGTTTGAGAGCGAGTTCTTCGAAAGCCAGGACAGCGATGATCGCTTTCTCACTCATATTCTGCCTGGCTTCAAATGGGTCTTCCCATGTGCAGCTATGCGGCACGCAGAAGTTGATGACGAGGAAATGTGCCAATGGTTCGACATGTCGTCCGTCCAGCGGCCAAACGAACACCAAGAAGTACAGAAACAGGGCCTGCATGAGAGCGTGGAGTTCATACTACGAGTCCTGAAGGATGAATCGGCCGAAGTTCCTATGGATCGAATCTTTCTCGGGGGCATCAGTCAAGGCTGTGCAACAGCCATTCATGCCCTATTCCAAAATGGGGTTCGACTGGGCGGATTCATCGGCCTCTCTAGCTGGCTTCCATTTCAGCCTGAGATTCAGAGCATTGCGGAAAGAACCTGCTCACCTGAAACACGCATCGAAGCCATCCAGCAACTACTTCCTTCCAAAAAGGGGGTCGATGGACCGGCTGCTCTTCAAACGCCGGTATATCTATCACACTCTGAAGATGACGCTGTAGTGCCTGTGGTCAACGGAAGGGCTCTGGGAGCTACGCTGAAGGAACTAGGAATGAAGGTTGACATCTCAATCTATTCGGAAGGAGGGCATTGGGTCAATGAACCCCAGGGCGTGGACGACATGGTCAGCTTCATCACGGGAATAATAACGCAATCATGAATGGTCGATTTTGTAG
This sequence comes from Lophium mytilinum, assembly GCA_010093605.1. Lineage (NCBI taxonomy): Eukaryota > Fungi > Ascomycota > Dothideomycetes > Mytilinidiales > Mytilinidiaceae > Lophium > Lophium mytilinum. The sequence goes on along the minus strand of MU004188.1, from coordinate 272,627 downwards.
CTGACCTGCTGCTGTCTGGTATGCCTTGAATATCTATCTAGCACTGCGAGCAAGGCCGGTTTCAATCAGCCAGATATAAATTTCAAGGAATTTACTCGTCATTCTCCAATGCTTGGCCGGTTTGAAAGTGAATTCAGGGCGTGGAGGGCTGGAAATGGATCTTGAGATTTGGGACATGTATTTTAGAAATGTGTAGGTATAAACCTGCACGGGCTCGTGTTTGATGGCCTTCGGTCTATCTTTAAAAAGGAATTCAAGAAGTGAATGACCTCATTCTAATCCTACAGTTGTTGATTTATCCTAACAAAAAGCCGCAGTCCGACACCGTTTGAGGTGGCCCGCAAAGCTTCCATCTTTGTTAAGATTGACCTTTTCCGATCTCTTATAATGTACTGCAGGACCTCAAGCGGTACTAGCCTGATGTACGAAAAACCTAGAGGGCCTGTGTTGCTTCGGTATTTCACATCAGATATCACTAGGAAGCTTTCGATTGGTCGTATTCTTATCGATATTGTAGAGCCAAATGCGACAAGGGAATTTGTCGGGTGCGAAATAGCGTAGAATCCTTGGCGGACTTTTTCGAGCTCCGCATTACAAAATCCTATGTACTCGCTCCACAACACATTCTTCAGCACCGTGTGTAGTACTTGTATAGTATTTACCTAGGTATAAGAAGGTCTTTACAGAAGTTTCAGGTTTTAAGATTTAGTTTTAGGTGTTTTATTTGGGGTACAAGCCTGCAGGAGAGAATCGGACGCGACGAAGTTGCAAATGCTCTAGGTCGCGCTAATCTAGCGCATCTTGGCAGTTTTCTAGGCCAACTTCGTACTAGAATAACTCCTCTCCCTTTATATATTAGAGGCTGGAACTGAAGGGGCGAAGTTAACTACAAAGTAAGAATCTGCTGTAGAAGTTTGAAGACCGTAGCTTTTAATCTGTGTTAGAGCTCTTCGAAGACGTGATGCGGAGCTCGAAAAAGTTCGCCAAGGATTCTACGCTATTTCGCACCCGACAAATGCGGTAATGATACCTACTGCGTAACTTTCAGCACGTGCCACGATCTCACAAGAATACATCCTCGGCCCGTCATGCATCACAGGACATAGGTACCCGATGGCGACGTTTCTTCCTCTCTCCACCACCTGGGCACTTCAACCTCCTACCTTTGATACCCTTGAATTCCATTCACCATGGCGGACGCACTCTGCGGGCCTGCAAATCCACTCCAGAACTTCCAGAAACATACAGCCGTAGACAGGACTCTGCAGCAAGACCGCTTGATTTCACGGCAATCGCCTTCACAGGTCAGTATCATACTCCTCCTACCTCCCCTAAAGCTAAATCGCAATACAGTCCTTCCGCTCTACCTCCAACCAGAATGTCGGCCTCCTAGACCCCGAGTTCGACGCCTTTCAAGCTGGACACGCGCCACCGCTTCATCCTGATTTCCAGCATCTTCCTCCCCACCTTTCTCACGCACAACTTCAACCGCGATTCTCGCCACAACCCCAGGCCGGAGGCTGGGCTTCCGACTTCCAGCGTCTACAAATTTCCTCTCCACAACCCCAGCAGAACCAACATTTTAGACCACAGGCACAGGCACCGGCAGCTCAATCGTCATGGCACCAGGACTTCATGAGCCAGCAGGCGCCAGGAGTAGCACAGCAGAGTTACCAATCCCCGGCGCAAAATATGAACATGTATGGCGGGATGCCAGGGTATGGGATGGGTGGGTTTGCAGGGTCGACCTTCGGACAGTCGGCTTTTGGGGGTCCCATGCAGGAGCAGAACATGTCGGTCGCGGAAGGGAAACAAAAAGCCGATGTGGGACAATTCGACGAATCCGCTTTTGAGCGGGCCTTTGCGGAGGCTCAGGCGGAGATGCTCCAAGAAGAGGCGGCTGTGGAAAAGGTGTCTTCACAACTACCTACGGAAACGGACCCAATCTTGTTGGGGATCAAGGACAAGAGATACCGTAAGATTGACTTCTACTCCACTAGAAAGTACGCTAACAACGGTCATAGCCGTATATCTCACGATGAAGCTACGGAGTTTAATTAGCACTGGAGCAACTATGGAAGCGGCAACCTATTTGAGCCACCTTGAGCAGACTGAACAGGAGGGAACCTTGTTCAATGATATCAGCGAGGCCAAGTGGTGTATTGACACGCTGGATATCGTCGCCAACGGACAACATGCCGACGCCATTCCCGAGGAGATCGAGACACGTGCAGCTGCCTTGATTCAGAAAATCAACGGAAGACTTATGTCGATGTTTCCCGCGGACTTAGCAACTTCCCTCGATAACAATTGGCCGAATCTTTGGGCGGATCTGGAGGCTGCAGGGTATATAACACACGGTCGTAATGCCCAGCAACCTTTCCAGCAAGAGCAGGAGCAACAACCGAGGTCTGAAGAACAGATTCGGAACGAACAGGATCAGATGGCGCAGACCGCTGGAAAGTTGTTGGAAAGCGTGGCTGACAACACGAGCGAGAAGTTCCAGAACAGTACATTTCTCGAGCTCATGCGGCGACTACGGGATCACGAAGTCCGTGTGGAAGGCGATAAGGTAGTCGAAGTATGTTCACTGAGCAACTATCAAAATTGCGATTCAGCTAACCTGTGTTATCTCAGACTGGGAGTATTGATACCGCCGGCAACCATCCGAGTTCGCCTGGGCAGCACATTCCACCCACCGAACAGGACCTAGATCTTGGCCGAGATTTTGTTTCCACAATGAACGGCCACGAGCCTGATCTCGGTGAGTCACGAGCCTTCCAATGACATGCGGCACCGTTCTATACCGCAAGTCTATTTGCGGAGAACGGGATTCAGAAATAGCCTTGGTACGTCCTTCAAACACCTGAAAATCTTTACATGGCGGCATTGTATTCATCAGCCAGACTGACGATTACCCCCGCAGATATCGCTATCCCGGACACTTTCTCTCTCTCGTCCATTTCAAATGTCCAGGCATCCTCATCTTTCGCCAATGGATGCTTCTTTCGCCGGGATGGCCAGCAGCTCTAAACCGGCAGCTAAATCGGATCTCATCGCTAACATCTGAGGTTTATAGCCGCACTGCCAGATGTTGAGGCTTCATATTCCGCCATGATTGATACCATCCTTGCGAATAGCGATTTCGACACCATCTCCGCCAAGGGCGTTCGCGAAAGCCTCCAGGCGCAAGTCGACTATGATCTCACCCTTCAAAAGGTAAATAAAGACACCAGATCACATAGAAACAGTCCTGACCCAGAGCATAGAGAGACCTGGGCGAATTAATCCTTGCTCGATTCGAGGTACTGCGCCGCGCACGGGCCCTCCAGAATCAATAAGAGGTTGCAGAGCTCAAGTTGGCATAGAGGCGAAAAACAATGCTGAGCTAAAGGTCATCTTTATGACATCAGCACATCCGATATAAATATGCTGGGCGGCTTCCTGGGCATTTTCATTGATGCTTAGAAGAATAGGTACAAAGTGGCCTGATTCACCCAAATCAACATCTTGGAAGGGTCTGGCAGCGAGCCTGTATAGTGATTGGCTCGAAGAGGCTGAGCGAAAGTCAAACTCAGGAGTGTCCTTCAGCTGCATCGTGTGCGATAGACAAGCGAGCATAGAAGACAATAGGTCTGTGGGGTGCACATGGGAGGGCTAAGATATCAATCTATAGGCGGTGAATGATACGGTCCTCCGGAGGAGATGCATGGACGCATAGTCGACCATCTCCGAGGGTGCTTTGATGCATCTCGAAACACGACTTCCTGGGTGATATCAGGTCCTCTTAGGGTGTCTCAATGAATGATGCATTTGTCACAATCAACACTTGTCTCTCCAGTGATACCAAATACACTGCTTGATTAAAGAACCAGGAATTAGAACCGAAAAATGGCGCCCTCAAAGAAGTAGAGACAGGCGGAAGGCACGTCATAGTGATTGGTGAGAGTATGAAAATTGAAACAGGAGGCCATGTGCTCTTGAAAAGTGTGTCGTTCGCCCACCCATACCTGCTTCTAACATTTCTTTGATGCCTCACGGGATTTGACCGTTCGGGCTAAGGAGTGGGCTGCATTACACGTGAGTAAACAAACATTATTCGTCAATCATTGCTTAAAGGCAGGAGAGACGGACTAGAAGGTAACCGAAAGAAGACACCGAGAGTTTTGCCCAACCGATATCATTCAGAAAAGGCCCAAATCAGACACCCTTGATACGCCAAGTCCATTGCAAACCTTCGAAAGTTTTACCCAGCCCGGAGCCATTAGTCGTCTATTACGATCACCTCCGGCTTGGCCTCCACAATCATGCCATATTGACCCTTTCCTCGGGCGCTCTTCCGTTGCACCTCGAACTCGTACCCCAAGCTCAGGTCGTCGCAGATGTCCTGCCAATCATCTTCGTCCATCTCCTCTTGAGCTTGCGACCTGTATGCGACTTCAATGACTCTGACCTCCCACGACTCTTCCCAATTCCCAAAGTCGTGTGTCTTCCTAGCCGTAAGACCAACGAAACTAGTGATGTTCCCAGCCCTGATCCCCTCCACCCAGGCCGGCTCGTCCAAGATGGGGATCTTGTCTGCCAGCGTAGTCAAGTGCGATGCAGGGCCTTTCCCCTCGACGCAGCCGCAATAAGTGTCTTCCGAAGCGATAGTAATAGCTACGTCCGGATGCTGGACCGCAAACTTGACCCACTGGAAAAAGTCGCCTGAGTATCGGACCGTCCAGTAGCCCGAGTAGCCCGTCTTCCGAAAGCGATAGCATAGGTGGATGCTGCGGAGCCATCTCAAACTGTCGCCTAGGCTGGCGCACCAGCGCTCGAAGCGTCCGGTCGCAGGGCGCCCAGTAACATACCACTTCGATCCGGAGAATTTGAGCTCGAACCCGGGATCCCGCCGTATGACATCGTTGTCTTCATGGAGCGCGAACGTGTTCGCGCTGTAGAAGATGGAGAGGCCCTCTTGGCGGATCTGGCGGCACACTTGAAGGAGCGCGGGAACTCCAGTTGGGGGGCGAGGCGCGCCGCGGACTCGCTGCTTTCGCGGCTTCTTGTTGTTGCCGTAGCCCACTAGGATCTTCTCGGAGAATATGAGGACTTGCTCGTAGATCATGTTCCGCAGCTCGCCAGAGAGACTCAGGAAACCAGTGCCGGCGGGTTTAGAAGCCTGAGCGGATTTCGAGGTCTTTGCAGCTCTGGTCTTGCGATTCTTGGTAGCATCCAGCTTCTTCGTCTTTGAGGCGGCCTTGGTAGCCTTCGCAGATTTCGAGGTCGCTGCAGCTCTGGCCTTGCGTTTCTTGGTAGCGTCCAACTTCTTCGTCTTTGCGGCGGGTTTAGTAGCCTGCGCAGATTTCGAGGTCCTGGTAGCTCTCGTCTTGTATTTCGAGATAACCGGCAACCCCATCTTCTTTTTCGTCATCGGCTTCCTCGTTCTCGCCATTGCGGAGTGATTGCACAAGGATCAGTGCTAGTTGAAATCGTGGACGGCGGTGTTGCCTTTGGCTGCCTGCTATGTGGTTGCGTGCGCAGGCGGCAGAGATCTCTCTGCAAGAGGACCTGTAAAAGTTGTCGAGCTACTCTAAACGATGTCACTTATTAGTGGAGGCTACTTGGTAGCATCGGTCTTAGGACTGCTGTAGCTGTTACTTAGAGGTAGTCTGCTGAAGCTAAGGCTGAGGTTGGTAAACATAGAGCTCTCGCTTAGACCACGCTAAGACCACGCTAAGACAGGCCTCGAATCAGAAGTTCCGATTCCGCCAAGTCGTATCACGTGATATGGAATCCCCGAATACAAAGTTGCACGGATACCGTGACAAGCCATAACTCTGTGCACACCTGATTGCCACTGGCAGGAGCTCGCTCATGGGAAGACCACAAGATAGGCGTCACGTCAAGATCTAGACCGCGTAATCTGAGCTTCCTCTTTCAATCTGAGCTTCCTCTTTCAAGAGGTATTCTCGCGATGGGGCCGCCCTTAACAGCGGTGTCCAGCTTGCAAAAGTGACACTCGAACAGTGATATTCGGGTGCCTAAGCTTGTGGCCTAGTACTATACCGATATTTGATGGATCACATCCTAGATTAGCCCAGAGAACAATGTCCAATTCGCGACGCTTCAATTTAGCCCAACGGATTGGGTCAAATTTAGCAGTGTTAAGATGTATAAACGGGGGCCAGTCCGTGCGATTTGAATTCGATTCTGGCATGCTATTGGAGGTCACTCCATATCGGACCGTAGATTTAGGGTGTACTTGACGGTGTTGAGATGTATGAAGTGAAGCCAGTCCGTGCGATTTGAACTCGATTTTGGCATACTATTGGAGAATATCCTATATCAGCCCAGAGAATAACGTCAAATAGTAACGGTATGATTCTAGCCCAAGGGATTGAGTTGGCTTCGGTTTGAAAACATGGTATCAGGGTATAAGGAGGCCGACCTCGGGAGGATTCAGCAAGTCTGTCGTGCGAGTTTGCCAACACTCACAATAAATGGAGTCTACTGTCAATGTATCGTTCTTCATAGTCTACCCAATGCGGAGATGTGAACAACATCCTACAAGTTCAGCACAAAGGGGATTCTGTGCATTAAAATAAAAAGTAGATACACATAGGTTAACGCAGGGTTTTGAATGAAAGGGATGGAATGGTCCTTCTCATTATGATATTTACTTTAGAGAGCCTCAGAGGGGAAACGCTTCATCCTCTAAGACGCCGTCGAAAGGAAAAGATTGAGAGGTAAACAGCCATAGAAAAGGAAGAGGCCATTCGAGACCACAAACATAGCAGGCCGTTGTCGTCAACGCTATGCATTCCATGAGGTCCATCTAGAGAACGCACCCATCCCGGTCGTATGGACTCCCGACTTAGCTTCAACTCTCTTGACGAAACTGGTTCCATACAAACTTTGCCGTCTCAAGTCAAAGCAGTACGGCAAGCTGAGTTTCTGGCAAAGAAAGCGTAGATTCTCCTTGTCTTTCAACTGGTGAGCAGCGTGGAAGCCGTAGGTGACTTGGCAGACGGTAGGGTTAAAAGCTTCCAGAGGCCGTGACAACCCTGGTGGGGTAACAAGCCAAACAAGGAGCCTTGCGATATTGCCGGACCTGATCTCATCAATCCATTCCGGGCTTTTTAAAATTGGGAACATATCTGCTAGCTGACATAACTGGGTATTCCCAGGTCTAGAGGTACAGCAGCATCCAGACAAACCCTTTTGTCGGAACTCGCAGACGCATGAATGTCCAGATAGAGCTGGCCGCACACAGATACACTCCCTACCTCCATGCCAGCAGTCTGGGACCCATACTTCTGTAACCTCAATGGAGACGTCAGAATGATCGACAGCAAACTCTAAAAGGGGAAGTATGTCCAATTTTCCTCGCCACATCTCCACCGTGTTGCCTGTGCAGCTAAAGCACAGACGAATCTTCTTCAACCATCTGATGTTGTGTCCAAGGACGGCACACCAGTCCATGAAGCGTTTGAAGTTGCGGGGTGAGTGCCTCAATTCCCACGCCCGGAACTCGTAGTGCAGGACGAAGGTGTTTTCGCTATAGAAGACCGAGAGACCCTCTTCGCGAATTTGGCGACAGACTTGGAGGAGGGCAGGTACCCCAGTCGGCAGAACAGCGGTGGGATCTTGGTATTGTCGCTTTTTCTTGGTATCGCCCCATCCAACCACTATCTTTTCGTCATATACAAGAGTCTGCTGATAGATGACATTCCGTAGTTCGCCGGAAAGGCTCAGGAACCCGGTACGGGAAACTTGAGCGGCATCTTTGGGCTTGGCTTGACGAGTATCAGAGCTGTCTGCAGCTGTATCTTCGGCTGCTAGAGCAGCGTGCAATGCAAGGTTCTTCGTTTTCGCGGACATTTTCGTCTTCACAGACTTCTTTGGCTTCGACGTCTTGCGCACGGCCTGATTTCGCTCCCTGGGTTTGTTGGCGGCTTCTTTGATCGTTTGGCCCCTCGTTTTGGGTTTGTTGGCGGCTTCTTTGAGCGCGTGGCCCCTCGTTTTAGCCATAATGAACGATGGATATTTGATGTTTGCAAGGCCAGACGGGCGGGATTATGATTTGGTTGACATGCACTCGTCGGACGCGTCGCGAGTCGCGATAAGGTTGAGACTCAGCACAGACAGGGAGTCTTCGCGAGCGCACGGGATATAGTAGCTGTCACGTGCCGTGGGGTCATTTCATGAGCTACATATTATGATGTTTTGTGTAAGAGATGAGATCAAGCCTACGGTCAAAGGAAGGCTCGTTTCGTGGCAGATAAGTGGACAAGAGACGGAGTGCTTGGAAGAGCGTGCCACTACTTTCATGCCCCGCGTGGTACATACTGCACATGTTTGTACATACCTCCGCCGAACCGTCTCCTATCTCCATCTGTAACAATAACTTAACTCCGCTTTGTCGCATGGGACTTCGCAGTCTGCACTAGCCCAAACTCGTTTACATATGTCTCAATACGCGCCATGAAGTCATAAAGCCAGACAGTATGCCAAGATATAGTTGTACGAGTACAGGTTAGCCGATTTCCTCATTGAGATCTCGCCAGCGCTATCTAGATCTCCGACGTCAACCGACCCTTCTCCGGGCCAGTCACTGGCATCACCTGAGAGATAATGGAGAAGTAGTTCGCGAGGCGTCGTTTAGACTATGCAGTCTCCCTTGCAACGTCCCTGGTTGTCCGATGTACGAAATATGCGAAGTAGAGTTAGACCAATGTCGCTGAACAATTCCGAATGTCTGAGCAGAATGTGTATATAAGAAGGTACTTTCCCTGAGGTTTCTTTTTCTGCATCCAGTACTCAATTCGCTCCATCTCTTCTTTCGATATCTCATTCGAGCATTCCAGCTCTTTCTCGTTCCATATTACCCTCGAGCCATCACAGCTTCAAATAGCTTATGCTTCGAGCCGCCTCCTCTGTTCTCAAAATGTCGTCCAACCGCATCAAGAACGTCGCCATTGTCGGCGTAAGTGCAGCTCCTCATGGCTTCCTCACCTTTTCTTCTTGGCCACTCTCAAACCTCCATAGCTCCAGCTAACCCACCCCAGGCTACCGGCAACAGCGGCTCCTACATGGTCTCTTCCCTCCTAGCCACAGGAAAACACAACGTTACCGCCATCACTCGCGCCAGCTCCAATGCCACCCTTCCCGCCGGCGTCAAGGCCGCACCCGTCAACTACGACGACCCCTCCTCCCTCGTCGCCGCACTCAAAGGCCAGGACGCCCTCGTAATCACCATGGGCACCATGGCACCCCCGGACACACAATCGAAGCTCTTCCGCGCCGCTGCCGACGCCGGCGTCCCCTGGGTCTTCCCCAACGAATGGGCGCCCGACTCCGCGCATCCCGGTCTATGCAAGGACGTCTTCATATTTGGGAAGCTGGCCGGCGCGCAGAAGGAGCTTGCCTCCATTGGGGTGAGCAACTACGTCGCTGTTACTTGCGGCTTTTGGTACGAGTGGAGTTTGTCCATACCGAATTCGTACGGCTTCGACTTTGAGAAGAAGGAGGTTACGTTCTTCGATGATGGTGCGACGAAGCAAAGCACGAGCACGTGGCCGCAGGTGGGGAGGGCGGTGGCGGCGTTATTGAGCCTGCCTGTGAAGCCTGAGGGAGGTAATGAGGAGAAGTCTTTGGAGCATTTCAAGAATAAGCAGGTCTATGTGAACTCGTTCACGGTCTCGCAGAAGGACATGCTCGAGTCGGTTCTGCGTGTGACTGGGGACAAGCTGGAGGACTGGAAGATTAGCAATGAGCCGAGCCATGAGCGGTGGGCGGCAGGAATCGAGGCGATGAAGGGGGGTGATCGGAGCGGCTTCGTCAGGATGATGTACACCCGGGTCTTCTATCCTGATGACAGCGGCAATTTCGAGAAGACTCGGGGAGTGAGCAATGAGGTGCTTGGCTTGCCGAAGGAGGACCTTGATGAAGCCACGAAGGCGGCTATCAAGAGGGCCAAGGAGGTGTCGAGTCACTAGATTTTGGGCCTGCGGAGAGTTGACTTATACTTGAAGGGTGCTTGCAACTCTGCCATTAGTCTCCAAACTTCAGTCGTCGTTCGTGCAACCAAATTCAAACTTGCCAGAACATCCCTGGTGCAGACTCGCTTTCCACTGCCGTGAGTACGCTCTACACGAAACACGCTCCCCCATTCGCGCAGACCGTTGACCCAGTGACCCATCTCGACCTTTCCTCGCAAAGGAAAGCAACGACTTGAGCCACATCATCAACCTCGCCAACCCTTGGAGCCGCCGGCGTTATGTCGATATAATTCTGCATGCCAGGAACTGCATCAACCGGAGTAGCGCTACGTTGGATATCCATCAGCTTCTCTTCTTAGGTAGAGACCAATGGAACTTATGCAAACCACTTACTTCCACATATCCGTAGCCACAGGGCCCGGGTTGACCGCATTGACAGTTATTCCATACTTATGTCCCAGTTCCGCCGCCCACGTCTTCGCGAAGCTTTCCATGCACGCCTTCGAGGCTGAATACGCGGTTTGCATGGGCCATCCTACACGTCTCTCATCAGCTACCTATCTCGTTCCCTCGATTTTCTTCAACATGTTAGATCAGCACATACCTTGCCGCGCGCAAACACTCGACACATTAACCACCCGACCCCCCCTAGGCAAATACCTCAAGCACTCCTTCACCAAAAACATCGGAAACCGCACATTCGTATAAAACACCTTATCGAAATGCTCGAGCGTGCAGTCCTCGAGGTACAACTCGTCGCCCACGCCAGCGTTATTGACGATGATGTCGATTTGCTCTCCAAAAGCTTTGATGGCAGCACTAACGATCTTCTGCGGCGAGGACGGGTCCATGCAGTCGGCTTGGAGGGCGATGGCGTCGCTGCCACCGGCCTTGATGGTGGAGACTACAGATGCGGCTTTGTCGGGGGGGGAGACGTAGGTGAGGACTATTTTGGCGCCGAGGCGGGCGAGCTCGATGGCGATGCCGGCGCCGATGCCGCGGGAGCCGCCGGTTATGATGGCGACTTTGTCTTGGAGGGACATTGTGGGAGAGGGATTGAAATGTTCGATGTTGGAGAAAATGAAATGGGATGAAACGATATGGAAGGGAGAGAGAAAGAGAGAGCTGTTGCGTTTTCGTATACTAGTAAGATTGCGAGATGAAAGGAGTATGAGGCTTGAAATCTTGCAGGTCTGAGAGTGAGTGACGTATGTAAGTTTGAGATAACTTCATTTAGTAGCAGTCACTTGTTGAAGGGCTTTCCGTTGGACATGCACTCAATACGCAAAAGTGGGAGTGGTGGATATATAGAGCTATTTCAGTTTAGCGGCGGCAGGGGCGGGGTATCCTCTGCTGTTTCTACTGTGAGTTGGTTGCTGGCCCTCTTCATATCTACCCTTCCAGAGAGGTGCGATTTGCGATTACGCTAGACAATTCCACGCAGGAGGCCTTAAACCTTGATTCGACTACATGAGGCAGATTCACAAGCCGAATGTTTCAACCATAGTTCCGAGTTGCATTGCATGTGCAAGGTCCTGGAAGGAAAATGTGCGCTTACATGCCCAATCGTTCATTCTCCTTTTCCTCCGCGTCAAATAATGTAAAGTACGTTCTCTTCGACCCTTATCTCAAGAGTAGATCCCAGGCTGCCATGCCCTTAGTCTCGGTCTCGATGTTTCATCACTTGCAAATAGCAGCTCGTTTCTGTCCACACCCTCCGCCTCATCGTGATAACCGTACTTGATCCAGTGATTCCTGACGATAGGATGCGCCATGATCTCGCTCCCGCTCAAACCCCTCCCAGACTCACCAAGCCGGTCCATTACCGGCCTCAGCAGCATTGCAATAGAGAAGAAACTCTCATCCAAGATCTTGCCCTTATTCGCAAACGCGAGTAGGAGCACTAGGGCCCCAAATTGAATCGCCAGAATACTGCCTAGGATCCCTAATATATAGCCCCAGTCCACGTTTAGTTGCTGGCCTTGAACGGGACGAGAATTCTGGTTCAAGACGATGTATGCAGGGCCGTGATCGTCAAGCGCGGCGAGGGCTCCGATAGTGAACTGAGACAGCAACGACTCAATCTCCGTTCTGTTTACCGGGTGCGGGGGGCTCCATTTTGACCCACCGCGACCCAAGTAACCTTGCCATTGGAAAGTCTCATGGCCTGACATGGTATATCCTGTCCAAGCGATCGCGCCGGCTGCGATACGGGCAAAGTCGTCAGTACCGTTGATATGCTTCCAGTCTTCGTCGCTAAGATGGCTGAAATCAGAATCGCCGTCTAGGACGTGGTCCAATGTGCTGTTGCACAGGAACAAGGCCGCAGAGAAGACTTCGATTTCATTTGGGGTCTGATACACAGTCAGGTTTGTGCAGCGCGGGCCGCAGTATTCTTCATGTGATGCAACCCAGGTAACGCCGCCCTCGACCCATTGCGGCACTTCAATCCTTTGCCAATCTCCGTTTTCGAGCTAACGCTGTTAGACACATGGAATAAGTCCTCCCAGGTTCTGTAAAACTTACCGTCGCGTTGGCATAGAGCTGGCCATCATCATCCTTGTATAGGGTGTTTCCTTTCACGGCTAGCTGTTGGCAAGATGCGCTCGCACGGATGGTGCGGCCAGACGCTAAAACATTATCGTACGGATGGTCGGGATTACGGTTCAAAAACCTGTACTTGTGAAAACCGTCGCCTTCCAAGATAGTGTTTCGTTGAGATGCGACGCCGCTACTCTTGTCCTCCAATATGGAAACCACAGGGTAGTTCTCAGCTTGAATCCCGTAGGCATTTGCAGCTGCTAGCTGTGACTGATTGGTCTCTTGCGCGCCCGCGGCTGGGTTCCAATTGGTCATATCGGACACAGAGACGTTTCCGTGGACGAAGAGAGGCATTGCTGAAGAAGGATCTACGGGCCAGAAAAGACTCAGGGCGGCAACAAGAATCTGAGCGCCGATGTTCGTAAGAAGCCAAAGCATGCAGAATATTGGGGTGTACAGTGGACCGTCTCTTGGTTTGTTCTTGATCCAAGGAATTTCACGAAGTAAAGGCACGGAACGTATGCCTGGCATTGACTCGATCATCAACCTCAACACCTTAGTAAGTGTCTCTATTCCTAGAATCAAATCGAAGGTCTCCAGGGAAACGAATCGTCTGGCCAGCAGCGACCAGCGCAGAGTAACGGCGTATTTTTTCAGCGAGGATGCCAAGTTCAGACCGAGCCCTAGCGATAACCCCAGCATAAGGGCGTTGAAGATTCTGACTGCATGGTTGCTCAGAATGATTGGCGTTTTGAAACCTTCATACGCCTTGAGGGTCAGACAGATCAGAAGGCTGAAAATGAAGGTTACCAGAAGCCTCACGAAGCCGGTGCGGAAAAGCTCCTTGCGGGAGTCGTGGTAGTTGTATTGCCGTCTCGCTACCCCGTTGACGAATAAGGGCTCGGAATCCGTAGAATTATATGTTTCATATGCGTTTGCGATTCCCTCTTTCGCGAAAGCCTCGCTGGCTGGTCTTTGGCCGCGCACTCGTTGAAAAGTCGAATGAGATTCCCCTCCTGGCGTTCCTACATAGCTATGGGTTGAGCGATGTCGTAATGAAATGTCATCTCCATCGTGAGGAGCTTCTGTTGAATAGTGGCTCTGGCGATGCTGTAACGAAACGTAGTCCTCTTCGTGCGTGGCTTCCGTAGGGCTGTGACTCGATACACGCTGGAGGGGAATTCCATCCGCTACGTCTCCATGACCGTGGCTGGCGTGAGAATCAACCGAACTCACTGGCGATGCACGACCATGTCTTCCGTTTTCGATAAGGCTGTCGCTTTGAGCGCTGTGAACGAGTTGCAATGGCGGCAGTTGAGGGGGCGTCGACGCCATTCCCGCGCTTGGCTGCAAATCAAGACGAAAATGGAGAATGGTGTTGGGGAAAGGCGAGGTAAAGGATCACGAAAGAGCAAGCCCTCCAGGGCACGGATATACATAGCATATACGCGTCGACCGAGCTTGCCGGCCGTTGGGGGCGGGAGGCGCGATAGATGAACGCAGCCTAAACTGCAACCATTCGGGACGTCCACCAACGCCTTGAGGTGCCCAATCCCTGAATGCCGGGGATCCGCTTAAACACGATTTGCTGGATGGTGTGCGCCCCTGCAGCAAGACACAGCCTCGGTAAGAGTGCTATGAGTGTGGTTGGTCACAAGTCTGTTGCTTCCGCCTTACGGAGGTCAGACTTGACCGGCCTTTCACCCCGATGTGTCTGAGAGAGACTTCACAGCGGAAAGACCCTTAGTTGGGGGCCAAAACAGCCGTTTTTTTTTAGGCCAGGGGGTGCCGGGAACGATAAGATGAAGGGGTTAGTGGCGTTGGGGGCCAAAAGACATCAAAACGCCACGGTCGTGCTGCTGACACAATGCCATCCGCGCCTTTGTCATATATAAATGGAGCACTTCCCTACGCGCCTACGGACCTAGCACAAATGTAAGCATACCGAAGAGCCTTTTGAGTGGAAAGTGACGTCGTCCGGGGTAGCCTACAGGGTTATCGACTTTGTCTAAGCAGTTTCTTCCAGCCGTTTAAAGGTATGTTGAAGCACTGCAAACAGTGCCAGGTAATTGTACACAGGTTGTCGTCCAGGTGCGGAGTACGGATACGGGACAAGTGATTCCCCCTCCTTCGAAGGACAGGTGAGGTTAGCTCAACGTACTAGCCCGCTTGCTTAATTGGGTGCATTAGTAATGCAGTCCAACGGACATACGGGCGGCCATCAGGTAATACAGAGTGATCATCCTGCTGCATTCTATATATTTTCAACTGTCTCAATTCTATCAATTCTTCAAGACCTCAAGCATTGAGCACTATACTCGCAACTATGCCAATCCCAATCCTCTATGACATTCCTAGCAGGGAACCGCTTGAGTGCTGGTCATTGAACCCTTGGAAGAGTATGTCCCCTCAGGTCAGGCACCAGCTTATCACCATACTCTAACATTCCCAGCCCGCCTCGCTCTCAACTTCAAGAAAGTCGACTACAAGACAGAATGGGTTGAATACCCAGATATCGCGCCCCTCTTCAAGTCCTTGTTAGTCCTATCCATTTTATTCAATGACATTACATTTTCCCAGCCTCCAATACACAATGCTCATCAACTCGAAGCGGGATCCCACCGAACGATCCCGACGACCCCGACTTCTTCACCGCCTACTCTATTCCGACCATGCGCTTCGACGAGGACACCTACATCATGGAATCCAAGGCCATCGCCAAGGAGCTCGAGAAACGTTACCCGGACCCGCCAATCAACCCGTCCTCCCCTCTCGTAGCCGAAGCACAGAAATTGGTTGGAGACGCCTTCATGCCCTTGACCCCTATCCTAATTACAGCAGTTCCTCGCAATCTCCTCACGGAGAAGTCAGCGGGATGGTTCGAAGAGGATCGGAAAGCGCGAATGGGAGGTGTGAGTTTGGCGGAGAAGGAGAAGGAGAAGGGTGGCGAGAAAGCTTGGGGGAAGGTGGGGGAGCCGGCGGCGGCATTGGCTGGGCTGCTTAAGAAGAACGGAGGCCCGTTCATTGGGGGCGAGAAGGGTAGGTTTCTTGAGATGGTGTTGCGAGAGTGAGGACTACGAGATACTGACATCTGGTTAGTTCAATACGCAGACTTCGTGGTTGTAGGCTTCCTTCATATGGTAAAGCGGATTGATCAGAAAGCTTTTGAGAGATACGTTGCTCTTGATCCCGCGTTCTCGGCGATCTACGATGCTTCGAAGGAATGGCTCGCGAGAGGAGATCATTAGATCACCCGATCCTCGGATCTAGAGGCAGACTTTAGCAAAAGCGCCTGAGATTTCTTGGAAATCCTAATGACGCTCTCTAGGGGAGAGTTCAAGATACGCATACACAATCACAATATTGTAGTGCTGAAGACCCTCTTGAAGTTTGCTTGATGATGAATGTGATATTATGGATGGATGCCTGACAGCTACATGATAAGAAAGGTCCAACAGCCGTTATCATACGAGTGTACACATGATAATAATGAAACCTACACCGGTAATGATACAGCGTTGCCTCTGCCGCCTCTTTAAAACAAAAAAAAAGACTTCTCAGTCCTCTCGACGACGGCGGCTCGGCGGTTCAAAACCGTCCGGCACTCTCGATGTCAGCGGTGCGTCCTGCTGGCCCAGTGTCGAATCGTCCGATCCGATCATACTGGGGTCAGCATAGGGACGCTGGGCCGGATCTAGGTTTTGAGGCCATCGAGGTCTCAAAGGTGGCACAGGTTGCTCGAGCTCAGGCCAAACCGGCTGACCAGGAAGTGGCTGAGTGGCACCGTCCCCGGAGTTGGTCTCGGAGGAGAGTGGACTGAAGATATTCAGCTCGTCGGTCTCAGAGAAAGAGACTCGACGAGTACCGTTAGGATCAGGCAGGTCGTTCTGTCCGCCTATTTCCCCGGGTTGCGATTCGGATTGAGTCGCTGGCTCTGGAATCTCAAGCCGAGAATCTCTTCCTCCGACCTGGGCATCGAGTGACGATCTTGAGGACTTTGACACATCTGATGTAGGGCTCGATGGCATGCTGGGCACTGCAGGCTCTGGGTAGCTTCCTAGCAACTGTCTAGGTGTAGGATCTTCCGACGAACGAGTTTCCCAAGGGTCATCCGTAGCTGGAGGATGCGAGTTCAGACCTTGTGCGACATGCTGCTCTACCCAGGTACCGTGCCTCGATGGTTGAGATAAAGTTTTTGACGACTTCTCGTCGTATCGTCTTGTCGTTCTCGCCATGTCTTGCTGCGCACCTGCCGTCGCAGAACCCTCAGGGTCACTGTCAGAGACGATGGGGCTCATGAACCTCACTTCATCTATATCCGAGAATGACACTCGCCGCCCGCTGTCTGGCTGAAGTACGTTGTTTCCTCTAAGCGGCCCCTTGTAGACTCGAATGCCTGCGTCCAAATCACCCGCTTCCTGATATGAGCCGCTGAAATCTTGGCGGGGTACCTTCTTATCTTTGGATGGTCGTGTGTTTGCGGGCAGTGCGTCGAAGGAAGGCCCAGGATACCGATGACCGGATTTTGCTTGGCCATACGTCTCAGGAGCGTCTCTATTGTATCCGTTCCGAACATTCCGTGGTGGACCTTGCGGCTTAGAGGACGGGGATCGGTCAGCCCCACGCGGTGAACCTTTATGCGCCTGATCTGGCTTCGACGAGTTCCTCCCTGGTTGACCTTTGGCGGGTTGTTTGTAATCCCCTGATGATTGCCGAGGCCTCAGTGGTTGTGACGATGGCCAGTCGCTTTCTCTCGCTTTCTCTGCTCTGCTGTACGGAACATTCTTGAATCTCAGGTGTCGAACACCTCCGCGAATGCGGTCCTCGATCTCTAGAGCCGCTAGATCTGGAATATTTTGAGATCCTGAAGTCTCAGATGCATCGTCTGTGCGCGGACGAGAAGTCTCGAAGGATTCAGATACGACGGACTCGTAAACGTGCCGGCCCGAGGGCGGAGTGGAAGGAGGTGATGGAGGTTGACTGTTGATGCTGGAGAGAGCTTGACTTGAGGATCCGGTTATTGAGAAGGCAGGTGATTCCCTAGGATTCTTGCCAGAAGATTTTCTGCTTGACCTCTTCTTTGAACCCGACAAGGTAGCCGAGTGATGTGGTGAATTTGCGTAGGGCTCGGTGGATATCGCGCGGGGTGGAGTTCTCGGGAGTTCTTCCCACACGATCGACGGATGCGGCGGAGAAGGCGAGTGTCGACGGCGACCAACATTCGAATCCTCAGCAAGGAATCTTCGATGATTCTCTGCAACTTGAGACGTTGTTCGAATCGATAATGAGCTGGTATCGCTTCGCTGAACTCGATCATCCCTTTTCGACGAACTTGGGGTCAATACACCAGAAGATCCTCCAGAAGGTCGCTTGGGTCTCGGGTAATGTGGACGTCGTGACGGAGTGGAAGGCTCATCTTCAGAGGAAGAGTGGCTTGTGGTCGTACTAGTACTCTCAACTGTAATATCTACCAACGTCGTTTCAACTTCCCTTTGCTCTGAACCTTGCCGCTCTTCGATCACTGTTACCACAGAAACGTCGTCGGACAGATCAGTGTTGGTCCCCGTCGGGTCATCCGTCGTGTAATCATACACGTCGCGTAGAGTAGGAAGCTGCTCACTCCGTTCCATGGGAAAATGGGCATCCGCCCGCACTGGAGTGAAGTAGACCTTATCTCCAGGGTGTACTATCTGTGGACTTGGCCCATTCACAGGCCCATTTGTCACAGGTGATTCAGTGGGTGGAGCGAATACAGGCGGAGGTACCCTGTACTGCAACTGAGGGCCATATGTCATAGGCGGTCCTGTAGGTTGAGTGAATGTGGGTAGAGGTTCACCGTACTGTAACTGAGGAGGGTAATATATTGGCTGTCTTTGTGGGAGCGGCTGCGAAGGAGCATCAAAAGTTTGAGGCGGAGGATATGCCAATATTGGCTGCGCATGCTGAAGAGGAATCAGGATAGGGTCTTGGGGCTCTGGTGGCCACTTCATGATCCTACACTCTCCCGTCCGCCGATTGAGCACGAAGGAGGTCCGCGGCTTCCAAGGTCTTCCTCTTGCACGGAACTCTTCGTCTCTAATGCTTCGAAGCGCTGGTTCCTCAAGCATTTGAACGTCAAAAGCCTCTGGATAAAGCTCGATTGGACTCCTAGTGTTCCGCAAAGTTTCGAATCCAAACCCAGACCACCTCTTGACCATCTCGGCAAATAATACCGGTGGGACGTCCCTCATCTTGCCATCATTGGCCTCTCTTCGTACGCACCACTCTAGTACGAAGTCCCAAAGTGGTACTCCTGGAACGGTGGTCGCCGATACATAGTCCAAGGCTCGAGCGGACAACCTCTTGGAATGTGCCGACATGAAACTCGAACGCAGTCGCCGCATGACCGCGTTCTGTAGCCGAGGAAGCTCAGCGGCCCCAGCTAGAACCCACAGCTTGCAGAACAACGACGGACTGCTAATGCGGTTCGGGAGTGACTTCTCCTTCAGCCATTCCGCAAACAAAGCGAACGTCTCCCTATCGACATCCGGGATGATTATCGGAGCCGGGAGTTGGCTCAAGCTGGGGCTTTCGGCGACATGCTTAGGTTTGAGGGCGAATCTATGCCCTCCGGCGACGACAAACTCGACTGGCTCTTCTTTCCTAGACTTGGTTAGCAGACCGACTTGCATGCTTGAGTGGCTTACTTACTTAAACAAACTCTTCAAACTGAACATGGGCACAAAAAATGATTCCTCGAGTAGGCGTAGACGGTGTTTCGAAAACGCGTTGTCAGGATGTGGTGGCTAGGGTGGTGGCTTGGGTGGGAATGTTGTAGGAGGCCCGATGTGGACGTAACATAGAGGACCCTCTATACACGCGGCGAGCAAGCGGAGTAGTGAATGAATAGGAATATAAGCCGATGAGAGGCGGGCGCCGGTCTTCTACACTAACAACACCCTCCACTTACTACTTAGCGAATGAAGATATCCCGAGTCAGTATTGCTGCGACTTCCGGTAGCATTACTTGTCAGGGTGGAATGGGATAAAGTACTGTGACCACTCGTATATGATTTGATATTGCAAGATGAGAGATATACCAGCGTCCGGAGAGCTAGATAACGTCTAAGGGTTAGATCTAGAGCTACCACAGCTGCCAGCGCAGGCCCCTAAAGGAAGTCCATGCCGCTGAGCTCGAGCGTGGAAAAGAGGCAGGAGCCTCTCGGGGGGTGTTTCGTTTTGCGCACATGACCCCTTCGATGTGAGAGGAATGACAACTCAACGGCAATGAGATGGAAACAAAGTCAGCGACGCAGAGGAGATGTTCGAGATATAAGACTCACAATATAAGTACTTAGTATTGCCAACATACTAGAGTCCTTTTACGGTCCAACCGCTTGTTAAGGGGTGGGGTACATGTGAGGTTAGAATAAAGTTTGGTCATTACCATAACGCTGAAACGAGAGGGTCTTCACCCATCAAATGGATGCAATCGAATAGTATTACCTATCTACAAGTAGCAGAGGCAATGTTCCACCTATCGCAAACCTAATCAACCTATTTGAGTTTGATCAGAACCACTCGCTATGACAGTTCAGGCTTGCTGACATCAAGGAGCATATTTGTACCTGGATATCAGGAGCTTCGTCTCGTAGCCCAATCCAACCGTCCAACTCCTCACTCATAGACACGGCCGTGGCACAGCATCTTTTCGTGTTACTCCGTTGTCCCATCTGCCTCACTACTTACGTCCTTTGGTGGCGAACTCCTTCGACTTCAATTTGTTCGCGGTCCGCAGCAGAGATCTCTTGATCTCGCCATCCTTGAAGGTACTGAGGTCGAAGTAGGTCGGCGCGAGTTCCTATTGAGTATTAGCAAATACATACACGAACAACGGGGAAAATTCGACTTACCAAGAGCCATTCCGGTTTAATGGCCGTGACCGTGCGAATGTAGTTCTTGCTTGTGAGGACAAACTCTTGGTAGATGACCCACTCGCTATCGTGCCCAAGGACAGTGCTCGGATGCAGCAACACGCTCTGATGATCCTTGACAGTCATGTATGTTTTGCCGTTTCCGTCACGCTTTGCGACTTGCATGAAGAAGCCGGCGACCAAGGCACGCCTGATATTCTCATAATACCGCTTGTCCTCGAATGGGGTAGACATGAGCTCGATTTCGTTCTTCTCCATTATGCGCTTCAGCTGCATTCGTACATTATCTGCCTGGGTGAGTGCTCGGTGGGAGAGGAAGTGATCATGGCACCATTGCTTTGGGTTGGCCTGAGCTTCATCGCTTTTGAAAGCGTGGTAGACGTTGAGCATAGTCAGATGATCACCGTCCGTATGAGCAAACAAGTTCTTCATGTCATCTGCTCGCTTGCGTTGGGCTGCGGGTCGGACAAACAGTGTCGGAACGGACAGCAGTGCTGTCAGCGAGAGCATCTCGTTCGAACAATAAAAGTCAGGAGCAACGATGAGCATCACTGCCAGCGCTGGGTCGAGCGGGAAGTCGGATGCTAGTCTGCCGAGTTGCGTCAAATCGCCTTCGTCGTCTAGGCAGGCCAGATAGTTGAGCTCTTCCAGCGCACGCATCAGTGTCTCCGGGGCAGGAGGATCCATGAGGTCAAAGTGCACTAGGTCGTCGATGCCCAACTTCTTTAGTTCCAGAACGGTGCTCGACAAGTTGGACCTGAGGATTTCTGGGTATGTCTGCGGGATAAGCTCCTCCTTGAAGGCCTTTTCAGTGTACAGTCGGAAACATTTCCCGGGTCTAGTACGACCTGCACGGCCAGCTCGCTGCTGAGCCGAGGCTGCCGAAATGGGTGACACCAGAAGAGACTCAACCCGGATCCTAGGGTTGTACACCTTCTGTTTGCTGAAGCCAGGATCCACAACGTAGACAATACCATCGATAGTAAGCGATGTCTCGGCAATATTGGTGGAGATGATACATTTCCGACCGGGTCTCCCGCCGTGGGAATTCGGAGGAGGGGCAGGGTCGAATATTTTCTGCTGCTGCTGAGGCGGCAAGGAGCCATAGAGAGGATACACCGTCAGGGGACCAGCATCAGATTCCCGCACCATCTCCTCTACTTCGAGTCTGATTTTCCTGCAAGCGTCCTCAATCTCTTCTTCGCCAGTCATGAACAACAGAATATCCCCTGCCGGCTCTATCGCGTGAATTTGTAGGACGGTTCGGAGGGCAGCTTCCACATAGTCTCGCTCAGGCTCTGGGGTATAGAATATTTCGACCGGATGGGTACGGCCAGGGACAGCCAGGAGCGGGGCATTGTGGAAGTACTTTTGGAACTTGTTAGCATCGAGGGTGGCCGACATGATGATCAGCTTTAGGTCGTTTGGTCGTCGCAGAACCACCTCTTTCAGCAAGCCCATTAGGATGTCAGTCGCAAGCGTTCTCTCGTGGGCCTCGTCCAGGATGATGGTGCTGTAGCGCGAGAGATTATTGTCGCTCATAGCCTCCCGAAGCAGCATCCCGTCCGTCATGTACTTGAGCATGGTATTGGGACCCGTCTTGTCCTCGAAGCGAATGCTGTATCCAACCTCTTCACCCAGGGTCACGTCCATTTCCTGAGCTACACGCTGGGCCACCGACATTGCAGCCACTCGTCGAGGCTGAGTACATGCGACCATCTTGCCGTTGAGGTGGGGTAGGTCATCGTAGAGGACGAACTGGGGGATTTGCGTAGTCTTGCCGGATCCAGTTTCTCCCACGAAGACGAGAATCTGGTTTTTCTGATACTTGTCTAGAAATTGGTCCCTTGTAAGACCGTTAGCTAGGCTGCTGCTTGTTCAATGCTTTAGATAGAACTCACCTCTGGGCATGCACGGGAAGATCTCGACGGGTTTGGAGAATGCCCATATATCGCTGCGAGAACTTGCTTCCAGTGAATGGGTTGTTCGGGCCATTTTCGAGCGCTTCCGTAGCTTTGGTAGTGGTCTTGTGGCGCATGGAATTGTCGAGACGGCCTCCACCTACACACGGTCAGCCACTAGTCGCCAGAACTTTGCATATCGGAGAGGGCTTTGTACCTCCTGTAGCCTGCGGATAGCGGTGTTGCAGATACGGGTTCTTGCTGGGATCGTTCGCTGCGTCCCCTCCGAAACCGTTCTGGGCTCGTGTCTTGCCGTTGGCCTCGCCCTCAATCTTGGGGCGCTTCGCTCTCGGATTACCGTCATCACTGTCTTCACGCTCGCGGTTAGCCATGTCTGTGAGTTGTCAAGCCAATGCGCTGGCGCAGGCTCGTGGTGGTGGCGACGGCGACTGTTGTTGACGGTGACTAGAGGCTGGAAAAAGTGTCGCGGTAAAATAGTCGGGTCGTGAGGCGCTTCAGCCTTGGCGCTGTCCCGCGGCGGCGGCACGGAGACCCGCACGTGACAGGGCCCTGGCATATTAGAAGGTGGGGCGGATTGGTGCCTCTAAATCCAGGGTTCCATTTCTTCCTCGAGGCTCCCGAATCATTCTATGCAGCTACCCACAACTCTCCTCCACCTCTGCATATTTGCTTTTCTAGTCTCTCTTTACGGCCTATGATATTTCCAAAGCCCTACCAATTCTTCTAGACCTCCACTGTCTTACCTTTCACCCAACATTTCCAACAGCAGCCTGCCGAATTTTTGATACCCCTCCAAACGTCCGTTGGCTTCTTCGAAAATGGATTCTCCTGACAGCCAGGATGAAACCATGCCCATGTTTTACGTTGCACACCATGAGACGAAACGGCCTCTGCCTGTTACTGAGCAAGTGCTCCAGCAGGCCCGCGATTGCGGCGTTAGTGTTCTCCAAAGTCCTTCTACTTCATTATGTACTAACAGAAAGAGTAGTATGACATGCTTACGACCCCTATAACGACACCCCATTTTCACGCCAGTGTTTTGACACTGTTGACTACCTACAATCAAGCTCACGGCGAACGTTCCCCCAATGATGATCTCCCACTGCCATTGATCCCAGCTCTCAGGCCCGTAGACACACCCTTGACACCAAGCGACAATGTAGCACAGACAGTGGCAGTCACAAGTCCATGGATAGATCTGGCGTCTCCAGACCCTTTGATTGCGCACCTTTCACGCCAAGTCTTCAATATGGAAATAGCATACGCCGCATTCTGTGGAGTTATAAATGTGCTTGTGCAAGGTCCTCAACTCCACAACGGCGCCAGGTCTAGTGAAGGCCTGTCCCAGCATGCTCGGGCCATAAAGGAGGCCCTCTCTCTTGGCGGATATCTACAGCTGCACATCACCACACCTATGGGTGACGTATCCGAGTCTGTAACTGATGAAGATATGGGAAATCTGGCACGATTTGCTAGGGACGAGTACATTCACACGAGCAGAAGCACACAGATCACGAAATCAGACCTCTTTGCATCGTGGGACGCGTGGGACCTGATCAGGTCTGTGTGTAGATACAATCAGCGACTCTGCGTGTCGTTGACCCTCCCCCGGCGTCTTCCGCCCATAGCCGTTCAATCTCGATGGTACTCAGAACCACTACGCTTCCTTAGTATACCCGCAAGCTCGTTCTTAGTGAATGCGCGAGGATCCTTCGTGCTTTCGAAACCACATCAATTGTACATCTCACGATGCATGCGTCTCCGAACTGCTCCTTGGATAATGGTCGTCGATGTTGGACCAATCCCTGGCATCAATGACCCGGATTTGATCATGCAGTACTCTTCTGGTCACTTGTCGCCCGGAATCGCCGCAGACGCATCCACGGGATCACGCTCACCAACCCCAGCAGAGTCCGCGCAAATGCCACGGAATCAGAATCGAAAGAGCAAAGCAGACCCTACTCCGCACCTGAGCTATATTCGATATCTGCAACGAAACCAGCCCTCTAAAACCACAATCGAGCGGTTTGGGGGTGGGTTTCAAGATTATCTGCAAGCTCCGCTCCAACCCCTTACCGACAACCTGGAAAGCATAACTTACGAAGTCTTCGAGAAAGACCCTGTAAAGTACGACTGGTATGAGCGTGCGATAGCGCAGGCGCTGAGAGAATGGACCGAGCAAGGGAAGTCTACCTCTTCAGCAAACGGCGCAGTAGTCATCGCTGTCGTTGGTTCAGGAAGAGGACCGCTAGTAACCCGAGCAATCCAGGCGAGCCAAGACGCTGGCGTGCAGGTCGAGGTATACGCAGTAGAAAAGAACCCTAACGCCTACGTGCTCCTCCAGCGCCACAACGAAGAAGACTGGGGCGGCCTAATCACCGTCGTAAAGACCGACATGCGCGCTTGGAAAGGCCCTTTACTACCAGACGGCACTCACGGCCGCGTCGACATACTTGTCTCTGAGCTGCTCGGATCATTCGCTGATAACGAGCTCTCCCCAGAATGTTTAGATGGCGTCCAGCACGTCCTCAATCCAGAACACGGCATCTCCATCCCGACTTCCTACACCGCGCACCTCACACCCATCTCCGCACCTCGCATCCATGCGGATCTAGTCAACCGCTCGTCGTCGGACTCGCACGTATTCGACACCCCTTTCGTCGTGATGCTCCAGCAGATCGACTACCTCTCCACCCAAGAATTCGACTACGGCCCGGGTGACATCTCCTCGACCCCTTCGTCTAAACAACAACCTAAAGTCGAAGCCCCGCTCCTGCCCGATGTCCAGACAGCATGGGCCTTCAAGCACCCCTGCCATCCCTCCGTCCTTGCCCAATCCAACCTGCGCCGTGGCGGGAGTGCGAGTGGTGGCGGCGGCGGCGCGACAGGCGGCGATGGCGCAAACGAGCACAACGTGCGGTTCTCGAAAACGGTCTTCGAGTGCGCCGAGCGCGGTGTGTGCCACGGTATCGCTGGGTACTTCGAAACCGTTCTCTACGCCGGGACGGAGGGAAGCGTGGAGCTGAGCACGAACCCGGTGACTATGGAAGAGAAGAGCAAGGATATGATTAGCTGGTTCCCTATCCTATTTCCTTTGAAGGTAAGTTCACTATATCGGCGCCAATTTAGAGTATTAGAAGAACAGACAGGCTAATATCTACTTAGACACCCATCTATGTCCCCGAACACGCAGAGCTGGAAATCAGCATGTGGCGGCAAACTGACGATCGCAAGGTGTGGTATGAGTGGATGGTCGAAGCTTTCTTGACGCTGTCCGGGGGGAGCAGAGTGAGGCTGGGAGCCTCGGAGCTGCATTCGAGCAGGATGAATGGGTGCTTGATGTAGCGTTTTCAGCGCGCTAGTGATACCCTACCTGTCTATTGAAACTCTGTTCAAGAAATGCTCTTTTGGGTTGATGCTCGGTGAACTGGATGCCTGGGTATGAAAACGCATCAGGCTCAGGGATGAAAATAGAAGCTTATCCTTTCCATGGTTCATGCGAGATGTTCCTGGCTCTTTCTTCGTCTAGAAGCTCGAAAAAGCGCAAGAGATATTTCGCAAAAGAGCTTGTCATTGTGCGAGATGTTGGCTGATTCACGTTACACTTGGTTAGGACCATGAGGGCCTGAAGTGGTCTTGGGACGATACGGTTCCAGACCGGGAGGGTCATAGACTGTGTCAGGTTTGCTGGAGGTCATGGATGTTGGTCATAGATCTTGATGCTCTGTTATGTGAGTAGACCTGTTTTCGATCAGCTGGGCGCGTATGGTTTGCTCGAGGGGTTTGGAGTTCGTGATTGACCCGATGTCCTCATCATGCGATGAACTGCAAACTACCTTCGGGTTTGACTCAATGTCATTCCTGTATACTTAATTAGATGTGACGCGCTGACTGGTGAGTACGGAACTTTAGTTGTTACTTTAGTCGTATCTTTTTCTAGATGGACAAAAAATCGAACCTAAGTGAAAGTGACAAGCGGTGCGCCTTTCTTGAGGAGTATAACCTTAGAAAACCCGTTATCATCGTGAGCGCAGAAGACGAAGAACTCCACCCCGCAAAGCCATGGCGCCTTCTAAAGTTGCCATGCGAATCGGACTCACACCTTCTATAGACATGGGACGTCTACGTGTCATATTTCACGATAACGCTGCAGAGCGGGAAATCATAGATGAAGTAATGAATCACCCAGACAAAGACAAGGAACACTAGTTTATAGTAGCTGTAATCGAAGACTTCGCAGTCAAACATGAAGATGCACTGATCTTCATGTGGGCGGAGAAAGACCACGAGAAACAACGCGCGGTGGAGTACAAGGTACTTTTTTGGAGACGCATTACCCTCTGAGCTCGCGTGGTGGGCGAATATGAATCTAAAGTGGCTTAAAGGCTCAATGGGCAAGAAAGTACCCGAGACTGAGGAAGAAGAAGTCGAAGATGTGTTGGGGCTTGATAGAAAGGCTTGGTATCATCTCTTCGAGAAAGACTACGCTGAAGCCTTAACAAATTCGGAGGAGGATGAAAGCTGAAAGCAGAAACACGGAGGAAAAGTTAGGTAGTAGAAAACACTCGCTTCTCTAGAAAATTATGACTGTCTATTTGTAGATTTACAGGATTATGCGACTTTTGTATTGCATCATTGCTATCAGGGCTTTGCCTTGACACTCCTCCATTCGAGACCAAGAGAGAAAACAAACGATGCTGCTGCAGCAGCGGTGGCGACATAAAATGTAGAGACAATGCTGTCGTTGTATGCTCCTACAACTCCAGATACCTGGGCCTCAGTTACGACCTTCCTGACTGATGTAGCGCCAGCGTGCAGAATTTTCTCGATTTCTGCTCTGCCGATCCCCACGCTAGCTAGCGTTGAGAGTGAACTCCTAAGCTGGTTTGTGAAAAGAGCTTGGGAAATGGCCAAGAAAACTGAACTTCCAAGAAACTGGAATAGCTGCACCATGGACGTGCCGACAGGGATATCATCGCCCTTGAGGACCGTCTGCGTCGCTACGTATGGCATCGAAAGGGTCATGCCCGCACCGAGACCTTGCAAAACTTGATACGAGATCCAGCGCTCATGATTGGTAGTAGGCGTAAAGGTGGTGATCAAGCCAGTGCCAATGGACATAAGTGACGTCCCTGCAAGTATAAATGGGTTCGCGTAACCCAGAACTGAAACACCCACCCCTGCGCCGGTGGCTGATAAGATGTCTGAAAGAGCTAACGGCAAGTACATGACTCCGGATTTGGTCGGCGAGACTGCCTTGATGACTTGAAACCATTCTGGTAGATAGAATATGGAGGTCATAACGGCACCCATGGCGAAGAAGTTGATGAAACAGGCAACGAAGATAGTGCGCTGTGTCATGAGCCTGGGTGGGATCATAGCGTTGTCGCCTTTGTGGACTTGCCACAGTGCGAAGACAGTAAGGAGGCCAGCACCTCCTAGGAAAAGGCCAATGATTGTCGCGCTCTTCCACGCATACTGAGTACCTCCCCATTGTAGAGCGAAGAGGATCATGACGACTGAAGGCGCGAAGAGGAATGCGCCCATTAGGTCGAGCTTGGCGAGCTTCCGGAGAACTGTGGTGGTGTCGGAGGTGCGTGCAGGCGGGTGAAAGAACAAAAGGAGGAAGGCGAATGTGACTGCCCCGATCGGGAGGTTGATGTAGAAGCACCATCGCCACGAGGCATGTTGCGTCAAGAGGCCACCCAGCAGTGGCCCTAAAATGGTTGCAACACCAAACGTGGAATGCAGTATGCCGATAAAGGCGCCTCGTTTCTGGAGAGGCATTGAACTGGCAACAATTGACATTCCCCCTGTCGTTATGCCGGCACCTCCAAGTCCCGCTATTGTACGTCCAACGATGAGCATGGGGCTATTAACTGCGGTGGCGCAGATAAGGGAGCCGAATTCAAAGACAGCCATATACGACAAGAATACAGTCTACTACCAATCAGTGAAGCCCAGGTATGCATTCGTCTAGAAAAACCTACCTTCATCGAGAAGCTTGCATAAAGCTTTCCTGCCACGGGTTGGAGGGAGCACATGGCGAAGGAATAGCTGCTTCCATACCATCCAATGTCGTCGATGCTGTGGAATTGAGTCGTGATGCGAGGAATGGCGGTGGCGAATATGGACGAATCTATCGCGGCGAGGAAGATTGCGAGACCCAGCCCAATCATGACAAGTAGGAGCTTAGAGCCGGCTAGCTCGAAGGCCGCGGTTTCTTCCTGAGGGTTTCCATTGTCGATGCTCGTAGACTTGATGTCCTCGAAGCTCTTATGGCCATTTTCGTCCGCCAGCGTGTCGGCCATGGTTGAGGGAGCCAGTCTTTGCAGAGTAAGGGAAATAGAGTGGAGGTTGCAGAAAGTGTGCAAATATGAATTGATGCGGTGTGGATTTGACTTTGAGCAGATGCGGTGTCTGTTTGACTACGGGCAGACGAGCTCTTTTATGCAGCCGGGAAAACAGCAAGAGAAAGGAGTACAACAGTCACTGAGATTGTACGACGACATTAGGAGGCTTGGACATGTGTATTTTAGGGTTATTTTGGAGCAGAAAGGGTCGGCGCTGCCGTCGAGCAGCAGTAGGTATCACGGCAGCCAATGAGGACGGGCGCGCCAAGGTGATGCGAAGATGAGTCGAAATGTGTCGCTTTGTCCATCACAGAAGCACGAGCCACCGAGGGCTGTGGAGACCTGCGTTCCCACCTACAAAGCTACCTGCTGTACACAGCGTTGCCAGAAGTCGAGTGACTCACGAAGCTAGACCTATGCCTTTCCATTCACCAGTGGAGACTGCAATGTAGGAGGCGATACTATTGGGAATCTCGCGGGAACCTTCACTCGAGTGCCGGCGAATACGAAGTAGATGGACCCAAGCGGCTCCACACGACCTGAGGACGTGAGACGCCTATGATATGAGTATCGCTGTGCATCTGAGCTGCCATCTGAGGTGTCTCTGTGGATTCGAGATGGGGAGATAGATGTCCAGCCAGGCTGTGATGGCTGGGGAGGGGCTGTTCAGATCGCGTCCAAGCTTAGTAGCAGTGGACGTGCTTCGATCACTGGTAGTCGTAGATGCCGAGACGTCACTGCTCTCTCTCTCCACGACTTCAAGCCTCTCCAGCTCCACCAACTCGCTAGACACCGTCTTGCCAACACTCGACTGCACAGCCTGCCGCCATTGTCATAACGCAGCACCAATGGTTCTGCAGGACGCCACCGGGCCGCCCAACAATGGCTCTCTTGTCGATGACCCGTTCCCCTCCGACGGCGGTGACCCATACTCCACTGCTTCCGCTTCTACCAGCAGCGTCGATTTCAGCAGCTTACCTCGGCCGGTGCCCATATTTGGTGGATTTGTTGGGTATAGCAATCGCCGGATACAGGCGCAAACCCAGGAAGCTGTGAAACAAGCAGAGAGGGTGATGAATCGACCCATGACATATGAGGAGGCAACCGCCTTATCGTACATCTGGGCAAAGAAGATGTCTATTGCATCATATGGGGCAGCTCTGGGGGCCAGTGGGGCTATATACCAGGCCTACCGGACTCGCGCCACCTTTCGATATCCTTTCTGGACTCCGAATCCGGAGAAATTCAACCCCAACGAATTCTTCTTCGTGAAGGGAGCTTTGGCACGACGCTTGTTTCACACTACTAGGGTCATACCGTACTTCATATTGGGAAGGATTGTAGGAGGCTTTTTCGGGGAATCGTGGGGTACATTCTATGCTATTACCCAAACAAGGGCAGATGCAGTGCTTCAACCCCTCCAGGAGGCCATGGTTCAGCGTGCAAGCCAGGCCAGAGGTCCTCCGAGACAGCCGGCTCCCGGTCAGTCAAGCCCGGAAGATGGAAGAGCATGGCCAAAGCAGCCTTCGAGACCAACGCAGCTTCCGACACCAGCTCAAAAGAGCACCGCAAATGACGACGATATGTCTCCAACCGCAGGCAACGACACCTGGTCCAATTCCTTCGACAGCAGCTCCGATCTAAGTGACACATCCGCGAGGCAGCCCCGTACGCCGAACGCAGCTCCGGGAAACGAGGCCTTTGACCGCCCAGCTAAGGCACCTGACCGTACGGTGTCCCGCGATGAGGCATCTCCGTCAAGTGGCATGTTCCCAGGAGAGGCGGAGCAAGAAAAAGCAAGCACAGGATCGTCATGGGAACGTATACGCAGGAGCTCGGCTAGTCAAACATCTTCTCCCCCGCCAACAAGCAGACCGCTCCAAGAAACTCAGAGGCAGGGATCCACACTTGGCGACAGCTTCAGCTTTTCTAGCACAGATGAGGAGAGACAGTTAGCCAAGACTGAAGCTCAGCGAGAGTTTGACGCTAGAGTCGAGCGCGAGAGAAGAGGCGATGACTTCGCGGACCAAGGTAAGAGATGGTGAGTTTGGGCATGGGTGCGCATGAGTGGCCATTGACGATCTGTATTAAAAAGTGTATATTAGCTCGTGTAGGTATGGCATCCTAATAGTAGTCAACCTGTGGTCACTGCATATATGGTAATCTTGTCAGTCACGATTAGTTCATTGCCTCCTTTTCTGGCTTCTCACATCGCAAGAATTAGCAAAACACATCCTGAAGGCACGAGATAGCTTAAGCTTATATGGCCGCTAGTTATAATTTTCTTGTGAGATGACATAGGTAGGATCATCTCGTCTTTGGGCCGGCCGGGAGCGGTTCCGCGGTCGCGCTGGAAGACCATACGTGGTCAAGTGAGGTCGTTTTCCTTCTTTACCAAATTCCATATACCACTGGCCCAGCGGCTTCTATGACAATCACTAGCATTGGTTCCTTCAATGAATCAGAGAGCCCGGCTCTAGTATGAGGGGAACGCACACTGAGTGAAAGTCGACTACGAGAGTCTCAACGGATTTTGGCTTGGCAGGCTTGGCGTTCATTTCTGCGCAACTATAAAACCTTAAGTCGACCTGACAGCTCACTCTCTCTCCTTCACCAGCGTCATCACCGTTGCCTCGCCCACCGCCCACCGCCCGCCAGTGTCCGGTGACCATCGGCCAGCCGCTAATCTTGATTTGAGTAAAGTAGTACAGCTTCACGAACCCGACTCACCACTACTTCTACCACACCACTTCGAGCACCGCTTCAGGTATGGCTCCAGCTCGTTTTTCTACTACGCGCCCTAAGGGCTCAAATGGCCCCAAATACCCCAAACGCAAAAGGGGGCATAATGCGAGTTCTTCTGACCAAGGTCATACAGCCGAATCTCCGCGGGACAGCAAGCGCGCGCGACAGACGTTGTACACGAGCAATACCGGAAACACCGACGACATGACGTTCCTCGTCGAGAACATGGACGTCATCATCGAGCGAATGGGCAAGCATGAGCTGGATCAGACACTCAAGGTGCTGCAGAACGAGTCAAGCAGCAAAGGTAAAGGTAGAATGTCAGACAACGCCACAGGCTCTGGTACCGTCACCGACACTGTGGAGAACCTGCTGGACCTCGACGGCTTGGACTCTCTACGGAGCTCCATCGCTTGGCTCCAACGCGTCGATGCGATGACTCCTTCCCCAGAGAGCCAGCTTCGAGCCGATACCGACTCAAATATCTACGACGCGGATAGCACTCCGTCCATCATCGATATTGTCGACCCAGTCCACCGTCTTGAGCAAGCCCGCCTTCTTGACGAAGGCCGCCGCCATCCTGTCAGTAATTCTGATGGTCTTAACAATAACTCCGATGGTCTCGACAATGACTCCGATGATCTCGACAATGACATCGATGAGTTCGACATTCTGAAAGTGTCGCGCACGGTCGAAACAACCGCCCGACAGCTCGATGTTGTTCTTCATACTATACTTGTGCGCCAAGCCAAGCTAACCCACAATCCTGCGCGTCCACAAGGTCCACAAGTCCAACCGCGCTTTTTCCCAAAGTTAGGCCTACCAGTCCAATCGCGCACTTTCCCAAAGTTCATGGAGCTCCCCGCAGAGTTGCGAGTTCGAATATACGAGTTCGCCCTTGAGTTTGATGAGCCAATCCGCCCACACGCATGTGATGCTCACAAGAGCGGAGGTCCCATGACCTGGAAGTTCCACCACGATGGCAAGCATGGAGCTGAAGATGCGCACAATCAGATATCACAGCACTTGGCCATCACTCGGACTAGCAAGCAGGTTCGGGAAGAGAGTCTTACTATTTTCTATGGCGTGAATACCTTCTCCGGCGGACAGGACACCTTCCAATACTTCCAAGCTCTGGAAGCCCGAGGCCTCTTTGCCCTGGTGCGCAAGGCCCAGTTCCGCGCCCACTTCTGCCCGGACAGTCGGGGCAAGCGTGATAGAGTGCTCACAGAGGTCTTCACTGCCCTCAGGCATATCAACAACGCGCCCACTCTGCGCTTCTTGGATGTATCCTGGGACGCCAGCATGTTCCTCTCCATGCGCATGCTGTCCAGGACTTTCCATAGCAATACGAAGCTCGTGCTCCAGGTACCAGTTCCTGACTGGTTCGAGAACCCTGCGGAGTACCCAAAGTTGAAATGGTTTCTTGCGGTTGCCAACCGCATGGGACTTAACGTCAAGCTTGTGCCATCCGGCCGGCTCTACGGCTGCGAGGGTACTTCTATTGTCTGCGATTGGGTCCATAGGCTCCAGGACGGCGCTGCCAAGCCGGCCACCATAGGGACTCAAGTCATGCAGAACATCGCCAATGCGATTCCCGGAATCGCTTTCAATGCCCGGACGAAAGTCTCCTTCTACAGGAGGGATTGTGCCGGCAATGTGGTCTGGTACGAAGAGGTGTAGGAGCGTTTGAGACAATGTGCGCGAAGCTACCAATCAAGACGGCAGACTTACACCACCTTGCTACATCGCACAATCAATCGATCAAGCTACGCTCACAGTGCTCGACCAGTTCGAAACGGAATCATACCATCAGCGGCTCGAGCTACAATCGCTTTCGGTCATGAGGAGTAGTATACGATGCTATGAGCCCTTTTGGTCCTCATGGTTAGCAGTCTTGGGGTCTTGAGTAGCACGACACCCTTCTGGGTAGAAGCTCAATGTTTTGAGTAGCAAGTTCAGGATCGGAGTGACAATGGCTGGGTTCCAAACACTATAAAACCTATGCCTTGGGCTGCGGTCACGGCTTACTCACCTTGCCTGTACTTGTTTTCTTTCCTTCTAAAAGCTGTCTTCCTTCCACGATACTGTGCACCTACCCCTAATACTTTGACCTTTTTCTTTCCCTATACTCGACACTGGTTTTGTTTCCCTGGTCTTTAATACACCCTGCCCATCTTCCCTCTGTACCATGATTTTCTTCCCGACACTACTTTCATTTCGCCTTTTCCTTTTTGCGGTTCAATGGGTGGGCATCTGTGTGGCTTTATGAGCGGGAGGATAAGGGCAACAGACGCCAGGACGTGGCAGGCAGACTTTCCTCCCTTCTCCTTTATGTAGACTCTTGTAGCCGGCCCTTTCGTGGCTAAGTTCTCCCTTCGGGTTGAGCGTAAGCAGCATTGGGGACGGTGGGAGCAGCGTCCTAGGCGCGATATGCAAGTCAATATCAAGGTGCGAAAAATGACAATGGTTATGCCTCGAGCATGCCTATAAACCAGTGCTTCTCACTCAAAGAGTGATGTTGAGTAGTGAGGCCCGAGCGGGCGAAGAATTGCCAGGCTATCCTGCCATACCCATATGAGAGCCGTGCTTTGGTAAGCTTCAAGCCGCGGATGGAGTCTAAAAACAGCGTGAACGGACCAACAATAAGCGAATGCGACGGCGGAGGATGAAGGTTTTGACGATGAGGGAGATGGGCGATGTCTCAACGGCATGGCTGCGAATTGCCTACCTAGACATATCTGCGATACAACGCTCACGTGAAGAGACAACTGTAACAGCGAAAGCAAGCCCAGCAGCATCACCCGGCATCTCGAGACATGCGGCCGGGCCCTGTCTCGCTTTAAGATTTGACGATAGACATGCATGGAGTTGTGCACCAGGCTAGGCTTTATGCACTCGGCGGCCCAAAACAGCAGCTCGCATGCATCATTCGCTTGTGCTACCGAATCATGCAAGCGCTGGGCTCCTGCAGCTGCAGCACTAGGCTTGGTGTATTTTCTCGCTCGCTGCTCTCTGTGGTGTTGAGGCCACAAGGCATTCGCTCTGCGGCAGCTGTCCCAACCGACGGCGATGATCCTGCACGGCTACGGCTCCGCGCTGTCGCCCCGGGAGTGCCCAGCTCAAACGCGCGCGGACGCCGATGATCACAGTGTTTGAGCAGAGCAACGGGCAGCGACAGGCACGACAGGCTGCCGAAGAGAATTGGCGGCCGGCCCGACTGCGCGTCCAATTTCCCGTGAGCTGTTCCTGAATGAGCATCGCCTGGGATCACGGCTCTGCATCCAATAGACGCCGTGGATGGAGGAAAAGTGGCGCTGCAGGACGCTCTCTCATTTGTCTCATGCTGCAGCTGCTGGGGTTCGACGGCTTGGACACCCGGGATGTTCACGACGCGCCCGTTTGTGCCCTGAGTCGGACCGGGGCTGTCTCGTCTGTCTCTCG
The DNA here is from genome assembly GCA_010093605.1 of Lophium mytilinum. NCBI lineage: Eukaryota > Fungi > Ascomycota > Dothideomycetes > Mytilinidiales > Mytilinidiaceae > Lophium > Lophium mytilinum. Next base: position 237,723 of record MU004188.1, on the reverse strand, counting down.
TCTCTCGCTGCTCGTCTCTCTGCGGCCGCCGTGTCTTCGTCCCTTTCTCGTCGCCCATCTCGGACCCAGCAGCGTCGCCCCTCACCCAGTCGCTCTTTCAATTGACGACCAACTGCTGCCCGTGACCCGCAGCGCCCCGTCCTGCCTGCCGTCGCCGCGACAGCCCTCTTATCAGTCTGCTGGACGTGTCTCGGGTCGGATGGAGACGTGAGAAGACGGTTGTTGTGAAAGAAGCCCCAGCTCGCGAACCTCAACACCACGCCCACCCGACGCCCAATTATACCTGTATCGTATCCACGACACCGCGCAAACACCATGGACGCATCAAGAGAGCACGGCAGGGCCTCGCCGTCGCCAGCCAGCTGCCTTGAACCTAGGAGACAAGCCCGACGACAAAAGCAATCATCCTTCAGGAAATCAGCCTTCGTCCTATCCCTCCTCACCGCGCCTGTTGCTATGGCTCAGGAGTGCATTTCTCTCGCCGGTTCCACTATGTGTCCCGCTTTTAATACTTCCTCGGTTTCTACCACCAAGGCTTTGACCGATCACTTGTACGTGGACCCTGAGCTGGGCTGTGTATGCAGGTCAAAAGCTAATACTCGCCACCTAGTTCTTTCCTCTCTTTCGTATCAGATACCCAGTCCTTTGACGATCGGTTACGGACATACATCTCCACCGAGTATTCGCAGCAAAAGTATGTTGACGCACTAGGTGGTACATGATACGCAAGAGATGCTAACCGCGGCTACAGATATCGAGATAACCTGGGCTGCTCGTCTGTAAATTTGACCAATACCACAGACCTCTACGCACGATATACGACGACGGTCATCTGCAACGCCATCGTCCAGCTCTCGATAACACCGTGTAGTTTATTAGCAACCGACTCGATAGCACTGTGTGCGGACAACTGCGTAAGTCTATAAAATGACCACACCAACTAATCCGTGTCGCTAACAGTTCCTCAGGCGCAATTCGCTACCAGTGAACAGGAGATAATAGCAAGTCCCGAGATTTGCGGAACCGCTGGCAAGAACGCGGTGGACCAGATCCGATCTGACTTCACCGTCTGCTCTCTTCCCCAAGGATCGCTAACCAAAGATTGCATTAATGCTGCTGCAAACGAACCCCTGGACTGCGGATATCAGTCAAACTTGCAGGGCTTATGCTCGTACTGTTCAGCCAGCTCGCCAAACTCTACAGATTCGTGCTGTGTTAACTCGAACGTCAATTCGCGCTGCGTAGGCGTCCATCTACCATCGACAACGTCGATGCCTCCTCTGTTTACCGGGACCTCCACTGCGACCTCCAGCCCAACCGGCACGACTGCGGCAGCAGCTGCTGGCGGTAACTCCCATGGCCTCTCAGGAGGTGCTATTGCAGGCATTGTCATTGGATCGATACTCGGTGCTGCATTGATCCTCGCTGCGGTTATTTTCTTCTGCACCCGCCTCCGCAAGAGGCAGGACAGTCAAGCTGGCAGTGTCTTCAATCAGCCTTCGCCCTCACGAGCCGCTGCCGGACCTCCAATGACCTACAACACCGACGGCCCCCATGCCCCGCCGCCTTCAATCGTCCCTGGCGGACGCGTCGCTCGCATGTCCGCGCTTGAGGGAACATCAAGCTCATCCGGTAACCACAGCGGTGGCGCGGCTGTTGCAGGCATTGGAGCCTTCCGCCAGGAACGCCAACCCTCTCCAGACAGCTACAACCAGTCCCCAGATTCAAACCGCAGCCTTGCCGCAGGTCACATCTCTAAACGCGACGGCTCTCTCTCCAGCCACTCCGCCCTCAGCGCCAGCAACGCCCACTCTTCCCCTAACTCGGGCGGCGACCAGTTCTCAAGCCCGGAAGGCCCCACCTCCGGCCAATCCGAACAGCTCCAATTCTTCAAAGACTACTACTCTCAAGATGAGATCCGGCCCAATGACACTGTCGCGACTCTCTGGGCCTACGCACCCCGTGCCAACGATGAGTTCGAGCTTGAGCGCGGAGACATGCTGAAGGTCGTCGGCATCTGGGACGACGGGTGGGCGACGGGCGTCAAGCTCACCGAAAACGCGGAGCAGTGGGAGGCGCGGCGCACTGTCCAGCGCGATTCGGGCGTCAGCAATGGCAGCAGAAGGAGCGGTGTTGCGGGCGAGAGCGAGATCAAGGCATTCCCGCTTGTCTGCGTGTGTCTACCGCAGCACTGGAGGAAGACGATTGAGGGGGATACTAGTGACTCTGGGGGCGCGAATGGACCGCCACCGCAGCCGAGTCCGTAAATACCATCACCCTTAGACGACTGATTTCTTTCGAAGAACCCAAGGTTCCGATATTTATGCCGGCACGATGATGGCGATTACGCGGACTGAAAGCAAGCCGTTTTCTTCATCCCTCTATTTGTTTTCTGGAGGCGTTCAGCAAGGCGCTACTGCTTTTTTTTTGGAAAGAGGAAAGAAAGACTACGCAACCCGAATTTGGATTGAGTGGAGCGAGCGGTCCTTGCATTTGCATCAAACGCGAAAGAAACCCAGCTGACCCAGCGCTTAATCGAGTAACATCGTAATTCTTAATCCGAAATATTACATCTACATACCCAGCCCACGCACCGAGCGAACCACTGAGTTGCCTACTACCTACTACCAAATCAAACAACTCTGCAGACCTCGTCACAAAACACCTTTGGCGTCTTCTCGCTCACACTCCGAGAAACCCGACCAATTCGAATTTACTCCTCTTGTGTTCACGAAACACGCAACGCTCTACACCCAGCCGATGGTTCACATCTTTTTTCCCTGTTCTCCCACAACGCATCTACGCTTACCTTTTTCTCGTCCTTGTCCTTTTTTCTTTCTGTCACGGCGGAGAATGTGTAGATGCTGTTCTATACCCGCTCGGTTCCTCCTCTCTATCCACACGTAATAGGTAGAGACGGGGCTGGGCTTTTTTCTTGTTCTGAAGAGGGGCCGCACTTTTGACTTGATGGACTTGGGGTGGTTTTTTTGGATGAGGGTGGGAAATAGGAGGAGGGGTGTATATACGAGGATGAGACGACTGTAGACGCGAGGGTGGAGTGGAGGGGATATCGCTCGTGGGGATGAGCGGGGGTACCTTTGTAGATAGATCCGCGCTTGGACGCTGTTGAATCGCGATGATGCTGGATTGCCCCCGTCTTTCTTGTGGTGCGTGGGTGAGGTGTCGTTGCGTTAGTCACATCAAAAGAAGTCTCCAAGCAGACTCTGTTGGTCCTCTCTTCTTGATGCCGAATGTACAGGCTCCTTCATTGCCTCGCTATGCGGTACGTTGGATGCTTGTTCTAGTGTTGACACCTAGGTCACGTGGTATTGCAACTGCAACACCTTAGTTTAGGATTTTATCAAACTGCTGCATAGCATGGATACTTGATAAAGTTAACATGGGGAACTTATGCGTTATGCAGTGAGCCATGATCTCGGCATAACCTGTGATAACTTAAACTGTGAGAGTAAACCATTTTTAAGACCTTATATACTAGAATATTCTGGTAGTATTCCATCTTCCAAGCGAGGTTCGCACCAAACGCTCAATCTCTGAAAAGCTCCAATGGTCGTGTGGTAACTAGACAATGTCATCTTACTGCTTTCGGTGGCCGTTGTTGACTAGTAAGCTTGCGAGTGGCTTCCCTTCTTCGAAGTTTTTGTTTTTGAGTTCGAATCCTGCTGCGAACGTTTTCTTTTTGATTTTTCTTTCAAAATAACCAGGAACTAGAGTACCAGGTTCCTATAGAATAGGTGCTACGTTTTACACCACACAGCAACCTCCGGTATGTACTATACTTATATGCCCTGTAGTCTACGGCCCGTAAATCTATTTTCGTGATGGTGGTCCGAGCGCAGAGATCCTCGCATTTTCACGGACTTCAACTCTCCACTCTCTTGTAAGACCCCCATTATATTTGCAAAAGTATTCCAATGCACTTCAATAACATGCCTTCGTCGCTACACTACCGTGCCAAAACACTGCCCGGAACTCTAGGCGGTGCCCTGACCGACTTACGCTTCCTCATGAAACAAATACGTTTCCTTCTCGAATAAGGATCTGCCTCAGATGCCAATCATTGCGTCAGACCCACCAGACCTATCACGAGGCAATCCCTGATCGTCCACCTGCTGAGAGATTGGCGCCACTGTTGGGCATCGATGGCTGCGTGTCTGCTCCGCCATGTTTTCCATGATCAGGCCACCGTAATCCTCAACTTCTTGTATTCGAATCAACAGCCTTTCCCTGTGTCTCTTTCCTTCTGCAGTAGCTACCGAAGTACTGTAAACGTCCGTTCTTTTTTGTCTGTAGGTTCTGGGATGCCGGCACATCTAGCCGGTCCCACTTCTCGAAGGCCTCGGGGATCTAAGGACTTGACGTCCGCACCTCTGCCACGGAAACCACTGCTTTAGCTACTCTCGTTGGCGCAACCTATCAGTCAAGGGCTCAGTTTACTCGATGAAGTCGACAGCTGTAGAAGATGTCGTGAACTCCGCTTCCCTTCAGGGACTCGAAAGTCACGATCAACCGTCTGAAAACTCCAAAAGCAAGCTCCCGGAACAGCCAATCGACCTACATGCTCTCTACGCGCATGTCCTAGGCAAAGTTGGACCACGTCTCAGCTGTCAAGGCTCCCAAATCTTCCAAGTGTTCCAGCATTGGCAGTCGTACCAGAAGGAACAAGATCTGTTGCGCGAATACTTCCCAAATATCTGCTCAACGAATCTTGCGTTCGCATTCGAGGACGATCAAGGCCACCATCTCGTTGCTTCAAATGAACCATTATCAGCAAGCGAAATCTGTGAGAGGCGGGACATGGTCGAACGCTGGCTAGAAAACTGCTGCGGTGGTCTCCTTGAGTTTTGCAGTGAGGATCTCACCTTGACCAAGAAAGATAGTCATGATGTAGGTACTCCTGAGAGCGTCAACTGCGAGAATCGAGGGATCCAATATGCGCACGAGACTGTTCTCCAGTTTCTGACCAAGCCAGAAGTCTGGCCCGAGATTTTGAAGAAGAACACAGACGAGGGCTTTGCAGTAGAGAGCGCAGTCCTCAAATCACTAGTCCTCCAAATAAAGACCTGGACCTCTCCCGCTGGCCGCAGGGAAGTAGGATGCCCATGGGACCTAATCCTATCAACGCTCCGCTACGCCGCCTACGCAGAGCAGAAACTAGGCCGAGCGCAAACCACCCTCCTCGACGCCCTCGACGCCTCCGTATCCTCCCACTTCCGCCAGCGAGTCCAAGAAAAGCCCCAACCCCGCTACAACGGCCGCCCCCTCTTCCCCGACTCCCATTGGTCCGAATTCTGGCCCACCGACTTCCAGCGCTCCCTCCGCTGGCGCGACAACTTCCTCGCCCTCGCCATCCGCCACAACCTCCACCACTACGCCGCCGCCAAACTGCACGCGCTGGGCCCCGCCGCCCTGGCCCAGAAACCCGGCCGCCCCCTCCTCTCCTACGCCTTCCTCCCCGTCCCCGGCGCGCCCCTCGCCGACCCTGCCCTCATCGAGCTCCTTCTTGCTAACGGCGCCGACCCAAACGCCCCCTTCGCCGCCTCCTCCCCCTGGCAGACCTTCCTCCGCTACCTCATGGAAAACTCCCACCAAACCAGCACTACTACCGCGAAAGCGCACACGGCGCGCGCCAGCGCCATCGCCGAGCTGCTGCTGGCTGCCGGCGCGGACCCGCACGCCGAGTGCGACTTCTTCCAGATCTCGGAGGATATTCCGCGCGTGTGCTCGGCGATGGAGGTGGTGCAGCGGGTGTTTCTGGACGAGGCGGTCGGGGAGGTGCGGGTGGGGTTGCGGCTGCAGAGGGTGGTGTTGCAGCGGCAGCGGACGGTGTCGAATGCGCAGGAGACGTTGAGGAGGATTCAGAGGGAGAAGGAGGGGGTGGATGTGGGGAGGGAGGAGCGGTTGGAAAGGTTTGAGAGGGGGTTGAGGGAGGAGAGGGAGGGGGCGCCGCCGTCGCCGAGGGCGGCGAGGTCGAGGTGGAGCTTATTTTCGAGGAAGTCGTCGGTGGGGAGGTAGGGTGGGGTGGAGGGCGTTGGGGTAGGGGGTGGTGGACAACGATCAGGAGAGAAGTCTTCGGACGATAGGAGAAACAAGGGCATGTCAGTAGGGGGCATAGGGTTACCGTACGCGATGAGATGAGCAGGGCGGAAACGTGGGCTGTGTAGACAACTCTATGGTCTACCATTGTACATACACAACGAGCCACTCCAGTGTGTGGGGCATTAAGTGGGCCTCTCACACTACCTAGTTGTATAGGAAAAGATCTATCGTGCTGCAGAAAATGGAACGACACCATGAAGTGAGGTATGGTAATTAATATACCACTTGACCTAGGTATCAACACTAGATAGAGCATTCTAGTCATCATTCTTGATTGACGCTTGACAACTTTAGACGAGGTAAACAGAACAAATTGAACGTTGTCGGGAGATTATCCGGTGGCAGCTATGCGCCTGTGTCTACTGGGTCGGGGGGTAGTCGAATGAAGCCTGGGATGTGGTAATTGTAATTGGCGGATCAATATATCCTCGTAGATCAGCGATGGTGTCGTTGAAGGAATCTTGGAGTCTTCAGATGAGATGACACCTGAAAGGGTGCACGTGATGGAAGCCTCAGCTTCTTAGTTCGCGACTTCTCCCGATCATCAGAATTGTAGCAAATCTATTACTGACATCTTTATCCTTTTTAGGACCAAGATAACGCGTGAGTCTTGAGAGATATGTTCTTGAGGGATTAAAGGTTAAGAGCACGTACTGATGGCAAGTCTTCCTAAGAATACGCACAACGACATAATGTGAATCGTTAGAGACTGGACCGCTTACCTCTACTTGAGACCACTTAAACACGTTCAGCGATTACCTAATTGCCTTGTATCGTTGCAGTGCACTTTTCTTGCAATCTAGCGATGGCTTTCGTGTTGTGCTTCAATTCTGTGCACGGACCTCCGCTCGAGAACATGCATGATGCTCCTACCCAAATCCTTCCTTCTGTACCTCTTGCTGCAATGATTAGACTATGCAATAGTTCTTAGCACGCAGACCGCTCTTTCCACGTGGTAGATTTGTATGGAAGCCTCGTATGGCGCTAACCCTATCCCACGGTTGATGCCGGACCCGGCCACCGTACGATTCTATTTACGTCCGAGCTCAACATTCAGGTCTTTCAAATGACGATCTAGTGTCGTACATACAACATCAACACGCCGCAATCCACGACACCAAAGGACCTTTGTGCCTCCTCCTACACCGAATTGACCAGGCCATGTCACTGTTATTTTCTAAGCCCTATTTTGGGCCGCCAGCAACCCCCTATTGGGGCGCCCCAAATTCAAATGCAAAGTTCGTAAAAAAACTATCCGAAGCTTCCGATTTTCGCGTTTCCGCGCGTGCAAATTTCTAACGTTTGTGTAGTTTTTGCGAAGAGGTACCGACCCAACGAAAGGCTCTCGTGTGTGTGATTCGCGGTGTACTTACTTTAGCATAGGATTACATCGTTACCTCTTACATTGCTGAATTTGTGAATACTGTCACAAACATTTCATATGGTATGCGTCAGGTTTCTCTGAAGCCTTCCTACCTTCGAGTCCTAATTCTATACAGTGATATATGGAGCTCATGGGCTAAGTCGCCTCCGAGGGAAGCCTGACGGCCCCTTGTCGTTTCTTGGCTTTCCGTACTGGGGTCTCATTGGCGTGGGAGTCCTTTCAGCATACTTCCACGCGACCTTGAAATACCACAGTCAGATGTGTAAGCCTTCAATCTCCTAATTTCCAGTCTCAAAGAGCGGTCGTAGTTGAAGAGCGTTCTTGTGTCCTCTGTAGCGCCGTTTCTCCTTTATTTCGTTCCTCATTATCACGTGATTGCATCCAGAATCGTTCACCAGACTCGCTCAACTAAGTCTGTATCTACAGGCGACGATACAAGCATGCTTGTGGCAACCGGATTCGTTCTCAACCGCGCTTTTACTTTTGACGTTGCCCCAACCTCGCGCCGAAACCGTTCTCTCGGTCTCCTTGCAATACTTACGGCGGTTACAATATATCACTGCGTCGCAGATGAGATATTAGTGCACGTTGTCACTTTCGGGATCATGATTGTTCTAGTTGGAATAAGGACGAAGCAACTAGTCCACACTCGCATCACGGACTTGGACGAGAAGAAACGCGTGAAGAAGCTTGTGAACTTTGGCGCAGGTAAGTCCCTCTTACCTGGAATTTCAGCTTTCCATTCACCCCGCTAGCACACCTTCTAACTTCCTTAGCGAATGCTGGTATTGGATACCTACTCTGGAACATCGACCAGCACCTGTGCCCAATGCTCCTATCTTTTCGGCACAAAGTTGGTCTGCCTTTCGGCATTTTCTTGGAGTTGCATGGCTGGTGGCACATGTAAGCGCTGCATCTTTCCAATACGTATAAGAGTCAACCTCGCTAATCGAAGCAGCCTGACCGCCATAGGCGCATACACTTTCATGATTTTGGTCGAGCATCTTACGACGGATAAGACAGACCGCGCGGAAGACTTCTTATGGCCACTCAAAGGCTCGCTGGATGTTCCCAAAGATCAGGAGAAGAAGAATTAGGCCCAGGTTGGATGTAGGGCGTCTTCAATGGAGAGAGTGTCCACCATAAGAGGTCGAGGAACACAGTCTTAGGCAACACATGTAATGCAAATAGAAAGCCACTTTGTGGTAGTAGGCTAATAGAGGAGCCAATAATATTCAATTACCGCAGTAGTAGATACATACCGGTCAGCGAGCTAACCTCTGTAATGATCCCGTATGCATCGTCCAATGCATACCCGGTCGAGAGAACTATCATCTAAGCGATTCTGCAATGCGCCGTTACGACACATGACCTCAATTCGTAACACTGCCGCTGTAGGCGTAGGAACTCGCCTCGGTCGAGAAACCTTCCCACAACTCCGCACTCCCTTGTACCTGCATGAATAAAGGCGGCGCAACCCGCATCCCGAGCATCCTTACCAACCTGTCCGGCCGTCCTACTCTGAGCATTTCCTACCAACTACTGCGAAATTAGCTGTTAAAGCCGGGTTGTTTCTGTGCGCGTAAAATGTCGACCCGGCCGAGAAACCCCTCTTCAACTCCGTATGCCCTGTACCTGCATAAAGAGGGGGTCTTCCCGACTCGCCGCTCCCAACCTAAGATTCTCTACACACCTAGTCTGGGGATCTAAATGTCTATTTCGCATCCTTCGTGATACATCCGCCCAATCAAGGCCGACCAAGTGCCGGCGTGATGATATTTCAGCGGCAGGCAGTCAGGCCGACGGTCTGGAGATAGGCGGTGTTTAGCTGGAGAATACACTCGAGACGGCGAGGTGGGGGTGACGACATAACGCTTCGCACATCGAGCTGAACTAAAACATATAAATACATCTTCTGCCCCCACTTCAGTAACGCATTCAACTAGCAAGAAACCCACACAAGCTCTACTAATCTCGACCGGAGCTTCTTCCATACCAATTTTTCTCCATATCAGCATTTATCTCACAACACCACAACCAAGATGAAGACAACCCAGCTCGTCGGCAAGGAAGTAGGCCAGGTGGGCTACGGGCTCATGGGTAAGACATCGCACCGGCAACATTCTTAGTGAACAGGTCAAAAATGTACTGTATTCTAACTACACCACCACAGGTCTCACATGGCGCGCCAGCCCACCCTCGCAAGCCCAGTCCTTCAAAGCCATGCGCGCCGCCCTCGCGCACGGCGCGAACTTCTGGAACGGCGGCGAGATCTACGGCTCCCCAGAACGGAACTCCCTCCAGCTGCTCAACGAATATTTCACGGAGTACCCCGCCGACGCAAAACAGGTGGTGCTGTCGATCAAGGGCGGCTTGATCCCGGGGCAGATGGCGCCGGACAGCAGCGCGGGGAACGTGAAGCGCAGCATCGACGAGTGTTTGCGGTGGTTGGACGGGAAAAAGACGCTGGATCTGTTTGAGTGCGCGCGGTTGGACGGGAAGACGGATGTTGAGGAGGTGGTGGCGACGATTGGGGAGTATGTGAAGGCGGGCAAGCTGGGGGGGATTAGCTTGACGGAGGTTAGCGCAGCGACGATAAGGAGGGCGGCGAAGGTGCAGAGGATTGCGGCGGTGGAGGTGGAGTTTTCGCTGTGGTCGACGGAGTTGTTGGAGAATGGGGTGGCGGAGGCGTGTAAGGAGAATGATATCCCGGTTATCGCGTATTCGCCACTTGGGAGAGGTTTTTTGGTATGGTCTTCTACTATTCTATATTATCTAGGAGAGGAGGTCGCTAACAGTGTCTTTAGACGGGGCAGATCAAGTCCTTTGACGATCTTCCCGCGGACTCGATGCTTAGACATTTCCCGAGATTCCAGCCTGATGTCTTCGATGAGAACCTGAAGTTGGTCAGGGAGGTAGAGAGTATTGCGAAGCAGAAAAGCGTCACGCCGGCTCAAATTGCAATTTCTTGGATTCTGGCGAAGAGCGGACAAGATGGCTATCCCGTTATCATTCCTATTCCCGGAGCTACTACTGAGGAGCGCATCAACGAGAACATGAACCCTATCTCCTTGAGCAAGGAGGATGTGGCTGCTATTGATGATGTCCTTAAGAAGGTTGCGGTGAAGGGTGGCCGGTACCCAGACGCAGGCACCGCCCATCTTGATATGTAGGAGGGGGGAGGTTTTCACTTTGGGTGAGCAGGTACTACTGAAAGCGATCGAGTTAGCTTCTTAAATTGTATGGTACGTGAGATAAGCTGTGGAGGGTGTGGAAATATCAGATCAAGTGTAGTTTTAGGTCTATCCGCATTCGGCTTCGCAAAAGCAAAACCGTTGGCATTGCAGAACTCTATTTTGTTCATCACAATAGAGTGAATAAGGAGTGATTGCGTAGCTTACCATATGTGGGGTTAGTTGTAGTGGTGGTGGGTGTCTGCGTGGAGAATTTGGATGTAGGAATGAAGCAGGCATGGCCCACACGTTTTCGCGCAGCAGTCTAATACCATTGAGTAGCCTGGATAGCTATCAGGCGTACCAAAGCTGTCGCTCACCGGAATTCCATGGTGTGCTAGGAGGCCTCTAGTAATATGAGGAAAGTGTGAACTGTGTTGGAGGACAGTCTCTGCAGCAGCTGCAATGTTTGAGCTGACCGCCAAGCCGCTTATCGGCGTTATGGTTCTTCCGTGCTTATCGTCGTACAATTCCGATTGGAGCAATCACGTGCCACTATAGTTGCGCCCTCGGTGGACGAATGCTTTTAGATCTCTTCAATAGTCCGCGTATGACAATTGCTATTATCGCCAATCGAACAGTTCGACCCAAAAGAACAGCACTCCTGGTTATATCAAGCAATCATTAGCTACACACCACTTGTAGAGTATTCCACACGGAGACTGAAGAACCCCGGCGCGGACACTTCTTCGTTCGATAGACAGGTTTAATTGGTGTTACCGGACGAATAGTTCGGAACAAGAGGAGAAGGGCAATCAACTATATCAGGCACCATTGGACACACACTACTAGACCTCCATATTCTCAGAGAAACTCATATCTTCCCACCATGAAGGTCCTCATCACCGGCGCCACAGGCAAGATTGGGCGCGAGGCTCTCGCGCAATTTCTCCAGCACCCAGGTATTACCTCAGTCGTAGCGCTATCTCGACGAGACATACCCAGCGAGCCGCTTCCCAACAATTACAAGTTCAAGAATGTGATCGTGAAGGACTTCAGCAACTGGAGCCAAGACATCATGGAGAGTATCCAGGATGCCGATGCGATGTTCTGGTAAGCTTACGACCTACTTCTGAAAGGCACGCGAGAAGCGCTTACTGGTTCTATAGGGCAATGGGTACCAACGATGCATCGTCAGGGCCGAACTTTGTTTGGCCACTGGAGTTCCAGATGGCTATGCTGAAAGCTCGCGAAGCACAGTCACGCACGACTCGATTCAGATATGTTTTTCTGAGCGGAAAGTTTGTTGTGCAAGATCAGGACGCATGGCTTTGGTTTCTCGACGGAGCAAGAAAGATGAAAGTAAATTTGCCTCTTTCACATATTGTTTCCAAAGGGCTCACATGTTTCCAGGGCCGTACTGAAACCGTGTGTCTCGAGTTCGCAAAAGAGTATAAGGATACTTGGCAGGCGTTCGTTGTCAAGCCTGGAGGATTCATCACTCCAGGCATGTTTGGACGGAGTCTGTTGTCAATGCTATTTGGTGACTTGGTGATCGACTGTGATGAGTTCAGCGCTTACATTGCTGAATTGATAGCGATGGGAAAGGAAGAGGAAGGGCTAATATACAATAAGCAAATGCGTGAAAAGGGACGAGAATTGCTAAAGGCGAAAACAGAGAGATTTTGATACGCCGAGGATTTCCTAAAGCTTCGTTGGAAGAAGTTCGGGTTCGTCGTGAGCACAGTCGAAGAGGCGCCGTGGTGGAAGGAAAAGCTGAGAGGAAGGATTGGATTATGCAATGTAGAATAGCTGGCACTCCGACTTTATGTAGACCTGCGCGCCGTAGATAAATATACTATATTTGTAAGCGGTCTCGGCGTATCATAGTATTCAGTCTTCGCAATTGTCCAATATGACTTGTCAACAGCCTGGCAGCATCGGCGGTGCAGGTGTTATTCCATACTTCACCAGAATTGTGAATGATTATGCACGCTAAGAGTGCATGCCAAGCCTTTTGAACTACTCAACGCCATCGCGTCTATCCCGATCCTTGCTCTCCTCACATCTCTCTGCCACTCTCACCAGCTCGCAATGGAGTCGCCCGGATCAGTTCTATCAGACTACGCGTCTGACGATTTCCCTGAAGACGTCAAGGGCCGGCGACTGAGTTTCGATTCCCACGACCACGACCGCAGCGGACCCCCGAAAAAGCGACAGCGAGTGACCGGCGATGCTAGACGCGCAACCTCAGACCCCCCAGCTGCGCACCATCCGGGCTACGACGATGCCGACCTTTCAGAAGACACCGACGGGAGCGTGCCAGCGTCGCCAACCCACCCAAGCCATATGATCGGCGAGGATGACTACGGCCAGGAGCAAATCACTTACTGCAAGTGGGAGGGCTGTGAAGCAGGAGACTTAGGGAACATGGACAGGCTGGTTGATCATCTTCACGAGGACCATATTGGCGTGCGACAGAAGAAGTACGCCTGCGAATGGTCCGACTGCAATAGGAAGGGGATTCCGCACGCCAGCGGGTATGCGCTAAGAGCGCACATGAGGAGCCACACGCGGGAGAAGCCATTCTACTGCACTTTACCTGGTGAGTAGATCGCACATCAATCAGTCCGCTACCTTGGCACTTGGATGGGCGCGGTTGACACTTGAGGAACGTCACTAATCAGTACACAGAATGCGACCGATCGTTCACTCGCTCTGACGCTCTTGCGAAGCATATGCGCACTGTTCACGAGACCGAAGCGCTGCGACCTTCCGACCCTGTTCCGAAGCACCACTCGTCGAACCCCTCAAACCGCTTCCAGCGCCTCAAGCTTGTCTTCAACAAGGGCATGAGCAACGGCCCCGAAAAATCATCTACACCAACTCCAGCGTCGCCATCATCTCACCCGCCTCCTAGCGCATCCGGCGCGACGAATCCCGAATACGAGTATGTGCACAACAACATCATATACACGAATGATCCTGCGTCACCAAACGGACCACCCTTGGTGAACTTTCCACCCGACATTCAATTCACACCTTCTGAGCTTGCTCTCCCTGCGCCAGAGCTCTTTCGCCTACTTCGACGACAGCTGTTCTGGGCACAACAGGAAGCCGAAGAGCTGAAGGCTGAGGCTGAAATCTTGGAAAAGAAGCGTAAGGATGAATGGGTTGCAAAAGAGCTTCTCCTCGAGAACTTAATGGAAGCCGAGCTTGCGCGTGGTCTTCACAAGGGGACAGATGTTGAAGCAGAAGACCAAGACAGGGTCAAGAAGATGATAATGGAAGACGTTGACCCGAGCTCCCTTCTTGAATACGAGGGCAAGACGCCGTGGTGGCGAGAAGAGTCACTTCTACGGAAGCAGAAAGAAGGCGGCGAGGTGAAGCCGGAGCCTACAAATGCGTATGCTCCCAACGGCCCTGAGTGGCATGAGCATGAAGACACGACTGTTGCCCAGGAGAGGGTTCCGGAAACGGCTCAGGAGGGGGCTCTGTGATAATAATTATGGGTAAAACACTAGCTATGGGCGTGCTCAGTCGAAAAGGCGTATGGGCTATCGGAAGCAAGCATAGAAAAGGCATCAAGCCTGGCTGTACTATTGGGATATGGCTAAGGCCGGGATCAGCGGTCTGATGCTTAGGGTGTTTCCTTTTACTACTGCATTATAAGTTATAGCAAGATGACTTCCAAAGGAAATAATACCAATTCCTAGCTGTGTCTAGGGACGATAAACATAGGGAATCGAAAAGGACAGAGTCAAAGCATAAACTCATGTGGTTTTGTCATTATTCTCGAATCAATCTAAGTCTGCACTTACATTCACATTTATGAAGCACTAGACAGCAATCGAAGCTTAGTCTGACGACACCGATAATTATGTGGAGACTCCCTAAGTGTCTCCACACGTCCACCACTACGTATTCTTAGAGCGTAGACCCATATGAGAGACCTGTAAGGAACGTGCATCGGTCACTTTCAACATAATCCAAGCTCACCAAGCCACCTCAACTAGCATTACGATAGAATTAAAGGTTTGTGGAAAACTTTGTGCTTGCTAAGCGTTCTCCGTCTCTCCAATGCCCTAAACAAGTAATTGGTACCTGAAGCTCACTTCTCCTGTTATAGCACCACGAACATCAAACATCAACACCATGGATTTCCACAAACCAGTTAACCCTTCCAACCTTTTCTCCGCCGAAAGACTTGTCGTGGTAATTACAGGCGGCGGTAGTGGTTCGTATTCTCTCATCTTCACAGCTGCCCCACCACCCCACTCTCGTACACATCAATTCTAACCTCACAACCAGGAATTGGCCTCGCAATCGCAGCCGCCCTTCACCAGAATGGCGCAAAACGCATATACCTCCTCGGTCGCCGTCGCGAAGTCCTGGACGAGGCTGTGAAAACGCTCACAAGCTCCCCGGCCGCGCCTCGAGCTACTTCCGATGACGTCGCTACGATTGTGCCCGTCCCGTGTGATATCACATCTCCGGGTTCCATCAAGGCCGCAGTGGCGCAGGTAGAGTCGACTGATGGATATGTCGATGTGCTAGTCAACAGCGCCGGCATGATTGGTCCTAAGCACTTAGACTTCTACGAGCAAGACAGTATTGAGGGCTTGCGAGATGTCATGCTGCGAGACTGGGACCTGTGGGAGACCACGATGGCGACAAACACGTCGTCTGTGATTGGGGTGTCGGCGGCCTTCCTACCGCTCCTCGAGGCCGCCAACCGACGCCGGGGATGGGAAACAGGGAAGCTCACTCGCGCGAGGACTCAGACGCTTTCAAAGAAGGAGGAGGATCCCCAGGCTAAGGTGGATGGAGATGATCAGAGACTGGCGCACATTATCACGATCGCGAGCGTGGGCAGTTTCATGAGGAAGGCCACGGCCGGACTGGCCTACAATGCGAGCAAGGCGGCGGCCGCGCATCTGGGCAAGATGATGGCTACGATGTTCGCAGAGTGGGGCATTAGGAGCAATGTTGTTGCACCAGGGCGTGAGTGATTTCGTATCATGTTGTCTCGTGAGAGTGGATGCTGATAGAGTGGCCGATCGCAGCGTACCCTAGTGACATGACGACGAAGATGGCGACAGCGTTTCCTCCCAGTGAGCTTCCCGCCGGAAGGATGGGCAGCGAGACGGACTTAGCGGGCTTGATACTCTTCTTAGTTGGTAAAGGGGGTGCATACATCAATGGCACGGTGCAAGTGACGGATGGCGGTAGGCTGGGTGTGTTCCCTTCCACTTACTAGACATTGGCCCAGCTCGAGGTGTGATAGAAGCGGCTCTACTCATTAACAATCTTTCCTTTTCAACGGGATCCCGAACGCCACCGTCGAGAACAGCCTAGCAAGTTAACAGTATGAGTAGCTATGACACCAAAAACCGCTTTTAGACGTTTGGAAAACTTCGACAACCTTCAAGAAGCGGATATACATGGATCTCCCTCCGCTAATCATGCTATTAACACCGCCCATTCATTTCCTTCGCTCCATCCTTCTAACTTTTCACCTCCATTCCCTCTTCCACCACTCTCTTACGCCCCTACTGATGTTCCAGATCGGCCGCAGCGCCTGGCCTGCACGCACCCCACCGTCTCGGCACTCTTCACAGCTCCATCTTCTTAAATCCTCGTTTTCCGTGTAAGAACACGGGGGCGCTTCAGGAGGTAAACGCACCGAGAATAACTCCCCGCCCTCAGTAGAAGAGGGGAGGAACCAAGGTTGGCTCAGCTTGAAAAGGTCGCATGCGATGCGCGTGGTTCGGACACTACCGCAGTTTCGGCAGGTTAGGGTGCTTTGGAAACACATATCGGCTATGGCAAGGTTATTATATATTTGGATTTGAAGTGAGTTTTAGGATTAGGTAAGGAAGCAGGAGAAGCAAGAAGAAGAGGCAATTTATCTGGGAGAGGTGTGGTACACGCCAACGTCGGGTGATCTGGCGATATGCCAGCTACTACCCGGAAGGAAGGTGAACGGACATTCGTTGTTGGTACTCACACCTCGGAGTGCTCAGTTTCTTGATTTCAGTCGCTGATTCTGGACTTCAGGCCCCGTACGTACTATTCTACGCTATTCATATTGTCATTATCTTGCCTCAAGTATGTTGCAATCTCCAATTCAATCGAACAGTCCCCGCCAGCTCCCCATATGCCGCTCCCCCCTCTCCCTCCGCCTCCCGCTTTTCCTCCCGGCGTCGAAGCGCGTCGAGGGTCAAGTATACCCTAGGGATGGAGAACGGCGGCGTTTGGTCATAGTGCTGCCTAAATAATGGGCAGGTGGTGCAGTACTTGAATATGGCAGAGGTGGGTCATGATATTGCATATCTTGCTGAGAATAAGTAATATTGAGTGCTAATATTAGATCTGAAAGTTTGCTAAAGGAGGAGCAAACGTAAGGAAAGCCTTATCTTATATCTACTCAAGGCACTGGCGGAGGCAGCTTTGAGCGATGTAGCGGAAGGGCAACTTGTGCACCTGAGTAGCGTAATAGGGCGAAGGGTAGCTTCGCAAGAGAATTATCACAGTATCACCATTGCTCACAGTCAGACCGGCTATCTTTTGTAAGTCAAGTATCTCTCATACTAGCTATTCCTACCTATTCTCTGTCTCTCGCTCGCTCGCTCGCTATTACCAATCCAGATAATTTTGGGATTGAGAAGCCCTGCTATTGTTCTGTCCTCCTCCATATCCACGCCCTCCTCCAGGGCCTCGCCCACCCCCGAAGCTTTGTCCTCCTCCATTGCCGCCGTTGTCTTCACCTCGGTCTCCGCCTCGACTTCCACCTCCGCCTCTACCTCCGCCTCGCCCCATCCCTGCTTCGTAATTCTGCATGCGACTATTGAAGCGACATTGTCCACATATCATCGAATAGTCACTATGCTCATGGATCCCGACCGGACACGGAGGTGCGTCGGTGGGGATGTTCAGCAAATCAAGAGCAGTTTTCGGGGGGTACATCTCACCCATCCAGTAGCAGGCCGATCTCCAGTCCTTAGACGATCCGCAAGTAGGGCAGGTGCTGGTGGAGAATCTGCACATTTTTATGGATTTTGATGGGTTTCGATGGGTTTAGGTGGTGTATCTTTCTGGTTTTGGATATGTAGTTGTGATCGAGTTTGGCTTTCTAGAGCTGCAGGTTTGGGGTTGGTACAGGAAGAGGAGTGCGTAAGGGGAAGGTGACTTATAGTCGAGGTTCTAGGAGTCTGGTGCATGGTAAGTGATGTGGCTGCCAACGTGCTGGTGGCTTGGATTCATGACTTGGATTCGAACAACCTACTTGAAAGGTGAATTCGAGTGACATGGCCGGACATGATCCTCCTACTAACGTCACAATATTAACCTTCACGGCTCTGCGGGTCAATCCTGATGTGTGAAGTATGCCACTCTAAATCTCCCTGGTCCTAACGAAGGCTTTGTACCTAAATCTCGCCACTTTCTCTTCGTCGTATCTCAAACTACCAGCCTTACGCAGACCAACGTTCCCCTAAGTTGATTGATGTGTCCCCGGCCCACTGAAAGCGTGTCGATAGAAGGACGAGGTTGGTACACAAATACATCATTATCACCATTCATATCATATCATATCGCAGTCCCTTGTCGTAGGTCATGTAATCTCATTAATTCCATTCTCTTGACCCATCCCTTCTTCAAACCCAATCTTTTCCATTCCCAACTCCGCAATCCCGCTTCTTCTAGCTCGCATCACGCCCCTTCCTATCCAAGACGCGCCCTCGGAGCTGTCATTGCCCCGCGACACTCCCTGCAAGTCCGCTGGAACGAATGAGCATACCCCGGCCGCTCACACAGCGGCGCTGTGGCGGGAATCGGATTAGTGAAGAGTGGGCGGGTGCAGAACTCGGGATAGATTCTCAGAAAGTCGCCGCAAGGGTAGCGTAAAGCGGTAATGATACCGCACTGCTTGCAGGTCGTGTTGGTCTCGGTGCACATTCTGGTGATCGATAGCTCGGGGTGTCTAGGTTAGCTCTTGGTGAAAGTGGAGGATGGAGAGTAAAATATCGAAAGGAAAGAGGGTTTTATATGAGGAGCGTGTGCACAATGAGTGATTGCAAGTGAGGTGGCGCTTTAGTGAAACGGGAAACTGCTTTGTAAACGCAGCATGGATTGACCAGCTTTGAGCAGTGATTTTCTACGTGCCAGGATCGTGTTGTTCTCGGTGCTCTGGCCGTGTGACGCTCACTTCATCGTGGTCCGCTATTCCGGAGAACTCATCGTCCCCCGTTAGTGTCCTCCGCCCATGGGACCCGTCGGCTTCCTCTAGCTCCTAAAGACTCTCGACATTCCCGGCATCTGGAGTCGTGGTTAATCACGTCGGAGAATGAGCACGGAGGAGCTGAAGGAGGGATATTATCGTCGATATGATACTCGGGGTGGGTGGATAGGTACAGATGGCATGGGCTGCGGCACGGGTGTATGTAGCAGCTTTTGCATTCGGTACATGTTTCGGTGGTGTGAAAGCACATCTTGGTGCTTGGTTTGGGGTACTGCTGACTTAGACGATCGATGCCTGTTCCGTGTCTGAAGATTGCAAGCCGCGGGTTGAGGGGGTGGTGACGGAGGGGAAGGAAAAAGAAAGGAAAGGGTATGTTTCCAGGTAGCATGCAGTGGCAGGGACAGCACTGAGTAATTTAGCATAGTAAAAATGCTGTTCTCGAACAACGAAGTAATTGTAGGTAACATTGCCCACAAGAGCGTCAGCAAGACCCGTTACACCGACGTCTGCGGTGGCCTTTGCGATCGTGGGCGGAAAAGGAAGTCTTCCAGGGGCTCGCCAAGCTGCGAACTAGCAACCTAGCCCATCGTGCAGCGAGGTAGTATAGCGTAGATCACCTAAGGGATGAGGTTAGAGGGATCTGTCGCTTGGAATCTGCGTGCAGCGAACGGCGTGTATGGTCTTGTGGTTTGGCGGATGTAATTGGATAGCTGTTTCAGCGAATGATTTATGACCTCCTTTTCACGAACACGTGGCCAAAAGAACAACAGATATTCACTGCATGATATCATCTTCGATATAGCTTCGTCTCCTGAAGTCGTGTCACAACGCGAGAGCATTGCTTTTCAAATTGATGTGCCAGTGTTTTAAAATATGGGCGTTGTCTCAGAACCAGCTTTCGATGAGGATATCGTTTCAATTCCCATTCAATTTCGGCCCCGTGTCGAAGTCACGGTGACTCAACGACAGACCCCAAACTCACTTTTTCAGCTCAGTAAAGCGGAGGTAGGCGCGCCCCTATTACTGCCCCACGAGAGCACAGCCAGCGTCGTATTGGAGGGGGAAGGCATACGATGCCGTTGACTCGTTATTATATCCTAAGCGAACTAAAGTGTCCCCTGCATTGTTATTAGCGTTACTGCTTAGAGCTCTGTACGACTTCAAATGCCATACCTAGCGGAGCGTATGTTGGCCACGCATATGGAGCAGCAGAAAGACCTCCCGAGGGGTTCTTCGCAAAAGCCGCCCAGGCGCCTTGGACGTATTTTGTGATAGCGACTTCCGCAGGCGTGTTCGGAGTAAGGGTCACAGATTCAGCCGTCCCAAAGACAATTGGAAGCTCGCTTCCATGCCACGCGCCGCTGCTTGGGTTGAGTGTGAGACGGGTATTGGGGAACTCGCCAAACCATCGATATCTCCAAACCGGGACACCGTTGGCAGCACGAGCCTTAGCGGCATTTGCAGCAGGACAAGTAAAGCCGGCGAGATCGGCTATGTCCCATTCGGCATCGGGAAGATCGAGGCCAATTTTGAACACACCTGCTTCGTAGTCGGTGTTTCCGATCAGGTATGGCTCCTTGGTAAACAATCCCTTTGACGCCCTGCCTGGATAATCGCTGAAGATGACTTTTTCATCAATGGTCGCGGCAAACATGCCGGTGCTGCTTGCGTTTAGCACGTCCTGGAAGCTTTTGGTTTTGGCACAGGCAAGTGTCTTAGGGATGCCCGCCTCAGGCCCACCACATCCTAGCTTTTCAGTAGCATTGTACCATTGCGCAGTGTTGTTAGTGGAAGAGCCTGAGTAACTTAAGAAACTTGTAGCTGTGCCGGACTCTTCGATGAAGCCAGCAACGATTGGGTTGCTCACCCACGCATACGAGTAGTAATCTACAGAGGCGCCACCGGCTGATTGCCCGAAAATCGTGATGCGCTTCGGATCACCACCAAATGCAGCAATGTTCTTTTGGACCCACTCGATGGCTAGACGTTGGTCCAACAAGCCAAGGTTTTGATCATAACCTTGAAGGCCGGGGAATCCAAAGATGTTCACGCGATAGCTGTTTTGTCAGCTTTTGCCAACATCGAGCGGAATGAGCAGCGAGTTGCAACGCTTACTTTGCACTGACAACGACAACATCTTCGTCCTCGGCCAGGAACTCTCCGTCGTAGATTGGATTTGCCGTGTTGCCAGTGGAGAATGCTGTTGCTCTTTGTCAGTATCTTTATGCTCGAACTAGAACCGAAACTGACCTCCTCCATAAATCCAAAAAAGTACCGCCTTGGCCTTTTCTCCCGTCTGAGGCTTCGTCCAGATGTTGAGGGTCAGGCAATCCTCACTCTGCGTGTCCCCAACCTGGCCAAGAGCACTTGCAATTCGAACAGCATTTGGTCCTACTAGTTCCGGAGAGTTGGCGAGTGCTGCGATCGCTCCGACGTTGGCAGGGCAGTCACTTTACTGGCCTTAGCAATCCCGAACTCTAGTCTCTACTAACGGTGAAAATTATACATACGGCGACTAGGTGGTGTATCAGCTGAGATATCCGTATGGAAAGCGGAATCGTAAGACGAAGAAGCGGCTTACGAATTTTGTTGCTGTGATAATACCGTTCCCAGTAGACGCTTTGGGAGCTGTCCATCGCAAGTCGCCAACAGGGGGGACAGCGAACGGAATACCCAGGTACTGGGAAACCTGAGTCCTGTTTTTGGCAGCCCCGCCTACAACCCAGCCACTCGATGTGGATACTGGTCCACCGGGTCCGAAGGGCCAGAAAGCAGTCACGGCGAGCTGCAGGCAGCTAGTGACCAGCCAGGCTTTGGTAATGATACCCATTATTGGTAGTGAGGAAGAAATAATAATGAAGTGCTAACTGAGGACGAAGGACATGCCGCATTTCTTATAAAGAGAACTGGGCATCAAGACACAGGAATTCTCTCACTCCCAGTTAATTGCTTTGGATCTCATGTGCAGGGACTGAAGCTCACACTCACACCACCAAGCCTAACAAGTTGTCTAACGAAAGGGGAGACTAGTTAATGGCGCTCGAAGGCCTCTCACTAGCTTAGCATTTTCTACTATACCGTGGCGCATGATCATGATGGGTCGAAGGCCCGTACCTGTGAATAATACAATGCTCGATCCCGCCACCCCACAGCGCAGCTATCTCTTCTAGGGCGGCAGACTAAGCCAATATTCCAGTTTAAAAGGCGCCGGTCTTTGCACACCCCGCAAAGTCTAAATAACCTGGTTGAAGCTCCATGCATGCATCCCAATTCTAGCAGGGTGGGCGATGCAGGAGCTGATGATGCAATCCGGTTCTGGGGAAGCAGGCATCGCGACTGGCTTGTCTGGTTGACCTAGGGACGCCAATTAGCTGCACGTACGGTCTAGAGTGTTCCGGGTGGCGGATCGAGCGTAAATGAGCAAAGAGATGCCGAGGCAGCTGGTACATGATGGAACCAGGACTGTGGGACGATGCGGGAAGATATACCAGGACATGGAAAAAAGATGGAAAAAGTACCAGCGGGGAACCTGGCGACGCTCGAACTAGCATTGCGGTTCGGTGCAGTGATGGGGTGGCAGTCATGCTTTCCTGACGCTTGATCATCACCAAGGAGATGAAGTGGTACCTACATGAAGCCAAAGCTTGCCAAGCAGGGCCCAATGCCGGCAGAGCTGGTTGCCCGGCAAGTCAAATAGAACAGCAGCGGAACGATGTTCGTTTCGTAGAGTCGGTGGAAACGGGCGCACGTTCAGATCTATCTTCTCCGCTGAGTTTTGGGTGCGCAGAATGCTGTGATGATGGGAGGTTTGGTGATGCCGTTGGTTTTTGGTGTTTTGGGCCGCCACTAGTTCGTACTAGTTCTATGCACAAAAATGCACTAGCGGGGAAGCTTACTTTACGGATCGGCTGCGGGCCGTGCCCCTGTCATGAAATATCTGACTTTTTGAGGTTTCGACGCACCTCCAGGATTGCCTCTCCGCAAGACAAAAAGCGGCTGATTTGGTGCCCACACCGCAACCCGTAAAGTGCCGAACGTCGACTAGCTTTTCTCCAAACTCCGCTACAGGTCATCAATCAAAACGCTCATATTTTAGCTGATGTTGCGGTTGACAGTACTTAAGATGTTATTTTGGTATCGTTCTGCATGGGACTTCATTCATTCTCTTACTAAGTAATCCTGGGCCCTGCCAATTGGGACCATAGAACGGCGTACTAAGCCAGTCATAAACCCTCTCCGCGAACTTACTTCCATCTCTGACAGGCACTTGATGGTCCGTTTCTACAACCTGTTCCGGAATCGGGCCTAGAATCGGATACAAGTGGGTTTGCGGAGATTTCCGCTCTGCGCACTCTCACTCATAACGCGTCATATTAGGCACTGCTAAGCGCCACTGCTATGCCAGGGCGTGTTCTGGTCAGGAACAACTACCACACGGCAGATGTTAGTGGAAGTCACGGTAATACTATCACCCGTGGGCGCTGGCTTGCCATTAGTATACAAATAAGAAGGTGCTGGACATGAGAAACACAAAGCCTTCAGCTGCCAGCGTCCTCTAAACATATAAAAACTTTCTCGGACCGCAATGATGCGACCTCAAGCCGCCAGCCTTGTCGGCAGCTTGTCACTCCTCCTGACATTGTCCAACGTGCGTCGCGCGTCGTGCTTGCCAACCGTCGATCTTGGATATAGTGTCAACCAGGCCACAATCAATGTATGACGCTCACCTTTTACATCATAAAAACAATCCCGAGCACTCACGTTTTGTTTCATTAGGCGACAGGAGATTACTACACTTTCTCAAACATTCGCTTCGCTGAACCCCCCTTGGGAGATTTGCGATTCGAGGCTCCCATTGCACCCCGAACGACAGACCGGACTGTAAACAACGGGTCTGTAGGTTTCATCTGTCCGCAAGCATACCCGGCATGGATTCTCGCGGCCGAAGGCCTCAGTGGTCCTCCTCCGCCATCCCCTAGCGAAAACGAAGATTGTCTTTTCTTGGATGTTGCTGTGCCGCAAGCCGTTTTCAACGGTACCCAGAAAGGAGCCGCTGTCCTTGTCTGGGTCTATGGCGGAGGCTATACGCTGGGTACGAAAGCTGGAAGCCCTGCTGGCTTGATCGCTAGAAGCGAGCAAGCCACGGGCCAGGGCATCGTCTATGTCGCCATGAACTATCGTCTTGGCCTTTTCGTACGCCAATCTAGCCCTTCCGTAGCGAGCGTAGCTAATCCAAGCATAGGGGTGGCTCTCTGGTTCCACGTACCAGTCGCAGAATGGGACTGCCAATGCCGGGCTTTATGACCAGCGCCTTGCCTTTGATTGGGTCCAGAAGTACATCCATCTTTTCGGCGGAGATCCGAACAGAGTGACTGTCATCGGGGAGTCTGCAGGCGGAGGGAGTATCGAGCATCAGATAACAGCCTACGGCGGCTCCAAAGGGAAAGTTCCTTTTCAACAAGCAATCCTACAGAGTCCTGGATTTGCTCCCATTCCGAATAATGATCAAGAAGACCCCCTTTTCCACAAGGTTTTGAACGCATCAGATGTCTCTACGCTGCAGCAATTGAGGGATCTGTCTTCAACACAGCTGCAAGCGGTAAACAGAAACATTACGGCAGGGTCACAATATGGCCTTTTCACATTTGGTCAGTACTCTTCTCGCCTTTGCCTTACAAGCGCTCACATGCACAGGTCCGGCTGTTGACGGTGTCTTCTCACCCGCTCTACCCGGCATCCTCCTCTCCCAAGGGAAGTTTGACCAGAGCCTGAATCTGCTAATCGGCCACAACTCCCACGAGGGTGATTTATTCACTGCGCCCGTGCAGACGGACGCGACATTCAACCAAAACGTCCGCAATGCATTCCCCGACATCTCGCCGGCCGCCTTCACCATCGTCACGCAGGTGCTATATCCCCCTGATTACAGCGGTGCATATGGCTACACGACCGAATTCGGGCGCTCTTCCACTTTCTGGGCCGAAGTCGTATTCGTGTGCAACACGAACTACCTCGCCCGGGCTTACAAGAACAAAACCTACAACTACGTGTTCAGTGTTCCTCCTGGGACCCATGGTGAGGACGTTCCCTACACTTTTTACGACGGCCCCTCTCCGTCTGTCGTAAACGATACTGTCGCGATAGTGTTGCAGGAGTGGATCACTACGTTTGCCGTGGCTGGAGTGCCGAGTGCCGCCGGCTTGCCGCCTTTCCCTACATACGGGCTCTTTGGCACGGCTGAAGATCTTAATGTGACTGGAATTGCGCCTTTCCATGATCCGGGAAGCAATTTGAGGTGTTATTGGCTTCAGAATGCTCCTTATGCTTAAGAAGACGGGGCATGAAGAGCGTGAGAAATGTGTACCACGGTGTTCCTTTTCTGAAACTGTTTACATATAAAGTACATTCAAACGACTTGAAGGATTTGCCGTGCTATACTAGTGGTAGTTTTTACAGTAGTCGTGGGATTTAGCAACGCCTGCACAGCTAACAATCATTCCTTTTAACTGGTAATGTTCCTGTGTTAGGTAAAATTCCATACCTTAGTCCTGCGCCTTGACATCTACTTCCTGGCCCATACCGTTCTGTACCGCTTATATATATTCAAGTACGTGAGTCGTTCTCTCTCGCCTCCTTCACATCGTGATCATACTTACCAGATGGGCTCGAAAGTAGTGTTGATATACGGGGCCGCAGCGACCATCGAGTTCACATTAACCACCTCTGCTGCCATGTGCACTACTTCTATCTCGAGCCTAGAAACCGCACCAAGTGGTGCAGGAAGAGTGACAGACAGGGACTACACTTGCGGGTTTCCAGAACTCAATGCAAAGGTGTGGCATCACTACAAGGTGAGCAAATGGTTGGGCGAGGAAGTTTCAGTTTTTACCGCAGCTAGTAAATCAAGTTTATAATTGAATGTATTTCCCCAAATCCATCTACAGCATCTAGCCTATAGACTCGTATCCAATCTTTCCTCTCAGTTCATCTACAGCATCTAGCCCAGAGACTCGTATCCAATCTTTCCCCTAAGTCTATCTACAGCATCTACTCTAGATACTCGTATCCAACCTTTCCCCTTCCTCTGTCGCTATGGCCCGCATGATTGGTAGGATCGCAATCTGGGCACAGTGTTTCGCACAGAACGGTCTTGTGTTTAGAGTCCGGGCACGCAGGTGCGTTTGGAGGCAACCATCTCTGGTCTATGCCCCCAAATTCGGGATGCGCGTTGATGAAGGAGAAGCATGAGGCGCGCCTCTCATGTCGGCAGCTAGCGTATTTGAAGTACATGCACATTCCGGCGGTCTTTGGTGGTAGGCTTTGGAGCTCGAAGTACTCTGATCGAAGTTTGATAGAGATATTGGGCTCTCGGAGCCTGGAGGTGTAAATTGAGGGTTGATGAAGATGTAGGAAGTAGATGAGGGGGGCTTTTGAGGACGTTTATATATCCTCGAAAGGCTATCGATGCCAGCACCATCAAGCGATGTAGCATATTCGTGAAGTCATGGACGACTAGAACCTACTATCAGCCTCGAAAACGGAGCAGTCGTCACTTCACCCGGTACGTTCACTAAAAGCTTCACCAAGCTGCCACCTCACTCATCCAGCCATCCGTCTCCTACTTAATGTATGTCAAGTCTCCTTCCCTCCCCTCATCTCCTCACCAAATCCCCACACATCCAAATATATCGAACAACCACCAACAACCACCAACAAAACATCACCACTTTCCTCAATATGTGCAAAGCCACCAACCAAATCTGTTCCCGCTGCGGCGGCTCTTATCCCATTTATACCCCCTGCTCCGAATTTCGCCGGCTTAACGCGTGGATGGACTTCGTCGGCGATGGAAATTCAAACTGTGCGCGATGCCCTTATTTCCATAGTGCCGCGAAGAAGGTGGCGTCGTGTGAGCAGTGCTCGTAGAAAGAGTGCTTGGGAAGGAGTGGAATGATCAAGAGGGGCGGCGAAATGGAGGGCTAGGACTAGGCAGGGGCTGAAATCCTGTGGGATGTAGTGAACTACTTTGGAGAAGGGAGCCACTGCTCTGTTATGCTATCCAAGTCACGGTCTATCACCTTCACTAGCAGCCTTCACTCAACTGCTGCATCTTCACTTTATCACTACATATACTGCTTCTTGCAATATAAAAGTTTCTCTCCTACTCATGCCCCCACTCTCTTGCTAGACCTCTAAGCCTCACACTGACAACCTAAACTTCTATTACACCCCACACCCAGAAGGCTACCAATAACCATCCAACCTCCCCCTTTCTGAACTCAAGCCTCAACATGTGCAAAGCCACCACGCAATACTGCAGCCGCTGCGGAGGGGACTTCAGTACCTACAGCCCCTGCTCTGACTTCCGGTAGCAGAACCCTGGGATCCAGTATCTTTATAATCCGCGCTTCGCGACGTGTCCGGATATCCATAATGTGGCGAAGAAGGTGGCGAGTTGTAGCGAGTGCTATTAGGTAGATTATATAGGCAGAAGCAGAAGGGGTGCTTTATGTATGCAGAGGAGAATGCAATGAAATATGAATTTGAGTGGTTCGAGTATGACAGAATAATGGTGATTGAATTGCGAGAACAAATCTAAATAGATCCGCGATGATATAGCACAGGCTAGAGCACTAATTCTAGTACGTCTAATGGAGATTTTCAGATAGCAGAAACGAAATATAACGATTCCGGATTGCATTTCGGGAAAGCTGGGTGTGAAAGTTAGGGATTAGACCTTTCCTTCGAGGGTGTCATTGTTAAAGCCCGCTCATACCTTCGAGGGTCTTCTCTCCCGCTTCCTGCGAATGCGGATCCGAATTGACTGGCGCGCTAGCATCCAACAGCATGTTCACGATATCGCGGTGCCCTTTGTAGATAGCAATGGCCAGCGCAGATGAGTATGCAAATGTTCGAGTTTCTGTTTCCATCTTTACTACGATTTTGTCGCCCAGAGGCACACCGGCAAGGACCAACGCAGTGACGACGCTAGAATCTCCCCATTGCACGGCTTCGTGTAAAACTTCTTCAAGTCGCACACTATCCCACATCCATTCGACAACATCAATGAGTAGATGAGTGAATAGTAAGTTCCGCGTGCGTATGGCGTACAAGAGAGTGTGATGAGTTGGACAAAGGCCCGCTGCATACTTTCTTCATCATCGTCTCATTGACCTGCATTCCAAATTTGAATATCAGGTCATGCTTATGGTGAGCTCTGTACTCGGAAGAAGCACGTGCGTGAGATAGGATGAGGTCAACGACAGGCTCGTTATCTGTTTTGCAAGCCGCAATCAGCGCAATATGGAACCCATCTGTGGTTGAAAGAAGTGACAAATTTGATCGTGAGGTGGTTTTCCCCATAGATTTGGAGTGAACTTGCGTGCCCTATTGATGGTTAGAAGGGTTTAGGCCAGGGTCGTGCTATCCTCATTCTCCCATACAGCTTTATATGCTGTACCCATGTGGAAGGCTAGTTCTTCACTATCGTCCCGTAAAGATCCAAGTAGTAGTATAGCCCTTTCCGCGATGGAGCCCCCAAGCGCCCCAAAAACCTCCGTCCCAACTCTTCCCCTCACGCCTCGATCTTGAGCTTCTCCACCCCCTCCAAACCATCCCCACCCTCCTCCTCCTCCTCTCCCCCCTTCGCCAACCCCCCCTCCCACAACTCCCTCCCCGTCATCCTCTTCTCCTCCTTAACCCTCTTCTTCTTATCCTCCGCCTCCTTCTCCTCCACCCGCCTCTCCTCCCGCTCCCGCATCTCCCTCCGAAACCCATCCCGCCACTTCAAGAAACTCTCCCGCGTCACCTGCGTCCCATGAAACTTCGCATTCTCCGCCTCCTCCGCCTTCGCCGCCTCCACATCCTGCAACGCTTGCGCGGCGGCCTGGCGCTCGGCAATAAGCAGCTCGGCGCAGTCTTTGAGGGAGGAGTAGAGGGTGAAGACCATGGCCATGCCGAGGTTTTCCTCGATGGTGGGCGTGAGGGCGGAGAGGAGGGTGGCGCGGTCTTCGGAGATGTCGAGGAACTTGTGTTTTGGGGCGTTGGGGGGCGCGGAGATGTCGAGGATGGGCGCGTCGTCGGGGTAGGTGGGGGGGTATTGGATGCGGAGGAGGATGGTGGCTGGTGGGGGTTAGCTTTTGGGGCTTCGTTCTTGGTTCTTTACAAATTCGCGGATGATGTGGGGGTATTGGAGGGAGGGTCTGACTGGGAGAGTGGACGTACGAGGCTCGAATTTGTCGTCATCTTCGTTGGTTAGAGCTACGTCGAGGAGGATGGAGATGCGGTATTCGGTCTCGGAGATGTCTGGTGGATTTTATTAGATATTTATGCGCGCGGACAGGTGGTATGGAGAATTTTTACCTGTAATCTCCTCCGGGAAGATGGAGTCGAGGACTTCCCGCTCCTCTTTTTGCTCCTCTTTTTGCTCCTCTATACCCATGTTGTTTAACTGTAGTTTTGGTGGCTGCGGAGCTCGAATGATGAGGTGGGGCTGTTTCGAGGAAGCTCGGACCACTCCTCTTGAATTTTTTGAATTTCGTCACTCCATGCTCGAGACAACAATTCCTCCTCACTCAACCATTAATACAGATTCAGGATCCCACAATATATACATCGAACGGAGAATACTCCCCACAAAAACCTCCGGATCTTTAACATCGTAACGCCACATACCAGCCAAATCCCCAAGATGGCGAAGACAAAACCCCAAGACCGCTCCAAACGCTCCAGAAAAACCACGAACGGCACCTCCAAGAAAGAAAAACCCTCCGCATCCCCCACAACTCTCCTCGCCGAAGCAACCGCCGCGCTCCAAACCTCCCAACCCGAGCTCGCCCTCAACAGCGCACAACGCGCCCTCTCCATCCTCCAACCCACCTCCACTCCCACAATCGCATCGCTTCCTGCCCTAACACTGCTCGGCGAAATAAACGTAGAGCTAGGGGAGGTGGATACGGCGCGGGAGCTCTTCGTAAGAGCTGCCGCATTAGATCCTGAGGGTGCGGTAGTAGAGGCGCAAGGCGGCGGAGCCGAGAAATTCTTATGGCTGGCGCAGCTGTGCGAGGAGGGAGGCGCGGAGAGTGTGGGGTGGTTTGAGAAGGGGGCGGTGGCTTTACGGCGGGAGCTTGGGGAGTTAGAAGGAAAGAGAGGGAAGGAGGTGGAGGAGGTTGTGGAGGAAAAGAAGAGGAAGTTGGCGGATGCATTGTGTGGAGTTGCGGAGGTTTACATGACGGACTTGTCGTAAGTATCACCACTTGTTTGGGGTTTGTTTCGGGGTATGCTAATTGAGGCTATCTACAGATGGGAAGAAGACGCTGAAGCGAGGTGTGAGGCACTAGTCACAGAGGCATTGATGGTCGCGCCGAATAACCCTGAAGCGCTGCAGACGCTCGCGTCGGTGCGGATTTCACAGATGAGGCTGGAAGATGCGCGGGCGGCGTTGACAAGGAGTCTGGATGTGTGGAAGGATTTGGAGCCTGAGGATCCAAAAGTCCCTGAATTCCCAACTAAGATCAGCTTGGCGCGATTGCTGATGGAAGCGGAGATGGAGGACGAGGCGATCGAAGTGCTGGAGCGGTTAGTGGGAGAGGATGATGGCAGTGTTGAGGCGTGGTATCTCGGGGGCTGGTGTCTGCATCTGATGGGTGAAAAGCGGAAGACGGCAGCCGAGTCGGACGAGGAAAAGAAAACGGCCACATCGGTGATGCGCGCGAGTATGAACTGGCTACAGAACAGTCTAAAGCTGTTTCGGCTGCTTGATTACGAGGACGAGCGACTCAAGGAGCATGCAGAGGAATTGGTGCAAGAGCTGGAAAAGACGCTAGGGCCTTACGTCGAAGGAGAAGACGGGGACGAGGAGGAGGGGTGGGAAGACGATGATGGCAGTGACGACGAGGAGATGGATGATACGTGAAAGAGAATTCGTGTCATGAACGGAATGAGTTATGTCTGTCAGTCTCAAGACAAGACGGCTGAGTTCAGCATTCTTCAGGTCGCAGAGGGCGTCCGGTGAGGGCGTCTGGCAATATAGAGACGGGCCCTGGCATGTTGAGTGCAACATTGAGTCCAAAAGGGTATGGTGATGGGTAGCGGGAGGTCAGGGGAAGTCAGGCGCAGGCGCAACGAGAGGGACCAACCCAATATTGGAGGTAGATGCTAACGGTCATGGGCGCATGATGTGCTGCCCTATGTAGGAATTGCATTCTCGATAATCATGCGCCCATGGAGGAATTGCATTCTCGATATAACGTGCATGGTGTTTTGTCTTGAAGCTCGCCAATACATGCCTCGGCGCGTGTCTCTATGTCGCACAGGGGCAGCGCAGCTTTCGACCCTGCCCAGTCATGAATGATATGTTTGTCACCGTCCAGCAGAGCATGATTTGTCGCCCCAGATGCTCCTCTGCGGCTAGCTATCTCACATTCGGGCAGCGAGAGGACGGGAGCTGGCCTTCAGCCCGATGGCGGGAGAGGATGGCTGCAGGGCAGGGGTAGTGCCGATCGCAGGCCGGGCCGCTAGAACACGACCAGGAACAAGTTAGGAGGTGCTGGGTGTCTCCCACGGGACAGACTGTGGGTGGACAGGAGATGGTGGAAAGGCAGACCTCAGGTGATGTTGAAGGCAGGACAGGCCCCCTTCCACAGCTCCACCACGAACCTTGCCGTGGATCCCGCCGCATCAGACGTCACCGGCTTCGAAGCCATCGTTGTGCGACTCGAGTCCGTCTGCCAGGCGGGCGCCAGTCCAGAGCGCCATTTGGCGACTGAGCACGCCGAACAGCTCCTCCACCATTCGCCAAGCCACCCGTCTTTGCATCCCGTCCCCGTCTGGTCCAGATATCTGTCGCGAATGCCCTCCGCAGCTTTCCTCGGCCTCGTCCAAATCCTCCCCAGGCTCCTGCTCCGCCCGCCAGCAGTCACGCCAGAGTCACGCCGCCGCTCGACGCCCTCAACCTACCTATGTACATAGCTGAGCCGCCGGCCGCCGCACCTCCGCAGCTCAGGCTGTATACTGCGCTGCCGTCCATGCTTCCAGCTCCCTGACCGCGCGCCCCGGTCGACCTGGCATGATCTGGTATCTCTTGTACCCGTTCCGTGGGTGAGTATTGCTCCCTTGCGCCCCTCGGGGCCGTCTCACAGGCCACATGTTGACGCGCCCGCTTGCAAAGTACCACTGAGCCCCCGAGGCTCTCCCAGACACATCCCCTCCGCCTCGCCTTCCAGCGCCATGGAACAGCGACCGCGCGCCATTGGCGCCTCTCCATCCTGCTCTCCGTTGCCACCGCCGTATTGCTCTGTTACCCCGTGCTTTTTTTCAGTGCTGGATCCAACGTCCCCGGACCACATAATATACCTCACCATGTGTGGACCTCCACCACCGAGTTCCGGGGCGGACCCAACACCAAGGCCGACGTGGAAATGCGACAGGTATGGATGCACGGGGATTACATGAAGGCTTTGGACCCCCGCGTTTTGCGACAAGCATTACGCGTTCAGAATGCTCTCATTGTAAATGGATTTGGGCCTGAGGACCGCTCCGGATTGGACAGCCTCCCAGCACCGGGCGACCCAGAAAACAGCCACGATACACCCAACGACATGTGCGCTCCGGGGTCCCGCAGTCTCTCCTGGGCTTTTCACTCGCCCTTGATGCTTTGGAACTGTTCTTTGGCTGCGCTGGAGTCTGATTCCGACGTCCTCGCCACTATCAACCGTAGAATGGGCCAGCAAACATATCTAAATTTCACCCTACGGCCAAGCTCTATCTTTGCTGGGAAGTCTTTCAAAGATGGAAAATTGCAGGCTGCAGATGCGCTTGTGATTACAGTCTTTGATATGACCAAAACCGGCATCCAAAAGAGTTGGGAAACCCGGCTAAAGGCACTGGCCGAAGACCTTTCAGATCAGTGGTCGTTATATCCCGAGACTGGCATGGTGGCGGGGAGCCAACTTTACGAGTTTCGCTTCAGGCCTATGACTATGTCCGATGACATTTTCCTGGCGCTAGTCTATGGACTGATGGCCTTGTATGTACTAGCCAGCCTTGGGAAGATGCGCGCTGTAACCAGCAGGTTTGGTCTAGCAATAACGGTAGTCTGCAAGGTATGCAAAAACGACTGTCCTCCTTCATCACGTGAGGCTCATGCTCCTTAGATGTCTGCTGCCATTGTTGCCAGCTTTACTATTTGTGGAATGCTCAAGATCAATCTAGCTCATATCCCTCGAGAGGCGTATCCCTTTGTAGTGCTCGTCATCGGCCTTGACAACATGTAGGTGCACTGAGCCATCGAACGAATCTTTCATCACTAACGAACGACTAAGCTTCCGGTTGATAAATGAGGTGTTAGCAAATC
The DNA here is from genome assembly GCA_010093605.1 of Lophium mytilinum. Classification (NCBI taxonomy): domain Eukaryota; kingdom Fungi; phylum Ascomycota; class Dothideomycetes; order Mytilinidiales; family Mytilinidiaceae; genus Lophium; species Lophium mytilinum. The sequence goes on along the minus strand of MU004188.1, from coordinate 204,451 downwards.
CTCCCGAAATGCCTACAATCCATCGTATTGGCAACGCACTTGGAGAAGTTGGGCACCTGTCACTTGCACAAACCCTTCAAAATCTCCTGCTTTTGTGGTTGCTATCACGCGTTGTTTCTCCTGGCGTTGCTGCGTTTTGTGCCTTTGCTGCTGTTGCGCTGGTCTTTGATTTCGTCTTCCACCTAACGTTCTTCCTCGCTGTTTTGAGCGTTGACGTCAGAAGGCTCGAGCTTCAGGATTCTCTCGACAGACTCAACATTGCTCACCCGACCACGAGCACAAGGCAAGAGCAGCAACCGTGGCTCGGAACGCTGATTGCACGCAGAGTCCCCGTCCAAACGCGGCTGGCAGGATCTGTCGCAATTGTGTCCTTCGTCCTCATGCTGAACTGGCATTTCTTCGACAGCGCCAACCAGCCCTTCTCCCTTCGCCGCATCTTTGATTACGCTCTTGCTACCAGGGATTCGGTAAATGCTTCTCGTGTGTCTCGCACAGTGCGACCGCAGCCGCCTATCAATCAAGCTCGCACGCCGGCGGAATGGTTAAAGATGCAGGACCACGACACAGCCAAGGAGTTCATTCGGTTTTTCAAACCAAACGCCTACAGCTTCGTCGCCCGGGTGTATGATCCGGTATTTTTTGTACTGAAGGGTGCCGATGGAAGAAAAGCGCGGCCGCATCCCACATCTGTTCTATACATCATTCGCCAGATGACAACGCAACATCTTTTCCCAGTTGCGCTTACCATCAGTCTCACAATAGCACTAGTCACCCTCCTAATGAGCTACCTTCTATCGAATGAATTACTGGACGACCTTGACGACGGTGAGGATGCGCACTCGCTAGCTGTCAGAACACTTCCAGCATCGCACGGCTTGGATATTATTCGACTTACGTCATGTGGCAGGGGACATATTGTCAGTATCAGCTTGGACCGGTCCACGTGTATTTGGTACTACGATCGATCGAGGGGATATTCCCAAATGATCATGAAGACGGCAAAGGCAACACCCCCGATCTGGCCAATCATAGGAACTACGATCGACGACAGTGGAAGGTTTCTGGCCTTGTTGTCAGACAATGGCCAAGCGGCGCTCTGGAGCCTCGTGGACAGACGATTCTTCAAGTCGACAAAGGTCCCGCTAAGGGGCCAGCTACCCGTTTTCTTCTCTTTTGCTTCAATGGATACGGCAGAGCACGAGAGGTTGAGCCTTGTATTTGTCACTCCGGATGGCTGTCTTACAGATCTTGACCTTCGTTCTTCCCAACAGCAGAGCCATCAAATAAGCCAGAGCAAAATTATTTCAACATCTTTACTCTGCTGCGCCAGGGGAAGGATGAACATCATAAGCGCTTCTAGAAATGGCCAACTACACGTGACCACAAAATCCGCCAACAACGAATGGCGCTCCGAGACATTGCCCGATTTTGGACCACGGCTATCTGACGCCGGAAAGCTGTCGAAGATTAGGTCCATCTTGACAGTTTCAAGCCTCGGGCTGGTGTTTGCTGTTCGGCAGTGTGAAGTCGATGTCTTCGACTTCCACAGCCGCTCTATCATCCACACGGTGAGGACTAGGCACGTCAAACCGAACACCCTCAAAGTCCTCCATTCTCACCGAAGCTCCTGTTCGTGCGGAGCTACCACCATCAATTCGCTGTCCATCGTATACACAGAAATTGAGACTCATCTCCTGATCATGCATACCTTCTCCATCGACGACTCATCAAACTCGCAGATCTGCCTCCGCTCATCATCCTATAACGAGACGCGGGCCTGCCAAGGCCTCGACAGCGCGCGGGAAGGCCTACACTGGGTACACAAACCTGGCGTCTGGGAAGCAACACACGCGCAATCCGTCATCGGCGTTCGCAAACGTTCGTCAACCCCAGCGCCGTCTTCAATTGCGTCGGGCGCAGACACAAATTACTTCGAACCAGCCCTAGACGCTCCTAGCAACGCACTCAAACACCGCACCTACAAACCAGCCACCGATCTCTCTTCTCTCCCCACACCAGTCGCCCATGCCGAGCCCAGCGCTAACGAGCACGCCGAGAACGACACAGCCGACGAATGGGAGGCTTGGACGCTTATGAGCGCTGGTGAGCTGCTCACGACGCCGCTCTTCTCGGATGCTGGCGACGCCTCGCAGCAGGACGACCAGCTGTGGGTCTCGAACGCGGGCCCGATTGCGCGGCTGGGTAAACGTGCTGTGGCGGTCGGTTTTGGGAATGCGGTCAAGATTATTATGCTGGGCAACGAGCGGTTCGAGGAGGACACGGAGGAGTTTGTGGATCCGACGGTTATGCAGTGGAGGAGTGGGCGGAGGGGGTTGGGGAGGAAGGCGCAATAATCATATATGAAAATGGGAGATCGGGTGAGAAAATAAGGGATCAGGGGACAAGTACAAGGGTTGGTTCATTATATTCGGAACACGTGATTGGAGTTTAGAAAGGATGGGTTGGGCGTTTACGGGTAGGGATTGGTTTCAGGTGCGTTTGTTGATGTTGGCGCTGAAAATTTCGTATACGGTTGGGTGGGTGTTTGATATCCGGCTTTCTCAGTGAGATACCTCTCCAAGAACTGTCATTAATACCCCTTCGATTGTGTTTCTGACGAGCAAGTTTGGCCCTGTGCGTCTATTCTCTCTTTTCGAACCCTCTCTTCTGCAGCTCGCGCGCTCCTCAATGCGTCCTGGTCCTCGTCTCCTCATTACCCTTTCCTACCTCCCAAGTCTCTCTGGCCCTCATCTTTTCTCAACTCCCACAGCGCCCCCAATCATGAACGGCGGGGTGCGAGATCTCTACGCCACTACGGTTTGACACGGTTTGAGGTGCCTCGGCGCATTCTAAAGCTTCCGAGACCTACGGGCGTCGAGGGCTTGGAATAAAGAGGCTTTGTGCGCTAAAAGTCGGCCTGTTTGAGGGCAGAGCGGGGGAAGCTGCAGCTTTGGTCCCCAGAGTCTAATTCGCCGAAGTATACCTGTCGCCAAGAAAAAGGAATACTAGGAGCACATAACAGGCTGAAGCTGCATTATCTTCGACGTGCTTATCTACGCCCCGTTTGTGTGGAGATTCTTTAATACCAGTCACAGGACCAGACATGGTGGACGATCCTGATTCCTCCAGAAATAGACTTGGAAACATGCCCGAGGTTGATTGAGGGAATGGAGCAGCCTCCTCTTCTCGAATCTTGCGACCGCGACGAGTCCATTCAATCGTAAAAATGGAGAGCCCTGAACACTTAACCACAATTACTGCCATTGTAGACACAACCAGCACCACTGTCACTCTCACCGCTCATGGAACTTCCTATCAACTCCTCGCCGCAAACGTTGCAAGCCTCACCTCAGTTTTTACCCCACCGGCATCTTGTGCAACGCCCTGCTTTTTCCCAAACGATCAGAATCGTTCTGATGTAGCTCTCATCAATACAGCATGCTCCTATTCTGGCAACGACCACCGAGAATGCGAGCCCGGTAGTTATAACAGTTCGGCCACTGTATTTCCCTACTACTCCCCTGGACTTTGCCCACACGGATATACTGCCGCCTGTAGTCCAATCTCGGAATTATATTTCGCACCCAATATCACTGCGCAAGTCTGTTGCCCGACGTACGACCTCCATAGCCCCATCTATCAAGGCCATGAATAGCTAACCGAGAAACAGTGGGTTTCAATGCAACCATTACGATTACCAAGGAGACTACTCCGCCCAATGCTTTAGCTACGTGCCCGTATCCTCCTCCATTACCCCGATCTTCTTGTTCCCGAACATCTCCGCCACTGGACAGCAACCGGTCTACTACAGCTTCACGGCTTCTCCAGTTACATACATCGCAACAGTGGCATATGCTGGAATAACAGTGGCATGGGAAGCTACAGATACCGCAATTGTTAAGCTATTAGCAAGCTCGTCGTCGGCATTAAGCGTCTCGCTGGCTGCTGCAAATTCTAGCAATACAGCCCCATCCTCATCGCTCACCAGTACCCAGCAGCCAACCTCTTCGCAGCCTTCGGCATCCCATTCACCCAATGGCGGCCTCTCAGCCGGTGCTAAAGCTGGCATTGGTATTGGTGCCGTCATAGTGGTCGCACTGATCGCAGGCGGCGTATACCTGTACATTCGCCGCTTGAAGAAGGCATTGCAGGCCGCGAGGGATGGACCGGAGCAAGCAAAATCGGAGTTGCCTGCCACGGAAAAGAAAAGACCGGAGCCCGTCGAGATGGATGTCACGCCGCATGTTATTCATGAGTTGGCTGTGAATGAGATACCAGTCGAAATTGACGGACAGTATGTTGAAGAGGGTAGGAGATCATGAAAGCGAGAAGAAGGCCTAGACTAGCAAGCCTGGCCATGTTCTACGAGATAGGGAATGAATGTCCAAAGGATAATACGGGCTGAAGTTCGAAATGCCCAGTTGGGATGCAGACTTCTCTCTCATCCAACTGCTAATTGGCTGCCTTTGTTCTCGGCGTAGAGGAGTAATGTATAGTAATGGGTCATGAGTCTTGGGCACACGCGTTTATCACTACGTGGCTCCAAATCTTGCTCAATCAACACCACTGTAAGGGGTAGCTTGGCTACTCAGTAGCTAGTCAGTCAAAAGGCAGTCTAGATTGCACTACTTGGAATTGGACATCGGCTTTGAGTTATCGAAATTCTATGGGGGTACCCTAAGCCATGTCAAAGAGATGTGCACAGACTTCCGGGTTGTCATTGTATGTAGAAATCCTCTCAACACTATATACTACTTCTCGCTAATACTAAATCTATCGTAGGGAGAAGGTGTCATGTTTTTGGTGACTTGGCATAGATATTCTGGGCCACGATCGTTCCATGGTTCTCCATCATAGCCCGAAATAGCCCCACGGGATTGAAATTCTGGGACTCTACCTCTTTGATTGCAGTAAACTTTGCGACCTCTACTTCAACACATTTGCCGACCTTATTTTCACACCATAAAGTTTACTACGTAGCCTTCTTGCGAGTCTTTCTTCGCTATCAGCTCCCCACCTCAGTTGCAGCAGCGATGCATACCCTTCGGAGGGCAGCCATACTCTGGTTGCCAACCGCGGCCTTCTTTACGATAGCCCTCTATCGTATCCTCGTCCTCTACCGACAGTCGTCACTAGACCGCGCCTACTGGAAGTTCCCCGAGTCACCAAAACTCTCGCTGTGGATCCCCGTCCTATTCCTACAGCTCTACAGCTTGTTGCAATGCAAAAGTCAGCTAGCAAAAGTCAAAAACGCAATGTTCTGGTCGCTGTTTCTCACATCCCTTGCGATACGATGGCTCACGCTACTTTCAGCTTTTTGCATCCTCGACTTCCGCACCGGGCCCAATGATCCCGCGGACTGGCAGATGCTGCCCTTTTTCTCCGCCTCTCCTTTCAAGCCTGTCGTCTTCGGCCTCATAAGCGAGTGGCGACTCTGGGACTGGATCTATCCGGGGAGATACCAAGATTACTCCTATGATGAGGTAAGTCTTCACGCCGTGCAGAGATATCCTGAAACATCGGTTGACAAAACTTGCAGGCCTCAAGAGCGATAAGAGACGTCGATGGTTCTGTTCTGTACCGCTTTAAACCCGACCAAAAGCCAGTCTACTTCTCGTGGAGGGATTTAACTATGCGTCTAGGATATATTCTCGTTGTCGACAACTTCGTCCATGTCATCTGGCTGCGTTATTTCCTTGCCGATGGTCCGTATACGGCGCACGTCAACAACTCCGAGCTGCTTACTATGCTCTTGGTCGTCCAGATGGCTGTTTACAGCTATGCGAGACGATACACACGTGTCAAATTTGACAATGAAGTCGAATCGGGCGGGACAGAGGATGAGAAAGGCGGCGAGTAAGATGCAATCCGGGCCCAAGACAGATCCAGTATGCATAACATATATCTGCAACTTGTCCTACGACCCACCGTCTGTAGGGAATCCTTTACCTATTATGTACGCAACGAACGGACCGGAACTAGAAGGTCTTACCCGGCTTGGCAATGGTTACAGCAATAAACCGCGAAGTCTGTGAGTTGGTTAACGAATGCAATGTTCAGGAGCTTCACTTTGTAAGTACGTTAAGAAATATTCCATGCTATTCAAACGTAACAAGTCATAGGCGCGAATCGCGTTCGAAACTCAATTTAATAGAAAGAACCTTGGAAAGATTCGGAGGCGTCGTGCACGGGCGCAATTTCAGCCAACCACAACCTTTTCCAGAGCCAAGCTGAGCCAACAAGAGGCCGTCGTCGCTAGGGCGCCAGCTTTTATTACTTTATTATTGCAACCAAATTCGTGACCTCCCTAGGGGTCCCGTACCTCACACTATGCAGCGCCACAGATCCCCTAGAGAAGCGGCCGGGTTTGAGATAAGGTTGAGCAGGGGGTGACTCTAGGCCTGGGCCCTGTGTTAACTGAAGTCGAATTAAGCCTCAATATGTCGCCATAAACCGAAGAAACTGGCAATCGTCAAATTCCATTAGCCCCAGCTTGCGTGACTAGCACGTGCTCAGGATCGTCAAGTCGCGAGAGCTCTAATTCGTTGCGTTTCTGTATTTCCATGCACTATACCACCAACCATTCCACATACGTAGACGTGTTTGGCCGGATAGCATCTCAGCCGTCAAACCTAGCATTTCCTGAGGTCGCTTTTAGGTTCGGGGATTATTCCGACCCATTGGATCCATGTTATCAATGGCTGCCATGAGATTTAAGTCTGACGCCGACGCTTACGGTAAATTAACAATGCACACCGTGTTTTTGACTGACTGCCGTGCTGACTTAATCTAGCCCTACCCACTCAAGTCCACCTTTCGGATTGAATTTGTTTTGGTTTCAGCTGATCTAACACACGAATCTATATAAGATCAAACGTGGAGGGTCCACTATTCCTGAAACGAAAACAGGGACTTGGGCACATTGTATACCCCCACGCCACTTAGAGAAGGTTCATCTTCTAATAGGAAATCCGATGACTTTCTTTTGTCAGGTCTGCAGCGCCGCACAGCCAGAAGTACCGGCTCGCTACCGATCTGCGGAACCTTTTAAGATGGGGCGCAGATCGAAATCTAGATGTCGGATCCGTCGCGCTGGAAATGTGAGGGCTAAGAACTTGCGTGATCTGATCTTGTTCGTTCGAATTTAGATATCTACATATATACCTCCAAAGCTACCGACCACTGGTGCGACTGCTTCATACCCAGATCTTCAGCTCCTATCGCCCCAACTCAGCATCACAGGGACACGCTGCAGGTATGGCTGACACAGTTGTCACGATACCTTTGTCACAGGCAAGTTGCATCAAGATTCCACTCCTTTCCCTAATTCTGACATTTCTTTACTCAGGGTGCTGGGTATGGAGTTGTGGTGGGTCTCGGGGCTCTCTTTGCCTTTGGCATGATGGCCGTCACCGAGGTCATGAAGAGGCGAGGGAACATCGAGAACGCCGAAGAGTTCACGGGTAAGTTACTTCTCTATGCCTTCACGAATCTCTTAATGACCAAACATAGTTGCCAAGAGATCACTGGGCACCGGTTTGACTGCCGCCGGTGTAACATCATCCTGGACATGGAGTACCACTCTGCTCTCCTCGGTCACTGTGGCTTACGTCTATGGTGTTGCTGGCTCATTCTTCTACGCTGCCTGCAACAGCACGCAAATCATGATATTCAGTAACTTGGCCATTGTTAGTCGCATCCGCACTCCTGTACTTAGAAGAACAAGCCACTGATGTCCCAAAGCAAACCAAAAGAAAGGCCCCCAATGCCCGAACGTTCCTTGAAATCATCCGAGTTAGATACGGCACCGTCGCCCATTGGTCGTTCATGTTCTTCAGTCTGGCTTCAAACATCTTGGTTGTTTCCTCCATTCTGATCGGAGGTGCCGCTGCTATCAATTCGTTGACTGGAATGAGTGTCTATGCTAGTCTTTGGCTGCTCCCTCTCAGCGTCGCCGCATATACTATGCGCGGTGGTTTGAGAGCGACCATCTTGACCGACTATGTACGTCGCTTACTCCATGTCAAAGCTGAATATTCTAATCTGACTTGCTCTAGCTTCACACAGCTATCATTCTGATCATCATCCTGACCTTTTGGTTCAAAGTGTTCGCCAGTGGATCTCAGATTGGATCACCAGGAAAGATGTGGGATCTACTCATCGAGGCCGCCAAGCGAAACGACTACTCTGCACCCACCAGCGAGGGAAGCTATCTCACAATCCGCTCCCTCGGCGCTCTCAAATTCGCCATTCTCAGTATCCTCGAATATACCGGTGTTGTGTTCCTTGACAACTCTTTCCATCAAAAAGGAATTGCCGCCGATCCTGCCGCCGCTGTTCCTGGGTACGTTCTTGGAGGTTTGGCATGGTACGCTATGCCGTTTACTTTGGCTACGACGATGGGCATTGTGGCTGTTGCTCTTGAGAACACGCCTGCATTCCCTACGTACCCGAGGAGGATGAACGCCCAGGAGATCGGAGCTGGGCTAGCGTTGCCATATGCTGCTCAAACAATTGCCGGAAAAGGTGGTGCTGGTGCAGGTGAGTCCGGAAGCTGCTCCCTTACTCACCCAACGAGGAAGATACTAACATGCTACGAATTCTGAAGTCCTTGTATTGATGTTTATGAGTTGCACATCTGCTATCTCGAGTCAAATGATTGGTGTTTCTACTGTTCTTTCATACGATGTATACAAGACCTGTAAGTTCTTCCTTTCGACAGTCATCGGGAGATAGTTTCGCTGACACTAGTTCTCTCAGACATCAACAAGAAAGCCACTGATCAACAGGTTCTTAGAGCCGGTCACTGGTGTGTTGCCGGATTTGCGATCTTCATGGCTGCCTTTGGTACCATGCTCCACGGAGTGAAGATTGACTTGGGCTTCATCTACGTGAGTATCATCACATGTACACGAACAAAAATAGAATTACCCACTAACAATCCCCAGAACATGACAGGAATCTTCACCGGGTCCGCCCTTCCAGCCCTCGTGGGTACCTTCTTCTCCTCCCGACAGGGCGCACTAGCAGCCACCGCATCCATATGGACCGGCTTCTTCGCCGCGGTGATTACTTGGGTATGCCACTCCTCCTCAGAATCTGAACGAAAACTTGACTTACATCTTGCCCTCACAGCTCACACTCGCCCAACGCTTCTCCGGAGAAGTAACCATCGCCTCCGTCGGAGCCACCGATCCCTGCTTGTACGGATGCATCGCAGGAATCGGCGCCGCCGCCGTCGTCACAATCGTCATCTCTATATTCCAAAACGCCAATTACGGATGGGAAACCCTCGGCGCAATTCGTTTGACAGACGACGAAGGAAACGACAAAGACGTCGCCTACGAGGACCCGACCTACGACCCAGAACGTCTCCGCAAGGCGGCTTATATCGCGCGTGCGATCACTTTAGTCCTCTTCCTGTCTTTGTTCATCATCTGGCCTCTGTCGTAAGTTTATTTCCCGATGCGGGAGTCTTGCTTTCTCAAAATCACACACCGCTCCATCGCTCGGAAGAGAGAGACCAGCAATAATGAAGCAGACGCTAACATAAAGATAGGATGTACGGCACCGCCTACAAATTCAGCAAAAAGTTCTTCACCGGCTGGGTGATTGTATCGCTGCTCTGGGCCTTCTCCTCCTTCTTCAGCGTCACCATCTTCCCCATCATCGAGGGCCGCCACCTTCTGCTATCGTGGGCAAAAGCTCTCTTTGGGAAAGGCGCTAAAGCAAGCCATGGGGACGAGTTCGATCACCATCGGCATCAACATCGCTACGATGACTCCTCCGATGGGGTTGTGGAGGAGAAAGGTGGGGCGAATGTAGGGGCCCACGCTGCGCCTGTCTACGATGGGAAGAAAGAGGACAGCTTCTAACGGGTGAGGTCAGCGAGGTTCTCGCCATGGAAGTGGTTACGTTATTCAACTCCTCTTCGTGAAGTCTAGACTAGATTGTTTGAATCGGTTAGGTCCTGGGCTGGTTAATATACATAATAAAATTACCAGTCACATGCCATGGAAAGCGCTTTCGCCGTCTATACGCACCTTACTACCACCTCAATGCCAACCAATGAAGCGTACTTATCCATGTCGACTATCCTGTGAAGATGGATCGCATTCCCTTTTCCCACACCATAGAAACATACGAGCCAGACCACGGATACAGCGGTCAACACCATAGACGAAGAAGCGCCGAAGAGCTCTAAATGTGATGCTGTCGAATTAGTCTAACCGCATTTGCGAATCAGGTTCCACTATTTCCCGGGTCATCTGAAAGGCCTCCCGAAAAGTAAGGAGGGCATGAAGACTCCAAACTGTACTTTTTGTTTTCAACCTGCCCAGACCGACCTCTCTCGCAAATAGCAAGCTGCTAGGCCCCGTAACGATGAGCACACACCCCATCTTTCCTGCTCTAATCTGCGCTCTAACATCCGTCATCGCCCATGGCGATCTTTCAGTAACCGTAGTCATCTGTCTCAGCATCCCGCTCCTGGCACACCGGCGTGTGATGCGTCAATGTCTGTAGTGCCCGCATCTGGTACGGCGGCGTGTAACCCGCCATCGCCTGTTGCGCCGGCGTCTGGTACGTCGGCATCCGATCTGCTGGCACCTGCACAGAGGGAAGCCGGAATGAAATCCGCTTCGTCTGTTGCGTCGCAGGGCCGTCGTTAACAGCTGGAGCCACATTGCCCTTCTGCCAGACGGTCTTTTTCCACGTCACAGGCTGCGCGCGCGGCAATTCGTGTGGCCCAAACACTGGCAGCATGTGTTGGTCCTGGGCCTCCAGTTCTCTTTTGAAGGCTTTCAACTCCTCCTGTTTACGCCGGAATTGCTGCCACTCTTCTCGGCGTTGTTCTGATCTGCAGGTGGTGCTCAGTGTCTGGTTTTGTAACAAACACAATCTGAGCTAACTCACTCCTCCAGCGAACACAGCTCGAGATGTTCGAGAGCGTATTTGCGGTCGAGGGCCCTGTTCTTGGTGATCCAGCTTTGCAGTCTCTCTTCCCACTTTTGGTGTCCCTCGTCGACTCCGAGATGGTGATACGCTTGGTGTCGGAGATCGAGAGAGCTGTGTTCATTCGTCAATGAGCGCTGCGGTATGAAGCTCATGGGAGAAAAATATACTCGTGCAAATTATCGGATGCTCGACTAAGGTGCCCTCTCGCTTCTATCAGCTGGTCTCTCTTTTCGTCCTGGCTCGCATCCGCGAGGTTCTCATAGATCTCTTCGCAATGCTTGAATTCATCGTCCGCATTGTCCTGGAGACGGTGGTACTCTTTCGTCAGCTGTTGAAGGGTAGACTGTTGATGATTCATTTTGAATTCGAGGTATGCTGATTACACTACGTAGGAACGCACAAATTGACCTTTTGCCGGTGTACGAAGATTGAGCAAGAATGGGTTGCATGCCAGCGGCTGGACAACGCCTACCTATATACATCAGGAGTTTCAGCCTCGTTGCTTCTGATGCGCCAGTTCGCCTATTGGGAACACGTCACGTAATATGATGAGCTTAAACTGTTCTTATCTATCACCTTGACGCCGTGGTTATTTATAAGTGCCGAACAACTGGTGAATCTTAGAGCTGAGGTGTTGTGTAGCAAGGCTGACCATATTCTTAGCCAATCGCGAACGATTCCCTACCCCCCTTCAACTTTCAGCCTGGCGTCTGAGTTCTCAGCATCGCAGAGCCTACAGTGCAGCGGGGTATCTGGGTAAAGATGAGATGGAGGGCTTAGCCCTTCGCCCCCATTTGACGGCTCGGCAGGACAAACGGTAGATGCAGAACAACTGAGAAGGCAGGTATGTAAGGCAGTAAAGCTCGCTTTTTCATGCTTGGACACCGTTTAATGAAACAGGAGCTCGAATTCGGTCGCATGATATAAAACTCGCGGGGCGCCCCTAGCACTCGCAAACGGATGCACAGACTTGTGATTATCGCTGGAATTGTTGCCGCGCTCAAGAAGATCTTTGAATCCATTGGTTACGAGCCCAGGGAACCTCCAGTAGACGCGGCATAGCGGCGACTGTGAGTAGAGAGGATTTCTTCATGCTAAAAGTATGTAGATAAAAACGGGGATACCGTGAATTGGAGCGCGGTAGTATGGAGTATTCTAAGGCTTTCGGATGTATGATCGGAGGCCAGTCCGTGCGATTCGGACTTGTGTTTGGCATGCTAATGACTAGCACTCCACTCTGAACTATGGGATTAGGTTAACCAATAGAAGGTTCAATCGGAAGAAAGTCCGATATCAAGGACCCACGTGAAAGTTGTTCAAAAAGCGGCCCAATCAGCTTGCTCAAACGTCAATATCCTCCGAGTTCTCAGTTCTGACGCTCTTCTCCTTTTAGATTGCATGGAAATGAGTAGATAGAAGGCCCCAACCATTGGCTGTGCCAGGGGAACGCTCCCAAGCCCTGATATCATTTTTCCCGTATACGCCCCCAAAACCTCAATTCAGCCCGTGTACAATGCCAAACGCTTCGATTAGTGCCCTACCCAGCAAGCGGATTCGCGTGTATCTGCACCTTCTCTATCCTCACCGTGCCTTTCGGCCTCCCCTTCTTATCAACCTCCACCGCTTCCAACGCGTCCAGCGTCTCGAACCCCTCAATCACCTTGCCGAACACGGTATTCTTCCCATCCAAATGCGGCGCCGGTGCAAACGTAATGAAGAACTGCGACCCATTGGTATTTGGTCCCTTATTCGCCATGGCCACAATACCGCGCGCATTGTGCCGTAATGCGGGGCGGATCTCGTCTTCGAAGAGGGCGTTGTGGGTAGGGTAAATGGAGCTCGAGGACTTGTGTTTTGGGTCGCTGGCGGGAGAGCCGGTCTGGATCATGAAGCCGGGGATGAGGCGGTGGAAGTCGGAGCCATTGTAGGCGGAGGAGGCGCAGAGGGCGAGGAAGTTCTCGCAGGTGCTGGGGGTGGACTCGCAGAAGAGCTCGAGTTTGAGCTCGCCGTGGGTTGTGTGGAGCTGTGTTGGTTGTGTGATTAGTGGTAGGTCTATTTTGTAGCTCGGTGAAGCTTGAGGCTATGTTGGAGATGTTATGAGATTTAACGATGATGGGACCGGAAATGCATGCTGGCGTCATGAGGCTATGAGTATGCTGGGAAAATGTATAGCATTGGTAAGACATGTCGTGTCGCGCCTCAGCTGGCTTACGTGCTGTGGGGATGCGGACGACAGATGGTGGGGGTGGTGGTGATAGGACATGAAGGGAGCCGGGTTCGGGGAATTGGGGGATTGGTCCATGGTGGAGAGTGAGGTAATGCATGATTTGACGTACCGTGACAGACATGGCGACTTAAGGGCAGCGCAGTAGACCACGGCTGCGGGTGCTGGCGATGGCGATGTTTACACTGACGTAGTAGTAGAGTTTTGTCGTGTTGATATGGCGTAGCAGCTGGGCTCGTCCAGAGGCCTTAACTTCAGCTTCAGCCCCATCGTGTCCTTGCGCTCACGCCCTCGACGAACTGCCCTGCCACCTCCACCACCACTCCACCAACGCCCAGCCCGCGGTGCGCCTCACCGGCTACGGAGCCCTATGCCGTCCGCTCACTGACACTGCTCCTCCCGAACGTCCCGCCCTGCTCAGGACTATACAATTCACCATACGCCGTGCCGAGCGCATCATTATACCCATACGGCTACCCCACCGTTCGCTGCTGCGAAACGCCTGCCCTATCACAGAGCTGATCCCTCCACGATCACCACAGCCCTACCACCTCCACCGCTCACCACACTCTCACCACCGCCCACGCCTCAACATTCCTGTCCGTTCGCCACCCCTCCGCCGACTATTCTCTGAGCTTCCTTCTCTCCACCTAGGCCCGCTCGAATTCGACCGCGAGAGCGCCCACAGCCGGCGCGCTGAGCTCGAGGCGTGACAGCTCGAGAGCCTGACCATAAGAGACGGAGCAATATCTATAACCTGATCGAGAGCGCGGCATAGTCGACACCAGCACCTGCATTCGCTCGACCCGTGTGCTCACCAGCCTCGGAGCCTAGTGAGGGAGACACCCCGCAAGACGGGCGGTTCCATGCAGTTCCAGGAGCGGTGGAAGGCCAGCGCCGACGACGACCGCATACCGCTCCCTCCCAGAGCCACGAGATAAGATGGCGGCGTTTGTGCGCGTCTCGGGGCCGCCCAACAGTAATTTCTTGGTCGGCTACCCGGGAATCTCGGCCACGCTGGTACGTGAGACTTTCCTTATGCATGGCGGGGGATAGATCGCTATAGGCGCATAGTGGGCCTATCGCAATACCTTTCCAAATGTCATGTCCAAGACCTAGGCCATGTTCTTGATTTACTATAGATTTGCTAACCTGTGATGTGTGTAGCCTAGAATAGAAGGCAAAGTGGAAATCCGACCTGACAAAGGTGTCAGCGCCCCAGTCCTCGTCTCACTCGTGACCATTGCTCTGCACCGTCGCGAGACCATACACCCCTCGGCCGAATCAATAACGAAGAAGCACCTTGCTGCACCCCGCAAGGAGATCACCGACATCGTAGGCAAGGAGATGCTGCTATTCAGGTGTCCCACTGGGAAGGAATGCGAAAGCGTACTAAGCATGGACCTACCCTTTGTAATATTTATACCGTACGGACGCGGAGGTGAAGAAGTGGCCCGAAGAGTACCGCCCGCAAGCCTACAACTACCATCGCGGACGGCTGAGACGTTCTACGAGTTAGTAGTAACAGTACAACAAGGACCACAAGAGCAGAAGAAATATCCATTTCCCGTGCCGATATCCCGATATGACACTTTATCGACATTTGGCATGTATAACCGCCCGGAAAGCGCTGAACGCGTGACGGACCATCTGGTGACGCTGGGCATATCTCTACCGCGATGGTCTTACGGGCCCATGGACCCAGTGTCTGTGTATATCAAACTATCACCAAATCCGGATTGGCTATCGAAAGCGAAGAAAGTGACAATAAAAACGATTACGATTGGGATAGATGAGGAAATCATATTCAATCACGAGGGGGACGAACCAAGCCGGAAGGTCAAAACGCTTACTAAAACGGCCCAGACGGTCAATGTCAAGATGCCGGAAGCGGGTTACTTCACAAATCTAGGTTTGGTGTTTCCAGGGAAGGATCTACGGGATAGTGACGGCATTATTCCGCGGGGCAAGAAAGAATTTCCGATGTATGCTGTCAGTGGGTTTACGACGACAGGCTCGCTGTACAAGATTGAGTACTATTTGACAGTAAAAGTATGTGTCTTAGTTCTCTTTGAGTTCGATCTCAAACGAGTGATTCCTGTTTGCTAACACACCAGATAGGCGCAAATGTCATCGGCGAAAGATATCCTACTCCGCCAACCCATCGTCGTCTGCCCGTTTGATCATGCCGGCTGCAAGGAGGAAATGGAAGCCATCGAGCAAGCCGCTAAAGACGCCGCACACGTCAGCCCGGACAACCCCATGCTTCCCGCCAGTGTGGTGATCAAAGCTAATGAGCCGAATGGACTGAGAGCACTTGGCATTGCAATGGTTGGTGGTGTCAGGAAACCACTCATCGAGTGAGTGAGAGCGCGAGGGGGAAATTTCTGACGACATATGAACTTTGACATCTGAAGACGGGAGGGAAGAGGGAAGAGCAAGAGGAAGCGGGGCCGCGGTGGTGCGACGACTATCGCGGAGAGCGACGCACAACAATGCGTGCATCACACACGACAAAAGAAGAGGGGCATGAGGGCGGGTGAAGCAAAATGATCCAAGTTAGACCGTTTGTGCTAGAGCTTAGAGAAAAGCACGACCGCATGCACGCAACGCATTGCACATGTCGAAAACATACTTCGGTCGAACAACATCGAGTACTCGACAAAAGATGAATCCCTTTTGATGGTTGTTTAGCGAACCAGATTCGGCGCTACTGGATTTGGCTCACGATTGGCGTTTGAAGGGCACCCTGGGGGAACAATTGGACGGGACCATTCAAGTCTCGGATGGAATAGGAAATAAGGGCAGCGGACTTGGCGCTCGTTTGGGGTTTGGTGAGCGGCGTACCATTGGCGGCTAACTCGTTGCTGTTGATGTTCTTCTTGGATGAGGGAAACTACAGGTAGCTATTGCCATTACCTCGTCTTAGCTTTGTCGATGTTGCATTTCAGCGGGGCAATGCCTTCTTTTCTTCTCTCTTCCTGGTGGTTATTCTGATTTCGACGAGGTTGGGCGCATAGGTTGGATTAGCATGATGAGTCTCTAAGACGTACGTCGAGAGAGTGTGAGCAGTGACACTGTTTCGTTGATAACGGATCGATGTGGGCATAGACATGCCCTTGCACCCGAATGAAAATATCGCAATAAACTTCATTCTAACTCTGCTATAGGCTTGGTTTGCCTCTCCAAGAGCCATACACCGTCTTTGCATGTTTCACACGCACAGCTTCTCATTTCTCTTCCTTCGAACTCCGTCAAAGGCAGATGCGAGTCAATACATCAACTTCACAGGTTCGTGAACGCTGGACCTTTCCAGCTTCTTGCTTCCGGCAATCAACCTCGTCACCCCTCGTACATTTCCGTTGAACAGAATGTGGCAATCCAAGATCCAGGAATTTCCGACCCTTCGGATTTCAGCTGTTATGTACACTGGCCTAGCACCGCTTGAGGCCCCCTGCTATGTCATCATCGATCAGAAATAGGCGATTCTGGCACGCCGAATAGCTCTTCGGGTCACATCAGACCGGGTCACCTCAGACTGAGTCCGAAAAGACTGCTTCCTTTCTTTGACGAGCCCTAACAGGTGATCGACACGTCAAGGTGTGCCTTGCCGCCAAGCGTCAGCCTTACTCTACTTCATCTGGACTAGCTGCCCTTATATTCTTGCCCATCACGCTTAGCATGGAAAAATTGGGACACTCGGGTGCGGTCGTATACACACCTATCTGCCACTGCTTGAAATCTTTCAATAATTTTCCACATAGCCCACAGTTCAGAGTTTCTATCTCATTTATGTCTTCAAAATGGATCAAGGCACCACAAGCAGCGGTAGACAGGCGTAGGGAAATGTATGCCCCACTGATTAATCTGGTGAATTTACTGCTCCGCCTTCCACGCTTTTTGGACGCGCCAAGACCTGGTGCTTTGGGAGATGGCACGTGATCGGCTTTTCCCTCAACTTTCAATCTGTGTTAGCTAGTTGCGGTCGGTTGTGCATTTGCATCCCGCTCTACGGATGGCAGATGCGGCACTCCACGATTTTGCGAAAGGCCAAGACTTGCCCCTTCTGGAATACAGGGGGAGCCAGCCGTGAATCTGTATCCCGCTCTCCGGGTAGCTTACATTGTTGGAGTATATAATATCGCTTATTTTCCGGTCCCCCTAATGTTAGGCGGGGCGTGCTTTTTCATCCAACATACATCTCGTCAATTTCGTTAGTGTGCTATGAAGCACCCCTAACGACGGCAAGCAGCGGTATCTAACGCTGCCTGAAGACTGCCGCTGAGCTGCAAAAGATTACCTGTCAGTTCGAGAATATGCTCTCCGGCCACCACCATGCCGACGCTGTCTGTGTTAGCCTCGCGGGTTCACCGGTCTAAACCACCGTAGTTTTCTTCCATTCGGAGCGCTGAAAATACCGCAAGGCCTCTCTAGCAGTGGTAAACAAGTGTACGGAATTCTATGACGAGTTGTTCTACCACATCAATAGAGACAGATCAACGATGGAATTAAATATATCGACCTTGTTTTGCCCGTCAGAATCGACTCTCCACTCTTTCTGTCCGAATCTGACATGTTTACCGGCCTGTAAATACCCAGAAAAGAACTCAAACATCGAGATGCGAAAGTGTCTGGGATAACTGGTGTCGAGGTCGCATCCTTGGGAGACATCCTTCTTGAAGGTGACATAAAGTGACTCAATGCTCTCGAAGAAGCGACCGGCTGTGGAGTACAAGGTGTTGGAGGACGAACAGTGTGGCGTGGGCACCACCTCTAAGAGCCTCAGTGTCGTAATCTGGTGCTGCTGATTCGTAGCCAGCGCCTCGGCAGTTTTCTTGAACAGGATCATCCAGTGGTGTGTTTTCTCTTCTTCTAGTAGTAGATGAAGCTGTGGGTGTTGGGGCCACCATGTTAAACCGACGTCGAAACAGACCGTTAAGGTGTCCAAGTTTGCAAACAGCCCGAGATTCGATAAGATGTCATGAACTTGCCGTGGCAAAAGCACCGCCGCTGCAGCCCGTTGGTACTCGTCGACGTCAATGGAACCTCCTCGAGAGCATATCACGTCGTCCATTGCAGCTGAGAATTTCCTAATATCGATAGAGCCTTTGAACTGTATGTGTCTGACGTTCTCGGCGTACTCGCTAGCTGCCAAAGCATGGATTGAAGCCGCGCTAATTATGGTGTTGCGTAGTGTAGCGGTGTCGAAGAGCTTCAGCCGCAGAAGTGCGCGATACTGCAGGCAAGTGGTACTCAGATTCAAAAGCGTCTTGGGACAGCTTTGCGAATCGGGATTATCGAGGGCATCGAGGTCATGGATGGCATCGATGATGAGGAGTTGGAGTTCATCTGCGAGGCCCGGCAGTAAGCACGCCATGGCAGACTGCTGGAGATGTTGGTATCAGAGAGATCGAAAGCGGTGTCGTAGAGAGAACGAAAGAGCTCGTGCATAAACGATTGCCAGATTGCACCTAAGTTACGGGGAGACGTGAGCCATGGTAGCACACTCAATTCTAGACTACAGTTTGAAGTGGCTGATATCTTCTCGCGAAGGCACTCTTTGCAGTGGTGTCGAGCGAGCAACGGTAGACTCGGGGTAGTGAGATGTCCCCAAGCTTGAATAAAAGACCTAGTCTTATACTACACAGTGGACATTAGACTACCTTCTGGCGTGGATTGTACCTGCTAGCTGGTGCGGCCCTTACGGTGGTGTTAAGCGAGTAAGGGCAGAGAATTATGATATCTGTAAGCCTATAGTTAAGGCCTAGTTTCCCACACGGTAGATATTACCAGCTTGATGGGGGAATCCTTACAAGTGTATCGAGCGATTAAAGCAGAGGTGAAGTAGTAAGATATCCCCATTGCGAGGAAGCAGAATGCCGAATCTTAAAGCTAGAGAGTTACATTTAAGCGAAGGAAGAGATATTAGACTAGCTTCGGACGTAGCTTAATACCCTCTGGCAAAGTCACTCTTGATAGTGATGTTAATTGAGCAGAGTAGAGCGACAGCGCTACAAAAGAAGCTTCATAGTGCGTGCAGCATTCAAAATAAGAGAGAAGTATAGCAGTTTGGTCGACTATTCAAATATGATACGCACCCACTCAGGGTTATGTAAAATTGTCCGCCAACGCTTGAGTGCCCCTGGCATGCCCCTATGAATCGGAAAACGACAAAGGCGACACGCGGGATAGCTCTTCGGGCCACCTCAGACGGCGTCAACCCCTCACATCCCTCGCCGCATTGCGTGCAGCAATACGCATCAGTGCATCATACCCCTCCTGGTCTTTTTCCCGAATAAGCCTCCACATTTGGACCCCCATTCGCTCACATAAACGCGCTCGTTATCCCAGCACGCCTCGTAGTAAAAGCAGCGCCGCGTGGAGGGGCCCGCCTTCAGCCAAGCCTCAGTCTGATCGCTCAGGTCGAGATTCAGCGGGATCCGCCCGCCACCGCGGTGCCCGTCGTGCGAGGACAGGTGTGATTTCACCTCGATGCGCCGGAGCGCGGTGGGGCTGGCGGATGCGAAGCCCTCGAAGAGAGCGGCCCAGGTGGACGGTGTGTTAGCAAGACCGCTGTAACGACCAAAACAGGATACAAAGGCAATGTCTGCGAGGCTAGTTGCGTGGGTTGCGAGGAAGTCGCGGAGCTCGGCGCAGAGAACGATGCCGTCGAGGTGGAGAATCTTGAGTGCGGACATGTGGGTGGCCGCGAGCGGGAGCGTCTTGGGGAAGTTGTAGCTGTCTGGGGCACCCAGGGGCCCGTCGTCGGACGCGGAAATGCTCAAGCTTGTCGTGGTAGGGGTATTAAGGTGATCGAAGAAAAGCACTGCTAGCTGCTACGCAAAGAAGGAGTAGGAGTCGCAGGCTTGGTAGCCTGCGTAGGTGCGGTATCCGCCATATAGTGAGAGGTCGACTGATCGAAAGGCGCGGAGGAAAGCTTGGAAGGAAATATTGGAGAAGGATGACACGTTCAGGGCGGGCATATCGCGCAAGGAGAGAGTATGGATATGGTGGGACCTGTTCCTAGCCAGCGCGGTGTACGTTTCGGCATCAGTCTGCGATAAGGGTTGACTTGTTCCTCGATTTTAGCGTGCTGGAGATCTTCTAGGAGGATTCCGTCAGAAGAGTTGTATTCTGTGACGTCTAAATGGAAGTGCCAGTAATCTTCAACGTCGAAGTGGATGGAGACCGCGTCCAAGTTCGGGAACCAGCGGTGGAGATTCGACAGGACGTCGTATACGCCGCCGGAGAAGTAAGCCTCAACCTCCTTGATCTCCAGTGTATGCAGGTCTTCTGGCCACATGCGCATACGGTCGCGTATACGGTACCCCCCGTTTTCGGCGACCGTAAAGCCACGCATTGACCCTTCGAAGCGTAAGTGCTTAATGTGTTCATTGTGTTCATTTGCCCTCAGAGCCGCAAGGGTAGTGACGGATTGGGCGGAGTCGTCATTTCGAAGGGTGAAACGGTCAAAGACGATTGGCGAAAGAAGGGAGCGGAAGTATGGGCAAGTGCTGCTTAAGCTGATGATGTCTCTGCGGGCCTCGGACTCTGTGGATGAAGTCTCCTTGATGGTGTCAACAAGCACGAGATGGAGCTCGACAGGCAGGTCCAGAAGTGGACAGGTCATTTTTGGAGTAGTTGTTAAAGCTGTTTTTGTGGTTGAAGGTGTTGTTGTGTATGAAGGTGCTGTTGTGGTTGACGAGAAAAGTGTGGTGATGAGGAAGACATCAGAAAGGTATTATAGGCGGACCGAACCTCCTTGTGGCTTCATTCACCTTGCGGAGCTACCATGTGCTTTATGTGTCAATCTGTGATACCGATTCACCCACTCTACGTTCTTATAACCGATGCTCCACGCGAGGTGGTATGATGCTCCAGTCTCCCTTCCCTCGCCGCAGATCTATACATTTGAAACGTATCTGGATATATATCCGTATGCTCATGTATTGCTGTGAGAGGTACCTCATGGTATTTCCAGCCTTCCAAATGAGAGGGGAGTACGCTGTTGTGGACGACGGAGGCAATTCCAGACAGTATCGATATGGTGTGCGCAGGCTGAAAGTGTATCCGTTGGCCCCATCTTCAAATGAAGCATGAGAGCCCCGCAGACAGTGGGAAGAAAACGCACAGACATCTACCTCCTATGGCAAGGGACTGACAGCAAACCTTCCCCATGTTAAGGCAAATTGTCCTACTCGTCCACAGCATTCCTACCACAAACCCGGTAGGGCGTACATCTGACAGACCAGCCTCATGCCAAGTGCTGCCATCTCACTCTTGACAGGGTCTAAAAGCTCCAAATAGGCTTCTGCTTCCGTTTTCCGGCTGCGACCTTTCCCATATGGCCAAAGCAGAATCTCAACCTCGCGAAGGGCGGAATTGTCTGCACTTGCGAGACTCACAACACGGCTTAGCCACTGCGCCTGCTCAGGTCTAGAATCAAGGCATGGCAGATGCGGGTAGCCTTGGTCATCCATCTCCTGCCCGCCTTCGTAATCCACCTCCTGCCAGCCGTCCCAGCCCAGCTTCCGCAGGCGTGGCGCAGAGAGGATGTTCCGGCATACATCCTCTGCGGTCCACTGAGCGATCATATTGCGGGTGTGCAACCAGAGAGTTTCGAGGTTCCGAAAATCAGAGACGTCAATTGGGCATATTGCCTTGCAGTGGCAGATAGATAACCACTTAGGTGGTCGCGATGTGGTAAGAGAGCGTTTCGAAGGGTGCTGAAGTCAACGTCCTCCGGCCAGAAGAAAGTTCCAGTAAGTGTGACATGTTCGAGCCTCGCTGGCCATGTTAGAAAGGCGGCAAACTCTTCGAAATCACGGTTCACGTGTCGCAGCTCGATTGAAGTGAAAGCGGCCGAGCCTTCGAATTCCTGCGATGGATGTATTAGTATGCACAGGACGATAAGGGGGCCGAAGGCTGAGATGTAATACCTTGGGAAATTTGCTGCCTCTATAAAAATTTCCCAATTTCAGTTTCTTCAGCTGCCGCAGCGGAGTAAGAACCTCACATAGCGATTGAAGACACAGTGACCCTGGTGCAGTATACTCTGGCGTGTAAGTAAATCTGAGGCCGAGCGACTCGACTCGGGGTAGTAGTGCAAGTGTGGATTGGACGACTTTCCACCCGCACCCATGGATATGCTGATTGCTGCAACGACACTCTTTGATTGATGGAGATTCGTCGGACTCTGATTCTTCATCAGGGCGGTTGTAGTCGTGTAGCTCAAGTTCTAGCTCCTTACAGCAACGCGCAAGAGAGGGCTTGCTCTGAAGCGTCTGATAAAGTAGCTGATGTGGTGTTCTCAAAGAGGCGGTATCGTAACGGCGCTCCCAATACTTGAGAGAAGAGTACAGAATTGGAGTGGCCAAGCGATAAAAGGTCTTGCAAACTCGTGATAGAGATAGAGCAGCCTTGTAGGTTGATTGCCTGGGCACGAACATGCCCTTCGCTGGACTCATGTAGTCGGAACAGGCTAACGCAACAATCTCGTTTAGCAGCTCTTCGGGAAGGTCGAGAATCCGAAATGGCGGATTTAAGGCGAGATAGAGCTCCTCGGGAGAGAACCCGCTGAATGCCATTTCTGCTAGGATTTCTGGATCGCCTTCATATGGAACAGACGGAGCCTTGGATCTTAAGCCGAGAAGGAGGAGTTGGTTGCCCATGGTGGAGCCGAGGCGGAGTTGTCGCAAGCCTTGTTTTTTTTGGTTTGCGTGGCATGTCGCTGGGAATTGTCCTTTGACGGTATTGTTGGCAGGTTGGAACTGTGGTTGAGGGACGAGCTTGGCCAGCGGCGGTGTGGTTCAGCTTATGCCGAGCTAAGCGACATCCCAACTGAGGCATAGGTGCGGAATAGATAGTCCTCAGGCCATAGCCGATTATGATGTGGCAGAGCGCGTATGGGAAAGTTCATAGTAAGTATGCGTACCTTGTCTTGAATCTAGTTTCTCCAATACTCCCTCCGCGCCCTCATACACACCCTCACCTGCAACCACCCCAAAGGATCATAATGCAATTATCAAACACTCTATTACTGCCTTAAGGAAGAAAGCTCCATGATAGTATACATAGTCTCCATAACCTAGATGTGCTCCTCAGCTGCCGCGCAGGAAGCACCGTTCGCTTCTCTAGACAACACCGAGGTCGCACCTCGACCAAGCAGAACCTGGGCACCTGGCTCCATGCATGCGCGAAAGAACCCCGGCACCGATGACCCATTACTCGTGAAAGGAGAAACGAAGCAGCACGCAGACCCCTTGGAATTAGATAATGAAATATATCGCATTTTCCCCCTCACTTCATCACTGCACCACCAATTCCATAGTGATTCGCGCCTTGAGCAGTCTCAATCAGATGCATCTGTCCCAAGCCAGTGAGAAACGGGGGTATTTGGGTATCCGTGGTAAGCAAGGCCGGGAAAGATTCAGAAAGAAGTAAAAGGTCAGAAGAAGTAAAAGGTCAGAAAGGAAGAAAGCAAACCCTTGAAAATAAGTTGGAACCAATGTCATGATTCCAGAAAGTGTCCAAATATGTGATGGTAAAGCAGAATATGCAAGGTTGGAAGAGAATGTTGACCGGGGTACGCCGTTCCGTTCCGTATGCTATGCCATGCGTGCCGTCGTTCGTGCTGGTGTGGTTCTATACCTGGTTGGGAGAACCGAGTGGTTGTAGTCTACTGATTTGAGGTCTGGATATAATGATACTGAGAGAAGGGTGGCTTGTTCGATCAGTGCATCATTCCCTGGTTGTTGGCGTCGATGACGTTGTCGGAAAGGTTGATGAGCAGCTGTGCAAGGCAGCGCTTGGTGGCAGCATCGTCGCGGAGGACGGAGGAGAAGGTCGCGTCGCGGAGGGGCTCGGGAAGGCATTGGCGAAGGGCTTCGCGGGCGCGAGCATTGTCGCTGAGTCTATTGCGAATTAGCATCGTCCATTCAAAAAGTATGGTGGGTTGAAAGTACCTCAGGAAGCACCTAACAACATGCTTCAGCAGCCTGACCGTCTGCTGCTCTACGAGCTGGTTTACCATGTTGCTCAGAACCGTCCCGACGGCGTAAAAGCGCTCGTATGTTTGGCAGATGTAAGCCAGCCCGGTGTCGTCAAGCAGTATCTTTTGCACAATGAAGATAGCTACAGTCTTGCTCAATTCAGAGCCTGTCTCCATGATCCTTAGGCATAGAGGAATAATCTCGGTGGTGAGGAGGAAGTTGATGACCTCGGAGGAGTCGTTCTTGACAAGTGCGCCGATGACGCCTAGGGAGGTGAGGCGGAGGTACTCGAATGGGCGGGATTTCGAGGTTGTGTTGAGGAACGGATATAGGAAAAGCGGGATATGTGCTGCACTAGTTAGCGTGTCCATTGTTAGATACATGAGGCGTTGCTACCCACCACTCAAGAACAAACCCCTCGTGTCCGTGTGCGATGCCACACATTGCAACAGCGCAAGAGCATTGCACACCCGATTCGATGCAGCCGCTGTGAGCTGAGAAGGGTTTAGAAGAGGGTAGACGGATATAATCTCCTGCAGCAGTGAAGCCATGACACCTGGAGATTCACTGTTAGCCCACGGTTCCAGCCCCACCATAGCCAAAGGGACTTGGAAAGCATACCGAACGAGTGCCATAGAATCAGCGCCAACTCGGGGACCTGCTCTCGCTTCTTGCTCAGCTCGAGCAGCGCTGTCTCGCGCGTCGCAGGCTTCATCAGCTGGGCAATCCAATCCAAGACCCGCCTATTGTCCTCGGAGATGCCTTGTTCCGCGGTGAGAAGGCCAGCACCGTGGTCGCCAGGGCCCATGTTACCCATTGCTAGGCCTGACACATTATTGTTCGCTCCAATGCGGGCGTAATTCTGCTGCTGGGCAGCGGCAGCGGCGGCGGCGGCAGCTTGGGCTTGGGCTTGCTGCTGGGCTTGGATGTGGTGGGCCGGGTGCTGATGGTGGCCAGCAGCCCAGTCGCCCTGGAACTGCTGTTGGTGCGAGAAGACGTGCTGCATGTCTTCGGTGCCTTGTGGTGAGGGAAAATGGTAGATGTGTGTGTCGCGGAACCGGAACTCGTCGCGGGTGAGGTAGTTGGCGTGGTGCAGGTTGGAGCTGTTCACGCTAGCTGCTCTAGGCGTTAGCCGCAGATCTCCTCCGCGGCGGCCCCGGCGCGAGCCAGGAGTTGAGCGAGGCGTGGTGGGCCACATCTTGTCCACGTCTTCACAACGGTTGTTGTAGCCATCCTATACTATCAGGGGAACAGGGCAAGGGGCTCTGACAGAAGGCTGCAGGCACTTGCCTGCAGGACTCTACTCTGCCTGTTTGTTATGAGTTTAGTGGAAGGGACCTTCACAGCGTGAATGCAGGTTCACAGGAGAGTGTTCAAGTTGCCTACCAGGAGCCTATTGCAATACACCCTTTCCCACAAACAACCTCAATCTCTCACTGCAATAGAGCAATTCTTCTACATCCTCGCAACGTCCTGAATCCACTTCCAGCACTCGCATCTCTCGGCAAGGTTATAGGAGCTACTCGTCTACGAGTGCCTCGATACTCGTAGATCACTACACATCCTCTCAGGTTTATGCGAATCAATAGTCAAAAGGGGCATGCTGAGACCGATGGACATTCGAAACATCATTGTTCTACGAGCAGAGTAAGATGAGAGCCAGTGTTCATTCTCCCTAATCCACCAACAGCAATCCCCGGGATAAAAATCCTCATAAATTAGTATAGTATGTATCAGCAAGAAATGAAAGCGAGTGTTCGTTCCCACACCACGGCGTCTACCCCCACCCAGGCCAGCCCATGCGACCCCGCCCTCCTAGAGTAAATGAGGAATACAAATGAGATTCGTCAAACTCATTCGCCACGCTCAGCATCCGCCATTGCTACTGAACAAAACCGAGGGCCAACAGCATCACTGAAACAGGGATTGACGAAAAAACGACTCCAGCATTACCTCGCCGCCATGCCCAGTGCTCGGTCTACATGCCGTGTAGGTACACCATTACGCGCCTTCTCCTGAATGAGTATCTTTTTTTCCGCTATAACCGCAGCTCCGCCAGAATTGTCTGCGCCATGTTCTTGTATTGCCATGTTCCGCCGTCGACCTTTTTGAACTGAATGCCATGCAAAGACAGTAGTGGGACCTTGACGATCAAAATTTCGAAGACCAGACTCAGGCTCCCCCCAAGGTCGCTTTGGACATGTGTTGTTGTTTCACCAGCCGGCACCGCTTGCTTCCCCACTCTTCTGGCGTCTCGCCCATCGCTTTCTTCCGAGTCCTCCGAGTTGGTGAAGCTTGGATTCGCAGCTGGTCGCGATCGTGCCGATTTCGGCGTCTGCGGCTGTCGCTGTGCCTCCCTGAACTCGTCTCGCTCGCGGTCGCCGCCCATAAAGCCGCCAAAGCTGATCTTCCGCTTGTGGCCTCCACTACTAGAGGGATGTCCGGGCGTGGATGGAGAGTCCACTACCTTGTTGAGATCGATGCTCGGCGCATGTCGACATTTAAAGCCGCCTTTAATTTCGTGAAACGTGACTCCAAGTTGTTTCAGTACTCGTACGATATCCGCGCGGATGAAGGTAAGTGGCTTGTTGCTGGTGGTGCTTACGGAAAAGAGGCCTTTCAGATATACTGGTTTCATCGTCTCTGGGCTACGATTGATCTCCGCAGCACTCTCGGCGAGATCTTGGTCCGTCTCTTCTGGAACGTTTGCTTCCTTGGCCAATTCCCTCCGTGCTCGTCGAGCTTGGATGCTCTCTCTGCGTGCGTGTCCAAGAGACTTGGCCCTCGACGCCGTTTTCGGAGGACGTGAAGCTGCTTGCTCATCTGTAGCGGCGTCCCCGGGTTTCAGCCGGTGTCCACTGATACTAGAATGATCCGACCCACTGGTAGGCGGTGGGTCGCCAGGGGGGCCTTCAGATGCACCTCGCCGACTCAAACGCCTTCGAAGATCTGCCGAATTAACGCTAGTCGAACGACCGAGAGCTTTCAGCTTTCGTGTAGCCCCGCTTCCAGTGCCAGGAGGGCTAAGCAGATCTGGTTGCTGCGAGCCACCGGGAGGGAGAACTGATGACGATTGAGTCTCCTTATCTCGCGTTCTACGGACACTGAAACTCTTCCGCGGAGGCTGTCCAGTACTTTCTCCAGGTCCAGATATATTAAGCTGAGGGGTTGGAGGCGGGTTACTTGCCCGTTCAGGGTCTCGGTGTCGGCGTGTACTGAAACGACGTAGCAGTCCGGCAGCAGCGCTCTCTTTCTTCATTGACGGTTGATCGCTCGGAGGTGTGATGATTGCTGGAGAGACAGGCCCTTGTGGAACATTGAGGTTGAGTTGTTTCAGGCTATCAGTGACATCATCTTCACCATGTGTCCTGGCGCGGGGCCTCGATCGCCCTCCAGTAGGGGTTTCGCCAGCCATTTCGTAGGCTGCAGAATTAGTGTATGCTGCCGCTGGTGCAGGCAGGTCGGGCATCTGTAGAGGCTTTTCTCCCGGACTTTTCGGCATGCTCAGCGCTCCAGGGTTCGTCTCTAAGGCCTCGCGCTCCATCTTCTCGCGTACCAGGAAATACACGGATACCAAGGGGCTGTATGCATTTACGGGGTCCAGCCCAAACTGCACAGCTTCCACAGAAGAGGTAACTAAAGTCTCTCGACTTGAGATAGAGTTGCGTCGCCGGTAAAAGTCAAATACGCCGCGTTTCCGCTCCGCTTCCGGGGTTTGAGCCTGGTGCTTACGAGCTGCATGTCGTACTGTTCTTTGGTATTCTTCCGACTGAATGACGTTTGTGAGGTTCGTAGTGATATACTCAGTGGATCCGAAATCGAATCCGGTCATTTTCTCAATTACTTCAGGATCCAGAGGGAGTTGAAGAGGCTCCCGCTGAGGCAGATAGTTTTCTGGTGGAGAGTTGAAGCCCTTGGTGATCCAAGGGTGATTCATGATTTCACTGAGAGTGACGCGCTGGAGAGGATCCGTCTGCAGCATTTTGTGGATCAAGTTGCGGCATTCTAGGAATATGGTAAGCACGTGACCATCAGACATGGATCATGAAAGCTTACCTGCAGACAACCATGGCGGGTAGTCGACATGACCCTTCTTGATCTTAGCATGCAACTGTGGCATGCTCTGATCGTCAAAGGGAACCTTGCCGCAAACCAAGACGTAGAGCACTATACCGAAACTCCACACGTCAACTTCTGGGCCAGTGTATTGTTTGGCCTGCAACAGTTCGGGCGCGGCAAAATATAAACTTCCACAAAAAGTTTTGAGGTGGCTGCGAGGGGAAAAGAGGTTGCTAAGTCCAAAGTCGATGATTTTGATGTCTCCAGTTTTGCTGATGAGGATGTTCTCAATCTTTAAATCACGATGAACAATGCTGTTGCGATGGCAGTAGTCCAGCGCGCTGGCAATCTGGCGGGCAAACTTGCGCGCCTGTTTTTCTTTGAGCCTTCCATGAGATATGATATAGTCGAGCATCTGGCCGCCGTTGACGTACTCAAACAGCATGTACCAGTGGTAATTTGTGCGGACGACATCGCGCATGCCGCAAATATATGGGTGGTTGAGGAGCATTACTATGGCAGCTTCTCTGGCGGTCCGAACTTCTTTGGAGTGGTCGGCCCTTTCGCGATCTTGCTGGGTGCGGTGTTCATCTTGCGACTGTCTTGGCACAATCTTGACGGCAACCTGGAGTAAACAGAGTTAGGAACACCGCGACGAGAACGCATTGAATAATGGCTCTGTCTGTACTCACCTGTTCCCCCGAAGCTACGTTCTTCGCCAGCTTGACCTTGCCCATGCTCCCAGCACCAATCGTCTTGCCCAGGGCCCATGTCCCTGTGTTCGGAGCGACTATTGTAGTCCTGCGTTT
The DNA here is from genome assembly GCA_010093605.1 of Lophium mytilinum. Taxonomy (NCBI): domain Eukaryota; kingdom Fungi; phylum Ascomycota; class Dothideomycetes; order Mytilinidiales; family Mytilinidiaceae; genus Lophium; species Lophium mytilinum. The sequence goes on along the minus strand of MU004188.1, from coordinate 175,412 downwards.
CTGCGTGCCCGAGGTAGCGAGAGAGCGCGAGCCATTATCGGCTGCGACTCCGTTTGTAGCCATTTGTGCTGCTGCTGCGGACGCGTCAGAAGCATATCGCGCATGCCCAGAACGGGAGGAGGTACGATTGTGAGAGCTCCGCACCGAGTCGGTGCGAGCAGGCGCAGGCGGTGCTCGATCTCTAGACTCGCTGCGACGCGTCGGGGGCTGGGCGAGGTTGCTCTGCTCAAAGTCCCGGCGGGCTGCGTTGAGTAGAGGAGGCTGCTGGGAGGAGTTGGTGCGGGCGTGATGATGGGACTGCGACCGGTGGGGAGAGCCTGCCGGCTGAGTGGTGGGCCTCGTCGTCGTCGACTGGGTGCGATGAGGGCGGTCGGCGGGGCTCCCCAAGGCTTGCGGGCGCCGTGAGGTCGAGTTGGTGCGTGTTGGCACAGCGGCTGACATGACGCACCTTTCGCAGCTGGGGCCAAGTGTCGAGATGGGCGAAGGGATCTGAAACGGCGAGATTGACGCGGGCAGCAAGATGGAGACGCAGCGCGGCAGGGAGGTGGAGGGCGGGCCAGGTACGGAGGGCGGTCGCCGGGCGCGTTTGTGATGGTGAGAAGGGCAGCTGGACGAGTGTTGTGCTCTTCAGCCGCCGGACATGGCGTGTCGACGGGCCACGGTGCGATTGATGAGGCTGGAGAGGCAGCAGACGCAGCGACGCAGCAGCGGGCGCCAGAAAGGGTGGAGGTCGGGGTGTTGGAGGGATGATGGAGGAGCTGCTTGCTGATCGGACTGACAGCGGCAGAAAGGCTGGAGGCCTCTGCCAAGCAGCGAAAGCGGTTAAGGCGCGATATGCTCCAGCGGGCTGCCCTTTCGCGAGCGCCCTCGTTATATTGGGCAGAGAGCGACAGAAAACAAGAGGCTTCAAGTGCGCCTGAGGTCACTGGCAGCGGCAATTGAAGCGTGCACGGCAGCGTCCGCATGCGCCGTGGCATACCTATCTCTGGCATAGCTGCACCCATCCCGGTGCCTGAGGCCCATGCCTGGTATCGAGGGCAGCACTCCCAGCGCCCCTGCATCCCGACGTAATATCGAGTTAGTAGGCACCGCACGGCGGATCACGGCATGCCAGCGCCTGCAGATGGAGCACTCTCGCGGCGGATTCACATGCCCACGGACTGCCGCTGCCTCTCTAGTTGCCGTCGAACAAGCGCAAGGCACTCCCGGAGCCGTTGTCAGCCCAGCGTGACCTCTGCCAATTCACCTCCTGACAGCGGGAGTGGAGAGGAGACAGCGACGGCGTGGACGCAGTTGGTGTCCCATGACATCAGCCTTGTCTCGGGTCGCTCTCCGCGCGGCGTCGTCTCGAATTCTCTGGGGGAAAAGGTCCCCGACAGAGCAAGCTGGGCTGGCCCGCTCGCTCTTCCGCCGTGCCACCATTCCGGCTTAGCTCTAGCGCAGTCCGCTTCCGCTCCACCCTTGAAGGAAACCGTGAGTCTCGCCAAGACCTCCGCCGATAGACTCAACCACCTAATCCACCCCACAACCTCACCACAGCCCACGGCCCATGTCTGCGCTGCTGCATGGCTCACAAACGACCGCGGACCGCCTTCGAGGCAGACCTGCAAGCCTACCAGTCGCCTTTCGTCTTCTACGGCACCCCTCTGCCGCCCCTCGACCCAGATACTCGCGACGATGGATCCTATGTGCCCGTGTGGAAGCAGACTGTGACAGATGAGCGGGGCCGAAAGAGGCTACATGGGGCGTTCACCGGAGGCTTCAGCGCTGGGTAGGGAGATTCAGTTTCTATATGCCAGGACACAGATCGCTAACGCAACCAGCTCAGCTACTTCAACACTGTAGGCTCTAAAGAAGGATGGGCACCCTCGACCTTCGTGTCCTCGCGCACGAATCGCCACAAAGACCAGGCGAAACCCGCTGAGCAACGGCCTGAGGATTACATGGACGACGAGGATCTAGCGGATGCCGCCGAAGCTGAGAAGCTCCAGACCAATGCTGCTTTCTCTGGCCTTGGAAGCACAAACGACGAGCTCAGCTCGCGAGACATATTCACCGGCCTTGGGAAAGCTGACGGAGACACAATGGGCATGAAGCTTCTGCAAAAGATGGGCTGGCGACAAGGTCAGGGGATTGGTCCCAAGGTGCGGCGCAAAGCACGTTTGGACGAAACAGCAGGGGACGCCGTCACGCATCTGTTCGCACCAGATAATTCACAAATCATCACCTTCACCAGGAAGAGTGACCACAAGGGGCTAGGTTATCAAGGAGAGGGCCGTTTGGAGACTTCGGAGCCAACACCCAAACCCACGCGTCTTTTGATAGAGCCGGCAGACCACGACCCGTTAGCAGGTCCTAAGTCCAAGAAGCAAAAGCAGAAATCAGCGCCCAAAAAGAGTGGGTTTGGCGTAGGTATCTTGAATGATACCGGCTCGGACGACGAAGATCCCTACGAGATGGGTCCCAAGATTTCTTATAACCGAGTCATCGGAGCGGACAAGAAGTCGAAAAAGAGCGAAGTAGTTCGGCCGCCTGCCAAATCTGCGAATCCTCTCGTAATAGGCAGGCCGCTTTTCGTTTCAAAGTCTACGTCCAAACGTGCTTCGTCAACTGCTAAACGCACATGTCACGACGGAAGACTGCCGCTTATTGGTTTCATCCTCGCCACAGAACAGTTAAGTCTTAAAGAAGCACCGACGTTTGCCCCTCCAAAGATACCGCCAGGATGGAAGTCTTCGCGGCAACAGGCCACAGAAGACACTTCAAACTCGGCATATCAGTCTGTTACGGACGCCGCCAAAGCATCCTCGCTCGACCCCAAAGCTCGTGCAGCCCTACTAGGCGAGGCTGCTCTTCCAGGCAAATCCGTGTTTGACTACCTCAAGCCAGAAGCGCGAGACCGGCTCGCATCCGCATCCGGGAAAACCAACCTCCCCCAAGCACGAGGCGAAGCCCCTCCCGAGGGCTTCAAGAAGGATGCCGCGACGACCCAAAAGGACTTATGGAGTCTCGTTCCCGAACTACCCAAAGACATCGCGGCCGCCACTCTCGCAAAAGGTGCTGGAGGCTGGATGCCATACGCGGACGACGCAGGAAAGAGGGTTCGATACATCGGGTTCCTTGAACTGCGTGCCGGAACAAGTGACCGTATACCCGAGCGTAAGCCTGGAACAACAGTGTCCGACTGGGCAAAAGAGCTTGCGGAGTTTGTCCACGCGGCGAAAGTGTTCAAACCGATTACGGGACTCATGGCCTCCCGCTTCACCTCGTCGAGCTCCACCATCCAGCCGGCCAGTTCTTCGAATGGAGGTGGGGAGACTCTGCTCCATACACCAGCCCCGAAGCCCCAAGATCCCGCCGAAGAGGCTGCAAAATTGGGAATGTATGGCCCGATGACACGCACCGTGCAGCAGTTCTTTCCTACTAGGCTACTCTGTAAGCGCTTCAACGTCAAGCCTCCGTCTCATGTGCAACCGGATTCCGGAACAGCGCACGGTGATGGGGTCGCTTCCAGTAGTGCGAGTAGGACGCAAGAGCCTGTGTCAAAAGCGTCGATTGAAGAAATGATGAAGGACGCAGCACTCCACAACCCTGATTTAGGTGTCGTGGCTGGTGATGGCGCTGAAATATCAAGAGCCCTAGCCTTCAACGATGCAGTAGTAGATGTGGAGCGGAATGAGGCGCTGGAGGGCGAGAAAGCAGGCGAGGCTGTGTTTAAGGCCATCTTCGGCAGCGATGACGAGGATGATGAGGATTGATGAAATTAGTGTGTAGGATACTTATTGGTTGAAGGACTAATACATTCAAGCTTTGAAGTCTGTTCCTATTTTATATTGCGTGCTACGGTCGCAGGCAAGAGGTATAGCGAACGGATTTCGGGCCGAGTATTGGTCTTACGAGACCCGGTTATTGGTTCTGAGGGCCCAGCATTCCTCAAAGACTCCACCGATACTTTCTAGGATATTTTACCTCGGCTACGCTATAATGATTGGCAGGAGTATAACAAGTAACATAACACAGCTCCCATCACCATTCAAGGTGCAGTGGCCTCCCGCTTGATTTAACCCGATTGTTTGGCGTTCTTTTCTGTCGTAGCTTCCATTCTCCCCGGCCCCGAGCTGAACGATATACCGAGCTGTAAATGGAGATACGGGAATTTGCATACGCTCTCACCTAGGACTATCGTCGGGTATAAGCAGAGAGTGTTACTGCTTGTACCGGCCTCGAAAATCTACCCTCGTATAAGTAGTGGGCCGGTATGAGTTGATATCTCGGTATATACCAACTTCAGCGGTATATTGATAAAAGAGTGGAGAGGCGGGAGGCCTAAGGGGGAAAAGGTGAACTAGACCCACAGTCTCTTATGCATGGACTGTGGCAACCACGCGAGAATAATTAAGCCTTTCCGCCACCTTCGATATAAAACAAGATCTCGATTAATTTCTTTGTCTTTTGCATCGCAGTTGTCAGTACTTTTGCGACTTTGTTGACGAAGAGCCTCGTACGAGAACTCTATCAGCTCCGTTTTTGATCACCAAGTTCGTGAGCTAACGCCACATTGAAACGGTGAGACGGGAGAAATATCTTGCTCGCCAGCTTCCCATAGAGAATAATTTGACGGCTCTATTGGGAATCATAGAAGACAATATGCCATTGATCTTGGTTTCAGCCCAGCAGTTGCAATTTTACGATGGGCGGCACGCTCAGCAGATTCTGGAATCAGACGTATTTCGTCCCCAAACCCACATTTACAGAAAAAGATCCTTCTGACCAATCCGGGAAGGTAAGTACGGTACAATTTTACTTTTTCATTCTCATATCGACGTTCGCTATAACATCTCTCATCCCTACACCAAATGTGCCTTTGAGCATCCCCCAATCTCCCCTCTCCATTATTCCCATCACGGTCCACCCTCAAACACTCCGACCTCCAGTACCATTTGCTCACCATATCAGGTTCACATCATAACAGGTGGATACACCGGCATAGGCGCCGACCTCGCTCGCCTCCTCTACTCCCGCAATGCCACCATCTACATCACCGGCCGCAACGTCTCTAAAGCCACGGCCTCCATTAATGCCATTAAAGCCGCGTGCCCGGGCTCGAAAGGCCGTCTCGAGTTCCTAAAGCTCGAGCTCGACGACCTCCGCACGATCGCGCCCGCTGTCAACGAGTTCTTACCAAAAGAAGGAAGACTGGACGTTCTGGTAAACAACGCAGGGGTGATGACCCCGCCGAAGGAAGAGCGTGGAAAGCAGGTACGTCGTTTTTCAATTTCTCGCTCGACCATGACTATGGCAAGGAAGCCGCCTAACATGAATCAGGGCCATAGTCTGCAGCTCGCAACTAACGTGCTAGGGCCATTTTTGCTCACGTCGCTCTTGATGCCGCTGCTCCAGAAAACCACGGCGACATCCCCCACCGCGTCGGTGCGGGTGGCGTGGGCTGCCAGCGTGGCAATTGACCTCTTCGCGCCCACGGGCGGCGTACTGTTCGACGCTGCGGGCGCCCCGAAGACAGATTTTCAGCCGATGAAGCTGTACGGAGCTACGAAGGCGGCGGGCGTCATGCTGAGTACGGAGGTCGCGAGGAGGCTAGGGGATAGCGGGGTGATGAGTACAGTAAACACAACCCCCTCCCCTTCGATCTGCGTAGATGTTCTTGCTTACGCCCGGTCTTTGAGGCTTTTCACCCCGGCATTATGGTGGACACCGAACTTAAGCGCCACATTACCTTTTTGGAGAAATTGTTCATGGTATGAAGTTTACTTTTACGATTAATGATTGCTGAACGGGCTGCTTACACATTTCCTCACAGAAGTGGATGAGCTACCCCGTTATCATGGGCACTTATACAGAGCTCTTCGCTGGCTGGTCCCCTGAGGTTACTCCGGATAAGAACGGCACATATATCATTCCCTGGGGCCGTTTTGGGGGGTATAATACAGCGTTGACTACGGCTATTGAGAAGCGTGCGGGGGAGAAGCTATGGAATTGGTGTAAGGCGGAAACGAAAGCGTATGCCGGGTAAGAGCGGACGATGATGTGAGTACTCAAGGTACCGCGTCAATGCTCCTTAAGTACCATTCCATGATGTCGAGTCCCAGCTGGGAATGCTGTCTTTGTCTGCTTCCGCGCCCAGTATGCTTTTCGTTGCCGAGTCCTTCGGTAAAGTAGGATGTGCGAGACCTCGACAAGTTTGGTCAATCGACTATCTTACTAGGCCACCTCACGCGTTATGATCTGCGAAGTCGAGCGCTCTGTGAGGCAAGTGAGGTGGCATTCACCCAGGTAACCGAAAATCACCTTTCGACCAATTAGCGTGCGCGCTAAGTCCGCGCTAACGTTTGCGACCAAGTCATATAGCGTCAACATTCCTCCTCACACTTTCGTCTGTCTCTAACTCCACTTCACTCCCCAACAACTCATCAACTATGGTGTGTCCACTCCTGGGCCTCTCAGATGAGCTGCAGCTCATGATCGTGGAACTTGTCGTGGCACAAGACCACGGTCGCGAGGATCTCGTCAGCCTCAGCAGTACCTGCTCGACCTACCGTTTGCTACTTGCTCCAATCATCTTCGACCGAGTCACGCTCCTCAATGACGCCGAGAGTGCGGCTTCGGCTATCGCCTTAGCCAACAGCCATCATGGTCAATACGTCAAACAGCTACGCTTCGAGGGATCATTGAACAGGGATGGTTACCGTCGGGTCATAGAACAGCACACCGAAGGGCTCGATATAAACAAACTCAGAACGATAGTGCAGGAGGCGAGAGAGAAATTGTTCCCTGAATCGGTATACAGGGTCCTGTCCGATCTTCAGCATTGGTTCTCGAAACTGGATATACTGACCATTCGCATCGAAGAACAGAATGCCGCCTGGTATGAATCATCTCCTCTTCCTGTGGGCGTGCGCGACCTTTTCGATCATCCAGACCTTTTCAAGGCGACCATCAAGCGACGGAAAATTCACAACTGGGGGCAGCTTCAGGCAAAGACATACGAGGCACTATGTGAGAACCAGAACCACAACATCAAAACTCTTCAAATCTTGGACCTTTCGAGGGAGTGTGATGCGTTAGACGATCCTAAGTTTCATAAGTTTCTCGAGAGAATTAGGACTGTCGGAATCTCTCACGTTCTGGCCTGCCGGAAACGTCATGGCTCCGCGCACTACTTCGAAACTACTCGTTACCTCTCTAGACGGTTCATAGACCATCTACCTTCGGTTCAGCATCTGAAACTCAAAGGCCCCGTTTACGGTGCATGGAGCTATGAGGGCCTTCCGTATGACTGGACAAAGGAAGCGACACTGCCACTGAAAGTCACCCAAATGCCGCAACTCAAGTCAATCAACCTCAGTCGTACGCTTGTCAGCCAGGAAATGATATCGTTCTTTGTTAGCCACCAGGATACTCTTGAGCATATTACCCTTCAGAACTGCTATGCCTACACGCCGACGCAGCGGACGGTCTCTGGACGAATACTTGGGGAAGGATGTTCAAGGCTCTCATGAACTCTGGCGCTACAGCGCTACGAACGCTCGACATAGAGCCTATACACTGCTCTCATTGCTTGGACGGGATGGAATCCCATCCAAGGGGCGACGAATTGCTGAATCCACGAGCCTTTGCATATGGCAGAACCGACGATAGGCACGGCTATCTAGAACTCGAAGTAGTCGCACGAGAGAGCGATCAGATATGGTACCCTGCGTTGGAGGAGCTCATCAGAGCCAACAGGGCTAGAGGAAAGTATCTAGGAAAGGCATAGGTGCATTGCTTCTCATGCACTAAGTAGCGATAGATTGGCGGGCGAGGACTTTTAGCACGGCAACACCTACTTTCCTTCTTCCTCCCTGTCCGGTTCTACCACCTGGCATCAGGTAGCAGGCGTCAATAGAGCATTCGGAGGTGTTCTTTCAAAACGAGTATTGGATGTGGTCCCTGGTTGCCAATCACTACAATCAACTAGCAGGCTTAGTCATCAAGTTCAAACTTCAAACTACTCTCGCTGACAACTTTTCAGATTCATGTCGTGAAGGTGACCCATTCGTACCCATTGTCGAAAACCTATGCCTTAGCGTAACGTCTTGATGACCGCCTCGTTACGTGGCATCAAACCTAGGATTCTAGAGTAGTTCCAGGGCTATAGCACGATTCTATCACTGTAACGAAGCCAGAGGGCTTATAACATCCCACATAAAGTTTGTTGCGAGGCAGTAGGTAGTAGGTCAAACGCGAGGAAGGAAGGCGTTGGCGATCGAACTTATGTGCAAAAACGTGTTGGCGTAAATACTTAGCTTAGCAATGACATGGGATATTGCTTCACTCTGGTCTAGGTCTGTGTAAGATAGACTAGTGACGCTTTATGATTGTAGGGCGGCATCTTGGTGAGCATATACGTCTTTGGCTCCTTACTTTCGCTACTCCTAAAGCTTATATACTCTTTGGCCCTCTTAAAGTTTGTTGAATACTTTACTCGAGGCGTTATTTGTAATGCATATAGGTTAAATTCTATTGATTTCAAGTATTACGGGCACGTGCTTCTTTATAAGGGGCCAATGGACTGCCAATGGCAGCCGTGAAGTGGCAGCGTATGAGTGGCAGCCAGCATGACCGCTATGTCGTGTTGAAGAATCGTGAATGTGGACAGAATTCTCTGGGTACACATAAATACTTGCTAGGTTCTCCCTCCCCTCTAGACACACACACATACACTCTCTCTTCCAATCGCATCGACCTCGCCCGCATATCTCCATAACGATACCATTTCTCATCATGACCAAGATCACAGATCTCCCAGTGGAGCTTCAGCTAACCATCTTCGATGCTATCAAGGACTTTAGCGACGTAAATGTCTCGGCTCGACGGACTTTCTTCGATCTCAGTCTTACTTGCCGGAAATATCGATCACTACTTGCACCCACCCTCTTCGACCGGATTACACTACGCAATGAGATTGATAGTGCGGCGTCGGTCAATGCTTTGTCGACAAGCGAGTACGGCCAGTATACCAAAGATCTGCGATTCGAGGGCTCTCTATGTGGAAAGGAGTACGACACTGCTATGGAGCCCTTCGCCTGGAATATCTTCAATGGCTCATCCGAAGACATTCGTAGAGCTGTTGAGGCTATCTTCCCAGCAGCAGTCCACGACATGTTGTCCAACGTTTATCAGTACTTCCCAAACCTAGAAAATGTTAGCGTACGGTTTAGAGAGGACACATTCTGGGATTACGACGGAGTCACCTCCCGTGGAGATCTCTTCCGAGAATTGCGACATTCTGAGGCTTCCGGTGAGGAATGGGAACATTGGAAAATACTCATGGTCAAGACATATCAGGCATTATGCAAGAATAAGCGGCCTATCAAGAGGCTTGATCTGCAAGACCTCATGCCGTGTGCGTTGTCTACCTTCCATACTCGGGAATTCAAACAGCTTCTCAATGGTCTTGAAACCTTTAAGATCTCCATTTTCGAAGACTTGAGCGAAATACGCTACGTCGTCATGGGGTTGGACGGTTATCGCGACTTCTACAGCAAGCTTGGATCGTTGTTCTTTGATCACCTAGCTTTGGTCAAGAATGTTAGCTTCGAAGCCTGCACGAAGAGCTGGGAGCAATTCGGAATGACGACACGGCTCTTTCCGTTGTGTGTCGCTAGCTCCCAGATGCCCATGGTCAAGTCGCTCCGCGTCCACGGAACCCTCATCCGCGGGGAGCTCATTCAATTCCTCGCCAACCATTGTCATACACTTCAACACGTTACCTTGGACCATTGCGTTGTTCAACATCATTTTCCGCATGGGCTGAGCCGATGGGAGCATACTTGGGGTGATCTCTTCCGGGCTCTCGCGGGCTCCAATACTGGGAACTCTGCTCTCCGACAGCTCCATATCAAGAACGTTAAGAGTGCGGACGTAGAAATTCCGCAAGAGCTTACGCCAATAGGCAAGACTCATGGGTTCGTATATGTGGATAGTCTCGTATTCCCGAAATACGTAGACTTCAAGGGGCTGGATGATGGTGTGCTGTATCGTGCCTTATGCGAGCTCATTCAGGCTAATAACTGAAGAAGAAGGCGTGTTACTTATGTTCGTCATAGAAGCCAAGGCAGGGTTCGTTGGCGAAGAGCTTGAGATTCTTTCATAAGCAATGGATGGTATGGGTATGCTAAGAGCGCGAAATCAGGAAGATGAGCGGTTGTAATTTACGACGGGCCTACCCAGTCTCGATCTCTATCTTTAGCTTTCTAAGGTCTTAGTAAGAACGCTGGTATCCTAATTTAAATCATTATTGCCTTTTGGTTTGCAAGGTGTGTGCTCGTACCGCTGGTTGAATACATGTGATCCGGGGCGTCAACCATGGTAGCTTATGTGACTCGTGCGGTTTGCGCACACTCAAATTTCTCTTTGCCACATACACGTTACGCCAAAGTCTTGCAACCCAATTTACAACACTTCACCCTTCTCTCTCCATGATATCACTAGCAGCTATGGGATATCTCAACGACCTACCAGATGAGCTTAAACTTCTCATCGTCGAAGCCATCCAAAACTCTGCGAAGACCGAAAAGCAAGGTCGCCAGACACTTCTTAACCTCAGCGGGACTTGCTCTAGAACTCGTTCATTTCTCGCACCCATTCTCTTCGACAGAGTTACGGTTCGCAACGGAAGCAAGTTTGCGGCCTCGGTAATCGCCTTGGCCAATAGCCAGTTTGGCCAGTATGTTAAGAATTTACGTTTCGAAAGATCGCTAGATCCGAACAACTACACGCGTGGTGGGGAAGACTACTTCGACAGGGACCCGATATTCCCAACGCCAGTCAACTTCATCTTGAGCAATCTTCACAAACACTTTCCAAATCTGGACACTCTGGAAATTCGATTCGAGATTTTGATTACAGACAACTCTAGAGAGAACCAGGCCTTCAGAGAGGACCGGATCGATGGGTTGAGGCTGATGGAGCGAGTATACGAGGCGCTGTGTAAGAACAAACACCATCGTCTCAAGACGCTTCGCCTTTTAGGCGTCCCGCCAGTGGATCTAGCCATCTTTTCTTCGAAAGAATTTCACGACTTCCTGAAGCATATCAAAAGCTTCTATATCGGCCTTGGAATGGACCCAAGCTCCCTGTCCAGTGGGCCGGAGCTCTCTACTTACCTAGCAATGTACAGCTGGAGTGATGAAAATTTCTGCAGCAAGCTCCCCTCGTTGTTCCTTAATCACATACCCTCGGCTACACAACTTCGAATCTCAACATCCCAAGCCCGCCGTTTCGTCTTTCGACGGTTCCATTGGAATTCTCACGCGCAGAGTCATGAACGAAATGTACTACCGCCGTGGGACGTTGTCCATCTGCCCAAGCTCAAATCAGTCCATTTTGATGGCATTATCATCTGTAAAAAGCTTCTGGACTTTCTCAACGCTCACAAGGACCGGCTTGAGCGCATCGCCTTCGGCGATTGCATGGCGGTGGATGACATCAAAGAGGGGTGGATAGAGACCTGGGGCGATATTTTCAAAGTACTCGCGAGCGCTGAGGCTTCGCCGCTGCGAGACCTTCAAATTAGTTCTATGGAAAGCTCTGTAGCACGAATTCCGAGAACACCACCTGATCACTACGACACTTACGTGGAAACCGCGGGATCGCCTGGGGGGCTCCGAGGTTTTGCCTATAGTGGCGGCAGAAGGGAGCACCACGGCCTTAAATCCCACAGTGCTATATATGCAGGGGATTTACAATGGCACTCGGCGCTACGAGATATCATCAAAAGGAACAAAATCAGGGCGAAGTAATCCACCAGTCGCTTTGGATGAGGAGTTCATCCGATTGAGAGAACTGGACGAGCCACACATGTAGTAAATGTTCCAGTCAAAGCGCACATTTTCGGTTTTCAATTGGGCTTCGCTGCGAACTGTTGAGGCCACAGTGTCTTGTGTGTGCCATCAAGTCAACGTGTCTCCGGGAAAGATATTAAGGAAACATAGCCCACCTAGATTAACATCTAGATCGCATAACGAGTTCATCGTGGTGACGGCAGATGAATTTCGTGAGCCGTGACGTCGATACCCCTATCTCCACACTAACCTGGCTCTTTCTAGCGCCCTTCATTTCCATCAACACCAAAACGCCATGCCGCGATCTTCGAAACACCCGCCTCAAGCCCTAACTTCCCGCGAAGCCCTTTGCAATTGAGCCTCAGCGACCTTCCAAAGATAGATGTCCTCCCGTCTCCACGATATACCGCTCGCGAAATATGTAACACTCGCCTCAAGCCCTACCGAGATGCGAGATTGCCTCCGCCATCGCGGCTCGTAGACCTTCTAGGAATGGACGCGCTCCCGCCCTGTAGCGCAGCCGCTCCCGAGTCGATACCACGGAGGTACTCCGACGCGGAGAAGCCTTTTCCTTTTAGTGTTCTGGAGCCCCCAAGGACACAGGAGTTATGGCTAGCTGTGGCCCTCTCGTGAAGCTTTGACTGGATATTTACTAAATCGAAACAGCTAAGAGAACGTGCACTTCTCCTCGATTTTGTTCTCATTTCTCACTTTGCGGCATGTTTTGAGATCTTCATATAAACATGGCGTTCAAAGCCGCTCTTTCTTTGAACGCTGCGATCTGAGAATTCCTCGTTCCATCATGCGTTTTTTCATCATCTCATTACTGGCCTTCTCCGGCTATGCCAGGTCTGTCGAAGCAGTGGGCGTGGTTGGCTCTCCGGTGGGATTTGCGGTGGGAACGACTGGCGGCGGTTCTGCAACTCCGCAGTATCCTGCCGACATCGCCCAGCTCACGGCATGGCTTACGGACAATGTTCCTCGGGTGATAGTACTAGACAGGACGTATGTTGTGCCTACTTATTGCGTTAGTCCTCTATTTCTACGGCGTTAACATAATCAAGATATGACTACGCTGGCAGCGAGGGTACCGTGACGGGTGCTGGATGTCGACCTAGTTCAAACACGTGTCCTGGGCACGGCGGACAGGATGCCATAAATGCAAACAATTGGTACGTTCTTTCAAGCGGATGAGGGCGACCGGCTGATCAAGTAGGTGTGATGAATCCTACCCTAAAATCTCCGTTACATACGACAAGGCTGCTACTCAAGGTATCAATGTTGGATCCAACAAGTCAATAATTGGAGATGGCAAGAAAGGCGTCATTCGAGGGAAGGGACTTCGAATTGCCAATGGGGCACAGAATGTGATAATTCAGTAAGTGAGGGCTGCTAAATCTCTTCTATCGCACTGCTGACTTTTGCAGGAACATCCACATCACGCACCTCAATCCCCGCTATATTTGGGGTGGGGACGCCATCACGCTTGCTGGCACCGACCTTGTATGGATCGACCACGTCAAGGTATGTAGCATGCCTCTTTCTTTCCGTAATTCCTAGCTCCTGCTACACGATCCTTTCAACGTTGCTAAACCGGTCACTAGATCTCTCACATCGGCCGCCAACACTTCGTATCTGGGTACGCGCCATCCAATCGTGTTACCATATCCAATTGCGATTTCGACGGCAGTACTAGATGGTCTGCAAGCTGTGACGGACATCACTACTGGGGTATGCTGCTGCTAGGGTCAAGCGACCAGATCACGTTGGCTGGAAACTACATGCATCATATGAGTAGTCGCAGCCCGAAGGTCGGCGGCAACACTCTACTCCATGCAGTAAGCTACATGTTTCAGCTTCATGGACTCCTGCACCCCGCATCCGGCGCCTACGTTCCTGAAAGACCCAGCCGCTGATCTTTTCTGACAGGTCAATAATCTCTTCGCCGATAACACGGGCCATGCCTTCGACATCCTTGCAGGTGGCCAGGTCGTTGCGGAAGGAAATGTCTTTGAGAGCGTCAAAACTACTTTGATGGAACCAGTGCAGGGACTGGTGTTTACGTCTCCAAATGCGGCCATGAATGCGCGCTGCAAACCCTACTTGGGCCATGATTGCGCGAAGAACTTATTGCAAAACAGTGGCAATTTCAATGGAGACGCGACTGGTATGTTGGCTAAGTTTTCGGATTACCATAGCCCGCCGGCGCTGTCAGATACCGCAGTGAAGACCAACGTCCTGGCAAATGCTGGAGTAGGCAAAATTGGGAGGAGGCGGCGAGTACGCACTGCTCACTCGAAAATCTGAAACGTGGGGTTCGGACGGGGTTGAGGTTACAGGGTATGGTGTTTTTCTGTCAGATCTGTCCCGTAAGGAGCACGCCTGGCCAATACTTTCTCAAATCTTTTTTAGTTTTCGGCCTATCCCTTTCATGTGCTTTTCCGCGGTGGTCGGACTCGTTTCGGTCGCCCCTAAATAACTCTGAGATAATATTACTGACCGCTTTTAGCACATTCTTGCTCCATACACACGAGCTCCTGCGGGCGGATTATACTACGGCACCATCAATAAGATCTCCAATCATGGTTCTCGAGAGCGCGCCCGTCCATATCACCACTATGCCCACCATTGATCTCATCTGATGAGGCTGGTTTCATCACGTAAAAGCTGATAGCGCCTTTCACCTGACACTACTAAGAGCCTCATGATTTCAAATACACCTAGGCGGTAACAACCATTTCTAGTGCAGGTACTAGTCGCCCCCTTCTCCTTACACGCAGTCGTGATATACCACGCAGAGTATTGCCTCACAAAATAGTGGTTGCTCACAGATATCGTCCACTACTTATCACGCCTAGTGCCATCTGGAAAGTTGCGACGTGCTGAAATGTAAATTTTGCAGCCTTCGCCATTCCATGAGATTTAGACATTTTACGAAGCTGTTGTTTTCAATCACAAGAAGATTCTAACATCGAAGTAATAACGCGGATGATGACCGGCAACGCCCGCGCTGTACTATTTCTGACGTCGGTCGAAGATCCGGACGTGCCAACCTTGATGGTGCTGCAGGGGCCATTTTTGGTGGTAAAGTGGCAGCAGTAAAATGGATGATCAGAGCCCGGGTTCCTGGACTGGAATAAACTTTGAATCACTGAGTGTCGCAATCGGACGAGCCTGGCAACTCAGAGGTCCAAAAGGAAGCGCCAGGAAGCCGTATACTCTTAATTTTAAAGGACCGATCTACAATCAGAACCCTTTTGATATGATCTTCCTAGGGTTTAAAGAGACGTTACATTCGCCAATCGGTCGTGATAGCGATTGTGGAGTTGTGGAGCTCTGGATACGGAGCCCGGCAGAGGATCCACAAGCGCCAAGCTATCCGGGCGCGACACCAGTAAGCAGCTTGGACTCTCGGAACCGACGTACTTTTTAGGTAAACTGGAAGTCCACACTTGTACGTCAGTTTGCGTTTGTGGGCAACGTTCTTTCGACTGACAAAGTTGATCAATCTTGCTTTCTAAACAAAATTGAAGAAAGAAAACATACCCACCTTTGCAATTTTGCCCATAAACCACCAAACAAAATCGAGGGACATGCTCCAGATGTTTCAAATAGGATCTGCTCAGGGGTGTATTGACGCCCTAGGATATTGAGGGGTCAAAGACCCTTGCCATTCAGCCCTGGACATGTGGCTGCAGAAGCCGCCGGCGGTCAACGCCTCAAAAATACCCTCACACCCACGCATACTGTACTATAGTGCGGTAGCTGTATTTGGACACTAGCTGAAACTTCACCAGGGTCTGGTAAGGTCTCTATCGCTATCCTGCACGAGTGTTCTGACATGACGCCCAGGATCCACCTGGATCCACCTGCGACTGACCCCAGAGCGGACTGATTCCTGCATTTCGCCTCTTGGATTAGCGTTAGCATAGTGTGTGGATCTCTATCACTCAGTGGCCAGAAATAAGCCTTTGCGTGAATGGACGAAAGAAACTTGGTGCTCAACGCGAAACTTGATCATGGGCCAGCACGAACGTCCTACCCTGATACTCGGGGTTCTTTTAGATCCACCTGTGACGAGCCCTAGGGGGGCACACATTCCTGTTTCCTTTGCCCGGGAATTGCTCCTTGATTCCTTTGGTCCAAAGATCTGTGTCCTTATAAGAGCGTTCCGCTGGGCTGTCTCTTGTGGCCAGTGCCTTTATCTATTCTCCGATTCTTATCTTTCACCATGTCGTTCCCGGCTACTATGCCAGACATCGAGGATATAATTGCGAGGTATGCTTCACGGAGCTCAACATTAACGGTCTCTCCGACCCACACGACACATTCAAGATACTCAGAGGACGCAAATCTGGTCAGAGACACCGGCAGGAAT
Source organism: Lophium mytilinum (assembly GCA_010093605.1). Taxonomy (NCBI): domain Eukaryota; kingdom Fungi; phylum Ascomycota; class Dothideomycetes; order Mytilinidiales; family Mytilinidiaceae; genus Lophium; species Lophium mytilinum. The sequence continues at coordinate 159,191 of MU004188.1, read as the reverse complement.
GGAACTCTCCACTCAGATCTTGAATCCGCGGCTGGCAGAGATTTTCTCCATCCAGGATCAAGACCTCTCCCGCAAATATTAGTGTCACCAGAGCCGCAAAATAAGACAACTCAATCAAACCGAGAGTCACGGCAGGAGTACCTTTCCCCGACCTTTTCTTCCAGACTCTCGCGTCGAACGACCTGGGCCGATCTTCCAGATCTTCCCGAGGATCCCTCCAAGCGACCCATATCAGACACCCTTCGGAGACTCACCCGGCGAGACACCTGGCAAGGCCTCGATGAAGGCGTTGGACATACATACCAACCCGACTACAATCTCAAGGATTCGCTCACTCTTACTGATTCTACTCGTCAAAGGCCAGTAGCAGAAACGATCAGGAGACTCTCGCGACGAGTCACGCTTGCAGATCCACTCGATATTGCTGAATCAGAATGGACATTCGAACGGAAGCTCCGATCTGCAGTGGAAGGAATCAGCGGGAACGGCACGGGTCTATCGCCTCGAATTTGCATGCGATGGAAGAACGTCAAGGTATACGGAGAAGATGTTGGCTCCAGAGCACAGAGCGACGTCTCAACCGTATTTAGCGACTTGTATAAGTCTGCCAGAGGAATTTGGCGAAAGAATCCCCAGAAGGAGATACTGCACGGTATAGATGGAGTGCTAAACGAGGGAGAGATGCTTCTGGTGCTAGGAGGGTAAGAAACATGCCGTACTGGTCTTTGAGATCTTATAATAACTGTTGTATCCAGTCCAGGAAGTGGTTGCACTACTCTTTTGAAGACCCTCGCCGGCCAGACTGATGGATACAGCAAAAAGAAAGGAGCCATTCGCTGTAGCGGTATCTCCATTACGAAAGTCATGGAGCGTTTCCGCGGAAGTGTCGTTTACAATGGGGCGATTGAGAGTCACTTTCCCGAGCTCACTGTCGGCCAAACACTTGACTTCGCTGCCAAAAGCAAGACGCCCCACCAGCGCATCGACGGGATCTCGAGAACGGAGTATGCGAAAAGAATAACGGAAATCATTGGGACCGCTTTCGGCCTTCGTCACACCTTCCAGACTAGGGTTGGGGATGACTTCATCAGAGGTGTATCTGGCGGAGAGCGGAGGCGAGTCACCATTGCTGAGATGGTAAGCTTCTCATTTCATTATCAAATATTTAATTACCTGAAGCTCGTTGGGCTGACACTTCAAAGTTGATGACTCGTGCCTCCGTCACTTGCTGGGACAATCCGACCCGCGGTCTCGACTCTTCAACGTCACTGGAGTTTGCGCAGGCACTGCGAGTAGCCACAAATTTGACTGGCAACGTCTCGATATCAGCATTGTACCAGCCTGGAGAGGCATTGGCAGAAATTTACGACAAAGTCACCCTCCTTTACCAAGGCCATCAAATCTGGTTCGGAGAGATCGACGACGCTCGTAAATACTTCACGGCAATGGGCTTCGAAGCCCTGCCCAGGCAAACGACTGCCGAGTTTCTGATCTCAATCACAGATCCAAAGTCTGCGCGCGTGAGACAAGGCTATCAGCATCGAGTGCCCCGCAATGCGGAAGAATTCGTGAGAATCTGGAAATCCAGCGCCGCTTATAAACAGATGCTGTCTGCGTTCAGCGAGCAAGAGCACCGATTTCCCGAGGATGATGAAGATTCTTATCAACGCTTGAAAGACCATCAGGTCGTGGAGAAGACGCCATTCACACGAAACCACTCCGCATATACCCTCAATCTTGGCATGCAATTTCTCATCACGTTGAATCGTGGTTATCAACGACTTTTAGGCAACTGGATCTATTATCTCGTCATGACCACCACGATGGTGGTTATACCAATCATCATCGGAAGCATGTTCTATAACATACCTGAGGATGCTTCCGGATTCCTCTCCAGGGGCGGGATGATATTCTTTTCGCTTCTCTTCAACGTCATCATCAATTTCGCCGAAACTAGCGCTCAGTTTGCGCAGAGGCCTATCGTCGAGAAGCAGAATTCATATGCCATGTACCACCCTTTCGTGGACTCATTGGCCACAGGAGTTGTACAGTACCCACTCAAGTTTTTCAATGTCGCTATGTTCAGCGCGATTGTCTACTTCGTTGCCCATTTGAAACGAGAAGCTGGCCCGCTTTTCATCTTCATGGCCTTCACTTATATCATATCGATATCAATGACGGGGTTATTTCGAACCATTGCGACTCTCGTCAATTCCATGGAAACCGCGTTGGCATGTACAGGTCTGGCTATGCTTCCGCTGGCAATATACAGTGGCTACGTCATCCCGCGCCCTTCGATGCATCCATGGTTCAAGTGGATTTCATGTACGTCCAAATATCGTCCTTTCACGAGAAGCTACTAATTTAATTACTTCTTCAGATATCAATCCAGTATACTATGCCAACGAGGCTCAAATGGCCGTCGAGTTCCACGGCCGGAAAGCTCCATGCACAATGCTAGTTCCCTCTGGTCCTGGGTACGAGCACGTCAAGCTTGCAAACCAGGTTTGCGCGGTAGTCGGCGCGAAGCCAGGCCAGGCCTTTGTTTCTGGAGACGAATACGTCAAGCTGTCGTTCGACTTCGAGTACTCCCACGTCTGGCGAAATCTGGCCGTTTGCATCGCCTTCTTCGTCTTTTTCACCATCACGTCGGCATTGGCAGTTGAGTACAAGAAACCAGCCTCCGCGAAGAGTGAGTGGCTAGTCTTTCGCAAGACCAGCAAAGGCTCCCAGAAGGGCAATGGAAATCCTCGCAAGCGCGACATCGAACAGCCCCATCGAGCTTTCGAACTAGACGTTATCGCAGAAGAAAAGAGAGAATCCATCTCTATCGAAAGAAGCAACGACATTTTCTGCTGGCGAAATCTATGCTACGACATCGAGATCAAGGGAGTTCCCCGTCGCCTTTTGGACAACGTACAAGGATTCGTAGAGCCAGGTACGTGGTTGGCTAGTTGCGCTCGCCCTCGACAAACTCATGTAACTGACGTTCTATTAGGCACACTTACAGCTCTCGTGGGGGCCTCGGGAGCGGGCAAAACCACCTTACTCAATGTACTTGCTCAGAGAGTCTCTATGGGAGTCATATCTGGTGACATGCTAGTCAACGGATCGCCACTCGACAGGTCTTTCCAGCGGCGAACCGGCTACGTTCAACAGCAAGACGTGCATCTCGCGGAAATGACCGTTCGAGAAACCTTCCGATTCTCTGCACTCCTACGGCAGGGTAAAGAAGTTCCGGTCTCAGAGAAGTACGCATACGTCGAAAATATTATCGCAGCACTAGGAATGCAGCATTACGCTGATTCCGTGATCGGAACCACTGAGGATGGCCTTAGTGCGGAGAAGAGAAAGCGCATAACTATCGGTCTCGAGCTTGTCGCTAAACCAACACTGCTACTTTTCCTCGACGAACCCACCTCGGGTCTGGACTCTCAATCAGCGACATCGATCATGAAGTTCCTTCGTGAACTTGCAAATGCAGGGCAAGCAATCCTCTGCACCATTCATCAGCCGTCCGCTACCTTGTTTGAGGAGTTTGATCGCCTTCTTGTTCTTTCCAGAGGAGGAAAGACGGCATACTTTGGGGATCTAGGACAAAATTCCAAAATTGCTACCGACTACTTCGAAAGACACGGAGCCCCACCTTGTGACCCCACGGCGAACTCAGCCGAGTATATCTTAGATGTGGTCGGTGCTGGAGCAACTCAGACAGCGATGGCAGACTGGGCAGAGGTTTGGAAAGCCTCCCCAGAGTGTGCTGCTGTGACTTCACGAATCCGAGCCATTAGAGCACCAAGACTCCAAAACAAGTATCAAGGACTAGACAGCAAATTCCAGTTCAACAAGCGCATAGATCCGGAAGGGAAAATGGAGGCCGACAAAACCACCGATTTTGCCACATCCTGGTTCACTCAGTTCTTCGCCGTGCAAAAACGTCTCTTCCAACAAGCTTGGCGGTCCCCGGTTTATCTCAACAGCAAGTTCCTGATCAACCTAGGCGGGGGCTTGTTTATTGGTTTCACCTTTTTCCATGAAAACACCTCAATTCAAGGACTTCAGAACAAGACTTTCGCCGTCTTCATGATCCTCCTCCTCTGTCTCATTCTCATCGTACTCCTCCAGCCCCGTCTCCTTGTCATTCGCGACCTATACGAAGTCCGCGAGCGCCACTCGAAAATGTACCACTGGACCACCTTCGTGATAGCGAACATCATCGTGGAGATTCCTTTCAACTTCGTCATCTCTTCCGTCGGCTTCATCAGCTGGTACTTCCCTGTCGGGTGGTACCGCAACTCTCAAGTCACGCCCGGACGCGGTCTTTTTATCTGGTTCATTTTGTAAGTTTTCATTTCTCTCTGACGAAGTTTCTTAGCTTCTAACATCCTTCTGTAGCATGCTTTACCAAATCTACCACACCACCTTCGCACAAGCCATCGCCATGGTTTGCCCCAACGCCGACACCGCCGCCATGATGACAATCCTCTTCTACACCTTCATCCTCGCGTTCAACGGCGTCGTGCAACCACTGGCCTCTCTTGTCAAATTTTGGCATTTCGCGTACTACGTCTCCCCCTTCACGTGGCTTGTCTCCGCCATGATGTCCACCGGTACCCACGAAGTCCCTGTCCGGTGCTCTGCTGCTGAGGTCAACATCTTCCAACCGCCGAAGGGAATGTCGTGCGGAAAATACGCAGGCGCGTTCGTGAATGGGACGATGGCCGCTCTTTACAACCCGAAGGCTACGAAAAATTGCGAGTTCTGTAAATTTGGGGTTGCGGATTCGTATCTAACGGCTGTTAACATTTCATGGGACGATCGCTGGCGTAACGCGGCGTTCATGGCGGCGTATATCTGTTTCAATATTTGTTTGTTTTTCACAACGTTTTATTGTCATGCGAATGGGGTTAAGAGTGTGTTTGGGGGGTGGGGCAAGCTGTTTAAGAAGAAGTAGATTGGAAGGGCTTGTAAGCAAGATGGATGGGGCAGTTAAAGGACAATTCCGCGTTGACGCTATTATCTATGAATTATCCACTTCTCCTGCGTTATTTTAGAGCTTCTCTAGTTATGTGCCCACGAATTGCCGCTGGGGATTAGTCGTGTTCTCGCTCCTGTCCCCTCGGCGACTCTTTTGATCACGGCCGTCTGCGTTTTGACTTGGATGTACTGAAGACCATGCGATCTCGACTCCTCATGCTTTCGATCTCACATGACGGTGGCATGCAGTAGAGAGTTTCGGGAAATCTGATACAAGCATCAGCTATCCCTTACTTTCCGGGACCAACGGAGGACTCGCAAACATCTCTCATATGTAGCACGTCACTGACCCAGAGACATATACTTTAATCACAACCCAGAATTCGAAGCTACTAGTAGACCTAAAGCATGTCGAATTTTTGCTACTCACTGAATTGCTACTCCTCCAACCCGACTTTCTCAGGAACGGCCTGCTCGTCTTGGAAACAATGCACCTTCCCCGCCTCCAAATCCGCCGCATACAGTTTGCTAAGCCGATCAAACTTGTCTTTTGGCATCCCTCCATATTTCAACCTGTAAAACAGCCAATTCATCATTTCAGACGGAATTTGGCCCACCAGGTACACGGCATGACGAATAGGCTCCAATTTCTCATCATTGTCCTGCCACACAAAGGTGACCAAGGGCCTACCATCGCAGGTAAAGTTCATAACCGCTATGAAGTTCAACATAAAGTTGTTGCTTGATGATTTGATCATTTCCTCCCAAGCTGCGTTCAGCATAGGAAGACGAAGCTCGTCATTCCAGAGCCTGCGGAAGGCGTGCAAGTCGGTATTGGTTGCACCAATTGCGACTTCCGCGTAATCTACAGTAGGGGCATCGGGAATTTGAGGTTTTGCGCCCTCTTCGAGTGCCTGCGGCACGAGAATACGGGTTTTGGGTTCTGCGTTGGTGGAAGCCATGAGAAGTAAATTGAACGATACTATGGAGGCTTGCTAGTAGTAGGATGACTCTTGGGGTCAAGGAGTTCCTTAAATGGTGAGTTTTTCCTAGTTGTCTACAATTCCTCTATGTGCCGAGACGGCACTTCGACGTTTGGGTTTTGATTGCTGCAAGCTTTCCTCCGCATCTTTTTTCGATTGGGCGCAGTTTGCATCGTGAAGCAATTAGAACAGTTGCAATAGACACCGCGTATCATCTGAAGAAGACTTAAATGCATAATAATATAGCCCGAAAGTGCTTACTCCGCCCTTTCATTAGGGTTTGTCTTACAGCTTGTCCTACACCGTGGTCAAACCTAGTGTTACTCCAATATAAAGGACTAGTCCACGAGAACTATCGAGGTCGAAATCTCAACTGGATCATCAGTAGGCCTTTGCGAAGCAGCAAATTGGAAGAGAACTATTACGCATCGATGGCATCAAAGAAGGTTCTCGTCAACAATGTGTGCCATAAATGTGGCCAGGAAGGTCACTCCGCTCGCGAATGTCCTACAGGTAGCAGAGCTGGCACCGTTGAAGATGCTTGCCACAACTGCGGCACACGAGGGCATATCTCTCGCGACTGTCCTCAGGCCGAGAGAGACAAAAGTAACCAAAGGACCGAAACGAGTGCTGAAGGTGAGAAGAGCGATAGAGGCGGAGGGGACAATGGCCTCAGAGATACCCCCAGAAGCTTGCAGAGACACAACTTGGTCGACGTATGCTTGTCTTACGACGGCGAGAACTTCAGACCGCGCGTTCACGACACGTACCCAAGATACTACCGCTTTGGTATCAACGGTTATGAGAAGCCTACCCACATTGACGTGCCTCGTCTCCGTCAGACGTGGAATGATCTAAATCTTCGCCTTCCAGACGAGCACAACTCGAGACATGCTGAAGCATGGCAACAATTTCTGGACTCGTCTAAAGAGAAAGAACGTCGCCATGTTGAAGTCACATTCATCCGAGACTTTACCATGTGCAGGAGGGACCTGTTCTTGCTCTATTGGAATAAGGAGGGGCCGCTCGGGAAGCCCTCCCATGTCCTTTTCCTGCTTGGTCCTTTTCCGGATGTGATATTGAAGTGGATAGAGGCGAGTTCAGTACTGGTGGAGGGGGATGAGAAATGGCATGGACACATGAGACGATGCTATCTGAAATATTTGTGGGGCCAATATAGTGGGAGCGACGACAATTTTTTTCTAGGAAGACCGGTCGCGTTTGAGGTGCGAAAGTCAATTGAGTCCTAGATTATGTGGAGGCCAGCAAGTTCACATTTCTAATCTGGAGAAGAATCATGTGTGTATATGTGTGACTGTGGCAGTGTGCAGCACCCGCGAACCCCTGAATTCACCGTCCGTGCCACATCGGAACCACTCCGGCCCGCTAGCGCAGCGCCACACCTTCATCCGACATCGCGCTCCGTCCCCCATCCATCACCACTCTCTCCTCCTCTGGCTCTTTTTATTGAATGATATACGAGATTCGCCAAGCCGGCGCGAAAGGCCTGGGGCTCTTTGCAACAAACCCAATCGCTCGTGGAACGCGCATCCTCTCCGAACGGCCACTGCTCGCTATCCGCCAAGACCAGGACGTCGACGGCATTTTTTATGCCGCGAAGTCCTTAACTAAGAATGACAAAAAAGCGTTATTAGACCTCTCAGGTCACAGCGGCGGACAACATCTCGAGTTGGTACGATGGATGCAGGTGGTGTGGTGGAATGTGAAGAATCTCGTCGGGAGTGTTCGTCAACCTAGTACCATTACAAGCTCTATTCCGTCTATCCGTTCAATGCAAGAGCACATGGCTATATTTAACGTCTTTCGCTCCAACTCATTCAATTTGGGGGGCCGCGGTAGGATCCAGCAAGCCGTTTTCGATAATGTGGCAAGGATAAATCACTCTTGCTTGCCGAACGCACAGGGAAATTTTCATTCCACGCTGGGTCGGTTCAATGTCCATGCGCTGCGGGATATCAAGAGTGGCGAGGAGGTCACGCTGAACTATCTCCCTGAGCTGGGTGCGGTCGCTGCCTCAAGGGGTAGCAAGTTACGCAAGGGGTATGGCTTTGAATGCGATTGTGTGGCGTGTGATCTAACGTCTGCGAGAGGGAAATTGGGAGAAGAACGGCGAGCGGAGGAAAGAAAAAGGATAAAAGAGTTTGCGGCTACGGTCGAGAAGAATGCGGAAGGGCTGGTTGCGGAGTTGAAAATGACAGAGAGGTTCATCCAGCTATTTGAGGCTGAAGGAATCACTGGGAGAGAAGTGGCGTCGATGTGAGTTTCACGCTGAAGCAACAGCTTAATTTGGAATCTTATATGCTAATGTCTTGATAGGTACTTCGAAGTTGCAAAGCTCAACGTGAAGCTAGGGAGACGCGACGAAGCGATCCAGTGTGCTGAGAAGGGGTTAGAGCTGGATGAGTACTGTATTGGCTCAGACCATCCGACATACGAAGACGGTGTCGAATTTATCAAGGCGTTGAAAAGCAAAAATTGAGGGCTGTATCTCCTGAAGATATGTATACCTACGATGTAAACCACCTAAATGCCAAAGCTGAAAAGCTGCGGCGATCCCATCCATCATAATTCTCTGTGAAGCGACATACTAGTAACTCTGTACCTCAACATTCTTTCTTTTAATCGAACTTATGATCGCCCTTCCACGCCTTCAACTCCTCTCGCAATTCCTCCAAACATTTTCTTTCGTCTTCTTCATATTTCGCGAATCTTCTCCCGCCCATCCCATCAATCAACTCTTCCACCTTTCCAGCCCATAAATTTGACTCCGACCAATGCCTCTGCTTTCCGGTAGTCCTTGCGATCGTGCGCATACAGCTCAGCACCTGCGGCGCGTCCGCGCCCAACATCTCATGCTTCTGTAGCCAAGGCAAAACCTCTCTCGCAGCAGCCTCGGCTTCGGCATGCAATCCATCATATTCCAGGACTCCGGAAAGATTGAGTAGGGCGCTCATGTTCTTGGTGTTGGTTCCGGAGACCGGGTCGTAGGGGCCATTGGCATACATCTCCCGCACAATCTTTTCTTGCTCCTGTCGCTTCTCGAGATCTTTCGCGATGGAGCTTTGAGCGAGTTTCAACTTCATCCACAATTGGTAGTCGGCTCTGTGAAGTGATTGCGGTCTACTCGCGTACTCGCGGGCCTCGAGAGATTCATCGAGGAAAATTTCGAGCGATTCGAGCTTTCCTCGAAGTGGGAGGGCATCATCAAGTTGCTTCTGTAGCAGCTCGCCTTCCGTGAAGCATTGGAGGAAGTTACGCGCTGTAGTGTATTCGATATTGCTCCAAAATGGTGTTTTAGGGATATCGTGGTCCCAGGGAAAAGTTGGGGCGAGTTTTGCGGTAGCGGCCATTTTAGACTATGGGAAGGGCGAGGAGTAACAATAGAGCCATACGGAGATTCTGACTTATGTTGATTCTGATTAACGGCTGCCTGAACACTGAGCTAGACAATGGGGATCGGTCGGCTTTCGACCTTCCTAATTCACGCTAGCGTTGGGCTTGCCATTGGCTGCAGCAGACTTCAGGTAACGGTAGTTTGTAGCAACAGATGTACAGCATATCTCTTTCCTAGTAGATACTAACTCCTACTCGGATCAGGGTACACTCGAATAGAGTCCGACATTGTCGTGATAGCTCATGGCAAGAACTGGGCATGCTTTTGAATCGGCCTTGGCAAGCGCGGGTTTTTTCTTATTTCGCCTTCGTTCTTCAACATTTCATCAATCATCCTTAGTATCATCACCTCTCTCATCTCTCCGGTTGGGCCTTACGAAGTTCTCATTTCCTTAATCATGCCGGTCCTCCTCCATCAGCCTGCTTTAATTGCGCTCTCCAATGCCTAGAAAAAAGTCCGTTTAACGATTTGTTGCGTTCCGTCGTCCAGCTAGCCGTTCTAGGCATCAATTCCCAATCTCCAAGATTATACTGAAAGTGAATACAGAGGTAATGGAGCATATTCCAGCCGAGAAGGAGCAAAGCGAAAGCCCAACACACTCGCCAGAAGACTCCCCTGAAGCAGATGACCCAAGCAACCCCTTCAACTGGTCCCCAACAAAGAAATGGAGCGTAACTTTGACCGCCTGCTACGTAACTTTAATCGTCGGTTTCAACGCGACCGCCCTCACGGCCGCCGTAAGCCAAACCAATGCCCAATTCCATGTCTCCGATGCGTCGTTTCCGCACTCTGTATGGCCCGTAACGGCTTGGAACACGGGCGGCGCTCTGGCGCCTATGGTTGTGCTACCGATTATGGAAGACTACGGCACAAGACCTGGGTACCTCATCACGTATATCCTATTTTTCATCTTCGTTGTTCCTCAAGCTGTAGCGCAGAACTTCGCTACATTCATTGTCTGCCGCTTTTTTGCGGGATGTTGCGGGGCGGTGCTCCAGGATGCGATGGATGGCATTATCGCGGATATATGGGCAGAGGCTACGCAGCGGAGCTTACCGGTTTCTTGCTATGTTTTCGCCCTTCTTGCAGGTGTGAGTATAGGACCGGTCGTTGGTGGAGCGATCGTGGAGAGCTTGAGTTGGCGATGGTAAGTAATAGGAGAACACGTCTAGTAACTTGTTTAAATGCTTACACCCGATAGGATCTTCTACATCCAACTCATCATCTACGGCGGCTCAGCCCCCATCATATTTCTTATCTTTCGCGAAACCCGATATACCGTCATCCTCACCACCTGCGCAAAGCGAAATCACGAACCCCTACATAGTCCCCAACCCACAGAACCTGGATCGAAGCAGCATACCAAACTATCTACCCTCAAAAGCTTCCTAGCCGGCAACATCCTCCGCCCTTTCCTCCTCCTCACCACCGAACCTGTCGTCACTTCCTTCACCCTCCTATCCGCCCTTTCCTACGGCCTTCTCTTCATTGCCACCCAGTCCGTTCCGCAGGTCTACACCGCCCTCTACGCATTCTCCGAGCCATCTACCGGCCTCATCCAAGCCTCCATTGTCGTCGGCGAGATCCTCGGCTTCCTCGCCTGCGCATTCATCGGCGACCCTTACTTCACGCGCGCCTCAGCCGGCACCGCAAGAATCGTGGGCGGCGATCTACAGCTCCCGGAAGTACGTCTCTACCTCGCCATCCCTGCTTCTTTTCTCGGGCTCGCAGGTGGGCTATTCATCTATGGGTGGACGTCTTACGCAAACGTGACGTTCTGGGCCCCCGCCATTGGGCTACTGCTCGTGGGCTTTGGGAGCGTAGTGGTTATGCAGGCGATCATGATTTACATCACAGATGCGTACGCAAAGTATGCGGCCAGCGCGTCTGCCGCGGTGTGTTTTGGGGAGAATATGGCGGCGGCGTTTCTGCCGTTGGCTAGCCAGAGCATGTATAGTAATTTGGGTTTTCACTGGGCGAGTAGCTTGCTGGCGTTTGTGGCGGTAGTGTTAAGTTGTGCGCCGGTAGTTCTGGTGTGGAAAGGAAAGGTGATTCGGGGGAAGAGTCCATTCATGAGGGAGGCGATGGTTGGGTAGTACGAATGGAGAGCCTTGGGGCACCACCCTTGACAGCGGCAAGCATCTGCAAAACATGTGAACAACACGCGAAGCGATTTACAGGCTTGATGAAACTAGATCGTGCATGATCTCATGGGCCACATTGGCTTTTAGTGGTGGCAGGCGGTGGGCTGGCTGCTATGCCAGACGAGACTGATTTGCATGCGTAAGGAAGTCACATTCCGATCGGAATTTCGAGCATACGCTGGGTCATCCTTTGCACCAATGAGGGCTTGTCAAGCGGACGACGCGCAAAGTAATCTGATTTGCAAGCTCTGAAATTCAAAATTATATCCAGATGTTAATGAGCATTCTGGAGGCCTTCCGATGGTGGCACATGTGTGTTTTATGTGACCTTTGTCGAGAACGATTTTTTCGTTTAAGCCACATGATCAGCGTGATCATCAAGACAGTACTTAGTATTATCTACAACCGAATACCAAACATTCTTTTGTACATCCCGCGTCATGCCTGGATCTGTGTGTCTTGAGCCATACCCGCGCTTTCTTCGCACGTCGCGAATCGAGGTCGGACGGTGGCGATTGTTTCATCGGTATAGCAAGATAGAGCAATGTATCAAGAGGGCGGCGCCCAATGCCGTCGTAGTCGGAACTCCATATTTTCATTGCCACCGTCGTGGTTATAGTCGGAAAAGTCATGAGATTCGAGACCGCCATATTGGGAAATTGCGGAATCGCCAGAGTGCTGAATGAAGGCGTCGTTGCCAAAGTAGCATGTGTCAATGGACTGGGCAATAAATCCATACTTATTGCACATCCCCACTGGTATCTTAATTGTATTTTGATCTCCCCTCCGTCTCCCGCAAATTGCCACGTTTAGGTTCCGTTTCCTTAATCATCGAGACGCCAAGGTACGGGTCTAGGATCCCTAAAGGTTTCAAGAGATACCAAATACCAACCGTAGCAGGTATAGCGAGTACGCCGAACATGAGGTACTCGTTCCAGTATACGCCTTCATCTTCAGCACCCTCGATTGTTGTTTTTCCTTCGTTCCTTGCGCGGGCTTCCGCTTCGTTCAGCTCGTGGCCACCCTTATCGCCCTTCCGCTTAGCACTGCTCTGTGCGTAGTGCCGCTTGCTTGCGTTGGGCTGAGGATTGCGGCGTTCGATGAAAGATGTAGAGGCGGATTCGTAAGATCTAAGATGCTCGAGATTGTGTTAGACAAAGCAGTACTGATGGCATGTGGGGCAGTTAGATTGAGTTACGTTCTAGTCACATTTGTGCGAGTGATGGCGCAGGAAAAGGCTCGAGTGGGTGGTGCTATGCGAAGGCATCGTGTTGCGAGGTGTTTCGACGCGGAGCTAGCAGCAGCTGCCATTGATCGAGATTAGGGGAATAGCGGGCATACAACACGCAATGAAACAGGCTGTTAGTGATATCGAACTACATCAGAGGTGTATGAGGCCTCGACGCGAATAATCGTGATGGGTCGAAACTGTGGCGTGGTGTTGAGATCGCGCCAAGGCTAGAATGAGTTATCCGCTTTTGTTGCGTAGAAAACATCACTCAACTAAACCCTCCTTTCATTTCGACATGTTGCAACCTCGTCACCCATCCATCTGCACAGCTTCTTGCTATGTTCCATAAGACCTATCTGCATACTTAGCTAAGAAAAGATCCACCCGCTTAGCCAAATTCATCGTCTCTTTCGGAACGAGGGTAAAGGGAATGCCCTGCTCCTGAAGCACTCTGCAAAACGTCTCATGGATTGCTGCCCACTCTCTAGGATCTTCAGGCATCAAGCGTACTCCGTCGTCTACAAGCCAAGGTGTTCCGGCCTCGCAAACAAGAACGACCCCATCCCGCATTCTCGCCCTTGAAGCTTGCCAGGCCTCCGACTCCAACATACTCGCTGCGGCCTCTTCGCCGACGTAGAAGTAGGCATATGCGACTGGATCCAACGCTGACCGGTCTGAAATGAACCAATTGTTGCCTAGCTCTTCTTCCGCGGTGACTTGTGCAGAGAAAATCAGATGCTGGAGCTCGAGTGCTCGTAGTGGCGAGTTGGTCATATCAGCGGCAGTGTAATTGTGCTTCCGAAGCACGCCGCGGGCAACTTCCTTGATGGGTAGAGGCCTCACCTCTGCGTCGCTATAATGCGACGCCAGCGCATTGACGAGCGTCGTTTTTCCTGTGCATTGAGCTCCGACAACGTATATGTTTTTTGCTTTTGGTGGGTTTGTCGCCATGCTTGTTGCCGGTGATGGCTACCCCAATATTGAAGGCTGGGTACGTAGATTTCGAGTAGGGTTATATCGGGGAAATAAAAGGCGCCGTTTGTCAGGCAATCAATTGCTTGTTGGGACTGAGGTAAGTGAGCAAACTAGGGAAGATGACTCTGCTGCCTAGGTGTCTATCTTGTGTAACGTGAGCTGCAAGCCATGTCTACGTGCATAAGCCGATCCCCGACTTCATTTCACCACTGTCTTGCTTCAACACAGCTTCGGCAGCACATCTACGCCTATCGTAAAAGTACTCAGCTATCAATATGGAGAAGTTCAGATGCAGGCTCCAAGAAAACATCACCCCCAAAGATCAATCGTGGACTTTCACCGTAGACGGGCTTCCAAAGCCCTCTCGTACAAATGCGGCAAGTTTGATCAAATTTGTCTCCGTTACGTCCAATGTCAATACACAAGAGATCGTATTGAGCATGCAAAAATGTTCTCCGAATCGAGTTACGGCATCAGATCCGCTGGATAAGTTCATCCAGATTAGCTTCTCCGATTTCCGTCTTCGAATACCAATTCCTGGAAAGCCCTGTACTACAGATCAGGTCTCCCCACGGGAATCGTCGCAATACATCGCCAGGCTACTTACAAATGGGATCCAGATCAATAGTGTTCAGTACCATTTCTTTGGTCATAGCAACAGCCAGCTGAAGTCTCGATCCTGCCTTCTATATGCCGCACCTAAGGAAGAAATCTCTCAGAAAGTTGAGGGCCTCGGCGATTTTTCAAAGATAAAGTCTGTCGCTAAGAAAGCCAAGCGAATTGGATTGCTGTTCTCGGCCGCCGACATGGGTGTTCGTCTCCCCCCAGAACGATGCGAGGACATCCCCGATATCCAGAACAAGGAATGCAACTTCACAGACGGGTGCGGTCTGATTGCCATCCATCTCGCCCAACACTTAGCAAGAGCTGCCAATTTGCATTTTCGAAACAAGAAATATCTACCCTCTGTATATCAGATCCGTTACCGTGGATACAAAGGCGTGTTGACCCTTGAACCGTCTCTCAAAGGCGAGAAGCAAGTACAGTTTAGAGATTCGATGCGCAAGTTTAAGGAGGCGGCAGATTTGACGTTGTCCGTGGTCGACTACTCGAAAGTGCGTGAGTATCAGCTCGTTTATAAGACTCGTCTCCTTACTACGCTATAGCCATATGCTTTTGGTTACCTCAACGATGAGGTAATCATCCTATTGCATGCTCTAGGGGTCTCAACTGAGACTATTATGGCGAAGCAGGCTCAACATGTCGGGTTTCTTGCCCAGGTTCGAGCGCTTAACCCTCAAGCGGCCTTTCAATTCCTCTGCTTCTCTAGTCGCATGGATCTTGCCGAACGTCTTCTAATTGAAGGAACCGAGACTGTTCAATCCCACATTCGCAAACTCGTCAAGGACGAGCAAACTAAGATGATCAATAAGCGTGGAGAGCAGAAGTCTCGCATCTTCATCCAAAAATCACGTTTGCTCTTTGGCATTTGCGATCCCTACGGTGTTCTCAAAGACGGACAGTGTTACGTAAGAGTGACAGCGCATCTTGATGGAGAGCCACGAACAATTATAAATACGGAGGTCTTAGTAACGAGGAATCCTTGCCTTCATCCAGGCGACCTTCGAAAGTTCAAGGCCATAGAATGTCCCCAATTATCCCATCTCGTCGACTGCATCGTATTTCCAACTCGCGGAAAAAGAGCAGGTGCTGATTTGATGTCGGGAGGAGATCTTGATGGGGACAAATGTAAGTTGAGCTTCTATAATTGAACATCTCATGCTGATGGCCTTAGTCTTCGTGTGTTGGGACCCAGATATTATCCCACGTACCCTCTCTGAGCCAGCAGAATATCCCGGAGGGACAGAACCCGTCACATTCGGTACCATCACTGACGATGACCGGATCAAGTACTTTGCCGAATATACCTCAGTGTCACTCGGACAAGTAAAGAACCTATATCTTGACTGGGCAAGGCTCAAAGGACCCATGAGTGCGGAATGTCAGCAGCTGAACCGATTATTTTCCCAATGTGTCGATGGCAACCGTATCAAAATTCCCGAACACTTCAAGGACCCACCAAAACCGCCTCCGACCACTCCTTTTATTGTAGATGTCCTCCATGAGGGAGCCAGGAGTCTTCTTGATGCGGCCGCAATCATGCCTGGTAACATAGAACACGGTTCTTTTGATGCCCTCGAGTTGCTACTCAGCCGAGATAGTCTAGCTTTGTCAGAATTCGAATTGATTCAGCTAGCCCTGAGGTGGTGCGACAAGAACCACGAGGATTTCGCCGAACTTGCGCCTCTCTTCAACTTTAATTCTCTGAGCGATCAACAGAAAGCCTGGACGCTCACAAGACTTCCTACAACTGAGAACCTATCATGCTTGGTCATGAACGGTCTTATGCAATCTGCTATTGCAAGTCACACGGAGCTGAAGCGGTTTGGTCTACATCACCCAGGTCTGAGGTGGAAGCGCGTATTCGACTCCAATTCGGACCGTATGGGAACTTTTCTAAGTTCCACATCTAGAATTCTTGAGATTTTCCACAAGAAGCTGATCTTGCTTCGCATTGACGAGAGGTTGAGCGTGGCAATTTACGTCCCAAAGAAGATCGAATCACACCAGGAATGTGAGGTGGACAGTAGCGTCCGGGTCTTCGCATTCCCGCATTCACAAGGCGTCCAATCTCCCAACTATGTTGTAGTGCCCACCAAAGCCCACTACCGTCTCTTTTGCGACTCCTCTGCTCTTCAGCTTTATCAGAGCAAGAGGAGCAATACTTGGATCTTCCTACAGCACGGCCCTCTGAATGACAGCACGTGTCGAAATACTAAGAGCACTGGTGATAAAAGAAGGCAGAAGCAGATCACCGTTGATGAAGGGGCCAACTTCGAGCTGCGGGCTAGTATCGCATTGGACAAGATCAACAAAAGGATCAAGACTCACGTAGGACGAGTGAACCAAACTGGCGTTCTTGCAGCAGTAAGTGTCTTGTAGCATCGTTTCTGTGTTCAGACTTCTCACGACTATGCAGGAGGTGTATGTGATTAGCAACAGAGACGTCAAATCCTTGCAAAAGCTTGATGAGTGGCTCAACTACATTGACACGGAAAACATGCTTCCACTATTCGAACAAGAGGCGCGGGCTTATACTACAACGACCCTGAAGGGAGTTGACTGGCTTGTACTTCCGGAACACTTTGCCGTAATAGCAAGGGACGGGAAAGTACACGAGGCTAGGCACATCGAATCCGTGGATAGACTCACGGCACTTCTCGACTGGTTACTTCGCCTCAGACAATTTAGCACAACGGGCACTATCTACCGAATACTCCTAGAACCAGAAACGGTTCGAAAACTTTCTAATAGGGAGACTTTGGGGGTCTTGCTTCAATATCTGCCTCGCGTTCCTTGGGTTTCTGGAATTTTCCTTGGATCTCAAAGCTGGCACCTCCACCGCGAGGAGACTCCATTCAAGGATGGATTAACGGACATGTCTTTCAATCTCTTATGCAGTTTAGTACTGTGTGCCAGCCGTGTTGGCGACTTTATTATGGAACCGTTGCAAAGCGTCCTCAGAGAGATGAGACAGCTCCGCATTCAAGAGCTTTCTGAACTCGTCGAACTGATTGCGCTGGCAGCCCCATCTGCGGAGTCTGCAATGAAGATGATGCTTGAGATCATCGATCCGGAAACAACTCGCCTCGTAGTTGGGCCTCCGGTAGCAACTGCGAGATTGACGAAGCAGCTATTCGGGATTGCGCTAGAACATGCGGACGAGACCGAAGAAGCTAAGAACGCGAAAATCATTCCGAATGGTCTATTGCTTGATTTGACATACAAACACGAAAGCAAGGGATTCTTCATCGTCGAGTGCAAACTCCGGGTCGATGCCAAAATTGGGATCCGAACGGGAGATCACGTACGATTGACTCCAGCATCACCGCCTGAAAACGAGCCCGTGCGCAGTCCTATCGCTATCGACGCAATAGTAGAGTCTGCAGATATGGGCCTTGGTACCTTCCGCTGCCTTCAAGACCCCCCCGAGTATCTAGGAGACTGTTCTTGGCACCTGCTGAACTGTGGTTCATTTACTAGTGGCAAAACGATGATGGACGCCGTGTCAAATCTCTATACAACCAAGCTAGAATGCTGCAGGATCTACGACACTTTGGCACTTCGGCATGGTAAAGGTAATGCGGGATTTGTGAAATTGCCGTTTCAAATCGATCCGGCCCTGAACAGGAGTCAAAACCAGGCTATCGAGTCTGCGATGACCAACCCAGTTAGCTTGCTATGGGGCCCTCCAGGAACCGGAAAGACACGAACGGTGGTTGCAATTTTACTCCAACTGCTCGTTGTGGCACCTGATAAGCGTATATTGGTGGCTGCTCCCACTCACAACGCTGTCGACAACATACTGCGGAAGTTCATTGAGGAAGGCGTTCATACAAGAACGAATACCACTCCCATTCGGGTATCAACCGACGTAAGATGTGAATCCTAGACCTCGCGTCCCATCACTAATCAAGTTACTAGGTCCGAAAAGTCGCTGAAGATCTGAAGTCCTACACTTGCGACGCAATGCTCGGGAAGGACTTAAATGCCAACTTCTCCGCACGCAAAAAAGCTCAAAAACGAGTCAAAGAATGCCGGCTAGTGTTCACCACCTGCATCGGAGCCAACCTAGGTCTGCTTCGTGACGAAAAGTTCTCAATCGTCCTCATCGATGAAGCTTCTCAGCAGACGGAAGCTACGACGATAGTCCCGCTGGTCAAAGGCTGTGAGCGGGCCGTCTTGGTTGGCGACCATGTGCAATTGCGTGCGACGGTTGGACCACATGCAAAAACGGTTGATTTTGACGTCTCGCTCTTCGAACGAATGTACGCTGACGCTGACCGCCCGGACGTACGAAAGGTCATGCTTGATACACAATACCGTATGCATCAAGATATCTGCGCCTTCCCCTCGGCGGAGTTCTATGGCGGGAAGCTTGCGACTGCCGTCACGAATGAATCAAGATCTCTGCCACTTTCAAATTATCCATGGCCGCTGCTGCCGTCGAAAGATTATGCTCGGATGGTCTTCATGCAATGTTCGACCAGCGAGGATCTTGGTCACAAGTCGAAGGGAAATCCAGGGCAAACGGCGCTCTGTCGCGAGATATGCGCTCTGCTTGCCACACCCCAGGACCCCAAACTAGCCACACAGAAACCTTCGGTCGTCATCTTGACAGGCTACAACCGTCAAATCGAGCTTTTACAGAGCCCTTCTCTTCCTGGTGTAGAGGCGTTTAGCGTTGACGGCTTTCAGGGGCGAGAAGCGGACATTGTGATATTCGTGACGGTCAGATGCAATCAGTCCAAGAAGATGGGCTTTCTCACAGACATGAGACGGCTGAATGTCGCTTTGACACGGGCAAAAGCGGGCTTGATTATCATCGGGGATCGCGCTACCTTAGAGGAAGGCGACGACGAAACGAGTGCGGCTGTGTGGAAGAGGCTGATTGCGAGTTGTAGCTGTGTTGCTCTTCCGGATAGCGTCAAGAAAACCACGATGACACTCCGGCCGAAAGGTCAGAAGTGAGAAAGTTGAAGGCTGCTCTTGGTGCGTCACGCGCCCCTTTTTGCTGTATTTGGAGTTGAGTAGCCGCGTATCACAGGAGAATCACATCACAGGCTTGCTTTTTATTCACGAGATAGCCCTTAAGCTCACTTAATTCACCTTTTACCAGACCTGTATTTTCCCACTTCCGTTGAGTGACCAGGCTCCAATTTCTATCCACATCTCATACTCCACCATCTATCCGTGGGACGGGAATCTCTCTTCAAGGTATGATGATCACCTATAGCCTGTCCTGTAGGGCCTATAAAACCCTGATACTCCTTGCTACGTCCCATTAGAGCCAATGCAAGATTATTGACCGCTCGTTCGCAGACTCGGCACTGCTAGTGCTTCTTTCGTGCACGCAACCAAATCATACCCACCGTCACTATCGCAGCCATGCCCCGCCCACCAATCGAATTCGGCAAGCCAACCGCTATCGCAAAGTACGTATGCGCATAAGCCTTTACCTCCATCTTGAACGAAACACTGATCTCGTCAGCAATCCCCCAATCGAGCCCGATGTGTCCAACCCTTACCCAGCCAAAATCTTCCTGCACTCCGGAGCCTGCGCTGTCACCTCCCATTACGATGCCTGCATGGAGACCATGTTCCCCAACGGCCCCGCCCCATCGATCCCGAACCGCGTGTATACCTGGGAGCCGCCCTACATCCCGTACTCGCCTCATGCGCCGTGGGATCCGAAGCTCCTGCGCCTACATCAGTGGTATGGCGATATTGTCCACCTGTATGTTTGCAAGGACGAGCCGATGAAGGACATGATGCATCGGAACGCTATCTTCATTGTGGGCTTGCGCGAGGTTCGGCGCGCGATCTGTCATAAGAATGCGAAGCGGGGGTGGGAGGTGGTGGCGCATCTTGAGGCGTTTGCGGAGAAGGGATTGCTTCGAATTCCGGACGTTTAGGGAGGGTGAGTGGGTGGAGAGGAGGAGTGAGCAAAGAAAGGGGAAAGTGTGAGAATGTTGGAGTGGGGATCGTCTGTCTTTTTGAGTTGTCTGGGCTCACATACGGCGATTGGGGGGTTGGACATGGAGTCAAGGGAGGCGATACTGGTATAGAGATTTCAATACGTAGCTCGGTCCCGGAAGGCTATTACTATGCGCTCTACATTGACCCCTACTGAGTGGCAAGGCGTTGCACTATCTTCAGCTCGTGACTGCACTAGGACATCTTGAAGGGAGCAGTTGAGAAAAACCCAGTTTCGAGATTTGAAATACAGAAATGGCTTGATGAATATATGAGAAATGAAATGAGGTTTCCTCCCTAGCAAACTTGGCCGAGGTCAACTACCTTTACTACTATATGAAGAGATCCTGCCCACCTGTCTTACTGTCTTATCAAAATTCATCAACACGGACGGATCGGACCCTCTCAGTTGCAATGACCACGATGCTTTCATAAGCCTTACTTTGCGCGGAGAGTTTAACGGGTGGCGGTAACGTGGTGGAGGTTACCCCCAGGATTGGAAGGTCGAGATTTCAGCTGCTTCCTTTCGCGTGGCGCACAGCCTCAAGCGCAGCCTCCCGCCTGGGCACGCGTCAATCTCAACCTCCTCGTTGCATCGCGACAACCTCCACTCCTCACCCACCTTTAGCATTCCGCGAACAGCAACGAGTGTTGGCCGCCATCGTGCATACCTGTCCGCCTTCGTGCCTATCAGAATTGCGTAGCATCCGCGCGGCCCTTCCCCCTCGACCGAGCACCGACAATTCTCCCGTTCATACCGCCTATCCGCCGAAGCTTTACCGCCGGACTGCACGAGAGGCCCAACGAGACTTGATCGAGCGATGAAGGGTTGCGGGTCCGCTACAGAGGCAGTTGAGGGTGATACTAGGTTGGGTTGGACATAGATTTTGCACGATGCAGAAGGCGAAACGCGGGTGATCGCAGAGGCGCACTGAGAAAGGCATTAAAAGAGCTGGGTGTTTGAGCGACAACGGAGATCAAAGATGGATGTGATGGAGTCAGTTAGTTTGTGACCCTTCGCAAACGACGTTCCGCCCAGCATGATGCTCGCGGTCGGCGTGCGCGTGCGGTTAAGGTTTCTGTTTCCGCGATACGGCCTACGTGAGCTGAAACGAAGCGCTCATGGGGACGAGCGGCTAGGCGTGCGCCGCCACGATTCGCAGGGCTGCGAAGTGCCGTTTGAACATTTTTCGGTCGCCAGGAATTTCGACTCCACACTCAAGCGTCATTCTGTTGTAAGGTCTGGTGTGGAATGCCGGCTCCTGCCGCGACTCTCTCGGGATGGCTACAGGATGAATCTCTACAATTCACTGACGCCGTCCAGGACAGGCATTGGAAACCTTCACAGCGTGGCGAGTTCACGTTCAACTGAAGCCGCTGAGGGGTAAGTTTGGGGACCCACAGCCACGAGGCCAAAGGGTTGAGCTTATGGGCCGCCGGCAGTTTTTATGGGGATGTTGCAGGACAAAAATTTGGTTGAGGCAGCACTGGCGGCCTTTTGTACCGTCATAACAAAATCTACCGGCAAACTGTCGAGGCTCATCCGAGCACCCTCCGAGCACCATCCGCGCAAAGGCCCAGAACGAGGCTCCAGGATTAATTCTTGCTTTATGCCCAGGTGGTTGCAATTACTGACAGGCCTATTCATGTCGCAGGACGTCATTGTTTACCCGCGAGGACGCGTCCGCAAACGGCATTCCTTGTTCTATTTCAGGCCTTATCTGGCGCCATTCCAGGATAGGGGCTCCCAGCAGATTGTTGTCTGCACGCCAGGGAATTTTGTGGCGTTGATGAGAAAATTAGCGGATTGGTCTCCGACCCCCTCCGTAGGTGGTGTGCGCCAGCGAAGGCTAAAGCTTAGCCCTTGCATGTGAATGGCGTTCCAAAAGACGCCAAAGGACGGGAAGCCACTAGACTGGTCGCGGGCCCACGGACACCCGCCCTCCCGGTGCGATTGAAGATCACCCACGCCCTCCTTGGCACGCTATCTTAACCTTAGATGCAGCAGCGTATGGGCGGACTTGCCCCGAGCTTTATTTAGCTCTAGGCCTGCACAGTGTTTCTTACCGCCCAGGCCCTGCCGGCATGGCTTGTGCCTCAGCCATCATTGCTTCACGCCCCTTTCGACTCGGTCGGAGCCTTTCCCCGACCTATCAGACTGCCTGGGCCTTTTCTTTTTCAGCACGGCAGCGTTAATTCCACCATGCAAGCCACAGTCAACGCTCTGCCGCGTCCGCCCCAACATAGACGGTGCCATAAGCTGCATACGGCACTTGGAAAAGCCACGAGGTCTCAGGTGGGTTTACCAGTGTCAGGCGGGTCTCTCTACCACAGTGAGGCCACGAGGCATCCGCGCCGACTGCCCGCAACCTTGGTGTAGGTATCAACGGTGCATAACTCTACCGCTTTGCAATTACCAAGACTTCTGTTGTTGATCTCTATCTTCTCTTAGACTTGACTACGCATACATGATGAAGTTTCCCAGTCGTCTGCGTTTTCTGTCTTTCGCGTAGCTGCTTAGCGAATGCTGCCGTTGAATGTGGCGTTTTATGTACCAAGGCACCTTATCGCCCCCTGAGCCTGGCGCCGAAAAGGCTCCTTTGAAGTTATGCATCTGGGCCACTATCGCTCTTCCTGACTCAAAAGCACCTACAGCTCTACAGGTTAGTCTCCAGAATCTTGAACCCACGCACGGACGGGCTCCCGGAACGCATTTGGACAACATGGCGGTTCCATGAAACGCCACCTGCAGCTCGTCACTATGCCGTGCTGAGAGCTTGCACAAAAACCTTGAGTCGTTCCACTTGCTAGAGAGTGACGGTTTCCCTCCCTATGCTCGACTCTCTACTTTCCCTTCTTGACATTCCTTCATCACCTTTCATGACGATATGATATTTATTCTTTTCGCCTTCCTCGTGGTCAAGGCCGCTAGTCTACGATACGACCCCGAGTTTGTTAATTACAACCTCAACCAGAACCAAGATGCCATCAATCCTCTAGACTACTGGGGGCAATGGGAGAACCACACCTTCAACCCGTCCCCAGACAACTGGCGATTCCCTTTCTACGCTTTTTTCCTCGATAGGTTAACGGATGGAGACCCCCGCAACAACAATATCAACGGAACCGTATTCGAGCAAGATGTAACGTCTACGCAGCTGCGCCATGGCGGCGACATACTCGGAGTACTGGACTCACTCGACTACATTCAAGGCATGGGCATCAAAGGGTTGTACATTGCTGGATCTCCCTTCATCAATTTGCCTTGGCAAGCAGATTCCTATTCGGTAAGTACTGTACATTCCCGGCGATTATACACACGGACTAACGATCTCGTAGCCCGTGGACCTGACCATCCTAGACCCCCACTTCGGAACCATTGAAGATTGGCGCACGGTGATAGACGAGATCCATCGACGAGATATGTACGTGTTGATGGACAATACAATGGCGACCATGAGCGATCTCATCGGCTTTGACGGCTACCTCAACGAATCTACACCGTTCACCCTCCAGGAGCATAAGGTCGTTTACAAATCTGATCGAGTCTACCATGACTTCTCTTTTGGAAACCAGTACAACAAGACCTGCAACTATCCTAGATTCTGGCTCGAAACCGGAGAGCGTGTTGGTCAGGATGTCACAAAGGATATGGTCGGTTGTTATGACAGCGAGTTTGATCAATATGGTGACACAGAGGCCTTCGGGGTTTTCCCAGATTGGCAGCGACAGCTTTCGAAGTTCGCCTCAGTCCAGGACAGACTCCGCGAGTGGCAACCGTCCGTACGCGAAAAGATCCAGCACTTCTCATGTATCGCTATCAACATGCTCGACATTGACGGCTTTCGCATGGACAAAGCAACGCAAGTCACCGTCGATGCCCAAGGGGACTTTGCCGATCACCTACGGCAATGCGCACAGCGCCTGGGGAAGAAGAACTTCTTCATCCCGGGTGAGATTACTGGCGGCAACACGTTTGGTTCTATCTATTTAGGCCGGGGAAAGCAGCCGGAGCAATATTCGAAGACGTTGGATGAGGCCGTATCCATGACCAACGAATCCGATGCGAGCAACTTCATCCGCGATGTCGGGAAAAATGCCCTCGATGCCGCGACTTTCCACTACACTACGTACCGCAGTCTCACCAGATTTCTCGGGATGGATGGCAATCTCGCTGCTGGATATGATGCCCCCCTCAACTGGGTCGAATCCTGGGACACCATGATGCTGTCCAATGATCTGGTTAATCCAAATACGGGAGTCTTTGATCCGAGGCACATGTTTGGAGTTACCAACCAGGATGTTTTCAGATGGCCGTCCATTCGAGACGGGACCGCCAGAATGATTTTAGGTAAATTCACTCCGCAGTTACTAAAGATCTTATTAATATATTAATTTAAATTTAGGAATGTTCATTGCTGTTCTACACATGCCTGGCATACCTCTTCTCACGTGGGGCGAGGAGCAAGCCTTTTACGTTCTTGATAACACTGCTGACAATTACATCTTTGGAAGACAGCCCATCAGCTCCAGCGCAGCTTGGCAGACGCATGGATGTTACAAGCTCGGCTCTGTGCAATATTATCAGATGCCTCTGGATTCCGCTCTCCGTGGATGTGAAGACGAGCGAGTCAGCTGGGACCATCGGGATCCAGCACATCCCGTGCGCAACATCATCAAGTCGATGTACTCAATGAGAGAAAATTACCCTGTGTTGAATGATGGTAGGGTCAGATCGCTTCCTCGTATCGTTGTATGGTACTGACTGATAGTAGGATACCTCCTTCAAGCTCTTTCGAACCAAACAAAAGATCTTTTCCTGCCTGGAAGTGATGGAGTCGCAACAGAGACAGGCCTTTGGAGCGTACTTCGAGCTCCCATGTCCGATTTTCAAGATCTTTCAGGCAGCGGAAAGGGAAATCAATCCATTTGGTTCGTATATCACAATGACAACACAACCGTCAACTACAAATTCGATTGCGCCAGCCAAGAAAAGGCTCTAGTGTCGGCCTTTAGTGCCGGAACCACAGTCAAGAATCTTTTCTATCCCTACGATGAGTTGGTCTTAGGCGATTCAGCAGTCAAGCAAGATGGAGCACAGAACTCTAGTGGTTGTGTCAGCCAACTGGAGATGAAAGCATACGAGTTCAAGGCATATGTACCCAAGAGCCAGCATCTGGAAGCCCCCCCGATGATTACACAGTTCTTTCCAGGCCACGATTACCGGCTCCCATCCACCAACGGCCCCGGCACGCAGCAGTCACTAGAAATTGAGTTCGATTTCAACCAGGAAATGGACTGCAATGAAGTGACGGCTTCGCTACACATCACTTCTACAACCGAAGACAATTCCATCCCAGTGCTTGTCAAGGAGAGCGTTAATTGTGTAGTGGTCCCTGCGAAGAATACATCTGCCTTCATTGGCGGCATTCCCACACTTTGGACCTGGAGAGGCACGCTTAGCAACGTGTCGGATGGCATCCATCAAGTTACCATGGACAAACCGCGCTCGAAAGAGCAAGTCTCGACCGGCTCCGTTGATCGATTCCTGCTGCGAATCGGGCAGTGGGACAATCCCGTGATCTTTCCCCGCGTCGCGAACTACACTAGAGATCTTCTCCACGAATCAGAGAACAAGACTCTCTACATCTCACACAAAGCCGCCGGGGCAGACTTGTGGCGATACTCATTAGATTGGGAGTCTACGTGGAGCGATTGGATGCCATATAGTGGCGGCAACGACAGCCTCGTCAAACCAAACTGGACTGGAACGAAGGAGCAAGAGTGGAGCGACCAGCACATCGTTGCCCAATACTGGAGTAAGCTTCTAGGCAGTAGTGCCGTCATTCAACACGCAGATCTCCACCGTGAGAATGACCCGCCGCGTCGCTTTCCTCATCTTTTCGCGCACGGGAGGTTCAATCAGTTTGGCTTCGACTCTGGACTGAAAAACAAGATGAAGCTTGGGAATGACGGCCGATGGCAATTCCACTTCATGTCAGAATGGCCCGATCATTTCCAAGTCAACGAGTGGGGCCTCGATCCGAATGGTCAGCCTGATGCTTCTTTTGTCCTTGGGGATGTAGACGGCGATGGTGTGCTCGACAGAATGCCACCCAACACTTTGGCTGAGGTTGTTGTCAATTTCACCGCCTCGCCGCCGTCTCCGTATTTGGCGTACACGTTTTCCCTGGACGATGGTACTTTGAGGTTCGATCGTGTACCTGTGGGGAACAGATGGTATCAGCTAACTCTTTTCGTCCTTCTTTGGATTGTCCCGGTCTTGACGGCTATATTCGGCGTCTGGCTATATATGCAGTCGTTCTATGGAGTCAAGTTCAACGAATTTGGTGCTTCCGAGAAGACATCCTTCGTCCCGTCCGCGTTGAGATGGACCCACGAAAAGATGCAATCTAGTGAGACCGTCAATACGTTTCCGGCTCGGCGGCTTGCCAAACGCAAGCCGTCCAGTCTTGGGCTTTCGGGAATTTCTTCTCCTAGATCTCCTGGATCCCCGGTCACACCTGGACCTCTGTCTATATCATTTGGATCTCCGTCGTCACCGTCAGGCATTCTGACTCCAGCCAAGCCCCCTAGCAGACGCTGCGTCTTGATTGCCACCATGGAGTATGATATCGAAGACTGGGCCATTAAGATAAAAATAGGAGGTCTGGGAGTGATGGCACAATTGATGGGAAAGAACCTTGAACATCAAGATCTGATCTGGGTAGTTCCCTGTGTGGGTGGCGTCGATTACCCCACGGATCGACCCGCAGAGCCCATGATTGTCCGAATTCTAGGCAACATCTACGAAGTTCAAGTTCAGTACCACACCCTCAAAAACATCACATACGTCCTTCTGGACTCTCCCCTGTTCAGGAAGCAGAGTAAGGCCGAGCCCTATCCTGCTAGAATGGACGACCTCGACAGCGCGATATACTACGCCGCGTGGAACTCGTGTATCGCAAAGACTATCGAACGCTTTCCCGTGGATCTCTAT
This sequence comes from Lophium mytilinum, assembly GCA_010093605.1. Taxonomy (NCBI): domain Eukaryota; kingdom Fungi; phylum Ascomycota; class Dothideomycetes; order Mytilinidiales; family Mytilinidiaceae; genus Lophium; species Lophium mytilinum. The sequence goes on along the minus strand of MU004188.1, from coordinate 131,869 downwards.
CACATAAACGATTACCATGGAGCAGCAGCTCCGCTGTATCTCTTGCCAAGGACCATCCCATGCTGTCTATCTCTTCACAACGCGGAGTTCCAGGGACTTTGGCCAATGAGAACCCCAATGGAAACCCAGGAAGTGTGTGAAGTATTCGACTTGGATTATGACGTGGTATCCGAGTATATTCAATTTGGATCGGTATTTAACCTGCTCCATGCCGGAGCAAGCTATCTTCGCCTCCACCAAAAGGGCTTTGGAGCAGTTGGCGTGTCCAAGAAGTATGGCGCGAGAGCGTTCGCTCGATATCCCATCTTCTGGGGCCTTTCCAAAATAGGTGCTCTCGCGAACCCAGACCCCAGCGATCTATCTGCATGGGACAAGAAATTGCCTAAAGAAGAAGACATTCACATTGATGCGGAATTTGAAAACGGCAGGGCTGAGCTGAAACGACAAGCGCAAGAGTGGGCAAGCCTCGATCAGAACCCAGACGCAGAGCTCTTCGTGTTCGTCGGCCGCTGGTCGCTGCAGAAAGGTGTCGATCTCATCGCCGACACGTTCCCTAAGGTCCTCGAAGAAAACCCGAATGTGCAGTTGATCTGCATCGGCCCGGTCATTGATCTATACGGTAAATTTGCGGCATTGAAGTTGGGGAAGATGATGGAGCTCTACCCTGGGCGCGTTTATTCCAAGCCTGAGTTCACAGCTCTTCCGCCATACATCTTTAGCGGTGCAGAATTTGCCCTCATCCCTTCGCGAGACGAACCATTCGGACTAGTAGCCGTCGAGTTCGGCAGAAAGGGGGCTTTAGGAGTCGGGGCACGAGTGGGAGGACTGGGAAATATGCCCGGGTGGTGGTACACCGTCGAAAGTACCAGCGCCTCACATCTGCTCCAGCAATTTCGAATGGCCCTTGATGCCGCACTGGCATCAAAGGCTGACGCCCGAGCCATGATGCGCGCAAGATCTGCAATACAACGATTTCCTGTCGAGCAATGGAAGGAAGATCTAGAGATTTTGCAGTCGACTTCGATCAAGATGCATGAGCGCGAGGCAGCAAAGGCAAGATCCCGTCCATCTTCTTCCCGGGGATCTTCTCGGCCGTCTTCTCCTACACGAGGCCGGCCTCGCTCCGCTGGTGGCGCCGTTACACCGCCCCTACCGCCTTTTACGCATAACTTAGGATCCACAGTCTCGCTTGAAGGTCCAGTGTCATTCGCCCGAATCCTCGAGGCTGTTCGCGAGGGACAGACAGGCACAAATAGCCTGCCAAGGCAACATAAACTATCTCTCGGGGTCAAATCTGGTCCTGGGCATGGAAACAAAAAGTTGCAAAAGCGACGACCCAAGTCAAAGCTTCCAGTCCATGCCTCACCTTACAATTCGGATTGCGAGACTGATGATGAGATACGCCGAATAGGTGACGAGTATCTCCTCGAGAACGAGGAGTTGGACCAAATTCGCACACTCAAAGCCACACATAGCAAATCAGTGCCAGCATCCAGAAAGCGTGCACCTCGAAGCTCTCTTCCATCTCCATTGTCAGCCGCGCCTAGCACACCTACATCACTGGGCCCAGAAGATTTCCTGCGTCCCCCGCCGCCAAGTCATTCATCTCGCCCTACTTCTTCCGCATCGCCCCTTAGTGTGGATTCTGTCGTTGGCGAACGAAATGACTTTAAGCTTCAAAAAGTCGATCCATTCTTCACAGACTCTACCGGAGAGTTTTATAATGCTTTCTCCTCGCGTCTCGATAAGCTAAATGGCAAGAATTCCGAGAGTGAGCTGTGTATCGAGGATTTCCTAGTAAAATCCGAAAAGCGCTGGTTTGGAAGGTTTCGGGAAGCCAAGTTACGGGGATCTACTGTGTATGCCCGTCCAGTCTCTGCACATTTCGGGAGCAGCCTGAGCCTACCAGATAGCTCAGCGCCGCAAACTCCAGTGAGCACGGTACCGCCCACGCCTAGTGCAATGAGCGATGATCCTTTCTGCGACGAATTTCTGCTTGGGAAAAACTATCAACCACCGACCGGTCTCAAAAGGTACGTCTCAAATCGCAGAATTATTTCTAGTATTTTATGCTGACACGTTTCAGATATCTCTCGATCAAGCTTGGAGACTGGCCCATCTACGCTTTCCTATTAGCTTTTGCTCAGATCATCGCCGCGAACTCGTATCAGATCAATCTGCTCACGGGAACAGTCGGCCAATCTGCCGAAAAGCTCTACATCGTGGCAACAATTTACCTGGTCACATCTATAATGTGGTGGATGGTGTTCCGCACTCTCAAATCCATCTACGTTCTCTCTCTGCCTTTCATATTCTACGGCCTAGCATTTCTCTTCCTTGGCGTCGCTCCTTTCGCCCATTCGGTCGCCGGCACCGGCTGGTTACAAAACATAGCTACAGGCTGCTACGCCACCGCCTCTTCAAGCGGTTCTCTCTATTTCGCGCTCAACTTCGGCGACGAAGGCGGTAGCCCCGTCAAAGACTGGGTTTACCGTGCCTGTGTCATCCAAGGCACGCAACAAATCTACGTTGTCGGGCTCTGGTTCTGGGGCAGTCGCCTCACCCAATCCACCGCCTCCGGCATCCTCACCACCAATACCGCCCTCACCTCCACCTGGCGCATCACCGCCATCACCATCCCCATCGCTATTCTCCTCTGGGCCATCGGCTTGGTTCTTTTCCTCGGCCTCCCAGACTTCTACCGCCAGGGGCCGGGCGCCGTTCCCTCCTTCTACAAATCTTTGGGCCGCCGTAACATCATCCTCTGGTTCTTTGTCGCCATCGTTGTGCAAAACTACTTTCTCTCCGCACCGTATGGCCGTAATTGGTCTTATCTATTCGCTTCACGCCACGCGCCCGCCTGGTCTATCATCCTCCTCATCCTTTTCTTTTTCGGCCTTCTCTGGGCTGCACTACTCTGGATCTTCTCCCGCCTTTCTATCTCCCACACCTGGATCCTTCCCATTTTCGCCATTGGCCTGGGTGCACCCAGGTGGTGCCAAATGCTCTGGGGCGTCTCGGGAATAGGGCTCTACCTCCCCTGGGCCGGATCGCCCATCGCCAGCGCCTTACTCGGCCGCTCCCTATGGCTATGGCTTGGCTTGCTCGATACGGTGCAGGGCGTTGGGCTTGGCATGATTTTGCTGCAAACGATGACGCGCATCCACGTCGCGTTCACGCTCATCGCGGCGCAGGTTCTCGGGTCCGTGGCGACTATCCTCGCCCGAGCGACGGCGCCAGATAAGGTTGGGCCCGGGGACGTGTTTCCGGATTTCTCGGCGGGGTTGGTGCAAGGCTTGGATAAGCCGTGGTTTTGGGTCGCGTTGCTGGCGCAGGGGTGTGTTTGTGTGGGTTTCTTTGTGTGGTTCCGCAAGGAGCAGTTGAGTAAGCCGTGAGCGGTCGCTTCGGTTTGGAGTGCATTACATCATCTTCATGTGTGGTTTTTCTTTTGTTGAAATGGGAGCGGGGAGTTATGGTGTTGGAGATGTAATGTAGGATATTGGGTACGGGATTAGGATATACAGCTTCACAGATGGTTGGGTTAGAATATTGGATTGTAATTGTTATAGACTAAATCTATCTTTCGATGATGTCCAGGTAATGATTCGGCCTGCAGTGACAAGTGAGCAAATGTGGGGTCTATAGAGTATATTAGATAAGGGACTGAGAGTGAACCTGGTTAGGGACAATGTCTCGACACGTGACCGTCTCAACAAGCTTCAAGATCAGCTGTACGGAACCGTTCCATTATAGAATATACATCAACTGACTCCAAGATTCTTTAACCTCAAAAATGTCTGAGGCCATCATTTATACAAATATCAGACTCTCTTTATTGCCTATAGCATGTAACGTGCACACACTTGCTCGGCGAAGGCCGATGCGGCATGGCATCCACCGAGGTGTGAGCAGCCACTTACACCCTTTCGAATCTAGCGCGATGCCTCTACACGCGCAAGGGCCAATGACTGGTTGATGGAAGGCACGATGCATGACTTGGCTGCGTTTCCCCGCCTCGTGGTCCGTCCGGGGGCTCCACGTTCGCGGCACGCTTTCTGGGGTACCTAGATGTTCTCAGCCTCTCGGGACTTCAACCTCCAACCTTCAATCAACCTCTGACCCAAGCTTCAACCCATTCCGCCTCCTTTCTACTGCCTCGCTCCCCCTTGTAGTCGCCATGATGCCGGCGCAGACGTCATCTTCAACAAGTACTACTGCTCGAGTGCGCGCGTCGCTTGCCTGCCAGACTTGTCGGCAGCGAAAGGTCAAGGTGCATCACCGGAGCTACTTTCTTCCCTCTTGTCCACCGCATATTTCATACGACTCTAACACAGTCTTGCCAGTGCGACGTTCAGAAGCTTGACCCGGGCCGGCCTTGCACTCACTGCCAACAGGCGCAGACAGACTGTGTCGTCCACGAGGACCGCAGGAAGTTAGTCTTCCCTGGGAAATCTTTCATTCCTTTGTGCCAGCTGACACAGTCTCCAGATGGACGTCGCGGGCGCACATTGAGACGTTGCGGGAACGCATTCGAAGTCTAGAGGCTCTTGTAGGAAATCCACCATCCCAGAGCGCAATCTCGGGCGACAAGACCAACGCAAACTCCACTCAAATTGCTCCCTCTTCAAGCGGCGAAAATGCAACTGTTTTGTCGCCGCCGCCAATGCCGTTAAATGCTTCTTCTCCTCAGCAGTCTTCTTGCGGTCACGGATATGGTGCCTGTAGTCCGAATGTGCAACAGCAAGTCTCCCCGCCTGGGAACCGGTGGCTGGATTCATTGTCAGACGAGCCCGCTCCTCCCAGTATTGCATTGGATATGAACTCAGCTCAGCTGCGGTATCATCTGCTGCAGTCATACTTCAAATACCAGCCACTCTGGGTGTTCCTCGTAGATAAAGAGACATTCATGAAGCACCGAGCTATTGGAAGCCCATCGCAGTGGTACTCTAAGTTTCTAGAGTCTGTTTTATTAGCCTGTGCTGCGCGCCACAGCACATCTCATGCAGTTCGCGCTCTTCGTCACGAGTATGCCAAGCAAGCTCAAGCGGATATCCCACTAGCTCTTGAGAATCCGACCCCTGCGTCCCTAGAAGGGTTTCTGTTACTCAGCGAATACGAGGTAACCCTTGGCCATAATGGAATGGGATGGATGCTCTGTGGTGAGTCTAAGATATCTTGTTTCTGATCCTGCTAATACCTAGTAGGGATGGCATGCCGTACAATCTACAATCTTGACATCCACCAAATTCCCAATGCTCCCACAGAGTGCAATCAGCCGCCAGATTCATCGCCGTCCGAGATTGGCCTGCTGCACTCCCTTCTCTGCGCGTGTATCATGTATGAGGGCATTTGGTGTACGTATTTAGGGCGGCCTAGCTCCATTCCGAAAACTGTCATGGACATCGCTACGAATTGGTGCCATCGTCGGAAAGAGCCAGGATCCACCATGGTCACTGCTTGGGTTGAGCTCTGCGTCCCTATGGCCGAGATCACCGATGTTTTGAACAGACCTTCTTCTGCAACACATACGACGGCTGCTGCTGATTTGGCTGAGCTTGACACTAAACTACGCAAATGGTACGACAATCTCCCTCCAGGAATAGCTTTTGACGATTCCCATATCTCCGAGCTCGATGCCACCGCATACGGCTTGCACATGCAATACTGCAAACTCCAAATTTTGATACAGCAAGCATCTATCCAGAATTCAGCTTCACGAAAACGAAAGTTTGGCGAGATCGAGCCCCGCGTATCCTCGAACCCACAAGAATCTCCCAATCAGATCATCTATCGGAATGCTTTGCGGATTGCCCGCCTCTTGTTGACGTACCGCGAAATCTTTGGCACCGAGAATATCCCGTCCATTATGGTTGACAATGCAAGACTTGCGATGCAATGTCTAGTCAGCCACACACTGGAGCATCCAACTTCCAACACATCTCGCGAAGAAGACCTAAAATGGCTTCGACAAATGGTCAAAACCATGGAGGCTGTCCAATTCCACTTCCCCATCACGAAGGCCATGCTGATCACACTGGAGGAGAGCGTAGAGGGAACCTCCTTAGCCAGTCTTTTTAGCAGTCCTTCACCACGAACTCCTAACCCGCCGCCACCGGTTTCCCCTCCGTCCGCTTCCGAACGTCGGGAAAGCGTAGTTGTTGCCGCAGACCAGGAAAGCACGGGGTATGATGATGGATGGATCGGGACTGCTAGTGACATTCTCTCCTCGTTTGGGTTCCCCATCGACCCGAATAGCCTGAATCTCGATGATGCAGTCAACCATTTTGCGCTAGATAAGCGCGCGAACGAGTCTAGAATGCTAGATCGGCGACGCGTGTTAAATGATCCTCCAGCTCCTGTGAACTCGTTTTCTTGGCCGGAATTTCAACTCGATACGCTATCTCCGAATATGACGATGCTTGGGGGAGGTTGGTAAGAGAGTATAAGAGTCATTGACTTCGACGCACTACAAGAAAGAAGATCGATAACGTATTAATGTCTAGCTATTGTAACACCAATCTTGATTCACTATCCGGGCAGGACTGTCCTCGCAGATGAAGTGCGATGCGTGCGAACCTATGCGAACCCTTCTCTTTGAAAAGATAATAGTAGAGTATGGCTTAAAGTACGAGAAATCTCTGACATGTTGTGATAGATATTGCCGCCCCACACCTACTTACAATACAGGGAGAGAAGCGCGTGGCTACTCGAATAGAGGCACATGGCCCCTTACCTTCCACAACCGTGACACGAAGCTCCAACCATCTACAAACCGCGATCTGCAGACAGCAACAAGAGAGCAGAAAGCGAAAAGACTCGCCGCTCACGCCCTCCCCTTGCGCACCGTAGTCCTCGCCATAGCCACCTCCCTCCAATACCACACGCCCGCCATCGCCGCACCAGGCCCCACAACCACATTCGCCAGCAAAATCAGCGCACATGCCTTGCCAACATCCGTCGTTGTCCTGCCCACGCGCTTCAAGTCCCACACCGCGCTGCAGCACCACACGTATGACGCGAGATAGAAGCCCCAGAAATCGGCCATGAAGAGCGCCTGGATCCCTTGGCCCAGCGACCGCTTCTCCGCGCGGAAGTCCGGCACGAAGACGGAACTGATGCTGAGCGACGCGTCGGTTGAGGTCAGGAGCTTCAACATGATACCCCAGTGCAGCGCGACGCCCAGGACGCCCACAACGGCGTAGATGCGCTTGAGGTCCCAGAGGTCGGCCGGCTCCTCGCTGGCGTACGGCGTCAGGTGGCCGTCCTTTTGCGGGTACCGCCAACTGTGCACGGCGCCGAAGAGGACTGTCAACAGCGGCACAAACATCGGGGAGAGTTGCCACAGCGCCTCGAAGTTCTGGATTGTGGCTGGGTCTCTCCACGGGATGAACATGAGGATGGTGGGGATCACGTAGCCGATGATGTTGGCGGGGAGTAGCGCTTTGGCGTAGTGCGGCGGGACGAAACGCGAGAGGGGCCACCAGTATGGCTCGCTGTCCGAGATCCAGGTGTAGGCGATGTAGTAGAAGGGCATGTAGATGCCGACGCCCGCCCACTGGACTAGCGTGAACCAGACTGTTGGGATGGCGAGGAGAGTCATAGCGTTGCGTTTGCGGCAGGATTCGATTGTCCAGATGGCGATGGGTTGGATGAGCATTCCAAGGAAGTACATCTGCAACGTCGCGAAGCTCTTGTCCCAGCCTGCAAGTCCTGGCATGTAAGCAGCCGAGAGGAAGGTGAGGTAAGAGTCGATAGCACTGATGCCTGTGTAGGTTCGTTTGAGTGGAAAGCTTGGGTCGTCAGGGAAGATGCCAGTGGTTATGATGCTCGCGAATTGGTCCGCCAGCCCGTACTCCGCAGATCTAATCCACATGCCGTAGTGTGCCAGCAGGCCACATGTAGCATATATTGCCATCAGTATATAGCCATTGAGACCTCTAGATTTCGGCGCACTCGCCAGCTCATCCTTGAACGGTATTAGTTTCGGTCGGGGTGGGAGATCCACCATGTCGAGCTTCTCAGCGAACGGAATGTTGCTGGAGAAGTTGTACATGACGTCCTCGGGCCCGGCGACCTGGAGGAGGTAGAGCGCCTGGAATTTCCTTAGGGGTGTCTCCATGCCCTCCGTGCGTTGCTGTTCGTGCGAAGCCTCCATGAGGCCGTCCGTCCGTTTTTCGCGTACTTCTTGGACCTTTGTCAAAATCGCATCCACCTCCGCCGTGCTCAAGCCACCTGAAGTCGATTTTTTCAAGGCTTTGACTAGCGTGTTGACAAAGACCGCAGCAGTCTCGATGGCCCCGTTGCCTCCATGGCCAGCGATTGGATGGACCTGCGGATGTCAGTTGGATACCTCCATAGTGAGTAAGACCATTACCTTGTGAGCAGAGTCGCCGATATTTAGAATCCTGTCATAATGCCACTTTTTGAAGATGTATTCTGGGAGCGCCGTCATGTTTGTCGTGATCTTTTCCCTGACAAGGTCGCCGAATTTGAGGTTTGGCAAAATGCTGTCGTTGGCTCTTGCCGCTAAGAGTTTGGCTTCCTCCTCTTTAGTGTAACGAGGGATTTGGGAGCCGTAGACCTTCTGGGGAAGTTTGAAGAAATAGAACCAATAGACTCGGCCATTGGGACCACCGTTTACTAGGTAAGAGTTGTCGACGCGAAAAATGGAATGAAGACCCCCAGGCTCAATTCCTGGGCATGGCTTGGAAATCCCGAAAATGCAACCGTACGTACAAGGAATATCTGGTAAAAATTAGCGTACGTGCAGTCGGAGGTAGGGCTTTAGTTAGCTAACCTTCGTGCTCTGAGATGGAAGCGTCGCCTGGGGATCTTTCGTCCGCTATCCTCCACATTTCCTTTCTCACATGGCTATGGATGCCATCTGCACCGATCATGATGTCCCCTGTGTAGACGGATCCGTCACTTGTAATTGCCTTTACGCCTTTTTCGTCGACTTCGACCTTCGTAACACGCTTGTCTGTCAGGACCTTCGATTTGTCCTTGATGTTATCGTAAAGGACTTGCAAGACCATTTGGCGATCCATGAACAGAATTGGATAGCCGTGCCTGAAAAATAATCAGATGTAATTCGAAAATCTACCGCGAGAGCACTTACCGTTGCTTGAACGATCTGTGTATTCCCGTATGCCCTGCAATCACTTCGCCATCCGAATTCCTGAAGCTGAAGCGATCAACGGGAGGAGCCAATGACAAGACCTTCTCGAACAAGCCCAGCTGATCAAGAATGCGGTTGCCGTGCGGCAAAAGGCCGATACTGGCGCCAACTTGAGGCGCTATCTTCGGGTAGGCTTCCAAAATCACGTAGTCGATGCCGTTGGCTTGGAGCATATTCGCGAGGGAAAGGCCTGCTACGCTCCCGCCAGCTATTACAACCCTAAAGGGCCTTTTGGTTTTGTTCGCCATTATGTTAGAAAGTGAAAGATGTCCCACAGCGAAAGCTCAGGTGATCATAGGTGCGGTTTATTGCAAGACATGCGAGGCGAAGGAGATCTATATCTCTCAACGAGAGAAATCAAAGGTGAGCTGACTTGCTCGGTTGTATCTACCGAGCTCTTCAGAGAGCTGATGGTGCTCATAGGTGCGAGAGTGCCGTATCCTAACTGGGTACGGGTACGACAGCCCTTGTAGCGCCATGTTCATCCTCTTCTTGAGCTTTTGCGGGGACCTCGAGTTGTGGGGAAATGGTTGTGGAGAAGCCTGGGGCATATCGCGGCCGCTAACGGCGTACGCCGATGCATGTCCCCTGAGAGGCGTAGGCTGTTCGGCTGTTGAACACCCGGCGTGTCGCATATCATACCAGACCAAAGCCGAAACTCGTCGGATCTTGAACGCCGGCATCGACAGTCGATCCTGTTCTCCGACTCCTGCGAATAGGATAGTGTGACGGTCGTTGTTGGACTTTGAAATCCTCGATTGGGCTTAGACCGGCTCTTCCCTTGCGTTAACGTTGAGGGTACGGTACTAGGCTTTGACGCCGTCTGAGGTGGCCCGTAAAGGTACTCGCATTACCGAAAGGGTCGTTTTGCAGCTTTTGAAAGCGTGCTGGAGGCCTACCAACGGTGTCAAACCGATGTACACAATTGCCGTCAATGCAGTCACTGGAACAGGGAGTTACAGGGCTTTGACGCCGTCTGAGGTGGCCCGGAAGGCTACCGGCCTTGCAGAAACTGTCGTTTGCAGCTCGTGAAAATGTGCTGGAGGACTTCAAATGCCTACAAATCAGTGTACACAGTATGGATGATGCGTTAAGACACTGCAGGAGCTACAGGGCTTCAGCACCTTTTGAGGCACATCTCTCTATCACAAATGTTGCCCTTATACTGCCTTACGATTGTCGTACAATTTTCAGAACTCCTAGAGTGCTCATCATCGAACAACCTCCTCGCAGCACCACAGCGCCATAGCCTTGTCAACCATCTCTAGCGGAGTACTAGCCTCGACGTAAGAGTTGAATGTATGAACCCGCTTTTGATTTAATAATTGAGAAAATAAACTTGAAGCGTAGTAAAAGGTAATGGCGAGTTGGTCTTAGTGCGGGCATCCTGGTGTAGGTCGATCTCGTGGAGACATGGGCACGGCACTGGGTGCTGCTATCGAGGCGATCGCACACGTTGGGGCCTCCTGCAGACGGTTATGGGGTAATCACCCTGGTTGCTGGATGGGTGATGGTGAGGGTGTTGGGGAAAAGGGCCTACGCGGGGCATGAAAAAAGGTGGCACTCCATTCTGGCTTATGTAGTTCTACACCTGTCTGCCACTGCTTGTAGTTCTAGTGCTTCAATGCCTTTCTCAAATCCTGCCATCTTTAGGCTATGTGGAAGCTTATTAAGGCACTCCAAGCACTAGTAGATAGGAGCGTCTACTATACCTGCTGGGTACAACAGCTATAAGAGAGCGTAGTAGACAAGTGGCTGTAGATATTGGTAGTCCGCAAGTCCGTGAAGTACGGAGGTAGGCCTAGTACTTCTATGCCTGTTTAGCACCGTTAGAAGTCCTCTAGTATGCTATTACTACATATGGAATACCAGCTTTGGCAAGCCTAATAGGTCTCCAGGCCACCTTAGACGGTACTGACTTACTTGAGTGTGCCACTTTTATTCTGCCTAGCGTGGGGCCTCAGGAAAAATGTCACTGACTTCCGGAGATGGCTAGTGCCGGACGGCGGATTCGAATCGTTCCGTAGCACCACAACGTCGATCACGTCTGAGGTTATTCACGCCTATACAGACGTCGAAATACCCTCCATACTTGGTGTTCCTGGCGTCGTTGACGGTCGATGGGCCGAAATGTCCCTGATCCATGAAGTGACTTAGCACCCGTGCGGGTAGCTAGATGATGGCCGATGTCGGCGGTAGATCTGAGTCGTTTCGCAACACCACATCTGTAATCACGACTGAGGTTGTTCTTATAGATGTCAAAACCCTCTTAAAAAGCTCCTTTTAGGATGGACCTTCCTTATTCGTAATATTACGAGACTTAACCAGGCTTCTTTCTATAATATTTCCAATTACGTAATATAAGAATTTAGAAGATAATATATATCAATTCTATATAGAAATCTAGCTAGGCTATATATATATTTAAAAGGCCTATATAGGCCTTAATTATATTATTTAAGAGGCCTATATAGGCCTTAATTACACTAGATCTATATAGGAAAGCCTTCCTTTAGTAGATCTATACATTATGTGCACGACATCTGAATATCAACCGTATATTGAGAATTCCACATCTCTATAGTCTCAGCCTTGGACCTTGAACATTCCCATCTTAGCTCACTTGACTGGCTTCTTCAATAGAAGCCTCTTCATCAAACCAAGTTCAAGCAAACGCATTTTCCATTGTCTTGCGGATCACTTCCTGCCCAAAAAGGCTGGCATTTAACCTTTCGTTTCCTCTCAAGTTTGACCGTCTCCGCAGCCTCAGACACGCGACACATCTTCGAATTGAAGCTCCGGTCCAGGGTGAGAATGGAAACCCGCGTCCACGAGTTGTGTGCGTTCTGCAAAGCAGCATTAATCAGCGAGGATTTCTCCGGCCAAGGAGAAGCATCTTTCGAGCAGGAACAGGCTCTAAGCGTGGCCGGCACTCGCACAGCAAGAGAAATTGATCTGTCTTTCTGGCACTCGCACTTCATGTCTGCGGATGTTAGCTCGCATCGACAAAGATCAGATACCTTTCCAGGCCTTCCTTTGCTGTCTGCTTCCGCGGAACTAGGGTGCGACCTCTGTGCATTGCTCAAGGAATCCACATTGAAGTGGCTGGATGAACACTTCGAGCACGCGGAGAAAGTACAGATAGAATGGCTCGGATGTGAGGATATAAACATGTTTGTCAAACATCAGCTTTGCGGCGCTCTTCTTGGCTCTGGGTTCTGTGCGTATATTCGTATTTTGGGCCCATACGTGCCCAAAGAAAGTAGTAATTGGTATAGAGTGCAAAAAGCGAGGTTAACACAAACTCTCGCAAATCAACTCGAATTCGAAATTGTAGGCGAGTCGGGTAAGTAATTGCAACCCCGTACAGCCCTGCTGATGTTGACTGAACCGCTAGCCGATGACCCTATCACTCAATATCTCAATCTGAACTCGATCCTTAGTGTAGAAGATGCCTCTTCTCCGGCTATTCTGAGCTCCATCAAAGACTGGATATCTGCCTGCAAGCAACCTGAAGAAGGTATCCGGAAAGATGCGAGTCGCCCTACCAGACTCCTGGACATGGACAGTAATTGGTCCCAAGGTTCTATTTCCGGGGTGCGACTCGTCGACATGACATACTCTGAGGATGCTGAGATCAACCACTATGTTGCACTGAGTTATTGCTGGGGTGGTTCCGAATCCAAGCATCCGCCGAAAACCAAGCGAGGAAATCTGCACTCACGGGCATCTGGAATACCTTGGCACACTCTTCCTTTGGCTTTCCAGCAAGTAGTTTCTCTCTTGAGAAAGCTCGATTACCGATATTTATGGATAGATTCTTTATGCATCGTCCAGGATGACGAGGTGGACTGTAAAACAGAGGTTGCATCCATGAAAGATGTATACCGCAATGCGGATCTAGTTGTTGCTCTTGCCAGGATAAGTAATTGCCATGAAGGCTTCCTGGAAAGGGAAGTACCGCGCGTTGCCAAAATACCGTATGTTTCAAGTCAGCACGCAATAAAAGGCCATGTCTACCTTCGTCCTCAGTCCTCGTTTGCGGTTCAACAACAGAAAGAAGTTGACCAGTCGGAGTGGAATAAAAGAGGCTGGACCTTTCAGGAAAGATTCCTCGCCCGTCGGGCCCTTATATTCACCAAATCCACGGTTCATTTCGAATCGATACGATCGGTGCGATGCGACTACCGACTGGACGAGATGAGACATGCAGGGGAAAGCCTGCAGTCAAATCACCGCTGGGACCGGGAAGTTGAGCCTCCTCCTGCGAATAGCGACGAAGATATCCCTGAATTTTACGTATCTCAACCATATCACTAATGGTACGCGACAATGGAAAGATACTCTCGCCGAAAGTTGACCTACCCACAAGATAGACTCCCAGCGATCTCGGGGCTCGCGCAGCAAAGCACTCTCTGGAATACAGATACATACCTGGCAGGTCTTTGGAGGAAAGACTTGATATGCGGTCTCGGCTGGCTGGTTGACCACAATCTGAACGACGGGGCTCAGATGTCTAGCCTAACCGCACTGACAGCGGAAGCCTACCTGGCGCCGTCCTGGTGTTAGATTTCCTGTCCACTACCCGTTAATTACTCCATAACTTTGTTCCTTAAGGAAAATAAATTACAACCCAAGTGCGAAATTATTCACGCGGAAACAACTCCAGGATACGAAGACGATCCCTCCGGTGAAGTGACTGGTGGTAAGTTAGTACTAAGAACAAGAGTTCATGGGACGGAGGAGATACAACTCGAGGCAGAAAGAACGCAAACAGACTCTTTCGGGACTACCATGATCTATACCTTTGAAGGTGAATCTTGGGCACAGGTGCAAATTCAGATGGAGTGTCTCACGAATTCGGATCTGGAAGCCCTTTTCAAGAACACAGCTAACTTTCATCTAGCGCTGATCTGTAGGGAACACGGACCTGACTTCCATAGCACAAATTATTTCGGCCTCGTTCTAAAAGGCGTGATCACCGGTCACACTAATTTGGCCACCACTTCTCAGCCGCCCGAGCATACCCGAAGCTTCCCGCCATCGCTTGATCGAAGACGCACGGCTGACCTGCATGCCGAAGCTGACGGTGGAGATTACTCTACTGTCATCGGAAGCGAAGACAAAGTTCGATTTCAGAGGGTTGGATTTTTTCGAGTGGCTCCTGTACAGAACGCATGGGATAGCGAATCAAAGCCCTTTCATAATGATGCTCATTTTGAGATGAACTTTTTCGATCCGTGGACGACTAGGACTATAACCATAATCTGACTTCTCGACGGTATGCAGCGACAGATTATAAGTCTGGGCACATTCGTCCGCCAATTTCTGCGGTCTTCCTCTAGGATTTCGAATTTATAAGTGCGATGCTAAGTTCCAAGTAGTGTAAATTAGACTCCTTGAGTAAGTTGCCGCTTGATGACTAGGCAACCCCTGATAGTGGTGTTGAGAAAGCACAATTCGAGCCAAGCCGTGATGAATCCGTATGCCTAGACTTATGGCCTGGCACTGTAGGCTCAGGTCTTCCTGTCATTCTCCGTCGACATGGAACTGCGCTAGCGTGGATTGGATTTATGTTTCGCTCCACCATACTTGGCGAGATCATGATGGATCTCTACGAGCCCCAAGCTCGAAAAGTTTGGGTGTAATACTTAAAAGGTCTTAGCGTAGCAGCATTTCAGTGAAGTTGGGGCATAATTTACCTCTGATGTAAACCGCGGTCTAAGCCAGACTATAGCTCGAGAGAGACACCACGTATAGCCCGAATACTTCTTTCACGGGGAAGTCGGTCTCTTATAAGTTTAACACGTGATTAATATTCCACGTGCAGGGCCCGCTGAACAAAGACTGGCAGTCTAAAACTCGGCGATTTCAAAAATTTGTTGCCGTATCAGAGGACCTCAAGCGGTGCTGGGCAAGTGTACACAATCGCAGAGTAGGCGTATATCGAGAACATCAGAAATTCTAGAATACAATCAAAGATTTGTTGACTACCACCTTCTTCAAAGAACCCTGACGTGAGTCATCTCGTACGGCGTATAGAAACTCCGGGGCACTCGAGAGCCTGTCACATGGTGGAAGACGAGACAGCTGTATTGCAACATATACAGACTGATTTCAGGTTTCGAAAAGTTCGCACCTAGTATTCCTCCCGGTAAGTCGTGAGTGTACGATGATCCCCTGATTCTTTTCTACATGGGAAGAACGTGCTGGATCTTGACAGAGCTCAATACCAAGAGGCAGTCGACAGATTTATACCACTTACCAACTTCCGCGGCACGAACGCTCATTATTGAGAATGTCCTAACTAAGAAGTAGAATACAGTCTCGGCACCCCTTCTTACGTCGATAATGCGCTTGAGTACTGGCTGTTCTCACTCACTGTAGTCTACCCGGGTGGATATCGAGTGAAAGCGGCAAATGAGGTTGTAAAACCAAGAAGTATTCGAAGCGGTTGACGGCGAGGGCACGGAATGAAGCAGCACTCTGAGATCAAGGATGTTTGACCCGATCATTTACAGCTTGTTGCTCCCGTCGAGGGTCGAGTCTTAGTCTATGATGATTGGTGCTCGTCCGCCAAGGTCGATCCTTCCGTGTCTCCACGAGCCAATAGAAATCTAAGGGCAAAGTAGAAAGTACACCACAGAAATAGCATCGTGGTTCCCTCCACATGTACCGTTCGAGCCAACTTATAACGCAGGCTGAGTGTGGATAGTCCTGGCAGCTTCCCGGCTTCAACATCTTCCAGCTCTTGCTTCAAGACCTGAATGCGTTCAGGGTCACTCTTGGTCGGGTCCTCTTCTTTTAAGTGGATGTTGTACTTAACAGTTTCCTTGAACCATGCGATGTATCTTTCACACCAACTCTGCATCCCGCTCGGGCCGATGTTACGATCCACGCCGACAAGATTGCACCATTTCTTCGCCGCCAAAAGACCCAATACCGGGTGACATTGAAGGGTGCGATCAGCTGCGAGCGCTCGCAAAACTATATCCCTCGCTTCCATGAAGGCTTTGCCAGTGTCTTTACTGCCGGGTTTCATCATCAGCGCCTCCACCCTACTCAGCTCGGCCACAACCGCCAGGGTCGCACGTTCTTTGTCCAGATCGACCATCTCAAATCGCCACCCTTCTGTTCCTACAGTGGAGCTATTGCGGATTTCGTGAAGAAGACGCTGTACTTTGGACGAATCTGCGCCTGCGTCGATACGGTCGAGGACGTGGATTCGTGCCGCGACGACGGCTTTCATCCGAGGGCCGAGGTGCTGCTTGGGAGGGTTGGGAGGTTTACGAGACGTGGAAATTGGGCTGGAAAAAGCAAACACGTTAGACCGAAAGCTACTGGGATGTATATCAAGAGGAACGCCGGCCTTTGCAGAGTAAAACATTGTATGTACCTTTGCGGAGAGCCTCGAGGGACCCCATTCTGACCATCGTGGTCATCGCTCCTAGGCCTTCGCGTTACGTATCCTCGGATTAGAATCCGTGAAGATACATAGGGGCATGTTCGAGGTATGGATGCGACTCGAAGCTACGGTGTTGTGAAGGCGACGCGCGGAACTCTGGCCATTGCATGGCAAAACGAGCAAGGCAATGGAACAGACAGCCAGGTAGGGAGCCTCAAAGCCTCAAGGAGGAAGCTCCATTGTCAAATCCCGCGGCATTGGAAGCGCTGGGTGGAACTGCTAGGAGAGCAGACGGTGGTCGATGTGCAGTTGAGGTTGAAGCTGGGAGTCGGACGGAAAGCTCCATGCTCGATCGACGGGTCACGTGAGAGTGGTTCTTAGCAGACTTAGGCTTCAAATGTATTATTTCAAACAGATTATCAGATTCCAGCAATGGGTTCTTAAGTCTAATTAGGCGACGTACTCGCGGTGTCACGTTCTGATGAACAGAAAGCGACTTCAGCTTCCCCTCATCGGACCGACTCTCGATATATGCTAGCGGATCCGAAGATAACGAGTGGACCCTTCTCCAGCACCAGTACCTGCAACATGTGCCCCCTCTTCTTGCCCACATACCCAGCCAACACTTATGGATCATGAGGAATCGCAGTCGGACAGCTCGCGGCCAGCGAAGAGGGCCCGCACCCTAGCCTGCAAGAGATGCCGCCACCGAAAGCAGAAGTGTGATGAGAGTCGGCCATGTAGGAACTGCAGGAAGTCTGGAGAAGAGTGCGTCGCCACCGAGCCTGCCCCAAGAGGCCATGCTGAAGGGGAGTACATTCGAGCCCTCGAGGAACGTATTGCCGAATTGGAAGCCCTAGATCCGCAGCAGAGTCTTGATCATATTCGAAGACGGTCATCCCTCTTGAACGATGCAAGAGCCCAGCTGGCCGATCACCAGAACCGCCCTTCAACCAGTAACTTGGAGCGGTCAGCTTCGAATGGCATGGTTGGTCCAGCGCCGTCAGAAGTCATCTCTGAATCGCCCGGCGACTTCCACATTGCTGAATCTCCAGCATCGACATCCCGAAGTGCTACGAATACCCGCATATCTACCATGTCTAATGAAGCCCAATTGCGACATGTTTCGAATCTTGGTCTTGACGATGATTCCGATCTGGACCATCTTATCTTAGGACTCGTCACATCGCCAGCTGCGTCACGGGACGACGCTGCACTTGCGGACTCTCCAAATCTCCACCACGTATCTTCCACTAAGGCTACCTTCCTACCACATAGCCTTGTGGCTCAGCTTCCACTTGAAGTAGAGGAGCTTCTCATAGATGCCTACCACGAAAGAGCTCAAGCTCAGTATCCCTTCTTCCATTGGGAGACGTTCCTCTTCTGGCATTCTACTTGGAAGACATGTCCGCCTAGCGACTATGGGCGTCAGGCATGGAAAGGCTTCTTTGTCAATATGGTATATGCGACTGCGCTACTTTTAATACCTCGGGTGGGGAAGTTCGACTCTCAGATCTTCTATCGACAAGGCGTCACCCTCCTGCCTTCCGTACTCAGACAAGGCGATCATATCCTGCAGATTCAAGCCTACCTGGTCATGGCGATGCATGCATTGCACAGAAGCTCTACGGATCGTATCATGTCCCTTTCTTCAACTATCATTCGTTATTGCGTGCAAGCGCAATTTCATCTCGCGGAAATGGAGCCAGAACCGATCAACGCGACCATCCACCTACAAAACCAGCTACGGCGGAGGACCTTTTGGTGCGCCTATAAGCTCGATCGGTTGGCCTCTTTCTCTTTTGACCTCCCTACCTCAATTCCAGACAGTACCATTACAGCAAAGGTCTATGCGAACGTAGAGGATTCGGATCTTCTGCAGCTTACAGCTACTACGCCGGCAGATGCAGATATACCTGATAGTCCCGGATATACCTGTGTCTCGCCTTCATTGCATATCATTCAATGCAGGCGAATCCAGTCCGAGATCCTAGGCTACACACTGCACTGGAACTATGCCGCGCAATTCGAGTCCTCGCCGGAATGGCGGATTCGGATTCTTACTGAACTGAACAATTGGAAGTCTCAAGTACAAAGCTTTTCAGACTCGAGATCTAAGGGATACACCAGTCAAAGGTGGCTTGCTATGATCTACCACTATACATTGGTCATGCTTTATCGACCCACCAAGCAAAACGTAATAGGCCCGGCGGGAGATTTTGCGGTGCAGGCGTCTAGTCAAGCTTGCCTCATGTTCCGCAAAACGCAAATGGACCGGCAAATCGCCCAACGTATGTTCTCACCCTTTCCAGTATCTATCTGACCATGCTAACCTCTTGACAGCTTGGCTTGGAGTAAGTTCTCACCACCGTAACGATGTATCGCTAGTCTCTAATCTTAAATCAGCTACTGGTGCAATTCCAAGCGGGCATAACTCTTCTATACTGCTTTTGGGCAACCCCGCCCCAGTGTCGGACAGATAATTACGATTCTCCCGACGTATCTGACGCGCTCCGAGCGTGTTCCAACATTCTCGCAATCATGGCCGATCGCTGGCCGAAGGCAGACTGTCTGCGAGACGTCTTTGAATTACTAGCACGAGAGATACCTCTGTAGGCAACATTGCTCATCTTTCGTTTGCGAATTCTACTGACGTGGCTTTTCAGCGTTGATCGCCCTAGCAGACCACCGGTGCGGATATCAGACAAATCAGCGACAAAGCTCCGGGAAGCTCTCCCTGATGTGCGCTGTCTAATTGTGCATCGAAGCGTCATGCGAATGATCGAGGAAATGATGGAGGACGACTTTCCACGGCCGAAAAGCACGCCGCTACAGACTGTATCCTCCATTCCTGGGCCGAGGGAGTCCGCCATGAGAGAAAGCATCATGCCGACGCCCCAGTTGAGCCGTCCGCCACCGTCTCCGCCACCCACGCATATGACGTTCGAGATGCCGTTCTCAGCGCCGCAATTTTACAGTATTGATGGGGCCAATGCTTTCGATGCGGAGATGCCTTCGTTTCCAGGTATCTTTGATTACGATTCATGGACTTGATCGTTTACCTTCTAGAGAAACTCAGACTACGCAAACAAGTTCAAACCTACCTACTTCGGTTTCCCTCATCATTATGCGTCTTTGAGGTGTAGTCGCAACTTGTAGCCAACGCTTGAACGGTCCAAACTCTAGGGAATCACGATAATTTACTTCTATTTCTATTTACATCCCAAAATCAAGCGCTTCCAATCAATGCCTCTTAGTGTTTGGCGCACTCCCTTTCTCGACTATCTCCTCGCCTGCCACCGTCTCGAAGAACGCATCTGCCAGATATCCACCACAGTAGCTTAGCTTCTCAAACCCGTCGGTCATTGGCTTCGTAGCTAAAGCCGGCGTCTGCACTGTCCGGATGTAGCCCGCAATACCTTCCTCTGCAAACAGCTTGCCGAATTGCTCCGTCAAGAGATTTAGCCCTTGCAGACTCCAGATGGGCTGGACTTGCCACACGACACCTAGCTTTGCCAAGTCTAGATGCAGCGTCTTGATTGCGGACTCCGAGAAACCAGCCTTTCCGTAGTCATAATCGCCTGTGTAACCAAAAGCGAAAAGTCGGTCTGGGAAGACTTTGCGAACCTCGGTGTGGAACTCAACGATGTCCTTCCAGACAGGCGAGTCCATGCGAGCCCAGGTGACGTCTCCGAGGGGCGCAGCAGCAATCGCACGCTCGATGATGGTCTTGACCGTTGGCGCGAACATATACTGGCCAACATAAGAGCGCGGCAGCTCCCAGTCAAAGAAGATGTCCTTGCTGAGGACCTTTGACGCGATCTCCCGGCGGGAGGCGATCGAAGGGTTAGCCTTCGACAACTCCAGCTTGTATGTTTTGAACTGGTCCTCAGAGGCTTGCGCCTTGACGGCATCATCGTAGGTGAGAAGACCAGCAGATGCTTTCCATGCACTACGGACCACTTTAAGGTCCTCGCCAACAGCCTGCGCATCCGCAAGCACGTCCTTGAGTGGCCGCACTTGCCGAGTGGCACCCAGCACATACTCGTGGTCGCGGGCGTCTACAACACTGGAGATGAACTCGGAATGGTCGATGTCACAACGGCACAACAGAAGCGTATCAGCACTATTCACACTAGTCAGCGTCATATCAATCTTCACGCTTCAAATCAAAAACTTACCCCATAACATCGAACTGCATCCGTACCGCCTTCAACCGATCCAAGTACTCGGATGTAGGCACCACGGTTCGTCCCTATAAACTCAACATTAGTCCCAGAGCTCGGTAAGTATATTCTGGGAAGCTCACCTGTCCAACCGTGAACTTCTTCATCCCAATCGCCAAATCATCCAAATGGATCATCGCTACCCCACTCTCCACGAACTCCTTCGCCATCTTCATCGTGCTGGTCAAGTTCCCGAAACCCATGTCCCCGTCCGCTACGATCGGCGCTAGGTAGTCCCAATTCTCCAGCTCCGCGCGCTCGGAGACTGGGTGGCGCATCCGGTACTGGCGTTGCCGCTGGTCGTGCCACAGCTGCGACGAGAAGACCTTTTTCACGACCTTGGGAACAGTGTCCCACGGGTAGTCGCACGCATCCATGCCGGGGAAGGAGACTTCGCTGAAGCCGCAGAGGGCGCCGGAGACGTAGACGCTCTGCTGGTGTTTCGCCATCTGGGACACGACGACTGGGTCGGTGGTGCCGAAGGTCAGTTCGCACGTCCCAGCGGCATTGTGGGCGTTAAGTTGGTTCCAGAGTTTTCGACCTTGCACGCTTGAGGCGTAGGATTGGGGGATGGTGTTGCGGAGTGCGGCGATTGTCCGGGCAGTGTATGGGCTTCATAGTTACATCCATCAGTACATGCAGCATAGATCATGGCGAAGGGTTGGAGGGTTTACCGTTTCAAATGCGGCCGCTCACTCCACTGCTTCTCGATCGCCTTGACCTCTTCCTCAAACGCCGCCTGCTCTTGCTCCACAGAGATGGCTAGTTTCGGCATCGTGTTGTTTGCGTCTGTAGCTTTACTTTCTGGGTCTGAGGTTCTGAATATAGTGGATGTAAGCTTGGAGAGCATTGAAATGCTGGAGTGATGAGGGGCGATGAGGTGATGAGGGGTGAGTGAGGGGCACTATAGTATATTGATATTCGCTATTCGCTAGGTATTGTTATGAGCCCCCGCCATTTCTCCATTCTTTTCCTATCTCAACGCGTCGCTTTGCCCGAGGTCGCGTTGTTGGTATCCGTGATAGCACCGCAGGCTCCATCGGACTCGGGAGTCCGATGGAGGCTAGGAACAGGGCCGATTCGTGCGACGGGAGTGGGCCGGGACCCTGGGCTTGGGACCGACCTCGTGGCGAGCGCGCTGCGGGGCGGGAGAGATGCCGAAGATTGCGACGTCGTTTGGGAATTACGGGTAGTTGAGAAGGGGCTAAGGCTTTTGGGAGTTGGTGGTGGGAATTTCGCAGATCTGTAGCTAATTTCTGGTTTCCGTAACAACACCTCTTTTGCAGGCTACTACCTAGGTGAGTGCTCTCCTTCACAAACTTAGGTCCATGCCGTTAGACAACTCAATATTCCTTGCCATTGCTAGGTTTTCTTTTCCTTGGAAGAAAACACTCCTACAATCTAGAGATGAAATGTTTCCCTTAGCTAAGATTCGCTACTACTACTCTCTTCCGGAAAGGTAGAAACATGTATGGAACCGAAAGGGTTGGAGTTCGTTTGATAGTTGAAGCGATTTTGGCAAACTTAGGGCGTGTTTTGCTCTCAATGGGAAATGCCTTTATAGCTTCAATGTTAAGTGGCGTATTGAACATGCTTTCTCATCTCTCCACCCCACGGCTAGCTTCTCTAGGCCTAGGTACTTCTCGTCCCTTATTTCTCGCCTTCTCTCGAGCAATGGGAGATAGTAGCTCGCGCGGCCTGGCCAACCAGTCCTATCTCAACAAAATCGACAAGCTACGCGAATTAAATGTCAAGACCATAGATTTACCTCAGCTTGTCGTCGTGGGTGATCAGTCATCTGGAAAGTCCTCACTCTTGGAGAGTCTAACAGGATTTTCCTTCCCTCAAGCTCCCGGCCTCTGTACCCGCTATGCCACACAGATTTCTTGTCGTCGTGAGTCTGAGAAGAAGGTTGTGGTATCTATTATTCCCCGACCAGGTGCAGATGCCGCGGTGGATATTCGACTTCGGGCGTTCAAGCGAAACATCTCAAATCTTGAAAACGAAGGCCTTGGTAGCATCATCGCGGAGGCGAACATAGTCATGGGAATCAGGATGACGGCAGAAGACACCGACTCTGGCCTACAAGCGTTCAGCGAGGACATCCTCAAGATCGAGATCAGTGGACCTGACGAAGAGCACTTTACGGTAATAGATGTGCCCGGCATATTTCGCGTCTCATCTCCGCCTCTTACTACAGATAGCGATGTTGCTTTGGTCAAAACCATAGTGGAGTCATACATGGGGAACAGCCGGACTGTCATTTTAGCGGTCCTCCCATCTAACGTCGATGTTACCACCCAGGAGATCCTGAAAATGGCAGAAGTTGCTGATCCGGGCGGAACGAGAACCATGGGAGTGCTCACGAAACCTGATCTGGTAACTGAGAACGCCATGCAAGATGCGGTCATGGAGCTTGTTCTCGGGAGAAGGAACCCACTGAAGTTGGGGTACGGTATTGTGAAGAACCGCAGTGCAGATGATCAGCATTCCACAAAGGCAGAGCGACTGGCCAAGGAAGAAACGTTCTTTAGGGAGCCACGGTGGCAACGGATAGAAAGCTCCGGACGGTGTGGCATTGGATCGCTCAAGACCCGGCTCCAGGATCTCCTCATGAGCATTTCGAAGAAAGAATTTCCGCATGTCAAGGCCGATGTTGGAAAGCAATTGCGTCAGCGCCGAGAAGAGCTGGAGAAAATGGGGCCGTCTCGTACGGAGCAGAGCTCTCAAAGGATGTATCTCGGGAGACTGGGATCCAGATTCCAGGCGATTACCCAGTGCGCACTGAACGGGTACTACAGCAGCGAAAGTGTCTTCACAGAACTTCCAGGCTTGAAGCTTATCACGAATATTACGAAGAGTAATGAGCGATTTGCAAACGACTTCTGGAGGAAAGGGCACAAGCGACACTTTTCGGTCAAGTGGGATGACGAAGGAGAAAAAGCATACGACGCAACTGCAGCTGAGGTCGGAGAAGGAAACGTACCCTTCGAAGTTCCAATTTCGACTTACCCTGAACTTCACGACATCCTTGATACCAACGCTTACAGGTGCCCGCAACCAACAGCGTTCCGACTGCCACCGTTCGGTAGTATTTCAATCTTGGATCACATCGATATGGTGTACCAATCGAACCGTGGGTCAGAATTAGGGACTTTCTCCAGCGCGATTCTTGGTATCACATTCAAGGAACAATCCGAGAAATGGGAACCGCTCGTCCTTGCCCACGTCAGCGAATCGATCGCGCTCGTGCACGACTATATCTACAAGCTTCTGGCTCATATCTGCACCGAGAGGCAGGTCCGTGAACAGCTATGGGAGGACATCCTTCTCGATGAGCTTCGTAAGGCTTATGTCCAAGCGATGGAGCAAGCCCGGTTTCTGCTGCGCATTGAACGAGACGCAAGGCCGTCCACATACAACCACTATTTCAATGCGGAAGTTCAGAAGAAGCGACAAGGTCGTCTGAATCAGGCGAAAGACAACGCCCAGCAGGTGCGAGACGATATTCTTGACATTCTCATGAGCTACTACAAGGTATCCAGAAAGCGATTCGTAGATGTCGTGTGCAGGCAGGTTATCAGTCACTTCCTCCTTGAGGGAGACGATAGCCCACTGAAGGTCTTCAGCTCGGAGCTGATCCTGGGTCTTGACGACGATCAGCTTGAGAGGATTGCCGGGGAAGATGGAGAGACAAAGCGCTGTCGATCGATGCTGAAAGCCGAGAAAAAAATTCTAGAAGCTGCGATGGAAGTCCTCCGGGGCTGAGCTTACAAGACTATAGTGGGTGGACAGATTGACTTTTGCAGGAATAGACATAGATGTAGCCAGCACTAGGGAACAAGATGTAGATGCTGAATAGAAGATGTTGAAGCACTAGACGTGAGTTACATAGACCTGTGACGATGCACTAACTGTAGAAAGGTTCATAAATAATGTTCGTTCATTATATTCCCAAAAACACGCTCGCAAATATCCCAAAGATCATCCCACCTATCCTCGTATATACAGATCACATATCTAGTACCCAAAATATGTTTATCCTAGACTTAAAACACATATCTAAAATGGGGATTTTGCTTATCCGTCAAGTCCTTGAAATCAGTATCCGCATGCACCCTCGCATCCTTCGCCAAATCAACCCGATCCCTCCTAGTATTCTCCCACTTGCAGTATCCGCAGTACGCCGCAATCGTAATCAGACTTAGCACATAGCTTCCAAGAATAGCACCCATACCCAGCGGGTAAAGCGGTGCCTGCTCAGCCTTGAAGAATTGCGGCGCGATGATGTTGGAGACGCAGTAGGAGATGAAGATGAGCGCGTTGGTGGTGACCTTCTTTGTGTGGCCTGCCGTGTTGGCTGTGTTGATACCGAGCGCGACGATGTAAGGTCCGAGGTAAAAGTAAGACATGTAAAGGGCTGCGAGGCGACCGTTGTAGTTATGTAGTGGCAGCGTGTAGAGGAAGACGGATGAGATCAGGCCCACGATGATTCCGAAGGCTACCCAGGCGCCACGGAGCTGGTACTTGGGGAGGTACTTTGCGCAGAGGAAAACGCCACCGTTGCACATGTACGAGCTGGCGGTCTGCATGATTCCGGTAGGCATCGTGAGCAGCACTGAACGCTGAGAGGTGTAGCCCAACCCCTTGATGATGAGTGGAGCAAAGTTCGTCAAACCGCCGTTGGGAATGGAGATCCAGATGTTGAAGAGAAACATGAGCCAAGTCTTCGGGTCTAGTAGCGCTTCGATCATCTGCTCGCGCTTGAAAGTCTTGTTCTCAACACCGGTCTGGTCGGCGCGGAGTCGCTCAACTAAGATAGCCTTTTGGCGCTCGTTGATGAACGTGGTGTTGACAGGATTGTCGGGGAGGAAGACACCGATGATGACGGCCCAAACGATGGTCATGGCACCGGTGATCCAGAACATAGATCTCCATGCGTGGTCGCCGGCGATGAAACCAATACCGTAGCCAATACTAGGGGTTTATTAGACGAATCCAGAATGGTGAGAGAAGTGATTTTGAACTTACGGCCCAGTAAAGCAGACGGAAAGGCCAGTGTACATGAGACCTGTGCGGAGGGGCTGTTCTCTGCGAGTGTACCACATTCCAAGAACTAAGAAGTTACCAGGGACAATTGGAGCCTCCAGAACACCCAGTAGGACGCGAAGAGCAATGAGGGTCGCAAAGTTGTTGGCAAACCCCGTGCCGATGAGAATGACACCCCAAAGCAATTGGGCCACAAACATCAGCTTCGCAATGGGAAATCGCTGCAGAAGACTTCCGGACGGGAGACACCAAAAGAGATATCCAAACTATGGCCCATTTAGCAATTGTCAGACTTGATATCTTCTTTCTACACCTACGTAAAAGGCGCTGCCAACCCAGCTGTATCGATCACCAGTAAGATTGCAGTCTTTCTTCATCCCGTAGACTGAGACCCCGTTAGCAATTGCGAAACTGAGTCATCTCTCTCCGTACTCACGCGCAGCAGTCGATGTGGTAACTTTGTCCATGGCACCCAAGGTGACATTGAACCACAACAGGGGCACAAGTCGCAAGTCTAGCTTCCATCTCAGCCGAACCTGTTCCTTGCGGGTATAGGCATTCTCGCCATCGAGCTGGCCTGCATAAGCAGCAGCAATGTCGACGTCGTTGGAAATATAGCCATGCTTCATGGACTCGGCATCGCCTGCGTCACCCGGGTTGATAGTCATCTTGGTGTCTTTAGAGTCGTCCATGGAAGGCTATGAGCTTTGGGATAGTATGATGTCCCGATGGTGTTGATATGAAGAAGACAAGTAGAAGCACCCAGTGGGAGCAGAATGGAGTCAAGAAGTAGTAGTGGACCAGAGAGTTGGAACTCAGTGATCGGCAAACGGCTGCATATGGTCTTCGTAGTGCCTGGGACCCCCGTCTTTTGTAGCCCTTCCTGAGATGACTTCCGCGTCGTCCGAGATGCCACCGATGCCGCGTACGTATCTATAAGTTCAAGATAGGTACCTATAGACCGCTGCCAGTTCGCTCCCAGCGCAGCGCGAGTCCCGGCATTCTCCAGAAGTATCGAATTTGCTGATAAGAGTGGTGCCAGTTGTTCCAGCTGTCTGGTGGCGAGGCTGCCCGTACTGCGGAGAGTCGCCGAATACGCATGGTGTCGCGAGTCGTGACCATCGGAGCCAGAGGCCCGTCTTGAGCTGCGCCGTCGCACTCTCTTCGGCCGCTTTCTCCTATCGGCGACTTCGCCTGCAACCTCGAATTCTGGTTACCATTGCGATCCGGAGTGCTGGGCTTCGGATGGACGTGCGATGGGGAAGCACATTCGGGATGAGGTTGATGATGGACTCACGAAAAGTAGCGACTGCGTGCTTGTTGGTGTTCGAAGGCACAAGAGTTGTTTTTCTGGCGCAATCTTTCCTATTACGAATGCCTATTACTGCCATCGCTGTCTAACATCTCTATCTTGAAAGTTATACAACCTCAAGTTTTGAGGGCACTCTCCCATCTCTGAGAAGCTTCATCGCTGAGTATATATCGATACGTCACGTGCCAGTGCTCACATAATCTATCTACGCTGCGTATATCTGTCAAATTCTATCTTTCCATACTCTATGTTGAGAGCATCATTCCGGAACCTAAGGAGAAATACTATCTTACAATGGCCCCTCCACCCCTCCATATCGCCATCCTAGACACGGACAACCCCGTGCCCACAGTGTTGGCTAAACGCGGCCTCTACAGCAATATCTTCACATCCCTCCTGCAAGACGCATCATCTCGACTTTCCTACCCCACTATCACTACCACCGCCTACGACGTCGTATCCGGCCAATATCCCCCAACCACCGTTCTCTCCACCCTCTCTGGCATCGTCATCACCGGCTCCGCTGCCTCGTCATATGACAAGGACCCCTGGGTACAGCAACTCGACACTTGGATATCGTTCATCTATGCCAATTACCCTCAGATCAAGATCTTCGGAAGTTGTTTTGGGCACCAGATCGTGTGTCAGAGCCTGCTGAGGGACTATGGCGTGAGGGTTGAAAGGGATGGGAGCGGGTGGGAGGTCGGGGTGCACGAGATCAGGCTTGCTCAAGAGTTCCTAGGGGTGTTCCCAGAATCAAATTCAGAAGGCGTGAATAAGACGGCCAAAGAAGTGAAGCAAGTTCCTACCCCCGATGACACTCCATCACCCTCCCCTCTGTCTTCGCTCCCAGCAGAGCTCCCTGCCGCGAGCTCCTCGACGCTCCGCCTCCAATTTGTCCACGCGGACCACGTCGTCCTCACCCCATCCCATCACTCTCCCGCTTCGTCTTCCCTTCCCTCGGATTGGGTCCTGCTAGGCAGCACGCCACATTGCCACTGCCAGGGCGTCTACCAACCCTCGCGCGTCCTCACCTTCCAGGGCCATTTCGAGTTCGATAGATTCGTGAACTCGGAAACGATCAAAGTCTTTGGTCCAATAGCCGGGTGGGACGACACTAGGATCGACGAGGCGCTTGAAGCAATTGACGCGGACGACGACAGCTTGAGGGCGGCGGAGATGGTCGTCAAGTTCTTCGCTCGCACAGCAGGATCAAATATACAGCGCATTCACAAGCCAATCAAGGCCGCGCGAGCATCGAAACCCCGGGGTGTGCAAAAGTCGACGAAGGAGAAGACGAGGAGGAGTGGGAGGATTGAGGCGAAGTCGAGGCCGGTTTTGAAGTAGGAGCATTGCTTGAGATTAGGGAGATGGTCTAGTCTTACTTTTATGACGTTATGCATAGAAAGCGGATAAAACGTGGACGAGAAATACCATAGAGTTATGATTGCGAGTGGTTCGTATCTGAGAACGCGGGTCATATAGGGCTTCATATGGACGAGGGGGATCAACATTGGCGAATCAGGGTATAGGGTAGTAAGATTATAACAATTGACGATATGCTTAGACACGCTCTGCCACCGTTTGGGGTGCTTCGATGCTGCTTCCAAAATCTGCACGAGTGGACAGACCTCGAAGCATGCGAATCAGGCGCAAGACTGGCACGGGTGACAATAGTTTGCCACTGCTAGGGGTGCCCCAGCGCACTCGACTAATCGGAAGTCCATGTCATATTCTAGGATCTGTAATTTAGACTTTTACCTGAAGCTATAGTATTAAGCGGTAGAACTTAAACGAGAAAATCCGTAATTTAACTGACTAGTCACCTTGTTGGAGGACCCCCGACAGCATCATGCAAGTGCCAGTGAGCTGAATTGTTAGCATTGACAAAAGCCTGGAGTAACTACTACAGTAACCAGTGAAGAATGCCCAAAAGAGCACCACAGCTAGGCCCTAGCTTTCGCCTTACTAAATGTCCGCGCATTGCACAAGTAGTCACACAATGGACCGTATCGGTTGAATTTGTCGAATGTATTTACACTATAAACACTTTTTATCACGCCTTCCCACTCTTCGTTTCCTGTGCAGTCATAGCTAACCGCCGTATCCCCTCTTTGATATCATCCTCCGTATGCCACGCCCAGCACAGCCGTATGCCTCTTCCGTACCCCTTCGCAGCCCTTTCAGCGCTGCCAACATCACCAGCGACCTGGAACATGTCTCCGAAGGCGAACTTGAGCTCGTATTTCTCCAGTGCCTTCGCAGAGAGATCGCTTGCGGAGGGGATATCGGAGGGGAGAAGAAGGTAGGTAAAGAAGCCACCTGCCTCTCGGATGGGACTCGATGTGCCGTTCTGTTGGACGCCATTCGTGCCATTGATACCGTTTGTACCGTTGGTTTTGCTGGCATTCTTGAGAGAGGCTTCGTATGGCTTTCCTACTGAGAGCTCGAAGCCTAGAGGCACGAGATGCTCTCGGATAGCATCCATGAGGACGTAGTAGCGAGCACGGTAAATTGGGACGAGTGTCTCGGCGATGTGCTTATCCAATGACCCATTTTCCAGCATTTCGTGGACGAAAGTCGGGACGAGATGGCTGGGTGCCCCGCCAGAGCGTGTTGAGCCACTAGAGTAAGTATTAGCATTGCAGCCTCAATCGCACCCAGTTTGGAAGTACTCACACTTGTGACAACTGCTTAGCAAAAGCTGCAGTTCCCTCTGCCCATCCCACCCTACACCCCGGCGCAATGATCTTGGAGAAACTTCCATTGCTCACGGTATTCCCCCACTCGTCTACCGGACCGCCATCTAAGGTTGTATCCACGTCTACAATTCTTGGCGGCGGCTTTCCCAGCTTGCTCACCGAGGCATTGGGGTCTTCAGGCCAGCGGAGGACATCGTAAACATCATCCGTGACGACCAATGCGTCAAACTCCCTCGCTAGACGTACCAGCTCTTCTCTCCGTCGCAAACTCAACGTCTTCGCCGAAGGATTCGAGAAGGTTGGAACGAGATATATGACGTGCTTGTACAGTTTCGCGTACCCAGCGCCGCCTTTCAGCAATGGGACATCCTCGCCGCCGGTCTTCTTGACTTCGTCCTCGGCTTCTTGGAGACTGGAACGCAGGAAGTCAATGTCCAACCCCTCCTCGTCCTCGGGCACGCCCCTCAGCTTGCCCTCGAATCCCGCGTCGTGGAATATTGGACACGCTAGAAAATACGAGGGCTCGACCATCCATATCCTCCGCGTGTACCTCGCATCTGTGAACTTTGCAAGTATGTTCCCCAAGTTCCCCGATGCGCCGTTCGTGATGCATATCCGCTCAAAGTTTGGTGTAGCATTCCCGTGAGCGTACGTCGAAGAGAGCCATTTGGCGACGCTCTTTCGTAGAGGGAGGTATCCCTCGTCTGGGCCGTAAATCAAACCGCTTGCAACCTTGGAGGGGTCGGTGAGGACAGTAGACGCGCCGGCGAGGAGGGAGGAGGCGGGGAATAGAGAGGGCGATGGCCAGCCTAATTGGAGGTTGATTGGGGTTAGCATGGCCGTGATGGGTGATGTTGAGGAAGATTGGACAAAAGCGTGGTGTTTACCAGAGCTTCTTTCATGGCCTCAATGGCCCCTCAAAAGAGCGTCATAATGGCATGGCTCGGGGCGATAGTGTCCTAAGGCTTTCGGGCATTGTTTAGACGCGACATGGTCGAGGTTGGGTGCAGGTGGAGAGCGGCGGCGGATGCCCGCCCGACCCTCGCACAAGAAACTCCGACGACAGCTTTCCCCGCTGCCATCAACCCTCCACCTTGTCTCCACCCTGTCACCTCCAGAGCTCCCCTGTCGTCGTTATCATCATGCAGCCTGGTGGGCGGAGGCGGGCTTCCGTCTCGAGCAGAGCTTTGGTGCCCATCAGCGAATTGTAGCGCCGTGTGAGGGACGAGTTGTTGGTTTATTCGAGGGCTGCGTGGATTGCCCACTGGGAAGTACTTTCAAATATCAGTATCATAGCCTTTGAACTCTCATCGTTTTCCTTCTCCTTCAACTGTTCTGGTACTGTTTTGGCCTAAGAACTATTCATCGATCAACTCCCAACATGCCTTTTGTAGATGATGGACGGAGCTCCCAAGCTTCACGCATCCGAATCGCCATTGACCGCGGAGGAACATTCACGGACTGTCTAGGCATCGTTCCCGGAAAGCCGGATATCCTCATTAAGCTGCTGAGCAATGACCCCGCCAACTACGCAGATGCGCCAACGGAGGGTATTAGACGGATTCTGGAGACTGCGACAGGGACACAGTTACCTCGAGGGCAGAAAATTGATACCAGCGGGATAGGTGAGCAAAGGCGTAGAATGCTGATTCTGTATGACCTGTGCTGAGTGGTGTAGAAAGTATCAAGATGGGCACAACTGTGGCCACGAACGCATTACTAGAGCGCTCGTCGACGCCCTGCGCTCTGGTAGTTACCAAGGGATTCAAGGATCTTCTTCGCATAGGTGACCAAACACGTCCACGGCTGTTCGATCTCAACATCCGAAGACCTGAGACTCTCTTCAGACAAGTGCTGGAAATCGACGAGCGAGTTACTCTTCATACAGCCACCGAGGACGCGGCACCCATATTCCCACTTGAGGGCGAGGCGTACGATCTACGGAAAGGGCTCTCAGGGGAGCCAATTCGAATTCTCCGACCTTTAGACATCAAAAAATCAAGAGAGGGATTACAGCAGCTTTACGATTCCGGTGTTAGGTCTTTAGCTGTGGTACTGCTGCATTCATATACCTACCCCGACCATGAGCTCGAACTCGCAAAGATCGCTTCAGACATCGGCTTCACCCAGATTTCGCTCTCCTCGCAAATCTTCCCTATGATCAAAGCTGTCTCGAGAGGCTATTCAGCTACTGCTGATGCATACTTGACTCCGCTCACGCGCACATATGTAGATGGCTTCAGGAAAGGCTTTGTTGGCGACCTCGAAGACACTAAGGGGGCTAGGTGCGAGTTCATGCAGAGTGACGGTGGCTTGGTTGGGTGGCAGAAGTTCAGCGGCCTCAAAGCTATTCTATCTGGTCCGGCTGGGGGCGTGGTGGGCATGAGCCGCACGTGCTACGACTTGGAGAGGAAGAAACCCATCATTGGCTTCGACATGGGCGGTACTAGCACTGATGTCTCGAGATTTGCTGGAACTCTTGAACATACTTTTGAGTCAATGACGGCGGGTATTACAATTCAGTCGCCTCAGCTTGAAGTTGATACGGTTGCTGCAGGTATTATCACCCCACATTTTCTGATTTATAGTTCACTAAAACATGGCAGGTGGTGGGAGTATTTTGTCTTACCGCAACGGTCTCTTTCTAGCTGGCCCTGAATCGGCCAGTGCCCATCCAGGTCCTGTAGCATATCGTAAGGGAGGCCCATTGACTGTCACGGATGCCAATCTTGTGTTGGGTCGATTACAAGCCAACTACTTCCCAAATATATTCGGCAAGGGTGAGAACGAGCCCCTCGACTACGAGGGAGCTCGCGAAGCTTTCCAGAAACTCGCACTTGTGGTCAACGCAGACCTTGAAGCATCAGGCGGAAAGATCAAATCGATCGAAGACCTCGCCCTTGGGTTCCTTGAAGTGGCCAATGAGACCATGTGTCGGCCCATCAGGGCTCTTACAGAGGCTAAGGGCTACAGAACGTCTGATCATGATCTCGCAGTATTTGGCGGAGCCGGTGGACAGCATGCTTGCGTAAGCCTTCTCATTCTCGCTCAACGTCGTCACTAAATATCATCAGGCCATTGCTTCGAATCTCGGCATCGATCGGATCCTCGTACACAGATACTCGTCCGTTCTATCGGCCTACGGTATGGCGTTGGCAGACCTCGTTCACGATGTTCAAGAACCGTGTTCTGCCAATCTCGCAACCTCATTAGAAGAGTTGGATCAGCGCCTTGCGAATCTCGAAAAGACTGCTATCGAAAGTCTTTCTCACGAGGGAATTCCAGAGCAGCTTATGAGCTTTGAACATTTCCTCAACTTACGATATGCCGGCTCGGACACGACTTTCATGATTCAACGACCCGAGTCGGCGACTTTTGCCGAGGCCTTTGTTGCTGAGCACAAGAGGCAGTTCTCATTCATCATGCCTGGTAGAGATGTCTTAGTTGAGGACGTACGAGTTCGTGCTACCGCAAGGAGTCCATCGATTGAGCCCGCCTTTACGCTGAGCAAGCACCTATCCGAATTCCCCCCTACGCCTGTATCATCGAAGAAAACGGTAGATAACGTCAAGATGTATTTTGAGGACGGTTGGTCTACCGCGCCTCTGTATACTCTTGGAACGCTTTCTCTTGGAGATCTTGTCCCCGGGCCGGCCATTATTTTAGATGATACCCAGACAATTGTCGTGAGCCCAAAGTCCAAGGCCATCATACTCGACCGCCACGTAGTTATCGAGCTTGATCGGAAGAGTGCTGTATCGGAAACCACGTCTGATATTTCGAGCAGAGTTGTCGATCCCGTTCAGCTTTCTGTTATGGCTCATCGGTTCATGTCAATCGCGGAGCAGATGGGTCACGCCCTCCAAAAGACCTCAGTGTCTGTCAACATCAAGGAACGACTGGACTTCAGTTGTGCTCTTTTCAGCCCCGATGGTCGATTGGTTGCAAATGCTCCACACGTGCCCGTACATTTGGGAAGCATGGAGCAGGCAGTCATGTATCAACACAAGCTCTACGAAGGAAAACTCCGTCCTGGCGATGTTGTTGTTTCCAACCATCCGATTGCAGGGTAAGCCAGCCTGTGACTCTAGTAACTTACCAGACCTATTCTAACAATACATCAGAGGAACGCACTTACCAGACATAACTACGATCACGCCTGTGTTTTCTGCCGATGGCAAAGAGATTATTTTCTACACAGCTTCACGAGGCCATCACCAGGAAATCGGCGGTATACTCCCAGGGTCTATGCCGGCAGGCAGTGTCGAGCTTTTCGAAGAAGGCGCGACAATTGTATCTCATTTCCTTGTCCGCGATGGGCAGTTCGACGAAGAGGGCATGCGAAAGCTACTTCTTCATGACCCAGCCCAGTTCCCCGGCTGCAGCGGCACCCGCAACCTCGCCGACAACCTCAACGATCTCAAAGCTCAAGTCTCCGCTAATGCCAAAGGAGCTGCTCTGGTTACGGATTTGATAGGAGAACATGGTCTCGAAACCGTTCACTTCAACATGCGCGCCATCACCTCCAATGCCGAATCTGCCGTCCGCGCCTTCCTTCTCCGTACGCACGCCGAACGCAAAGGGCAGCCTCTAACAGCCATCGACTACATGGACGACGGCACCCCTATCGCCCTCACCATCACCATTGACCCTACCACCGCATCCGCCCACTTCGACTTTACAGGCACAGGCGAGGAAGGCTACCACTCCTTCAATGCACCAGCCGCAATCACTCGCTCCGCTACCCTTTATGTTCTCCGCTGCCTCATCGCGCAAGACATCCCCCTAAATGAAGGCTGTCTCCGCCCCCTCACATTCACAATTCCAGAGGGCAGTATCCTCAACCCCTCCGCCACTGCTGCTGTGTGCGCGGGTAATCCCATTACCAGCCAGCGTGTCACCGATGTCGTGATCCGAGCCTTCGAAGCCTGCGCTGCCAGCCAAGGCGATTGCAACGTTGTTTCCTTCGGCCACGACGGCGACGCCGAGCACTCTGGTTTCGGCTTCGGCGAGACGATCTGCGGTGGGAGTGGCGCGGGACCCGGGTGGCATGGGACGAGCGGTGTGCATATCCATATGACGAACACGCGAATCACGGATCCGGAGATTCTAGAGAAGCGCTACCCTGTCGTGCTCCGCCAATTCGAGATCAGGGACGGAAGTGGTGGACGCGGTAAATGGAATGGCGGAAACGGGATCAGGAGGGTGTATGAGTTCGGAAAGGACATGGGGATGAGCGTTGTCAGTGAGCGGAGGGTGGTCAGGCCTTATGGAATGAAAGGAGGTGGGCAGGGCGCGAATGGGGTCAATTTCCTCGCGAAAAAGATGGAGGGCGGGAAGAGGAGGTGGTGCAGAGTGGGTGGTAGGAAGGATTTCAAGGTCGGTAGAGGGGATTGGTTTGTTGTCGATACGCCCGGAGGAGGAGGATGGGGGGTTGAGGGGTTAGAGGATGGGAAAGATGGTGAGAGTGAGGAGACGAAGCGGAAAGGGGTCGATGATATCAGGTTTTTGACGAGGTTTCAAATGGAGCAAGAGAGGTCGAATTAGAGAGGGGAAGTGAACATGCGGGGTAGTCATGACTATGAAGCTCTATATACCACGAATCGACATGTGGGTTTCAACACTTCATACAATTTCTTTTCAGATGTCCAGCTATCCTTTCCTCGAGCCTTGAAGCCTGGATTCTCGGACAGAAACGCTTCACACTTACTTCGATTCTTAACCCTCATCCTCTAGCCTTGCTTCAAGTACGCGAATCCTCACTCTCCGCCAACCTCAGCTCGCTAGCGTCGCACTGCCGGCTTCAACAGCACTCCAGCAGCCATCGTAAGTACATGCCGCAAACCACGGCTAGCGTGAATCACAAACTTATTCGTCGCAGATACTTGTCGAGCGCGCATTTAGAGCTTTCACGCCTTGGCGCGCAGCACGCCCTCCCGCACAATGGCCACCTGAGAAGTGCTCGTGTAAGGTCGACGACAAGCTAACCATCTATCAATCTGGGACAGATTCGAGGAGGAACGCCAACTAAAATATCTACGTAAATGTTCGCGTTGTTTCATCACGGTTCTCTGGCTATTCGGGCAGTCGACAGCGAAGCATGGGCTTGAGTGATTGAGGTATGTACGATCGAAGCCATCACTAGATCACTTCTCGAGAATATGAAGCTCATATGGACCATTCTCAGGAATATCCCATTACGAACCACTCTTTTGATTTGATTTTTACTTTGAATTAAACTTTTTGATCTCACATTGCCTTCCAAAGGATTCTGGGTCGTTCTTGTCACGGAAAAAGGAGATACAGGCCGTATACGTGATATATTGGATCATGACGATGGTGAGGATTTACAAGGGAGGAAGAGGCTGGGAGGAAGGTGAGGCTATATACACGTGCTTGCTACGTCCACACTACTCCTCCCTGACGGCTCTTTAGCACAGCGTCTGCTGTATCATCTGTCCAAGACTAATTTCTGGTCGCAAAGGATCGCCGTTCGGCTCGATGTTCACGCCTGTAACACCCAATTCATTCATGACCCCTAAACAACCATATGTGCCACGTGCAGGTTGCCCGGGAATTATGTCACAGAATGGTTTGAGAGTCACTTGAACCGGAGTATCTGGTCCTCTTCTCTCTACAGCCAAGATTCTCGACTGTCCAATCTCGCCATTCTGCGTGTACACAAAGTACTCATGCGCAAGGAGGATTTCCGCGCATGCAGCCTTATTAACATGTTTGATATCATCGCGAGAGGACTCCACCGTGATTTCCTCGACGCTAAGCTGACACCTATTCAGCGCCTGGATGATCTTCTGGTCCGGACCTCCAAGCGGAGTCAGTGCGACGAGCACGCTCAGTAGACCCTTCACGTTCGTCGAGAAGAAAATCCTGCTGCCGTCGGGATTGACAAGCGCCGCGAGGACACTTGGGCGGTCGCCCGGTTTGAATCTACTAGGAAGTGTTTTGTCATCTCGTTTTGCTTTATAGTCGGAGGCCATTTCTTGATATGCTTCGCGCGCGAGGTTGGCCAGGTCTTGATCGCTGATTGTGGTGCCGGCGTTGATGGGCAATATGCCAGACCAAAGAACACCACCCTTTTCCAAGAGATTTCGATCGAGTTGGGTGTAGACCGAGAGAGCTAAGTGAAGTAGAAGGAAAAGCGGAAGGAGGACACGTTGAAGAAGGCTCATGAGTTTCATTGTTTCAAATTCGTCTTGTCGCTCGGTCTGGATATATCAGTTTAGACACAAAAACTGCCCTAATGATATACTTACAGATTCTAGCAGGCACAGGTAGGCTATTCGAATGCAGCTCAGAAGTACAGCAGAGACTTCTGAAGATTAGGAGATTTGAGTCCGGCTCTCAACGGATACCCCGAGCTTTCGTCGAGGCCGACGTTCTTCGACTGCTTAAGAGATCGGCGAAAACAAAACGAGACCCATTTGCTAGACCATTGGATGGAATAGGGATGGATGAAACTTCACAATTTTACCAAGATAAAGAAAGGTTGGCAGGCTGCATAGGCCCCCTTCCATAGAGTGACACGCACCACAATACCTCTTCATCACATCACAAGACAAGAAACCGCTTATTGATCGCACTAGTCAATCAGTCATCGAACTGCTTTGCACTAGGAGACTCGAGCTGAGCCAATAGATGATGAAACGGATCATTGTGAAGAGTATAATTGACTGAACAAAAAGATCAGGCTGGATTTATGCTTTTGCGAAAATGGCCCATCATCTACGTTGAACGCCCTGTTACGAGCTTTCCCCGCTCTTTACGGCCCGACAGCTGCAAGCCTTCCCAAAAGCGGCTATTTCCAAGCAAATTGCAGAACACGAGGTGCAGCAAAACGGTCGATCTGACCGGAAAGTGAACGTTAGTAGCTGCAAGGCTGGAGAAAAACAACCGAAGAGCAACTAAATATAGCCGGGCGTAAAATCCGCGTTCTTTCATTGGCCAATATCTTTCGACTAAACGAGATGCAGAGTGCGGGTGTTGAGGAGACTCCGCCACCCCAGACTCGGTGCAGCCTCATAACCATCCTCATCTAGAGTCGGGAAATGCATGATTTGAA
The DNA here is from genome assembly GCA_010093605.1 of Lophium mytilinum. Taxonomy (NCBI): domain Eukaryota; kingdom Fungi; phylum Ascomycota; class Dothideomycetes; order Mytilinidiales; family Mytilinidiaceae; genus Lophium; species Lophium mytilinum. Next base: position 93,917 of record MU004188.1, on the reverse strand, counting down.
TGCAGCATCACTCACATTATCTTCAGTACACTAACACTGTTCCTGTTGCCTGATTTGGTTTCGATTTCTTACGCAGGTCTTTCAACGCAAGAAAATGGTATTGGTTAGGGACTCACCTTTGGTCACCCTTATCGGGTCTGCGACTGTCATACCTCTACTCGTGTCTGCAGCTTCCATTCCGATTAACTGGGGTCATTCTGTCTTCTCTCGAAGCCTTCAGCCACGAGACCTCCCTGATTTCGAAGACCTCTCCTGGGTCCGGGCTTGGGCAACACTAGGTGATTCCTATGCTGCAGGAATCGGAGCCGGTAACCGCGTTGACAGATCATGCTCGCGATACGACAAGTCCTACCCCTATTTCATCAGTAATGACGAGAGACTCGGCACCAATCAGTATGGGCGCAGCTGGCAAAATGTAGCTTGCTCAGGAGCCACTGCAGTCGACGTAACAAAAAAGCAGATACCCGCCATAACAGGCCAACAAAACTTTGTATGTCCGCGAGTAGAGACACAAGCTTCAGTATACTGACTGACTAAATCTAAGATTACACTCAGTGCAGGCGGCAACGACGTCGGACTCGTTTCAATCTTGAATGATTGCATTTTTCAGTGGAAACTAGTCAGCGCAGACAGATGCGCAAAAACGATTCAAGAAACACAAGACAAGATCAACAACGATCTGCCGGATATTTTAGACCAACTTCTTCACGACGCTAAGGAGAAGCTAGATAGTGTTAATGCTCGAATCTTCTACACCGGCTATGCCCAGTTCTTCAACGCAGACTCGACGCAGTGCGATTCCGTCACCTTCAAGTTTTGGAGTGGTGCCAGTGGCACCTACTTGACCCGGGAACTCCGGAGGACCCTCAACGATCTTGTTGTGCAAACTAATAACCAAATCAAAGCTGCGACCGAAAGAGCTGGAGATCAGGTCGTCTTCGTAGACATTGATACGTATTTCCAGCTCTATGGGGGTCGATTTTGCGACGATGGTGCCTTGGAGCCGGCTCCGATTAGATATGCGCTGCTATTCTATGAGCGCAACACAAGGGACCCAACGTATGACTTCAAGCGCCGGCAGGTGGATGACTCGGCGGATATAGTCGCCAACGACACCTTTGAAGGGGAGGTGGCTAATTGGATTGAGGACACGCTGGAGGAACACCCTGACTGGAAGAGCAATCTTCTGAACGGCGAGTTCGAAGAGTTCAACAGCACCAATCCTCCGCCTGAAGCCCAAAGCTTAGCTGTAGAGTTGCTCTCGGTGTCTAATGTGGCCAGCTGGTGGGTACCGGACACCACGAAGCGTGTGTTTCACCGTAAGGCCTCCCTAATTCATAACATATCCCTCTCAGTCAAAATAACAAGAAGAAAGCTCGACCGAATGGGCACGCAGTCATTGCGAACTTAGTCCTATATCATTTCACCTGGGAGTACGCGAATGGTCTCATGAATGGCGTACCGACCTCGGAGGAATTGGTCATTGATACTTGTCCACTACACTGTCCGAATCCAAGCGCCTGCCCTACTTGCTCTGACTATAGCGTCCCGTACATTCCCGCTCAACTCAAAGACCCTAGTCATGATACCCCTCCCTTTGATCCGAACGGCCTCATCATTCAACTAAGACAAGGTAAATTCGCGACCTGTTCCATAATTTTATTCTGTTTGCATCCCGCACTTTTTGAGAACAATGCTAACGCCTTCACTTATGGCCTCTTGCACAAATGCGTGCGACTACCTTCCAGACCTCCCCATGGGCTTGCAATCGAGATATCAAAACGACGACAAAACGAATTGCGAGATCGCTGTCGCCCTCCCCAATAATGTCGAAGCCTGGGTCTATCGAGGCACGCCCTCGACTAGTGATCAATGGCAAGATTGCTGGGACGCCTTCATGAATATCACGAATTGGTGTATTCGAGAAGGCCCTAATAACGGGTGGGTCAACGGGCCCAATCCTTACGAATACTATGTAAGATCTTACTTTTTCCTGCTCCATTCTTTTAGAAACAGGTCACAGACGACCTGCCAATCAGGAAGGATGTTTTGTTGACAAGGGTGCAGCAAGCGGGCTTTCGACCGATTAATGATAAGACGGCTTTGCATCCTCCGCTAGATCCAACGTATACGCTCCTGGATACGAACCCGCCGCCGCCGGATACCTCTGGGTGGACGTGCAAGAATAAGTGTCCGCCGAGCGGGACGGATACTTTTACGGTGAATTGGTGTGTTGTGAACTGCAAGTGTTCGGTAACAGGAGGCGGGCTTGTGGTATCGTGTCCAGAATCTTGAGATAACAGGCTGAATCCACATTGCTAGACCTTTTACGTCCTCGATATCGCGTTCATCCCATGGGTCCTGCACATTGCGATTCTTGTCACTACGTCCATGCATCCCATATAAACCTATTCTTGTGGAGCGTATGATAGCCCGTGTGCAATTGCGGACTTTTCCGTTGTACATCCTAATTTTCATTTGCCTAAGAAGCTTCTGGTGATTATCCTTCGTGATATGTAGGTTAAATCTGCATTGGATTGCGCGAGGGACATTGAATTGAATCTTGAAGCAGTGATCGAATGCGATACTGAGGCAATCCTAGAAATGGCCGCCTCTTTGCTCCCTGCTGAAATCGGTTCCCTTCTTTAACGCCGCGAGGCGCATGAGATGCGGAATTGCGGGGATTGCGGTTCCCTTCGGATGACTGGTTGCCATTGCAGCAGTCAAAACGTTGCCTGAGCAGCCAAAAAGGATTGTCTCATCGCGGAGAACAAACATGTAGATCGCGTCTATAGACACCTGCGTGGGTTCGGGTACAGGTAGCCGCTACTTGATACTTCTTTCTGAATTTCGAAAAAGGTGATAGTAACCGTAAATGGCCGCATATTTCTTGCGTGAGCGTCTATATACTTAGACATTTCTGATTTGCGTAGTCTTTGATCCAATCTAGACCTCTTTACCTTCTAGTACGCCTCATGCACTCTTCCCCACGAAGCAGGCATGTCTACTCAATCAGCTCCTCAGAGCCTTGATTGATCGCGCAACGGCACACTCGACCAGGCCCCGCTTCGAACATAGTCCGGCGACCCTGCTTCCACACTGTCGATGGCCATATTGGCTAGCTTCCTCCACATATCGCCCTTGATGACGAATCCGTCTTTGTCTTCGTATCTTTTGCAAATTTGTTCGCCATTTGCGAGAGCTCGCACAAGCTTGCAGGCATGGCCGTCGTCGTGGTAGGCCTTTACGCGGTTGAAGACATCTTCCCACGACGAATCTTGCTTTGACTCGTAATTTGTGATCTCGTCGAGAAGGAGCTTGGGAGGGCGTGGGGATGTATACATGGCCAGGTCGATGCGAATCTTCCATTCGAGAAGGCGAATCTTGTGGGGTGTTGAGAGCCATGGCTGTTTTAGAAACGAGCAAAAGAAGATGCTGAGATTTACAGCGTGTATGTTCCAGAAGTCGAATCTGACTTGATGAGGTGGATGCTGTGCGGCACCGGTGAAGTATGCTGTCGAAGGTCAGCCGAATACCCGTCGCAGGCTTCGTCTTGAAAGCTCACCAGCTGCATTGATCATCTCGGCTGTTTTCTCTTCCAGATTCTCCTCCGTGACATGTACTTGACTGGCGTACTTGGCTCTACTCCCAGGAGCCCGCTGGGTGTCTATGTAGATATCTCCCAAGAGCTTGACGATGGGTTTGTCGGTCTGATGATCTGGAGCGAGGGCCCTGGCGGCCTTCTCACTCTCTATCAAGTGTGAAGCTTCTCGGTTGTCGTGAATAGCAGATTGCGCTAAAGCCTCTGCGATGATTGAAGGTTGCTCAAACTCAACACCAAAGCCCAGGTGGATGATCGGGTGAAGGATACCACCAAACATGCGCACGAGCATATCATCGGCCCGATCGTCCCCTTTGAATAAGTACTCGTTGAGTACATCCTGCCAGCTCTTTTGATCAATCTCCTCTTGAAAGAGAATTAGGAAGTCATGGTAGTATTTCTCGCTGCCTAAATACGTCTTGAACTTCTTCGGGTCATGCATATCCGTGACGATGGACAGTTTGAGCGGCACCGGTGGTCGTTGGTAGGACACATTGTCATCCCAGCCCTGCTTGATCTCGGCTGGCGTGGCATTGAGGGCGAAGAGGGTGAGGAGGTGGTGGACGATATGATTCTTTTGTCGCGTCAGTATTTACATGCGATGTCATGCTCAAGACGGCGTACATGGAAGCCTGCATTATTGAAGTAAATGTGATGCTTCTCGAGGTTCTCCTGCAGTAGCTCGCTCGTGATATCGGCAGTCTCAGCTGTGATACCAGGGACAGAAAATACGGGCTGCTGCGACGGCGAGAGGTGGACTTTCGAAGAGGTGGCCATTGTGCGAATGGAAATTGGAGCAGAGGCTCTCCAAAGCTCTGTGCCGGATTAATCCTCAAAGGCGCGTACCTGCAGCTAGATGCACTGAGCGCGTGCTTCACGTACACCGGTCTAGCGAACATTGGCACCTACCGTTATCCAGCACACAGCGAGGAAGACGATCAAGTGCGGTATTCCAGGAGCGCGAGGCATATCTCGCGTGGGGCTGGGTGCAGCTGGAGTATCCATCTGCGCATGACGTTGACGTTGTACGAGAGTTGCACGTGCATACGAGAGTCACCTGATTCTCGTACATTGGCGGTTGCTAAGACCCGATGTCACGGGCAAGGAAGTGCATGGTTGGGAGCAAGAAGTAGAGCAGGCAGTTAGGTGTATTTACGGTGACAAAGTCGCGTCGAGGTACAGCAATGTCGAGTGGAGGTAGAGCAGAGTCAAGTGAGGTCGAGCAAAGTCGCGTGGAGGTAGAGTGACGTCCCACGCGGCGTGGCGCCGACGGCGAGGACGCTAGCGCCTAAGTGCGGGTCACCTAGCTATATCTGTATCTAGCTAACCTCTAGTAGATTAGGTGCTGATAGACTGCTCCGGTCGCTACGCCAAACATCCTCCGCAGAGCAGGAAAAGATATTTAGAAGCTCCTTTGGACCATAAAATGTGTCGAGCGACAGCAAATCCGGCAAATAACCAAGCGTTTTCGGTAAGCGCGCCCAGATCAAGTCTTTAGTAGTCCCGAACTACATTAGAAGGACGAGAAGGACGGAAAAACGAGTCGCTCAAAGCATCGATTGCCCATCCGCAGTCTCTCGAGCTCCGTTTGTCTCAAAACCCCGGGGACCTGTATGTACGTGTCGTGGAGAGAATTCCGAGATGAGAGAGACAAGACTCGCTCTCTATTGTTGCCACAGAAGCCCGCACGAACGACAGCGCATTTTCATAACTGTGATCATGTAATATATCCTGGACTGGTGTTGTCCTGACTTTCGTGTAGATTCCACCCTACGTCGGGAAATTCCAGTATTCAGTGCGGCGGTACATTGCCATCAAGGATGTCGTGTAATGGCGAGGTTTCGAGGCCATTCCCTATACGTAGGACCTTCCAAATCATGTCCCTCGTATCCATTGCAGTACACGTCTTCAAAGCGCAAGAAGTGAGCTTTTGGTCTAACCTGACTGCTACGTGTGGTTTACTAATGACTTTGAAAGACTGGATTTTCGGAGCCCATGGCTTGTGTGCTGGCGCTGTAGTATTGGTAGCAGGTCACTTCGACTCGAAAGCGGCTCGCCTGTCAGCTGGAATGTCTGCTACGCGCCATCCACCGTTATTGGTGGTGGTTGTATGAGTCCGGCAAGATGCGACACTAAATTCAACCAAACGGTGTGGTTTTGGCTTCCACGTCTACAGCCTTTTGCTTCGTGATTCCAAATTTGGCATTTGTTTCATCTTTGTGGAGAAGTTTCATGCGGGCATTTTCCCTAGGATCAGACGCGGTCATGATGCTTGTTCGTTCCACGGCCTGTGAGGCTCTATGACTAGTCCCAGGTGGTATATTGAATGCGGCGAGCCGCCATGTTGGGTTTGATTAGTAGAACTGGGCGATTGAGAGAGCTGGGAGAGGGTGGTTGTGAGAGTTGGGTGACAGTAGGTAAGCCCGGAGAAGCCGACACCACCAGCTCGGCTGTGGGGCCATATGACGCCAGCTTGTTTGGGGTTAGACTAGGCGGGATGCCGCTTCCACAACCGAACGCCTCAACTCTGGGGGCCTCGGCCGATTGGAAGGTGCACGCGGCGGGCTGTTGGCAACCTCAGGTGTATCTTTGTAACTGTACCAACACCACAGCACTTCATATCATACTCATGCGTTGACAAACAGCGACCGACAGCCCAACACCGTGATTGGCGACTCGGCATGCTCTTCCGCAGAGCTGCGAGCTGGAGGTAGCAGGCTCTGCGCTGGAGTGTTCTAGAGGCATATGCACGGCGCCGGATATCCATCGTGAAGTCAATTGTGTATTGAGAAACCTAAAATGCTTTTTACCGACGGACCCTGGCCTGGCCACGTTTGCGCCGCCATGATGACCAGGAAGACTCGTCGCAGGTGTCCCAGGACGTTGCAACGCAGTGTCGTTAGGGTTAGGGTAGTAGGGCCCCTGTCGACGCCTATCGAGAAGCGTCAGGCAGACGAGATATACAGATAGCTGGTTGACTCGATAGGAACTACTAACCACAGCAAAACACCAGCAAACGGGCCACAGGGCTGCAGTTTGCGGGTGCGAGCCCTTGCCCGGCGCCCCAAGACCCTGGGCGGCGGATTCCATGCGCATCGCCAATCGGGCATGGCCGCCCAGCCGCTTGTGATAAGATGGTGGGCTGGTCCGCTTGGGCATTGCTTGATGGCATCGAGTAACAGCGCGCCGCTCGTCATTCTTGCCGCCTCCGCACCCAAAGCCTGCCACTAGCACCCTGGTATCTACATGCACAACCTCCCCCGACGTCCATCATACGTTGCGCACACGACTCTGGCGACGGTGGCGTCGAAGTTCTGCACCGTTCGTGAGGTCGAGCAACCTGGGTCCCCCCGCTTGATAGGCACTGGCCGCCAAACCCTTGTGCCCTTATCTTCTGACAGCTGATCGGCCGCATCCTCGATCCTCTCCAGGTCCCGATGACACGCCAAGGGTGATGATGGGGGTTCTCGATCAACTGCATTAAGCCAGGGCTGATCTTCCTTTTTTTCTGCTTATCTTGAAGGTCCGCGACCTCATTTATATATCGAACCTTCCACCGTGCTTCCCCGTCTTCGCTTCCGTTCACCTCGAGTCCGCCTTGCCTCGACTCTCTCCCATCCACCACCACCTCCTCCACCATCACACACCATGGCATCCGAGGATAACAAGGGCTTCTACGACGAGAAGAATGGCTCCCCAGCCGCTTCCGCCGTCGACCCCGTCCCCGCTACCGGTCACGTGTCCGGTATCAAGAGACGTCTGCCCGGCTTCAGTCTCGAGGTCCGTCAAGAGGAGAGCAGCTTTGCTGCCACCCCGAGAGCCTCCAATGCCGACTTCGACCCAATTCCTCCGTCGAAACGCACCTGGAACTGGGGCGCCTATGTCGCCTACTGGATGGCCGACGCCTGGGCTGTTTCGAATTGGGAAGTTGGTGAGTACCCCGCAATATGTTTCGCCCGTGTAGACCAGTAGCGCAGCGATGCTGATACGTTGGTGGTGCAGCTTCCTCCATGATTGCCGTCGGCCTCAGCTGGAGAATGGCCATCGGCGCCTGTGTTCTCGGCAACACTATCATGGGTCTCGTTATTACTGTCAATGGCAGAATGGGTGCCACCGTAGGTTGTTCCTTTCACCAAGACCGAGCCGAGCTTACCTGGAATAGCTTCACACGCCATTCCCCGTTCTCGCACGCATGCCCTTTGGTTACTACTTCAGCTACTTCGTTGTCCTGTCCCGCTGCGTCCTCGCCATCGTCTGGCTCGGGTTAGTTTGTCCAACCATTCCCTTCATCACTTCAGAAAGCTCACTGTATGCAGTGTCCAAACTACGACTGGCGGTCAATGCATGACCGTCTTGCTCACAGCCATCTGGCCAAGCTTTGCACACATCCCCAATCACATACCCGCCGACGAGGGCATCACCACGGCTGGAATGTGTGGCTTTGTGCTCTACTTCCTACTTCAGCTTCCCTTCCTATGCATCCCTTACACTAAGGTATGGCCCGCTAACCCCCTCCACTCGGTCCACGCACCCGACTAACATGATCAAGGTCCAATACTTCTTCGGCTTCAAGAGTATTATTGCACCCATCATCTTCTTGGCCATTTTCGGAGACACGTTGCACAAGGCCGGCGGCACCATCAGCCATAGTACCGTTATCACCCAGGGCCCCACCGTGAGCGGTTCGGCCCTTGCTTGGGCTTTCTTCGCCAGTAAGTGATGCTCTGTACCCGCATCATCCCTCGCTTCTCTCTAACCAGAGTCTCTCTTGCAGATCTCAACGGAGTGTTGGGCAACTACGCCACCTTGGGCCTCAACATCGCCGATTTTTCGAGATACGCCAACAAACCTAGTGCACAGAACGTCCAAGCATTGGTCATCCCTATCATCTTCAGTGAGTTTCCCGCAGCACATTCCCACGACTAGCTCGCTAATCATCTGGATCGACAGCTATTGTTGGCCTGCTTGGCATCTTCACTGCCGCGGCCGCCGAGACGGCGTATGGCAAAATCATCTGGAACCCTATCGAAATCATCAATCTGTGGATGGCATCCGGGTCCCACGGTGGCCGCGCCGCTGCTGCCTTTGGTGCTATCGGCTTGATCATTGTTACCCTCGGTATTAACATCTCGGCCAACTCCATCAGCGCGGCCAACGACCTCATGTCGTTCTGCCCCAAGTACATCAACATTCGCCGTGGTCAATTGCTTGCTGCCGTCATTGGTAGCTGGGGCTTCGTTCCAGTACGTCGATCTGCCTTGTGCAAAGCTATGATTACCCCGCTAACCACAGCCACAGTGGAAAATCCTCGCATCGGCCGCCAAGTTCCTTGCTTTCCTCGGCGGCTATACCATCTTCCTGGGTCCCATGACTTCCATTCTCATGACTGAGTTCGTCGCCCACAATCCCACCTGCTACGTCTATGTCCACTAATGCGTTTGCCTTGTGTCGCAGCTATTACATCGTCCGAAAGGGTAACGTGTCCGTACCCGACATGTACAACTTCCATGGCATCTACCGCTACTCGCCCAGATACGCGACCAACTGGCGCGCCGTCGTCGCCTTCTTCATCGGCTGCATTCCCCCGCTCCCTGGCTTCGTCAACAACATTGTTGTGGCAGGCTTGGGTAAGACCACCGTCTCTATAGGCGGGCAGCGCCTGTAAGTGTACTCCCTTCTTTCCCCGCAAGTGAATTGCCGGCAAACCGCAAGGAGTTTGCCGCTGGTCTACATCGAGCGCACCTTGGTTGGAGCTAGGCTGACATTTGAACTTGCGCAGTTTCAACATCGGTTACCTCTATTCCTTTGTCGCCGCTGGCGTCTTTTACTGGGGCTTTAATCGATTTTTCCCGCACAACGAGTCCATGATGGACCACCCCGAGACGGGTGAGGACATCATTGCGGCCAACGACGCCAAGAACGTTGAGAAGCGTCGCGCGGATCGGGCCCAGCGGAGACCGAGTATCGTTACTCAGGTGTTTGAGGTTTAGGGGTTGCGTCGGCACGATCTCTGGAAGCGTTGAACGGCTCCGGCTCGGTCTATAGAGGTTTGATCGTACCGGGCCGGGGTTCATAGAAGGGTATCTATCCTCACTACCGCACATGATCACGCACATTCGTTCAAAGATATATATACCCTCGTGTATGAGTAAATATGTAACGGGCCTGAAACATGCATGGAACGACAGCCTTCGTGAACTGTGGATGAAGGCTACACATCCACTTGTCAAAGCATCATGGCCTACAAGATACTCTCTTTCGACGTAATATAATGAGAATCGGTAGCACGCAACTTAGGAAGGCTAACTTAACGACGTCAACCTGCCAAGGACATCTATGCTAATGTATTACGACGCATCTGTTGACGAGTTTTGAAAACTCGAGGCAGCAACCTTGACGGTATCTGATCTTCGATACTGCTCTGCTAGTTACGAGGATCTTCTTCCAAAAAAGCCCAAGTCCCCAAGGAATGATGTCGATTTTGAGAAGCACAGTGCGAGGTGGGGTATCGAACCAATGTTGCTAGGCGGAAAAAGCAACTCTCTTGGTTGCGCGGAATGCTCCATACCGGATGTGGAGAAGTGAGAGCGATTGCCGACCCGTGGATTGTAGGTTGTGGTGATCGGCCCCCGACCATCTCTCGAATCTCCCCCGCATCGGGTCATAGTCGATCCACCGCTACACTAGCTGCGCAGCGGATAACAAGTGAGGTCCATCTCATATCTCAAAAAGATAGTGGCAAGTATGATATCATTCCCTGGATCGTCGAAGTGGGTGCCGTTCTCCTCCCCTGCTCTCCGCGGCCATGCTCTCCGCGGCTATGCAACCTCTTTCGTTCCCCGGAGATCAATCGTTATCAGGTCCTTCTTCACCCCTCCGTTTAGGGCAACAACGTGGAACTTCTTCTTCGCGTAGTGCTTTCTCGGCCCGAAAAGGTCAACATAGACCGAGATGCCCTCGAAGAGGACCCAATACGCTTTCAACCTTCACGTAACTCATCCAACGATTATCTAGTTCAGCTCGACTGCCTTCTGGGATAACGCTGGGCAACTGCACAAACCTCTCGCTAAAATGGACGCGAGTCTCACTACATCTATTGCACAGCGGCCACTTCTCGTCCACCTGTCTAGTACAGCGCTTAAAAACAGCGTCGCTTTGGATACTCCTTCGGTACTTCATCGGAGATATGTATAGACGATGGCGGACCAGCGAGTAATAGGTCGTTGACAAATTGACGTAGCGCTCACCATGTCGACCCACCACTGTAAATGATGATATTAACCTCGTCCGGAATCCTCATTTCGAGTTCTTTCTTCTCAAATCGCATCCCTCGAAGATAAGGGCGTATATAAGGGAACCTCCACATACGCTTTATATGCGGCTTCTTAGCAACTATTCGATATTTGACCAGGAATCGCATGTCACATTAATGGACGATTCCCCTGTCGTTCAGGTGCTATCTTATAGTACGGAAATTTTAGGATGGAACGGCCTCCTATTTATCTGTGTCACAAAGGTACTTTTTTCTTCAGCGTTGCTGGCCTCCAAGGACGCGATCCAAAGATGGACAAGGCTCGTCCAGTGGGAAGACATGTCGCTCTGTGACTGACTAACTGCTAGAACGAAAATACGACTTGCAGAATGTGGGGCGGCGTGGACACACCCCATGGCTCTTGAGAAAATGTCAACTGAGGATAGAGAAGTTGAGCCTCCATGCTTCGACGAGTTTTTGTCTTGATCCCTTAAATCCTGGCTCTTTCGTTCCATTTCCATCTAAATCAGATATTCCCCAAATGCGTATGTCCAAACGCAGTCCCATACTTCAACCCGAACCCCAGCATGCGATCCATCCCAATGTGCGCAAGCCAACACAGCGCCAACCCAGCTCCCTTCTCACTACCCTGTGCTAGCGCCGTGCACAATAGCAAAATAGGTGGCGTTTCCGTGTGCACCGAGTTATACACCACAGCTCCCAAAGTGGTGTCGCGGAGGTATCCGACCATGCCTAGATCTGGGAGGAGCAGGAGTCCGGCAAAGGTCCACCATGATTGGTTGAAGCGCGAATAGGCCCAGATGGTGGATCCGAAGATGCAGGCGCCTTCGACCTGGAGGAGGATCTTGGGCCACGTTTTTGCGAAACCGTCTGGTGGGCCGGGCATTTTGAGGCCTTGGTGTTGAGGTGGGTTTGATGGGGATGGACTTGTGGGAAGTGATAGGACTAGATTGGAACTGAGACGTCTGTTTCTGTCGGACTGGAATTGAGCGGCCTACCTGGGTGAGAAAGACTATGGTAATGTAGATGGATTGACTAGGCGCTAGTAACACAACACGTGATGGGTGGGGACGGGAGAAGAGTGAGGAGGAATATGGATATGGTGTTGATTAGAAGGCAATGGAGTGGAGCTTCTATATTATATGAGGGGATACGGTGAACGACAATATGTCGCAGTTGAGAAGATGAAAAGAAGAAGTAAAAGAACGATAGGCAGGTGTATATGTATGTGGCATGGAAATGGTATCTCAAGACGTCCACCGCTTACGAAGGCGTCTGGTCGCTTACATACATGAGTTTCGGAGTTTTAGAGTTTTAGCACAGCGGCGGCGTATAGCGCTGTTCAGGGTAAGTGTTTTATCGAGCCAGAGCCCAATTACCAAAAAGCTTTCGGTTGCGAAGGTGTTTGATTGGCTAAGCGCTGCTGGAACTGGGCTCGTTAGTATCTTCATTAGGCAAAAAGCGCTCGTATCCGGCGTAAGCAATCTTGATAACACAATGCTTCAAATGCTGTAATCCATCATGTCGGAGGAACCTTCTTGGGCTGCGGACCGAAAGTCGACCGATTCCCCGGTTCCGTGTTGCGGGGTCATATCACGTGATTGATGCCGTTCTTTTGCTGTGTCCGTAACAACGCCCCTTCATCTACCTAGGCGACGCCCTGCTAGATGATATGTGTCCTCCGTGATACTCGTAGTTCCGGTTAATCGAAGGTCCGCCTGCAAATGATGGCATGTCCATGCTCTCCGCTTCCGCTAGCCGCTCAAAATGGCTGGTTGACGACAATCTTTGCTGGGGCTTAACTTAGAATCGCGGTTTTCGTCCGGCGAGGACGGTGTACCATTCATAAGACCATCTTAATCCCCTCGTCGTTTTTGTTTCCTTCTCTTCCGCGGTAGCCACGATCAAGTTCGTCCCTCTCGAATCTCTAACATGAAGGTCCTCATCGTCGGCGCAACGGGCGCCATCGGAGGCATGATTCTGCAACAAGCCGTTCGACGGGACGGCATAACCCAGGTCATCGCATTGACCAGAAGACCGCTCCCGAACACCAGCATACAAAACCAAAAAGTCCAAAACGTCATCATACCAGACTTTGGCGACTTGGAAACCGTGCCGGACGAAACGTGGGAGAAGATTCAGGACGCACACGCCCTTGTCTGGGCAATGGGCACCTACAACCTGAACGAGGACGTCAACCTGAAATATCCTCTCGCTTTCCAGGAAGCTTTTGCGAAAAGACTCCTCGCATCCTCAGAAAACCGGGAAGGAAGGAGTAGAAAGTTCCGATTCATTCTCCTATCAGGCGCATTTGTGGAGTCGGATCAATCCCGCTGGCTGTTCTTTTTGTGGGATCAACGGCGGATGAAAGGCTTGCTTGCCACGAAGACGCTGGAGTTTGCAGAGGCTCATCGTGATGTTTGGGAGGCCCTCATCATCAGGCCTGGGGGTATACTCTTTGGTGGCGACGCGTTCCTGAATAGGGTGACGGAATACGTATTCGGGACCAGTTTGGCGATTAGAGGCGAAGAGGTGGGGGCGACTGTGGCAGATTTGGTGGTGAACGGGGCGAGACAGCCTGTCATTGAGAACTCTGAAATGGTGCAGAAAGGAAGAAAGCTACTCCAAGAAGCTCAGTGAGCAACGGTCTTGTATATGTTGAAGACATGGAATATCTGCTGTCGCATCCGGCATCTTAAATAACATCGTCTTTAGCATGCATCTGCTAATTCAGTAATGTTTAACTATACCCGGCCTTAAATGTACAAGAAACGGGTGCTAATTTGAGACATCTTGCGCAGAAGTGATGACCAGAGATTCTTTTCTACCTGAGACTGCATTGCGGAAAAACAAGAGCTTTGCACGTTTTGTCTGTGACTTTCTGATTCTTCCTCCGCTGATCTATTCACAGCTTCGACAAGCCATGGGAGGGTCGCTAGAAGGGCGCATTTTCTTGGGCAAGCTCATCAACGCAGATAGGCAAGAAGGCGAAGAGAGCAACGGCCAGGGGATTGCGCTGAGTAACGTGAGTAGAACACGGTCCAGCTTGCCGCCAGAGAGGGTGTCGTCTTTTTCTTACACGTATTATCTCTGTTTCCTTTTTAGCGCCACATACCCAGTCTAGACCCGAATAAGACGAAGTTTCAGCTACCAACTCTACAGGTGGTGTGTATCTACACCGTCTTCAGCCCGCTCTTTGCAATCTCTACACCTTCAGGCGCATTTTATGTATCTCCAATCTGGACTCTGAGAGCGGTCTTCAACGCTTTGTCGCTCGAGTGGACCAGACCAGACCACCCACAAGAACTGAATCATGGAACGATGTCTCGAACCCAGCCCTTTCAACACTTCCACGCCCTCTGGAGAAGGATGGGCTCTTTGCAAGCTATCTAACGAAAACAAGATCCATCTTCTCAACACTTCTGTTGCGAAATCCATGGAAAGCAAGGATGACGCGGAAGCGACGCTCAACAGTCTGCGGCGGATAAACGCCGATCTGGCCAAAGAATTTCAGCTGAAACCGGTCGCTCTTGATCAGTTAACTTTACGAATGATGCTCCCGAACCAGTCTGCAGTCGTTTCCAATCCAACCGAGCTGGTTCCGTCTTTCGTCGCTCTTAGCTACTGCTGGCCATCCGAGACTTGGAACCCCTCTCAACATCGCCCAGCTCTTCTTCCTTGGCCAATCTCAATAGCGATGGTTCAGCGCATCTTGGAACTTCGTGCTCATGCTGACGAGGGCATTTGGATTGATGCTCTGTGTATTGATCAAAAGAACAACGAAGAAAAGAAAATCGCCATAGGCTCTATGGACATAATCTATAATAGCGCAAGGCAAATCCTCATCCTCCTAGAAGACATCATACTCTCCAAGGAAGAGGAACTGTTTATTCGGCGCCATGCAAGACTTGTGAAAGTGATAGCCTTGCAGAATGCTGCGTTCACCGACGAGAATGGAGAGGCGTCCGGGACAAAAGCGCTCGAGATCGTATTCCGCGTAATGAATCTGTCCCCAGCAGATCATAGCATCATGATCGCTCTTTGTTCGAAAGTGCGCTCCGCACGCTGGTTTACAAGGTCATGGTGCCATCATGAATTTCGGGTACATCCACATTTCGAAGACACGGCCTTCGGTAACTTTGTTGACACAACCCTCACCAACGACCGGCTGTTTCTGGTATACTGCGAGGATGGAACCGTTGCCACGATAGACTGGACACTGTTTTCCCTCCTCGATACCTTATCTACCGTCAGCCGCCTTCTCACGAATCAGAATGAGGGCGTTGTTAGCAATCTAGGTGGCACGCAAATTGCGCGACTGGCCCAAAAGTCTCCACTTCAGAAAGGGTACCAGAGAGGCTCTTTCAGCCTCACGAAAGAGCTCTACCTCCTCGACTGCCTCACCACGTGTTTCTACGTCGGCGACATGATTTCCATTGTCCTAAATTTGTGTGGTATTGGAATATACTTCACAGGCACCGCCACGACTTTGGACGAGTGCTATTACAAGATTTCCGCCCTGGCTGTAGCCACAGGCGACTTGTCAATTCTATCTCAAAAGGGGCCTTGGGTTCAAAGCTTCATAAAAGATGAGAGTCTTCAGGTAGCCAGGGTCCGGCACGATGCCGACGCAGACGCCGACGCTCATGGCAAGGAAGAGCTGAATGGATCCGACGCGGGAGCTGGCGGAGGCGCGATGAACGGGATTGAGGAGACAGGAGGCAGGGTAGACGCAGTCGACTTGGAACACGGTCACTGGGTGAACTCCTGGATCCGCCGGCCGTACGTTGAGAGGTATATGCCTGTGTCGTACCAGCCACTTTCACTGCAACATGGAATACAGGCGATATCGCATGAAAGCATCACCTTGGACCTACTTATTATTCAGAAGCCGGTTGAGACAATTATTCCCTCTCCTAGGGCTCTCGAAACGTCCGACTTACTTCTCGAAACAACATCTGGGCACAATATCGGCGACTTCATCTACAAATGGGGCCGCCACGAAGTCAGAACTGCGGACCGGATACCACTAGAATCGCAAATCGTACAGCTCCGCTTCTTCCTCGCTAGCTCTGTTGATTGCATCATGGAATGCGGCATGGACTGGGTGGTGGACGCTCTTGCCTCTATTGAAGATGAAACAAGTCTTGAACTCCTCTTTCCCAGCGAGCCCATCATCCACCCCCCGGAGCCATCCCTATTCGAAGCAACCACCCTCCTCATTTACCTCATAGCCCAAGATCAAGAAGAATCCGATGTTGATGCCTTCTGCGCCCGCTATACCGACCCCCTCCATAAATACCTCACGTATCTCTCCGACCCGCGCCTCCGCTCCGCTCTCTCCGGCTGCTCGCGTATCCCCATCGGACCCTCCAGGCTCACCCTCGGCCCTGTCTTCTACCCCCGCTACACCCTCGCCATACCCGTCGCGCTGAAAGATGCGCCGTGGTTTGAGAACATGATCTGGCACTTAGAGCCCTACTCCCCGTTGGCGAAACCCGAGGCGTTCCGTGCGTATTCTCAAAATCAGGCTTGGAGACAGGAGTTGCGGAATGTGCAGCACGGTGTTAAAGACTTCGACAATCCACCTTGGCAGTTTGAGCATGGGAATGTCCCGAAACAGTTGAGGGGTGTGAGGATGGAGGCGAATCCAGGGGGGACTTGGAGGGTGGCGGATCGGACGTGTGCGCTGGGTGTGCCGAAGGGGTTGGGTGCCGATGGGGAGTGGGTAAGTTTAGGGAAAGGACAGGTGGTTTATGGGTAGATTTGCATGAAATAGGGCGATGGGTGCTTATGAAACTGGGGAGCTTCCAGAGGCAGTGTAGCTATTGCGTTGACGAGCTTATTGCAATTGAATTTGAGAGGGTTTAAGGGATAGCAGATGAATGTCAGCACTTCTTCTTTCTTCCTCTCCCGGTAGCACTGTTTGTTTCCTTCCATCTAGGCCTTACAAAGCTCTAAGAAGAATGATCCATTCATGCCTCGATCCAGTCATCGCGACTCGCCGAGGACATCATTTCAGGCCATCTCTGACTCTGCCAGTGACTCGTAAGATTCCGCCGACCTCCTCAGAGTCCTCGCATCTAGGGTACCCAGAACGAGAACAAATTTGAGCTACTTCCCTGACCCCGATCACCTCGTTTCTTGTCTTATACAGCAACAGAAGTCTTTATAGACATTTTTGATCCTGCGATGTTAGGGCATTTCTTTTCTCATACATAGTTGAGGCGTCCGCAATAGTTTAAAGCTAGCTTCTTTCCTCGCTCATCAACTAACCCATTACTCGGCCATCTACCGAACCCCTGATGAATCACTCCTATCCCTGTGGCCCGGCATTGCTGGCATACGCGGCGGATAAGCATATGGTCAAGGGCAGCCCCAAGACGCAAGGATTGCTTCGTGATTTTAGGTGCAAATCCCCTCAGCATCTAGCCAAGGCGTCTCAACGCGATGTCTCTTGCAACACAAGCGTCTAAACGGAGGGCTGACAAAAGGAGCAGTTGCTATCCGCGGGAGCGGTGGAGTACTTATGCGGGTAAGTGAATAAGTAGCGTGTTTCGTGATCTGGATGAATACTACGGACAAGTTTCCCCCTGGCTTTGTGCGCCGCCGCCTTCGCCTTGAAGCGCTTCGCCCGCTGCCTCACGACAATGTCAAGCATTACACCACCGCTTCTTACTGGAACTTATTCTCTGGGTGCTTCTTAATATGTAGAAATGGTGAGCGCATGGGTACGTGTTGGACTTATTCTCTGCGACCTTGCCTCGCAAGTTGCCCGTAACATAATCAGTTTCTCCATCTCGCGGTTCTTAGCAACGATCAGGTGGTTGGAGAGCGAGATGTAGCTGCCATACCCGCCCCAGTTGTCGTGAGCGCCGTGGCCCTCGAGAATGGCGGCGCCGGTCCAATTTCCAAGAGCGGCAGCACGGTTGCAGGTGTGTTTGGTGTTATTACCCATGTCGACAGTGGGAGGTGAGTTTGTCTTGATTGAGGTTGATCCTGCGATGGAGCCGGTGCATACTGCGAAAGGATCAAACCCTGTTGGCTGCTAGCGAGTTCTGCCCGCAAAAATGGGTTGAGAAGTCTAAAAGACCTGTTCTAAATTCGCCCTCATTGCCTTTTGCAAATTTGTCATACGGTCCGTCACCCATCGAGTTCGACGTGTGCCCTTCTGGGTTAGGCACAAAGGCGCCTGGTATTTGGATCTCGTCGGGTTTGAGATCAGATAACGCGTGAGCTGGGGCGTATTATGGTTAGGATGAAAGCCTGCGGTGTACTAGGGAGCCCCGCCAACGTCTTGCTTCAGGGCCTTGGTCAAAGGAAAAGTGATGAGGGCTACAGCAAGGGCGTTACCTCTGTTTCTCTTTCCCATTCTCACTATGTAGTCTGTCTTATTCCAAGACCTGTGTACAATCCGTCTTGCTTCAAGGTCTTCGTGCGGTTCGTCTTGCTCCAATACCTTCATTCGGTCCGCCGTGCGCCTTACTTCCTCCAGCTCTCGAGTTTCGGCCCTCATGGATGGATAAATGCTGAACGCATGAGGAATCGGAGACGATTTCCTGCTCAATTGGGGGAAATCTGGGAGGGTGCGGATCTGTTGCCTCAGGAAACGCTACATCGTCTCGCGGGGCGCCGAAGCCAGGTTGGGGAGTTTTTGGCGGTGGCAGGTTGCTGCCATACGAGCTAATTGGCTTCCGAATTGAGATTGTAGCACCGGATGGGAAAGACCTTCGATGGATAGATGGAACGTTGAAGCAACGTCTGCTGCAGTATAGTAGGGGGTCACCCGGGGAGACTATCTGAATGGTCGGGGATACGCCAGGTAGTTTCCGACATGTTGCTGGTGCATGAGGACGCAAAAATTGGCGGGTGTTTAGTCTTGAACTACGCGTCCTTTGCCTCTTTAGTTTTCAGGGACCCAGCCTAGCCGTGTTATCTAATCGAAATGTTCATGAAGACCGTCTCAGATAGCCCGGAAGCGGCCTAGGTAGAGAGTGGCGCTGATCGAGGAGAGGGTTGGATGATGAAAAGAGCGAGAATAGCTCATGTGCACACGGGTCAAGTAGCAGCAGTCTGCGCTCGGTGGAGCCTAAATGAACGTGCAACTCGTTCAGGCCTCATCCAAAAACTCAACAAGACAGTGGAATAATTGATTGAGGCCCGTAGTCATCGGCGAGTGAATTCTCAAACGGATTTGTTGTCCGCATCGGAGTTTGTGTCGCGAAAATGTTGGTTCATCCAGGTGTAGGAGTCAGCGGAACCGTTCGGGGCAGGCCGATTCGACCGGCCGATATGTTACGTGCTCGCTCGCCTATTTTATAAACACTATAAAATAAATACGGCCACGTTAATATACCCCACTTTAAAAAATTATAACTCTACTAATATTTATTATAATTAGAATCTAATATAATAGATTAATAGCTATATATCTATATATTATAGCTAGTATATAAAGTTTAGATAGAAGTAAGAATATATTATTAATTAATAGTAGGGAACCGCGCACTTAACGCGCCTGTATAGGTATATTTATTATAGAAATTCTCTTTAATTTTATTAATTTTAATATTAAATAGCTTTTCTCTCTTCTATTTTTATTTTCTATTTATTCTCTATATATATAATATCTAATCTATTATTAAATAATAAAGGAAGCCCTCTTTCTTTATATAAATCTTTAATTAAAAGGCCTTCTTCTATACTATATACTATTCTATTACTATACTCTACCTATATTTAGCCTTTCTATTCTTAGCCTTTCTATTTTAATTAGCCTTTACGCCTATAGCCTATTTAATTTACTTAATTATATACTTATATAAGCGGCTAAGTCTATAGCTATATACCTAGCTATATAGAGAGGCTAATTTTAATTAAATTAACCCCTCTTATACCTTAGTATATTCTTTCTTATTAGCTAAGTATGCGGAGCTCTAGTTCTATACCTCTAAGAATATCTAGCCCTACTATTTATACTAAAAGTAGTCCCCCTAGGTATCTAGATAAGTTTCCTCTACTTCTAGAATCTATTAATATATTACCTACTTAAAAAAATTAAAATACTACTAATTTTTAACTCTATACTTCTAAACTAGTACTAACCTTCTTAAATAAACTATAGCTATACTTAGGCTCTCTTATACCTTCTTAAAAGTAATAGATTTAGATTCTAGACCTCTAATTATACTAGAATCTTATTCCCCCTATATAAAAAGTAATTAATTAAATGCTAGCTTACTACCTTCTAGAGCTATTTAAGGGTAAGTAGTTTAACTTATTAGAGAAGGCTATTAAGCGCTTTACTAACTACTTCTTCTTTAAAGGCTTTCTTATAGTATAGAACTCTAGATTAGTTAAGCCTATATCTAAAGTAATAGTAGTTTAAATAGTATATAAATACTATAGTTTAGAATTATATAACTATTACTAGCTTATAGATTTTAAAGAGAAAGGTAGTAGATAGAGGAAGAGAACTATAGTAAGTAAGTTTAACTACTTATAGAGTATTTATATCTCTTAGAAATATATAGTAAGAAACTAAAAGGTAATAAGCTAGATAGCTATAATTATATACCTAGATTACTTTTAAAAAGCCTCTAGCACGGAGAAAGTAGCTTACTTAATAATATCTAATCCTCTTATCTATATTACCTATAGAAATTACTAGCCGGAGGCCTATAAAGCTATAGAGAGGGCAATTAAGCTTTAGTAAACTAATAAGATATAGAGAACTACTAGGCGTTAATTAAGCCTATAGAAATTAAGTATATCTAAATAGAAGTTCTATAACCTAGCCTAAGAGCTATATACTTTTCTATCTAACTAGTATATAAAGAAGAACGCTCTATTAGCTCTAGAGCTCTACCTATACGCTATAGGCTTTAAATACCGCTTATAATATATATATAAAGTTAATCTATATATAGGTAAATATATAGCCTATAATCTCTAGTAGATAGTCTTCTAGACTAAGAATATAGAGGCTTTTAGCTAGAGATTTATTACTAATTATTACTACTAGATAGACGCTACTTTTAATATAAATTAGGCTAAATTAAAGCTTAGAATTATTACCGGCGTATCTAATATAAATTGCTCCTTTCTAGCTATATTCTTTCTTTAAAAGAAGAAGAACGCTATTTTCTAAAGCTTTATATTAGAGTATATAGAGGGTTCTATTTAGCCTAAAGATTATAGGCTATAATACTACTACTACTAGTAATAATACTATTAATGGTAGTAATACTAGTAGTAATAGAAATAATAGGATTTAATAGTAATTACTAGCTAATATTAAATATACTAATAAAACTAAGCTATACTAAGCTATAACTAGTAGAATTAGCTTATTTTATATAGCTACTAGCTTAGTAATATATATAAATAGTAGAAAAGTTAATAGTAATAATAAGCTAATACTAAGCTTACTAATAAAACTATACTATAATAAGTAACTACTAGTAGTAATACTTAGAAAAAGAAAAAGATTAACTAGTAGTAATACTAGTAGTAATAGAAAAGTAAATAGTAGTAATAGAAAAGTAAATAGTAGTAATAGAAAAGTAAATAGTAGTAATAGAAATAATAAGATTTAATAGTAATAAGAAGTTATTATTAAGTATACTAATAAACCTAGGCTATATTAAGTTATAACTACTAGAAATAGTTTATTTTATATAGCTACTAGCATAGTAATAGTA